>CM030360.1:123277741-123948516 GCA_017893485.1 Hemerocallis citrina
AGAGATGGTATGATTAGTTAACAATATCTATGTCATTCCTCTTAAAAGATTGATAAAGAAGGTATGGGTGTCAATTGAGTATCAAAAGTATTGTTTGCATTCAGCGTAAATGATAAGGAAACAAATAGTGACCTTATTTGATATGAAATAACTTGAGTTTAGGAATAGAGAGTAATTATTTTACCATATACATAGCGATATATATATCTTTTCTTAAGATATTTTTAAAGAAAGTGTACCTAAATGTTTTGAATTCCGATCAATTTATCCCTTTCCATGCAACATTATGGCATTATAGGCATGGATGTGGTTTGGGTCAAGTTGTATACTTGTAGTTCTTACTCAGATCGGGATGTTAACCTCCTTTACTTACATGTTCTAAGATCCGGGTTGTTGTAGAATTGCCTTTCCTGGTAAAGGCAGGGTTCACTCTCTTGCGAGTAGTAAGGAATCTCTATTGCGGGTGCCCTCGGACAGTGCCACATACTGATTGGCATGAGAAGCAGGGTTACCATCTGGTAATGTTTTTTGGGGCCTTTATGTAACCCTCATTCCTGATAATTAGTATTTTCAGTGTATTTTCTATAATTTGGTTTTTGTGAATTTATTTTGTTCTAAATTTATTTCGGATCTTTTATTAAATTATTTTTTAATAAAAATTTTTATTCAATTCGAATAATGGTGTATTTTAATCTTATTTTCTATATCTTATTGATCTGCTATTTATATGTGAGCCAAATCAAATGTATTATTGCTATTTGGGTTATTTTAATAAATTTATATTTTGTTATATAATCTTATTAGTATTATTATTATTATTATCGTTATTGTTATTTATTATCATTATTGTTATTCTTATCGCTACTCATATTAATATTTGTTATTATTGTTGTTATTATTATCATTATCGGTATTATTATTTTTTATCATTATTATTATTATTATTATTATTATTATTATTATTATTATTATTATTATTTTGGTTTAAGCCCGAACTTGCTCAATTTTATTTGCATTTCACTACTTGATTTAATGTATATATATATGTGTATATATGAATATTTTACATACCCTATTTTTCTTTTTCGATTATTTTCTTTTTGATCGAATTTGTTCATAAAATTCTTCGTTCTTTTGATCGGGCTATGCTTGTTGATCCTATTGTTCTCTTATTAATAGTGGGTATTTTGATTTGAACTCTATTGATTTTGATTTATCTCTTAATTGAATCTTAAAACCCAATTTTATTTGTTCTTGACCCAAATCCGCTATTATTGGACCCAAATTCACCAACCCAGTACCTTAATTGTACCCTATAAGTACAACCCTAATGTAAATCCTAAAAATTGCAGAATTTTGAAACCCTAGCCGCCTATCCTCTCTCCTATTCTCTATCCTCCCCCGTTTCTCTCTCTCCGTCTATTTTCCCGCCCATCTACTGTAGCATCATCTTCCCCATTGTTGTGTCCATCTTCTCCGGCGAGCCTCGCCACCTCCGGCAACCCCGACACTCACCCTGACATCCCGGTGCCGCCCCCGTCAATGCCCAGGCGCCCAAACCCCAATCCTGACCTCCTCCTCTGTCTGCTCCTCTTCCTGACAATGTAGCAGTACAACACTGCCCTGTTGCTCCCCCAGTCCCGTTTGACGCCGCCGCGACGCCCACGTCGATCGCCCCAGTCGTCGACGTTGCCAGACACGCCACCCCCCTCAGCCAAGTCAGACCAAGCCCCTTCACTGTGCTGTTGGTTGCTCTGTTGTTGCAGTTGTTGTCTCTTGTTTTGGTGGGTTTTGTTGCACGTATATTGCACGTGCTATTGGTGGTTTGTACGAGTTCGTGAGTTTGTTGCTTTGGGATTCTTATCCCGTTATTCTTATATTTGAATTAACCGTCTAACAGGCAAGTCACCGTCCTCTTGAATTGTTAATTGTATCAAATTCAAGTTTTGTTGAAACTCTTGCAAGTAGATCCCTTGTTCATCGTATTATACATTGTTTATCTCTTTCGTTGGGTCTATTGAGGGTTTACACGAGCTAACCCCAATATTCTTGACATCGTGCCACTTTTAACTCTAATGTTTGGATCTTTCATGAGTGCATATAGAATTGATAATATGGTTAACCGTAAAATCACGACACAAATAAATTATTGTAGAGACAATTGCTAGGTTGTATGTTGTTTGCTCGTTTGATGATTGATTGATGATAAATTGATGTATAAGCGTGTTCTAGTTTTATTTATCATGTTTTGACGCTTATCATGTTGATTACACAATTTATTAACTAAAGAATCGATACCCATATAGTCTATTTAATTTATTTTCAAGAAAACTACCCTAAAAACTGTATATTGCTTGCTGACTTGAATGTTAACTTCTATTTTCGAACCAGTAAACGATCTTAAAATGAAATAATTTCTGAATATGAATTGTAGCCTTATCTTTCTAGTTTCCAGAACATCTTGAATTTTTGAATTCCGAGTTTTGTAGCAAAAGTTATCCCCGTTTTACTATAGCTATGTTTTTACTTTCAGATTTTCAGATTCTCGTACCTTTCATGTTTAAACAGTAAAAATGTTGATCAAATGATAAAATTTTAATCTGAAAATTTTCAGATTGTTTCTTAACATGTTTAGGAGTTTAGAAAATATTTTTACTGAATTTAATATTGAGTTATTGCTGATTCTAAAATTAAAACAATAAGATGTCGAAGTTCTGCCTGAACATAAAATATGTAAAGAACAGTGTGTTTGACCTAGATACTGTTGTCGGAATTTGAACTTTAAATATGCGTTGGAACCGTATGGAAGTCTAGTTTCTAGATTTTTTGACAGATTCAATTTTTGATTTCTGAGTCAGCGGAAAACTGCATTTCTGTGTAGACTGTGCTTGCTGTCCAGAATTTTAGATTCCACTTTTTAATAAATTAATTATTCCTATATCGTACTATTGCATGAATTAATGAATGTATGTTGCATTGCATGATCCCAATGAGTTATTGTTACCATTCTAATCGTCCTATCCATGTTATCATCCTATTGTTTCCCTATTGTTACCATCGTCCATTAAATGTCTAGATTGCATATTGTATTGTTGTATTAATAAAATAATTAATAAGCCAGAATTTAAGGGAATGACTTGAGTCATGAATAATATAGTGACTGTGTCGGCCAGTGTTTATAGATTGATTGTGGAGCGCTAACTACGGCACCCCAATATTTCTTGTCATGAACTCGTGAACTCGTGAACCAGTAAACTTGTGTAACTCGTAAACTCGTGAACTCGTGAATCAGTGTTTCAGTGTATCATTATAATAAATTGTGCAGCAATATTGTATCATATCAGTGATTACCATACCGACGCATGATCTATAGAATTCACCACTCACTCTAAACGAAATTGATTGTATGCATCGAACCTATAGTATTTGATGTAGTAGTACATGCATTAGTTAGGATTAAAATGAATAATAGACTTAAGGGTTTGCATCACATCGACATTGCATTTTTTCATCATTGTTCCATTGATATCGATTATTGTCTAAGTATTATTGATATTAACCGTTGTTTACCGTTACCGAATATTGAACCATTGTTACACCGTTGCATTGATTATCATGTTATTGACTATTACTATCGTGCCATGTTATTGATTCCTATTGATCCATTGATTCATTGTTATACCGTTATTCTATTGTTCCCTGCTTTTTGTACTTGCTGTCCATGACTTGCTCTAAGGACAATTTGTCTCCTCTTTTTAGATGAAGTGTTTACAGATGTTGATGAAGAAATGCCCGATGGTGTAGCCCTGTTTTCCCAAAAACGTATTTTTGTACTTTTCTGTATTTTTTTAAAAAAAATTGCAAATTAATTTTTCGGTTTTTAAGTTCTTTTGTCAAATTGTACTATCCAATATCCTATTAAAATCTATTTTGATCGATAATTTTATTTGTTTTTGATTATTATTATTATTATTACAAAATCTTATTGAATTTGCTAGCATTTGAGTATTAACTCAATTTATACTATTTGATTTATTATTGTATTACTAATTGTTATACTTGATTTAATTATTTACTATTGATTATTTTATCTATTCTTTTGGATATTAAACCTAAAACCCGTTTTAAAACCCATTATTTAAATACCCTATACCCTGTTTTTAATAAACCCCATTAACCCATCTAAAACCCACCCGAAACCCAAATAGCCCACTTAACTAACCCCAAGCCCTGTTTATAAACTACCCTGTTTACCAATACCCAAACCCATTTAATTCCCTACCCACAACCCAAACCTGATTCAACCCCTATTAGCCTCACCCTCATATATATAACCTGATATGGCTAAAAATGGGGTTAAATCGGAACCGTCCTGATGGAGCACGAATCTTGAAGCTCAGGGGTAAAATGGTAATTTCACCCACCGACGGGTCTGAAGCGGGTATTGGTTATCTTCTCCGAAGACCCACTTACCCGCAAATGGATCCACCTCAACTGGGTGCGGGTTTCAACCCGCAGCAAACCCGGTCCAGAAGGGATAGAATTAGGGTTTCTGATTCAATCCTAATCAACGGCCCTGATTCATAGTTATCCCTTCACTGGGGATTAGGGATTACATTCCTTATCTAACCATAGGGGGATTACATTCCTAATCTGATCCCAGCGGCACCTATAAATACCCCCCATCCATCTCCATTAAGAGGTAATCAATCTTTTGCCAATTTTTGCGCTCTTTCATAATCTTCCCTGATTACTGACTTGAGTGTTGGAGGGTGCATTGCCGGGAACAACCCCGGTGTCTCGCACTTCTTGCAGGTGTACGGCAGGAGTCAGCGTCAAACTTCGACGGAACAGGTATACAGGTTTGCTATTCAGTTTTCCTAAGAATCCACAAATACTATCTGTTTGCCCCCACACCAAATTTAGCGGCAACAGATTGGCGCCATCTGCGGAAAACTAACGATAGCAACCTCCCCTCTTCCCGTTAGTCAGATCCGCTCCGGTCATGCCTCCTAGAAAAGTCAGATCCAGAGGGTCCAACTGAGGACCCAACCCCGATCAGCAGCAAGAAATTCCCATTCAGCCTACCCAACAGCAGGGGCAACTTCCTCCTCCAGCAGAAGATCCGCTCCAACAGGACCTTCCTCCTCCTCCTCGAATCAGCCACCTCCTAAGGGTCCTAACCCTCAGAAACAACCTCTTCACCAGGACCACGTCTCCATCCACAACGCCTCTTCGGACTCTATGGCCTCCCATCATCCCCGAGCTTCCGGTCTTCGCAACACCGCCCTCAATCAGCAGAAGGATAAGGATCTTCGCCGCCATCTGGATGAAAAGCGGGCCCGAGAGGGAACCTCCCGCCAACACCGTCCGGATGAGCGGTCTCCTCGCCACCGAGAATACAGAAGGTACCCTATCCGAAGGGGGCGGAGAGAGTCCCCCGAGCATTACCGAAGAAGGCCACACTCCCTTGCAGGGCGGCAACAGCCTAGGAACAATGAGGCACCCATTACCCGTGCCGAGTTCCAGCAGTTCCAAGCGACCATCCTACAAGCTCTCAATCTCCGTCCCAACACCAATGCACCCAAGATCCCCTCTCCTCCTCCGGTCCGAAGTCCTCGCCGACGGTCCCCATCTCCTCCTCCAGCTCCCAGCAACTCCCGGCATGAGCAAAGTCCTCGCTACTCCAGGAGCTACCGTCGTCCCAGCCCCCGCTCTCCCTCGTACGAAGATGAGTCTAGAGGCTCAGCTGATTACCATCGAAGGGACGATGCTGTGTACCGCCGTCTCCATGAAATGAGAGGTGCTTGGGTCAATTAGACCGAGAAGAGGAACTTAGAGGAAGGACCCTTCGTCCTAGCAGACCTCATTTCTCCCGAACCATAATGGATGCACCTGTGCCGATCGGCTTCAAACCCCCTCAATTTGAGACCTATTCTGGGGAGACCGACCCCATTGATCACATCGAGAACTTCAAGACCCTAATGCTCATCCATCAAGCTTCCGATGCTCTATTCTGTAAAACCTTTCCCGCAACTCTCAAGGGTCCAGCTCGAGAATGGTACTCTCGCCTTGCCCCGTCCTCAATATTCTCCTTCGAGCAATTCGAGACCCTCTTCGTCACCCATTTTGTAAGTAGCCGTAGAACTGAGAAGACCAGCATCTCGCTACTGTACCTCCACCAGAAGAAGGGTGAGAAGTTGAGAGACTATGTGAAGAGGTTCACAGCTGAAGCTCGGTCCATAGCATCCCTCGACCAGTCGGTCGCTGCAGCAGCATTTCAATCTAATGTCCTCAATTCCAACCTCCGCTCCTCCCTCGCCAAGAAACCCCCACAGAACTTTTTCGACCTCCTCCTCCGAAGCGAAAAGTATATTAGGGCCGAAGAAGCCGAGCACCGCCCCAACTTGGAGGGGTCTTCCTCCGGGTTTAAGAGGAAGGGAACAAAGAGGAAGGAGCCAAGAAGCTCCAGAAGGATAATGCCGGCCAGCGCCGACCTCCCCCAGATTCGACAAGTTTACTCCCCTCATCACTAATGTCTCTACCATTCTGATGGAAGTCGAAAAGGAAGGAATCATACCTCCTGCTCCAAGGATGAACACTCCTGCCAAGAAAAGAGATAAAGAGAAGTGGTGCCGTTATCACCGGGACCATGGGCACGACACCAATGATTGTCGGGCCCTGAAGAATGAGATAGAAGTCCTTATCCAGAGGGGGCAGCTGACCAGATTCGTGAGAAAGGACCGAACCGAACTTCCTCCCCCGCCTCGGGGGGCTAATAAACGTCCGGAACGCGATGAAATGCCCAACTTCGAAGAGGAGCGTGTCCTACACCTCATCCACGGGGGCCCAATGGGGGGCTCCTCCAAATCCTCTCGAAAGGCATTTATAAGAGAAGTCAATTCGGTTCGCACCACCCCTCCTCCCAATGGCCTCGGAGTGCCCGTCACATTCTCAGACGAAGATCTTGAAGGTGTCCGCACCCCTCATTGTGACGCACTCGTCATCAGCCTCCACATGGCGAACTTCAAAGTGGAGAGGATCCTAGTGGACAATGGCAGTTCCGTTAACATCCTCTTCCTCGCCGCTTTTAAAGGCCTAAAGCTCTCTCGAGACAGACTCAAGCCCGCCGGCTACATGCTCCATGGGTTCACGGGAGTGCCAGTGACTATTGAAGGGGTGATCACCCTCAACGTAACCGCTAGCAAAACTCCTACTACCCGAACGGAGTCGATGGACTTCATGGTCATAGATGTCCCCACAGCCTACAATGTCATTCTGGATCGGCCCGGCCTAGCTGCCCTTGAAGCCATCCCTTCCGCCTATCACCTCAAAATGATGTTTTCCACTCGGGCCGGAGTAGGGGAAGTAAAAGGCAATCAGGAAACGGCCCGCAAGTGCTACATGACCTCTACCCTCGGTCCCGTCCTCTCCTTAGAAACTCTGGAAATCTCCCAAGATGCTGCCCGACCGACGTCCGAGCCGGTGGACGAATTAGAGGAAGTGCTCTTCTCTGAGCAGGATCCAACCCAAAAGTTTTTTGTTAGCAAGACCCTCCCATCCGCCCTATGCTTGGACATTGTACAGTGCATCCGAAGGAACCGAGACCTCTTCGCTTGGTCAGCTGCAGACATGCTCGGAATTTCCGAAGAGCTCCTGGTCCACCACCTCAGCGTTGTTCCGGGGTCCAAACCGGTCCAGCAGAAAAGGCGCAAGTTCGCCCCTGAGCGTCAGCTAGCTATAAAAGAGGAGGTGGATAAGCTCTTGAAGGCCCGGTTCATACAAGAGGTGAATTATCCTGAGTGGTTGTCGAATGTAGTAATGGTGAAGAAGTCCAACGGGACTTGGAGGATTTGTATTGATTTTACCGATCTCAACAAGTCCTGCCCCAAGGATCCCTTCCCTCTTCCGAGTATTGACACTTTGATTGATGCCACCTCGGGACACGGGACATGAACTCCTCAGCTTCATGGACGCCTTCTCAGGCTACAACCAGATCCAGATGTTCCCCCCGGATATCCTGAAGACATCATTCGTGACCGATCAAGGCCTCTATTGCTATAGGGTTATGCCCTTCGGTCTGAAGAACGCAGGAGCAACATACCAACACCTCGTCAACAAGGTTTTCCAAGCTCAAATCGGCCGAAACATGGAGGTGTATGTTGACGACATGCTTGTGAAAAGCATCCGAGGTGCCGATCATGTGACCGACTTCCAAGAAGCGTTTGACGTTCTGAGAAAGCACAGCATGAGACTCATTCCGAACAAGTGTGCGTTCGGTATCTCGTCAGGGAAGTTCCTCGACTTCATGGTTAGCCAACGAGGAATTGAAGCAAACCCTGAGAAAATCAAGGCCATATTAGACATGGCCCCTCCCAAAAATGTTAAGGAAGTCCAGAGGTTAACAGGCCGCCTAGCCGCCATAGGGCGCTTTCTTTCGAAGTCCGGGGGAAAATGCCTCCCTTTCTTCAAGGCCCTCAGAAGGGGCTAAAGGTTTCGAATGGGGGCAGCAGCAACAGGAGTCCTTCGACCAGCTCAAGTCTTACCTCGTCAATCCCCCTCTCCTCAGCAAACCGATCCCTGTTGAACCCCTCTACCTCTACCTGGCAGCCTCCGAGCAGACCCTCAGTGCAGTTTTAGTGAGGGAAGAAGACCGAGCTCAGAAGCCCATCTACTATGTGAGAAAGGTACTTCGGGACGCCGAGCTCCGATACCCGAAGATAGAAAAGATGGCTTATGCCCTGGTGATGGCCGCGAGAAAGCTTCGCCCGTATTTTCAGTCCCATTTGGTGGTCGTTCTTACCGACCAGCCGCTGAAGCAGGTCCTCCACAAGCCAGAGACCTCGGGTCGCCTTATGAAGTGGTCTATCGAGCTGAGCCAGCACGATATAACTTATCAGCCTCGGACTGCGATCAAGACTCAGGCCTTAGCAGAATTCATAGTTGAGAGTACCATCCCCGAGTCCAGCCAAACAGTGAAGGGACCACCCGTCTGGTCAGTTTATGTGGACGGATCTTCCTGCAATGGGGGAAGCGGGACAGGGGTCATTCTGGCAGGCCCAGATGACTTCATCCTCCAATACTCCCTCCGTATCAACTTCAAGGTCTCGAACAACGAAGCAGAATACGAGGCGCTCATAGCCGGCCTTGGAATGGCTCGAAATGCAGGGGCCCAATGCCTCCGGATCTTCAGCAACTCTCAGCTAGTCATCAATCAGGTCCTCGGCGAGTATGAAGCACGCGATGACAGGATGGTTAAATACTTAGCCAAGGTCAAGAGCCTCATGGCACTGTTTGAAGAAGCCCTCATCCAAAGAATCCCCCGAGAAGAAAATGCTCAAGCCGACGCCCTCTCCAAACTAGCCTCCTCCTCCCTTCAAGGTCTCGAGAAGACCGTTTTGATAGAAGTCCTTCTGAAGCCAAGTATAGAGGACGAAACCCCCAACTCTATGGAGTCGCTGCCTGTCCTGCTCGAAGACAATTGGATGAAACCCCTCGTCGAATTCTTAAGGGACGGACTCCTCCCCGAGGATCCCAAGGAAGCTCGAAGAGTGAGAACTCGAGCCGAGCGTTACACACTGATCGGAGGTATCTTGTATAAACACTCCTTCACACAGGTAGACGACCGACCCTACCTGAGATGCGTCTCCCCCGAACAGGCAGACTATGCCCTACAAGAGCTTCACGAGGGCATTGGCAGGGCACATTCAGGATCCAGATCCTTAGCCCGCAAAGTATTGAACTACGGATACTTCTGGCCCACTCTCCTACGAGACGCCAAACGGCATGTTCGGCAGTGCAGCTCCTATCAGAAGTACTCCGACATCCGATGCCTCCCTCAAGCTCCACTCACTTTACTATCAAGTCCGATCCCCTTCGCACTGTGGAGGATGGATTTACTAGGGCCATTTACACCAGCTTCCGGACAGTTTAAATTCTTAGTCGTGGCGATTGACTACTTCTCGAAATGGATAGAGGCCGAGCCCTTGGCCACGATCACCGAGAACAAGGTTGTTCAGTTCTTTTGGAAGAGCGTGATCTGCCGATTCGGCGTCCCTAGGGTCCTGATAACAGACAACGGAATACAGTTCACTGGGGCTGCCTTTCGAGCTCTATGCGAAGACCTTGCCATCCAGCACCGGTTCTCCTCTGTTTCTCATCCCCAGTCAAATGGCCAAGCCGAAAATGCTAACCGGCAGATCCTCTCCGGCATTAAGAAGAGGTTAGATAAGTGTTCCAAAGGCTTATGGGTCGATCAGCTTCCCAACGTGCTGTGGAACTACCGCACCACAAAACGGACCCCCACAGGAGAGAGCCCATTTAATCTCCCCTATGGGTCCAAGGCCATCATCCCCCTAGAAGTCGGAATACCCTCTCCTCGTCTATTAGCTTATGAAGAAGAGCAAAACACCAGAGACCTCCGAGCCAGTCTTGACCTGATAGACGAAATTCGAGAAAGAGCTGCCATTCGTCAACAAAGCTACCGAAGAAGGATCGAGTTGGCATACAACAAGAAAGTCCGCCCCACGGACCTTAAAGAAGGGGACCTGGTCCTCCGAAAGTTGGCCATCTCATTCCCTGGTCAGAAGAGCAAATTGGCCCCAAATTGGGAGGGACCTTACAGGATCGCCAAAGGGGTCCGTCCCGGCACATACAGACTAGAAGATCTTGAAGGCAGGGAGATCCCCAGAACTTGGAATGCCGACCATCTCTTAAAATACCAAGAGAGAGCACCAACGCCTCTCTAAGTATTTCGAGATGTCGAACTGTTCCTCTCCTATTACTTGTAATGTTTTTTCTTTTATTTCACTCTTGTAATAACGGCTCGCAACTTTAGAAGCAGCCGGCCATTAGTCATCAATAAAGAGTTTTTTTGTATTTTACCTGTAAAAATTGCTTACATCTCTCTGCCTTTACTCTTCACTCGGGGTCTAACACTTGGCTCGATTCTACCTCGCAAGTTCGTTCCTAAGCGAGCTAGAGGTAGTTCGCAAGTCGTAGTTGCTCCCACAACCGTCGAACTACTCTTACGATGGTCAGCGAGCCCACTATAAGGTAAGGCTCGACTCATCTCGCAAGTTCGCAAGATTAGGAGACCGAAACGTTGCTCGGCACCACTGGCCGAACGCTTATGTCGCCGAACCGCGAACGAGCATGAGGCCGGCTTAGGGACCTCGACGCGATGAACACAGTCACAAACAAAACGACTACACAAAGCTACAAAGGACATGCAAGTTCGAGAAAGAAATGTTATTAATAATTAGGATACAGTGCAAAGCGACTCTTCCATACAACAAGGTTACAAGGCCTTAAAGTACAAAAATTACAAGGCCGACCCACTACACTTGGCTTTGAAAATGATCATCAGTGTCCCGTTCGGTCGTCAGTTTGGCAACCTCGGCCGTCAGTCCCTCTCCCTCCGTCCGAAGCTCTGCCTTTACAGTCTGCAAGTGACGGATCTCAGAAAGCAGATCGTCCCTCTCCGCTGCTATTTTCGACAAATTGTGCCGAACGCACTGGATCCGAAGGGCGTTGCTAAAGGCGGTCGACGAACCTTCGTCCTCTCCTATGAGGGTCATCTCGGCAATCCTGCTCTCCAGACGCCGGATCTCGATGTCTCGCCGACCTAGGATGAGCTAAAGATGGTTCCGCTAGCTTTCGGCTTGGCGCAATCCCAGCTTGACTTCATAGAGCCGCTCTCGGCACCTCGCCAAGCACAGCCTCGTCACCCCCGAGCCAACCTTGGCTCGAGCGTGGTCATCCGAGCGAGTGGGCTCAACGTCTTGAGCTACCGCCACGAGCTGAAAAGAAGAAGAGACAAACAACTAAATTTCAAACATTGCCGAAGTCCAACACATGAAGCCAATATTCCCAACGCAGCATCAGAAGCAAAGCAAAGGTTTTTATTCAAATAAAGTAGCTCTACATACAACTAGACCGACGCTACAGCAGAGTTTTACAATAACTTAAAGGAACATAATACAACTTGTTTAGTGCCTCTTCGGAAGGGGAGCGCTCCGGTTCAAGGAAACGCGGGGGCGGCGACGCCTAACCTCCGAGCTCGATTCCAAGCCAGCGAAGCGAGATCCCCCTCCGCCGTTAACTCTAACTGTGGCACCAACTGAGGCGCCGCTAGACGAGATGGCTACACCACTCTGAGCGTCAGCAGGACTCCGCCTCACCGTAGGCAAACGAGTCGCAAGTTCGTAGAAAGTAATTCCTTTCTCGCTCTCTTCGCGAGTACACGACGTACTACGAACATTGGCCCTCTTAGGCAGAGCCTTGAGCGACGCGATCTCTTCCTCCAGCTCGATAATCCTATCTCTCAGAACATCATCCTTTGTCGACATTTTTAAACGAGGAGGTCTTGATGAGCCCGCAACATTGGCACTATCGGTCGCAAGACGTCGATAATGGGTGACCTCGATCCCCCTGTCTATCGTAATCCTCCTAAGCTTGTCGATCTTGGCCAACAACTCTTGGCGCTCGGATGACAACTTCTCCAACTCGGAAGCTAACTTCTCTTCTTCCGCCGAATGTTCTTTCTCCGTTACCTCCAAGTGACGGATCTCCGCCAAGAGCTCGTTATTCTTTTGCTCGACAACGAAAAGCTCCCTACGAAGCAGCTCTATCTCACCTTCGAGACGAGAAGCTTGGGGTTTCTTCCGTAGTTGCTTCAACTCACGACAATACCCCCTCGCAGCTGCTTTTATCTCCTCCAGCTTCAGGAGCATATAAAACCGCCTCTCTCGGCTATGAGAAAGCTCTCGCTTCGTTTCTTTCAGCTCCTTACGAAGATACGAAACCTCCGTGATCGGACCAAACTTCACCTGAAAAGCAAAGATAAATCCGATGCCCAATACTTGGAGAAATTTTGCGACTAGTCAAACACAAAATCCGAGGTCTAACACTTGGAGAATTTTTAGCCAAGCAAAAAGTGTTTTCATTCAAAACTCAAAAAGCTTTTACGAGAGCGGTGGCCAGTCCGCAGTTAGGCTTTACACATAAAAAAAGAGAGAGAGAGAAAAGAAGCAAAAAGAAGACCAAAGATGCAATCAAGTCAGGGGTCGACCTTTTTGTCGTTCGGGTCTGCTGACCCCTCGATGATTCCTATGTCCTCGTCATCGTCGTCGTCCTCGGAACCGTCCTCCTCCTCACCTTCGGCCTCTATCTCGCCCGTGCCTTCGACACTGTCGGCCTGTCCCTCGGGGCGGAGCATTGCCGAAGGAAGCTCCTCCTCCCCCTCCACAGGGTTGTAAAAGTGGTAGGAGGAGGTGTCGAACCCCGGGTTCCGGGCTGCGATATGAAGTAGGGCTCGGCCGTACGCATCCTCCATGTTCTTAAACATGTGCTCCTCGGCCTCTTTCTGGACAGCCCTCTTCGCCCTTGCCACCTTCGATTGGTGCTTGGCCATGACCCTTTCGGTCTCCTTCCGAGCTTTCTCCGCCTCCGACCGTGCTTTGGCCAGCTCCTCCTTAAGTGCGGCATTCTCCTTCTCCGAGGCCTCGAGCTTGGCTGCCTCGTCTACTGACCGCTGCATAGCTTCGGCCAGCTTCGCCTCCAACCCCGCCACTTCGGCACCGCGCTTTGCCGAGAGGAGTTGCTCGGCTTCGAATAGCTTCACAGCTTTCGCACGCTCCGACCTCTTCCGGTCGCACAGCGCCATCAGCTCCTGTTCTTTGCTCGCGAACTCTTTGAGCAAAAAGTTGAAGTGGCAGAGGGTCTGAAAAGAGAACAAACAGTTAGAATCCGGACCTAAAAACTTAGAAAATTTCGAAAAAATGCTTCAAGAAGAAAGTGTTCGGTCTACTTACCGACATCGTGTTCCGAGCAATCTGCATTGTAGCGTCCCCGACCTCCCTGGACTTAAGCGCCGCTCGATCCTTCGGGGTCGGCAGGTGCTTCACCGCCTGCATACAAATGTTGCCGTCCCCCAAGAAGCCGTCGACCTTCATTACTTGCAAGTCGGGGACGAAGATCCGCTTATGCTCCTCGGTCAGAATCTTCTCCGCTTCGGCAGTGAGAGGCGGAACTTGAAGGGCTAACGCCACGCTCACGTTGAACGCGCCGCTCGACGAGCCGAGAGCATCTGTCTTCGCCGTTGGAGTCGGCGCATCCGAGACAGGAAGATCGGAGGCCGCGACCTGGTCTTGCTCGGGATCGGCATCCAGGAGCACGACCACCTGCAGGTCGGTGGTCTTTGAGACAGAAGGTATCTTCGGCGCTCGGCCGCCCTGAGGCCCTATCGAGGGTCTCTTCTTCTTCTTCGCCTCCTGCTCCCTAGCCGCCTTGGCCTTCGCCATCAACGCCCTATAGTCCATGCTGGAAGACTCTGCACAAACCGAATGAAAAAACTTAGAAAAATTTTCAAGAACTTCAAGGAAAAAGTAAAAATACTAGAGGCATACTGGGATCGATTGGACTGAGACCCCGTCGGAACAAGGCCTCCTCGGTGATGTCCTTCCAACTAAGCGTCGGCAGGCCGAGGAGTTTCTTGAGGACTTCGGCCTCCTCGTCACTAAGCACTGGCTTTTTCTTCGCTCGCTTGGGCAGGACATCCCTCGACCAAGCTATCGGAATTGCCCAGGGTTCGGGAGCTCGGACAATAAACTACTTCTCCTTCCAATTCTTGATCGAGTCCGGGTTCTCGATCAACTTCACGCCTGTCCGCGGCGAAAGGTAGAACCTCTGCACGTTCCTGTTCGGCTGGCAAGGACTGTAGAGGCTCCGAAGAAGGAACAGACTTGGCTCGGCGCCGATCTCTTGACACTGAAGAACAAACGCCAAGACGTGCCTCCAAGTGTTCGGCATCAGTTGGGCAGGACTCAGGCCGTACCAATTGAGGACCTTGACAATGAATGGGTGCAATGGCAAACGAAGCCCGGCGGCCAAGGAGTCGACCGAAAAAAAGCACGTGTCGGCCGAAGACGACGTGCAGGCTCGAAAACCGGGTCCGGGGAGAAGTAGCCCGTACACAGCAGGGATCTGGAATCCAGTTCGGATCCGATGCAGATCAGCCTCGGTAAGGACCGAAGAGATTTGGTCCACCTCGGACATCTCTCTCGGCTCGTTCTCCTCTACCGACTTGGCGGTGCCCTGGGTCACCTTCTCCAGCATTTCTTCGGAGTAGCTCCGTACTCCCCCCACGCTCGACAGAGTGATCGGCTGCCGACCGAACTCCCCTGCCGTCTTTGGCTGCTCTGTGACCGTAACCACTACCTTACCCTTCCGGGACCTCGGTGAAACCTCCTAGAGTGGCTCGGCGACCTCCCCACTCTTGCTCGGCCGAACCACGGCCTGCTCGGTCGGCTCTACCACCTCCTTCTCTTTACCCGCTCGGCTAACGACTCGGTCCGAGGCGGGGGTCTCATCCGAAGAAGTAATCTTAACCATTTTTTCTAAAGAGAGGAAGGAGACTGACCTTGAAGTGACTGTTACGGTCGGAAAAGTTCGCCGGAGCAAAGAAATGCCTTGCCGCGACAACTAGCAGCGCCGCCACCCGGGAGCTAAAAACTTCGATGGTGAAGAGTAAAAACTTGAGTAAGAAAGTAAAAGTGAATAATGAGATTGGGGGTGGGGGAGTGAAGATTTATAGTAAAAGAAAAAGTCTCTTGGACTTTGTAATGTAAGGGCGCGAATCTCGATCGGCTCTTGAAGCATTACGAAAGCCCAAACGACTTTATAACTGAGCTGCAACGGTTGGCAAAAAGGCAAAATGTTTCGATACAAGTCGAATAGCTCGGCACACATGGGATCAAAATCCGAGCAACGTGCGATGCGACCCCAACATCAAAGAGCCCGGTCGGCTGCCGAGCAAATGCCCATCCGAGCCCCAAAACGGAGAAAAATCACTTTTTCCTCAACATTCGTGTAAGATCTCGATCAGACGGCCCAGATCTTACCAGCGTCGCTAAACGACAAGATAGTGTTTTCTTGGGAACTGGGCCCATCTCGAGATTCATGCAACCATCCAACGGCTCAGATCGCGGCACGTCGCTCGGACAGCCGAACCCTCAAACCTCCAGTCGGCTGCCGAGTAAGTGCCCATCCGAGCCCCAAAACCGAGAAAAATCACTTTTTCCTCAACATTCGTGTAAGATCTCGATCAGACGGCCCAGATCTTGCCAGCATCGCTAAACGACAAGATAGTATTTTCTTGGAAACTGGGCCCGTCTCGAGATTCGTGCCACCATCCAATGGCTCAGATCGCGCCACGTTGCTTGGACTGCCGAGCCCCTAGACCTCCGGTCGGCTGCCGAACAAGTGCCCATCTGAGCCCCAAAACGGGGAAAATCACTTTTCCCTCAACATTCGTGTAAGATCTCGATTAGACGGCCCAGATCTTGCCAGCGTCGCTAAACGACAAGATAAAGTTTTTTTGGGAACTGGGCCCGTCTCGAGATTCGTGCCACCATCCAACGGCTCAGATCGCGCCACATTGCTCGGACTGCCAAGCCCCTAGACCTCCGATCGGCTGCCGAGCAAGTGCCCATCCGAGCCCCAAAACAGAGAAAAAAGCCACCAAGCGACTACGACCATTGGATCTTCCAGAAATTCGCGCTTCTGGTGATGGACGGTCCAGATCGTGCCACGTGCGCTAAACAACAAGATAATATTTTTTTGGGAAACGCGCCTCTTCGAGATTCATGCCGGGATCCGATGGCACAGATCGGGCCACGTCGCTCGGACTGCCGAGCCCCTAGACCTTCGGTCGGCTGTCGAGCAAGTGTCCATCCGAGCTCCAAAACGGAGAAAAAAGCCCGAGCGACTACGACCGTCTGATCGCCCAGAAAATCGCGCTCAACACAGATAAAGGGCTCAGATCAAGCCACGCCATAAATAGGTATTAAAAATCAGTTTTTATTTATTTTAATCATTTTATTTATTTAAAAATTGCAAAAAAATTACTAAAAATTCGGAAAAATTTACTAGAAATTCTAGAAAATAATCATAAATTCGGGAGGAATATTTTTGAATCCCTGAACAAACAATTATTGCCTAGAATGTATTGTGAAGGCCCCCGAACGACTGGTTAACACATCGCAAAATTAAATAAATAATCCAAAAAATAGATAAAGACCTTCGGATATTCAGAGAAGCTTAAGAATAGCTTACAGCTTCAAAAATCACCTCACTACCCCCTTCGAGATTCAAAACCCTCCTTTCGGACTCCGATGCAACTCCACTAGCCACTAAAACAGTTAAACTACTCCTCATAGGCTGATCAAACTCAGTCTTTAGGAGTGGGGGGCTCGTGATATGCCAAAAAATGGGGTTAAATCGGAACCGTCCAGATGGAGCACGAATCTTGAAGCTCAGGGGTAAAACAGAAATTTCACCCACCGACGAGTCTGAAGCGGGTACTGGTTATCTTCCCCGAAGACCCACTTACCCGCAAACGGATCCACCTCAACTGGGTGCGGGTTTCAACCCGCAGCAAACCCGGTTCAGAAGGGATAAAATTAGGGTTTCTGATTCAATCCTAATCAACGGCCCTGATTCATAGTTATCCCTTCACTGGGGATTAGGGATTACATTCCTTATCTAACCACAGGAGGATTACATTCCTAATCTGATCGTAGCGGTGCCTATAAATACCCCCCATCCATCTCCATTAAGAGGTAATCAATCTTTTGTCAATTTTTGCGCTCTTTCATAATCTTCCCTGATTACTGACTTGAGTGTCGGAGGGTGCGTCGCCGGGAACAACCCCGGTGTCTCGCACTTCTTGCAGGTGTACGGCAGGAGTCAGCATCAAGCTCCGACGGAACAGGTATACAGGTTTGCTATTCAGTTTTCCTAAGAATCCATAAATACTATCTGTTTGCCCCCACACCAAATTTAGCGGCAACATAACCCATATATCTTCATCTCCTATACCCTAACCCGCCGCTTCGCTCCCCCTCTCCCATTCTCCCTTCCTCTGCAGCGCGACCCAATGGCGACGCCAGCCCTATGTGCTATTGCACCGTCCAACAGCCTCGCGACCACCCCCGTCGCTGCCGAACCTCGTCACCAGCGCCAGTCGCGCTCCACCTCGGTAGCGTCATCCTCTCCCTCATCACCTCCCCGTCCTGTCGTCGCTCCGCCACCCGGTGCTCCTCTGCCCTACTCCTCGCTTGCAGCCACCTACGACAATCCCCCGACCTTCACCAGTCTCCCTCCCCGTCCATCCTCTTCCTGTCTCTCCTCCTGGTGCCGCGAGGCCGCAGCGCTGCCAGCCCCTGCGACGTCGCGTGCCACCTCGGTGCCCCCCTGGCCAGTCGTGACGATTGCAGCGGCTCGCAACACACCACCGCATGCGCACCCTCGCAAGCAGCAAACATAGCCTAGCAAGCCATCGCGCCGGCAGCCCTGCCCCGCTGCCGTCGTGTCCCCTGCCTGTCGTACTCTGCTCGTTCGCCATGCCGCCACCGGTTGTTGCCAAGTCAGTGCACCCCTTGCCATGAAGTTGCTGTTTGGGTATATGAGTTTTGATCAAGTTGATTGTAAGCCATTGATCGCATCATGATCATCATCATCTTGGTTTTGATCCATTGATTGAGAGCCGTCTGTTGGATCTTGATCATCATCAAGTCTCGATCAGCCGCCCGATCGTCGTCACATCTCGATCATCATGATCATCGTCTTCTTGGAGTTCTTTGGTTGCTTTGATTGGTGGCCGTCCGATCGTCGATCTGACCCGATCATCATCATCATCATCATCAAGATACTGATCACATCTCGATCTTGATCTTGATCTTCGATCAAAGTCGTCCGATCTGATCCGATCGCCTTGATCTATTGATTTCATGATCTCAGCTATCCGATCGTGTTCGTGGGTTATATGTTCTTTGGATTCGTGATCTTGTTTGTGTTCGCTTGTTCGTGCCTGGGAATGTGTTTTCGTTATTCTTGCTCTTTGCTCCGTTGGATTCTTCATCTTCCAGGTAAGTAACTTGTACTCCAATTCATTTGTTTGATACAAGTCAAAAAGTTCACCTATAGTGTAGTTGGGTCTAGAGGCGACTCTTGTTTTTCCTTGATGGGTTATGTCTCTATTGTGAAAACTTGACTATAGATGACTCATGACACAATTTGGACATGAATTAACCTCGGATTTACCCGTTCTTGAATTTGGATCATGTATGCGAGACTTTTGTGAGAATTCGTGAATTGGTTGAGACCCATGTGATATATTTGGGGTGGACATGCTAGATAGCCTAATTTATTATGTTTAGACACTTGGTAGACTTGATTCCATGTTTGGTTGTGTTATGAACAAGTTTTGTATGATATATGTTGAGATGTTGTTACAGGAAAAAATCTGTAATTTGTCGCTGATCTGTTTTGTTTGCTGTTTTGGACGGTTTTAAAGTCAGTATCTCAATTTTGGTATAAAACATGAGTTTTAGAGAATTTCGTCTATTTTCAAATCCTTTTGACCTGCTTGATTTTGTTTTCGTATGACTGAGTTATGACTTTTTCAGATTCTGTTTTTCGGTAAATTTGATGACAAATCATTTTAAAGAACTTGCTACCTATATTATTTTGATCCAAAACTTTGGTCAGTGTTTCTTTATCTAGTTAGGGATTACCCAGAATTTTGGTGAATTTTATTGATGAGTTTTATGTGATATTTCATGCTCGTTTATGAAATCTATACTTTGCTGTATTTTGCTCGCTGTTCTATAAAGAACCTTATTTTCACTATGTTTTCTTTTACTGTATGAAAAATATTTGTAAAATGTGAAAGTTAGTATACTTTATCTATTTTCATATCCCTTTGGCGGAATTAGATTTCGATTCACGGCTGGCGAGATATTTCAGTTTTCGTATAGTAGTGTTGGGAAATCAAGATTTTCCAAAGTATCGATTCTTGATGTTTTCGTATTTTTGACGATTGAACTAATTTTACTGGAATATTATGAAACTTTATATTTTGATCCCAGACATATAGGGGAATACCCCAGATTTTTCTTGGATTTATTTGAGAAGTTTTAATGCTATTTTTCTGACTGTGAGTTTGTTTTACTGATTTCTGGCTGAACGTGTTTTCTGTTTTCAAATCAGTTTTGAGTTATGATTTTCTGAAACACTATGTGACTTAATTATATTCTTTGGATTAGTGTGGAAGTCTATTTTCAAATTCTTTAACGGATCTAGATTTACATTTCTGTAGTAACGGGAATCACTGGTTTAGTACTGTACTGTCATGCTGTCCTGAATATGAACATACACTGTTTTGTTCGTTTATGTGACTGTATATTATCTATGCATATTTATTTGTTTTCCTGAACCTAATACTGATTATACCATGTTATGTTTGACACTATTCCGTACACATTCATGCCTATCTGATAACCACAATAAAAATAACCAAGCCGGGGTTTAAGTGAAAGATCTAGTAGTGGAAAAACATAGAAATGTGTACTTAGAAGGGGGCCCATGCTTTCCATCTGATTATCTGTTATCTGTTATGAGATCATGCAAGATTTTGATTATCTGATTCCTGACTACATACTTCCTTATGAGAGGGTGTACTCAGAAGGGAGCCCGTGATCCCATCTGTTACCCAACTACATACTTCCTACGAGAGGGTGTACTTGGAGGGGACCTAGTCCTATCTGTTGCATGATCGTCTATTATTTGTCTGTCCAGATCTGTTATCTGATATCTGTCTGAACTCTGAGTACACGGACTTATATGATCCCTTACGAAATTTACAAACGTAATTGTTTTGAATGTAGCAACCATGTGATAAAAGGATGGTGCATGAAGTGCTACCTAGATAGTAATCACACTAGACTTATAAGAACATGACATCTGTATCTGAATCTGAATCTATTATATGTATCTGACTATCTGTTATCTGATTATTTGATTACCTGTTATCTATCTGACATTATCACTTGACACTATTATTTGACACTATCTATATATCTGTTTGTATACCTTTTGACTTTGATACTTGACACATGTTAGTATACCATGCTAGTTGATTCTGCTATACCATGCTAGATCTGTTTTTGCTATTAATTAGATTTGTTTAGTTTTCCCCATGTACTTGTATCCTACATTATAAGTGGCCCGTAACTTACAATTGACAGGTACTTGTTTTCTCTTTTCTTTTTCTGCAATTTGTCAAATTGCAGATTTTGGTGATCAACTGCCCGATGGAGTATGTGATCTAAAGTTCTAGTTGGCTGAAGCTTTTTCTATCTTCATTTATTTCCTGTTGCTCATTTTGAACATTGTATCTGTTACTTGTATTCTTTGTGTTTGGGCAGTATGACCCAGGATTTTTGACTTGTTCAGATCATGATTATTTGAGATTAATATATTTTGTTTCAAGTATTCTTGTTGGTATTTTGGTTAATATGTGCATGTGGTTGATTCTTTAGCTTCCGACTCTGATAATTTTGTGAGATATTGTAATGATTCTTGAACAACTTATGGATGATGAAAATTATTCGCTGGACTTTTGTTACGTATCCGTTTTCCGTATTCTTTTTGGGAAGTGGGGGTGACAGACAGATTGGGAGAACAACATTGGTCAAAGAATTGATAGCATCGCTGCTTAATAAATTGTTGCTTGTCATGAAGACTTAATTGTTAGACTATTGTTATTTCATTGTATTGAGACTTATTACTGTTGTGTTTGAGATTTATTATTATATTGGGCTTATATTCCGGATTTTATTATTGTTCTAGGTGTTGGATTGTCATTGTATTTGGATATCTTTGTTGTTTCATTTTAAGTATTATTGTTCATGAGATTATTATTATTGCCTGCGCAATTGTCTGTATTGATTATATTGTTGAGTTGATCAAATAAACTGATTATGGGTGACGTTAGTCATTCGCTGGGCCAATGTCATGTACTCGTATTCCATATTTTTGGGAAGCGGGGCGTGACATTTTATCAATTTCCCTAAGTGTGACTTTTTTATTGAGGGGGAAAGTGATGGGACGGATGAAGATTTAGCGGCTTATACGAGGGAGTTCGATAATTTTCATAACAAGTGCTTCGGGTTTAAGGCCCTAAGTTTTACCGTGAAGGTTAAGTATGTTGTTTTGGTAATTTTGTTTAGCCCATTTCTCACTACTTTTTGATGTCCAGGTTATGGGGTGCGGTTACTAGATTGGGTGGTTATGACCAGGTATTTTGGCTCAAAGCAAACTGTATATGTACTTTTGGGTTTGAAGATTCATTTTTGGAAAAGGAATATAATTGTGAGCTCCATGAACTTGTATGGATTCTACATTTTCAAATTTTCTGGGAACAGCAAGATGAAACCTTTTTTCAGTTTCTCTTCAGGAGAATGCCAGATGAATCCATGTAGTTCATGCGTTGCCATAGGTAAGTGAATGAAGATGAAAACCATGTTTTTGTTCAATGAACTGCTTCTTGTAAATGTAAGATATTTGATCTGAAATGTTGTGTAGTAACACTAACACTAACCTCGTGTTGAATCAGGATGGGGTAGCTGCTTGTCAGCTTCTGGTTTGCATTATCAGGTAAATTCATTATTTTTTTTCCTTTTTTTTAAAAATAATTGAGTAGTGGTTACTATAAGATTTTTATCACTTTGTTTTAAATAGCCTAGAGTTCTCACACTAAAAAGCAATATAAAAATTATGAAAGAGAAGTAAGTTGTTTTTTGCTGCTCTAATTTCTTCCTGACATTCTACTTCTTTTTTTAGGAAATAACATTTGACTTCTCTATAATATGGTTTTAGCTCATTTGCAGCTCAGCTGTGAGAAAATACTGTATGCACTATCTGATTAATTTTATCTTATCTTGTATCTCTCTAACATAATTGTAAAATGACTATATAAATACCTCAAATTTTCAGCTTAATTTAGTGTTCTGCACATTAATAGAACTCCAACAACTGTATCAAATGGTTGGCTTTCTTTGTGATAAGCAATATCGGTGCATATGCATAGATTAACCTAGGTGGATGTTATTGAGCATTGAATACATAATGTAAAGCGATAGTTAGGGAAAAATCTGACAAAAAATGATGAGGCTGTTTATATGGCTAAAAATGGGATTAAATCGGAACCGTTCAAATTGGGTGTGAATCTCAAAGTTCACAGGGGCAAAACAGTAATTTCATCTACAGATGGATCCGAAATGGGAACCAGGTCTCTTCTCTTGGGCCCAATTATCCATGTACAGATCTGTTCAACTGAGAACGGGTCCTAACCTGTTGAGAGGCTGTTCAGAAAGATATGAAGAGATCCTAATCCCTCGTTATCATGGGGAGGCAGTTCTAACCACTTCTATCTAGCCACACCGGGAAGTAGAGATTCGATCTTATCTCGAAACAGATCCCCACGGTGACTATAAAAACCCCTACCTCCTATCGTTAAAAATGCCTACATAAAGCTTCTTTTGATATTCTTTTTCTGAGTATTGACAAGAGTGTCGGAGGGTGCGTCGCTAGGATCCATCCCGTGTTTCGTACATTGTGTAGGTCAGTGGCGGCACCAAGGAGCCAGCCTAACAGTAGTGGAAGAGTTCAGATTTGACCCATTCGAGTTCTCGAGAATCCACAAATTCATCTGATTTCCCCCCCACACCGAATTCAGTGGAAACAGATTGGTGCCATCTGTGGGAAACTTGAATAGCTATCCGACCCTCCTCCCTCAACAAAAGCCACTCCTCGCCATGCCTCCGAAGAAGGGAAAGTCCGCGGCCTCCAACTGCCGAACAACTTCCATTCCTCATCCTCCTCTAGAGAGGCTCCCTTCGCCTGTCCAGGCGGTTCGATAGATCGAACAACCGATCCCTCAACCTGATCTACCACCCCAAGGGGCTCAAGTCACTGTTGAAGAACCATCTCGTCAAAGTCGCCAGAAGCAGCCCCTTCACCAGGTTCACATCTCTGTACACAATCCTTCCTCCGACTCTATGGCCTCCCATAGCCCTCCAACACCGAAGGATCTGCGAGATGTCCTCAATAACCGACAAAATGAGCCGGATCTTTGGGTCTGCCTGGACGATAGGCGAACTTGCGATGGGAACCCCAGTTGGGAGCATCAGAGGGACCGTTCGCCCTGCCGGATGGATCGCAGAGGGTCTAACTCCCCCAGGAGGCAGAGGGAGTCACCTCAGCATCGTCGAAGAAGAAGTCGCTCCCTGGCTGCCCGTCCTGCAGCCCGAGCCCATCAGGAGCGGGAGACCTCCGTAACCAGGGTGGAATTCCAACAGTTCCAAGAGGCAGTCCTACGGGCACTCAATGTTGCCCCTAACAATGACCATCGGCCTCCCAGTCCTCAGCCAGCTCTGAGCCATCACCGCCGCTCTCAGTCCTCAGCTGGCTTCGAGCTATCACCGTCGTTCTATCAGTCCATGACTTACTCAAAGCTATCGCCGCTGCAGCCCTAGCCCTCCTCTATGTGAGGACGAGTCTCGGTACTTAGTGAGGCACGACCGAAGTGAGGACTCGGTCTACCGCCGTCTCCACGAGATGGAGAGGCACCATGGCCAGCTAGACAGAGATGAAGAACAATGGGCGAGGAACCTCCGCTCGAGTAGGCCCCCTTTCTCCCGCACTATCATGGAGACACCCGTTCCTGAGAACTTTAAGCCTCCACACTTGTTTTACACTGGGGAGTCAGACCCCACTGATCACATTGAGAGTTTCAAAACTCTCATGATGATCCATCATGCCTCCGATGCCCTTCTATGCAAGACCTTCCTGGCCGCTCACAAAGGGCCCGCTCGGGAGTGGTATTCCCGACTTGCTCCGGCATCTATATTCTTCTTCAACCAGTTTGAAGGCCTCTTCCTCACACATTTTGTGAGCAGCCGCCGCTCTGAGAAGACGAGCACCTCATTGCTCTTCCTCAGCCAAAAGAAGGGCGAACGGCTGAGGGATTACGTAAAGTGGTTCACCGCAAAGGCCAGGTCCATCGCCTCCCTGGATCAGTTAGTAGCTTCGGCTGCTTTCCAATCCAATATCATCAATCTGGATCTCAGAGCGTCCCAGGCCAAGAAGCCCCCTCATGACTTCTCCGAGCTCCTCCTCAGGAGTGAGAAGTATATTCGAGCTGAAGAGGCTCTCAATTGACCCACTCTAGAGGGATCGTCTTCCGGGAACAAACAAAAAACTGCTGAGGAAGAAGGAGCGAAGAAGATCCAAAAAGACAACGGAGGTCAACGGCATCCTCTCCCCCGCTTTGAAAAGTTCACTCCGCTCAATGCGAGTGTCTCTACCATCTTGATGGAAATTGGGAATGAGGGTATCCTACCGCCACCTCCAAAGATGAACACCCCCGGGAAGAAGAGAAACCGGGATAAGTGGTGCCGCTTCCACCGAGACCATGGGCACGACCCAGACGACTGTCGGGCCCTGAAGGACGAAATCGAGGCCCTCTTTCAGAGGGGGCAGCCCACTAGGTTCGTAAGGAGGGACAGGGCTGATCCACCTCCATCCCCAGAGGGGCTAACAGGCACGCAGAACAGCATGTGGAGACCCCAGATGTTGAAGCAGAGGCCATCCTACACCTTATACACGGAGGCCCAATGGGGGGAGATTCCAACTCCTCCCAAAAAACCTTCGTTCGGGAAGTAAATGTCGTGCAGAGCCATTCCCTCTCCGAAGGGTCTTGGGGTCCCCGTCACATTCTCCGATAGAGACTTGGAAGGCGTCCGTGTAATATTCCAGATTTTAAATAATGTTTTTAAGATTTATAAATGAATTAAAAGGATTTTTGGGGATTTAATGAACATTTTCTGAAAATTTATCTTTTTACACGTGCAAAACACGTGCAAACATTTCTTGGGAAATTCAAAGTCAAAAATTACTTTGGGGAAACTCATTATTTATTATTGTATATTATTTGTGAATTTTCGATAATTATTGGACCTATTTGCAAATATTACAAAAAGAGAGACTTTTGTGCAAAATTACCACTTGGAGTGAAAACTCCAGATTTTTGGATTTTTGGGCTTGGCATGATGCCTAGTCAACTCAGAGGTAAAGAATTTACTTTTTGTTTTAATAAACTTGGTTTATTTTGCAAGTTTTGGTAAAGCAGGGTCTTTTTGCAAAATTGCTATTTAGAGGGGTGAAAGTGCAAATTTATTTTTTGGGTTTTCAAACAGTGCTGGCTGATTGTAGGCTAGTTGTTTTTGTTTTTAAGACTCAATTAAGTTGGTTTTATTCAATTTCCAAGTATAGAGATTTATATATGTAAAGGTATATTTCAAAAGAGGGATTTTTGCAAAACCACTCAGAAACCCTAAATTCTCTTATCCCGGCCTATATTAGGGTGAGGTGCTACCGGCTCTTTGCTGCACAACATAAAGGAATTTCTTATTCATATTTCTTGGAGTTTTCAAGCGAGGATTCGTGGTTTTCTTGCGAGGGAGGACTTTTCTTATTCTCTATTTTCTTTCGGTTGATTCTTCAAAGAGGTGAGTGATATAATTTGTTTTGTATTGTTCTTTGAATGTTGTATGTGATGCTTCATATATTAGAAAGCATGCTAGGGATTGGTATGAATACATATGATGGATTTGATGAATAGATAAATTAAAAATTGGAACTTTCACGGAAATTTTGTATTGATGATAAGAATTGTATGTGGATGATTTGAGATTGTTAACGAACCTAATAAAAATCATGAGTAGGCTATTTCTTTCAGATTTTGCTGATTGGATTGAATATGGGGGATGTTATGCACAAATTGATTAAAGATGAGATTTTTGACTATTAATGAGTTTGGATGAATGCAAGTTGACCACAGTAATGTTTTATTTGTCCATATTCATATGTTAACTATTGTGAAAAATTGTGAGTGAGTTTGATGCATTATGAGAAGGACTAATGAATTATAAGATCATGTTTTAGGGTTGGAGTGGTGATAACTAGATTTGGGTTTAATACGATATGACTAAATTGGTGATTTTTTGATTTTGTGAAGTTTTACTTGGGATTGAATTGCTCAAATACTAATATTAAATCTGAATACTCTGTTATTTCTAACTGATGGATTTGTAAAGTTTTCTTGGTGCACAAACATGCACAAACATTTCTACATGAATATCCTATTTTGTGTTTTTTGAAGAAATTGAACCTTCGTATGTTTTGTAGATTTTGATTATATCTTAACATATTTTGGCATTGATATGGTTTGGAATATAATACGAAGTTATCTTGACGTGTAATTGATTCTCAAAAACTCTATTTTCGTATATGCATATGTTCGTGTCATTGTTTTGAAGAAATTCATCAAAATGCCATTTTATCAATTCGAAGTAGTTTTGATTTGTTTTTATGGGCTCCTATATACTTTACAAGTCATAATTGATTGTCTCAGGATTGTACTTTTTACAGATTTCGTTTTTGTAAAGTAGAACACCGTATCAGTTAAAAACATGCACAACTCAAACTGCAGTCTGCTGGTCGATAGTCGAATGGTAATTTTGGACAGTCGACTGTCGCTACTCTGACTGTTGTGTTTTCTTGAAGTTTTGTGTTCGAAGAATAATTCTGTATATTTCTGTTACCTTGCTTTTGATCAGTATTTTATACCCTACTAAGGTTAGTATATTAAAAGATTTGTAGAGAATTTTGTCTATTTTCCAACCGTTTAGACAGATCTCAATTTCGATTTATGGATTGTGAGTTAGGTCTATTTTACTACAGAGGTGTAGAGAGATTTTCAAATTTTATTTTCTATGAATTCTGAAGAATAATACATTTTTATCATGATATTACAAGTATTATTTTGATCCAATATTTTGCACAATACAACTAGACATGATTGGGATTAACCTTAAATTTTTGTAGATTTATTTGATGAGTTTTACAAACTGTTTTATGTTTCCAAACAATTACTATACCTGCAGAATTTTCATACTGTTCCGTTAAGAGGCTAATTTTCGATCTAATTCTACTTGCTGTTTGTAAAATATCTGTGAATATGAAAGTTAGTCTACTGTATCTATTTTATCATCCTTTCGACTGATTTGGATTTCGATTTATGTTTAGTGAGATATTGCGGTTTTCGTACTGCAGTGTTTATAATTCCAGATTTACAAAACTACTGCATCTTGATGTTTTCTGATTTTTTTTACTAAAATATTTAAATTGAAAAATTATGAAACTTTATAATATGATGCTGCACATATAGAGGAATATCCCTAGATTTTTCATGGATTTAATTAATGAGTTTTCATGCTGTTTTCCTGATTTTGAATACAATCTTCTGATTTCTGGCTGAACGTGTTTTCTTGATTCAAACCTGTTTTGAGACTTGATTTTGTGAATTACCATATAACTTATATATATTTACTGGATTCAGCTGGGAGTCTATTTTTTATAACTTTTGACGGATCTAGGTTTGCATATTTTATCAACGGAAATCCCAGTTTTAGTGCAGTACTGTCTTGCTGTCCTGAACTAGAATTTTCGTTGTTCTATTATTTTATGAATTATCGTTCATCTGTACATGTTTGTCTTGCAACCTGAACATGTTACTTGTTCATGCCATGTTATACTTTCCCTGTTTGTGACACATACATGCCTGTTTGATAATAATAACAAAATAACCAAGCCGGGATTAAGAGGAAGATCTAGTAGTTAAAAATATAGAAATGTGTACTTAGAAGGGGGCCCATGTTTTCCATTTTGATTCATGTTGACACAAGAACCTGTTGATTCATGGACCTGTTGGTTCGTATACCTATTACCTATTGATTCATGGACCTATTGGTTCGTGTACTTGTTGATGCATGGATCGGTTTATTCGTGTAACTGTTGATTCATGAACCTGTTATGCATGAATTGGATGATTCGTGTACCTGTTTGATTCATGAACCTGTTCCTGTTCCTGTGTACCTGATCCCTAAGTACACTGCCGTATGGACTCCACTACGAAATCTAAATGAAACTGTTTGAATGTAGCAACCATGTGATAAAAACCTGGGGTGCATGAAGTGCTACCTAGATAGTAATAATACAAAACTTGACATAACCTGATGCCTGTTACATGACTACCTGTACCTGTTCACCTGTTTACCTGTATACTTGATTACCTGTTTACCTGTTACATGTTTACCTGTTTACCTGCTTGCTTGAGACTTGATACATGCTACCTGTACCTGTTAGTATATAATGTTTACTTGATTTTGTTTCTTGATTCATGTTGGTTATCCTATTCTGTTAACATGCCTATACTATGCTATGCTTGTTTCTGTGATTATTTATATTTGTTCTTCTTCCCCTGTACTTGTATCCTGCACTACAAGCGGCCCGTAACTTGCATTGACGGGAGTTTGTTTTCTTTTTCCCCTTCCTTCAATTTATTAAATTGCAGATTTTGGAGACCAGTTGCCAGATAGAGTTGGTGACATGAGATACTAGCTGCTGGAGTTTTGCTATTATTATTTATTGTTGCTTATTTTGAACAATTGTATTGTTGTTACTTGAATTATTTGTATTTGGGCAATGTGACCCAGGATTATTGACTTGTTCAGATCTGATTTATTTGAGATTATTATATTTTGATTCAAGTAAATTCTTGTTGGTATTTTGATTCATATATGCTTGCTTGGTTTACTTTTCTTGCTTCTGACTCTAATTTTTCTTGTGAAATGTTGTAAAGATCCTGACAGCTATGGATGATGAAAATCATTCCCTGGGCTTTTGTGGCGTATCCGTATTCTGTATTCTCTTTTTGGGAAGCAGGGCATGACAAGGTTTTTAGTGGTATCAGAGCACCAGGTTTGGCTAATGTATTAGTTTAACTGATATATTAGGCAAGCTTGGCTCGATCTGGGATCGACACAGCAGTACACAGACCATGCATGCATGAATGAATTATAATCAACTTGATCTGGATACTAGTCTTATTCCTTTCATTTTGATCCCTTCTTATTCAATCCCTTGATTCCTTGGTTCTTTCATCTTTTTCTGTTTTCCTCTTTGATTGATTTCTTCTTAGGTATGAATTTATTCTTTTCGTACCCATATTCCTTAATTTTGGTGCCATCTATTCTTTTCTTCCTGGTTGGTACTTCAGTCGGCATCGCTGGATGCCATTGGTAGAGTCTTCCCAATCAAAGTGGCGCAGCGGAAGCGTGTGGCCCATAACCCACAGGTCTCAGGATCCTCTTCTTGATTCTCCTCCCTTGTATTGTTTGCTCCTCTCTATTCCTTGCATTGTCTACTTCTTTCCATTGCTTGTATTCATTCCCATCCATTGACTCATTATTTAATTCAATTTTTCTCTGTCCTTTATCCCTTTGATTCCTGTTCTGCTTACTCCTTATCTTGCTTTGTTACCTTGTATTGTTCTTTCCTTTTGATAGTGTTTATTTTCTTTCATGCATTCCATTTGACCTTGTTGCTATCCACTTCCTTCTTTTTCTTGTATTGCCCATGCCTTTGTTCCTTTCCCCAATCCTCTATTTTGTTACCCTTTCCCAAGTTTGCTTTTGCCTTGTCCTATGTACCGCCTAAGCAAATTTCGAGGAAGAAATTTTGTTGTAAGGTGGGTGGGATTTGTAACCGTTGTTTACCCAAAAACATATTTTCTGTATATTTTCGAATTTTTGATTTTTGTAAATTATTTTTGTCGTTCTAAAATTCTTTTTCTTAAATGTATTGTCGGATCTCCTACTAAAGTTTATTTTTAATCAATAATTTTTGTAACTAATTAAGATGATTTTTATACCCTATTATTCTTGTCATTATTATTGTTCTGCTATTATTATTATTATTGTTATAAGTATAATTATTATTACTATTATTTTTAATACTATTATTATTATTGTTATTGTTATTGTTTTTATTATTATTATGAATATTTCTATAAAATCCTAATTGTATATTTTTATTAGTTACTGTATTTTCCGAATACCCAAAACCCATTTTTATTTTATTGGATTTCTTTTTTTAAACCCAAAAAAATCCATTATACCCATTACTTTTACCCTATTCGATCCTTCACTCAACCCTATACCCATTACTTTTACCCTATTGGATCCTTCACTCAACCCTATACCCATTACCCAATATCTACCCACCTTTTCAGCCGTCACCTATCACCTCAACCTTAAAACTTCACATATATATATTTACCCTAACCCTAAAACCTGTTCATCTTTCTACCCTATTAGCCGCCTTCACCCCTGTGCCTCCCGAACCCATCTCTCCCTGCACCTGCTCTTCGTCCCTGTCCCCTTGCACCCCAACCTTCAGCCGTCTCCCTCTCCCATCCTTCCCCCTGGGTCTCCCATCCTCCTTGCCAGCAGCCAGCGACCCTCTCTCCTCCTGTGTGCATCTCGTTCTTCTCCACCCTGCCTTCTCTCTGCATCGAGACTCAGCCAGCGGCAGCCCCCAGTCGCGCCACAACCGCAACCCCTGCCGCCTCTCCTTTCCCTTCTCCTCTCCCGCTGCAGTAGCGCAGCTAGCACCTCCAACAGCAGCCGGCAGTAACCTGTGCATCTCTGCTCCATTCGCCTTGCACCCCCTTCCTTCCGCTCGTCTCCGACAGCCAGCAGCACCCGACACTCTCTCTTTCTCTTGTGTGCGAGAGTGATCATGTGTTGGTCTCGTTGTATTCGTGTGCTTGTTGTTGTGGTTCGTGGATCGTTGTTCGTGCTGGGAATCCATGACCGTTATTCTTGTGCTTTCTTCGTTCCGTCATCGTCTCCCAGGCAAGTAACTTGTATTCTTTTCTTTGTGTAATACAAGTACTAAATACCGCCTGTAGTGTAGTTGTGTTCTAGAGACAATTCTTTTGTGAAACCCCTTGTTGATCTTGTCTCCATTATGTTGATTCAACCATAGTTGCCTAACGACATACATGACATGAAATAACCTAGAGTTGACCACTTCTTGTTCTATATATGTGTGTTGTTCATATGCTATCATGTGCTCATGTGTGTTATTCGTGGTGGAGTTGTCGTGGACTTGTGAAGTACCCTATACCTTCTTGCTTGGACACCTAGTACACTATATTTCATGTTTGGGTTGATTTGGATGAGTTTTACATGAACTAGATGATTTTGTGTTCAAAGAATAGTTCTGTATTTTTCTGTTACCTTGCTTTTGATCAGTATTTTAGACCCTATTAAGGTTATTATATTAAAATTATTTGTGAATAAGATTTGTTGAGAGTTCTGTCTATTTTCCAACCCTTTAGACATATCTCAGTTTCGATTTATGGATTGTGAGTTATGTCTATTTTACTACAGAGGTGTAGAGAGATTTCCAGATTTTATTTTCTATGAATTCTGAAGAGTAATATATTTTTATCATGATGTTAAAAGTATTATTTTGATCCAATATTTTGCACAATACAACTAGACTTGATTGGGATTAACACTGAATTTTTGTGGATTTACTTGATGAGTTTTACAAACCGTTTTATATTTCCAAACAATTACTATACAAATTTTCATACTGTTCCGTTAAGAAGCTATTTTTCGACCTAATTCTACTTGCTGTTTGTAAAATATTTGCGAATATGAAAGTTAACCTACTTGATATGGCTAAAAATAGGGTTAAATCGGAACTGTCCAAATCGGGCACGAATCTTAAAGCTTGGGGGTAAAATGATAATTTCACCTACAAGCGGGTCTGAAATGGGTTTTAGGTCTTTTCTCCAAATGCCCATTAACCCTCCAACGGATCCATCTCAACTGGGTGCGGGTCCCAACCCGCAAGAAAATCCGATCCAGTTGGATAGAATTAGGGTTTCTGATTGTATTTAATCAACGGCCCTGATTCGCTCTATCCTTTCACTGGCAATTAGGGATTTCATTCCTAAACTGATCCCAAAGGTGGCTATAAATACCCCCCCATCCACCACAATTAGGAGGTAATCAATCTTTTGCCAATAAAAGCTCATTCATAATCTTTCTGATTACTAACTTGAGCGTCGGAGGGTGCGTCGGAGGGATCAACCCCGGTGTTTTGCACTTTTTGCTGGTGAATGGTGGGAGTCAACGGTCAAACTCCGGCAGAAAGGCTTCAGGTTTGGCTATTCGGTTTCCCTAAGAATCCACAAATTCTATCTGTTTGTCCCGACACCAGATTTAGCGGCAACAGATTGGCGCCGTCTGTGGAAACCACGAATAGCAATTCTTCCTCTTCCCTTGGTTAAAGATCATCTCTAGCCCTGCCTCCCCGAAAGTTAAGATCCAGAGGGTCCAACCGTGGACCCACTCCTCCTCAACCACAACAGGAGGTCCCCCTCCAAACCGTCCAACCGCAGGGGCAACTCCCACCGCAGCCTGATCAGCCCCCGCAGCAGGACCAACCTCCTCTTCAGAACCTTCAATCCCATAGGGCTCCGCTCAGGCCCCAAAATACCGGTGCAGGGACCTCCCGTCCCAATCCTCAAAAACAACCCCTTCACCGTGACCACGTCTCTGTGCACAATCCCTCTACTGATTCGATGGCAACCCACAACCCTCGAGCTTTCGAGGACCTTCGCAATATCCTTATCAATCGGCAAAAAGAAGAGGACCTTCTCCTCCGTTTGGATGAAAGGCGGGCCCGTGAGGGAACCACCCGTCAAGAACGTCCAAATGAGCAATCCCCTCGTCGTCGAGACTATCGGAGGTCCCCACCTTACAGAGGGCGAAGAGAGTCCCCCGAGCACCTTAGGAGAAGGCCTCACTCTCCCACTGGTCAGCAACCCCCGAGGGATGATACTGCACCTATCACCCGTGCTGAATTCCAGCAATTCCAAGCAACCGTCTTGCAAGCCCTTAACCTCCGGCCGAACAACAACAATGCCCAGAGGGTCCCCACTCCTCCGGTCCAAAATCATCGCCATCGGTCCCTAACCCCTCCTCAAGCTCCGAGTAACCACCATCGCAGTCCTCGCCATTCCCCTAGCTACCATCGCCGAACTCCGCACTCCCTTCTTACGAAGACGAGTCCAGAGACTCATATGGCTACCGTTGAAGGGATGATGCTTTCTATCATCGTCTCCACGAGATGAAGAGGTGCCTCGGCTAGCTGGACAGGGAAGAAGAGCTGAGAGGAAGGACCCTCCATCCCAGCCGACCTCCCTTCTCCCGAACAATCATGGAGGCACCGGTTCCAATAGGCTTTAAGCCCCCGCAGTTCGAGACTTACTCCGGGGAGTCAGACCCCGTGGACCATATCGAGAGCTTCAAGACCATAATGTTGATCCACCAAGCTTGTGATGCACTACTATGCAAAACCTTCCCAGCTACTTTCAAGGGTCTAGCCCGGGAATGGTACTCTCGCCTTGCCCTATCCTCTATATTCTCCTTTGAACAATTTGAGACCCTCTTCGTCACCCACTTCGTGAGTAGCCGCCGCACAGAGAAGACCAGCATCTCGCTACTCTACTTTAGTCAGAAGAAGGGTGAGAAGCTCAGAGATTATGTGAAGCGATTCACTACGGAAGCTAGGTCCGTTGCTTCCCTCGACCAGTCGGTTGCTGCAGCAGCCTTCCAGTCAAATGTCCTTAACTCCAGCCTTCGGTCCTCCCTAGCCAAAAAGCCCCGCAAAACTTCTCCGATCTCCTTCTCAGAAGCGAGAAGTATATCCGGGCTGAGGAAGCTGAGCATCGCCCCACATTTGAGGGGTCTTCCTCTGGGAACAAGAGAAAGGCAGCTGAAGAAGAGGGAGCTAAGAATCTCCAGAAGGATAATAGGGGCCAGCGCCACCCACCTCCCAGATTCGGGAAGTTCACCCCTCTTAACGCCAACATTTCCACTATTCTCATGGAGGTTGAGAAGGAAGGGGTCCTACCTCCTGCCCCGAAGATGAATACTCCCAACAAGAAGAGGGACAAAGAAAAGAGGTGCCGATATCACCGGGACCACGGTCACGACACCAATGATTGTCGGGCCCTGAAGAATGAAATTGAAGCCCTCATTCAGAGGGGGCAGTTGCCTAAATTTTTGAGAAAGGACCGAGTTGATCCTCCTCCTCCCCCTAGGGGGGCTAATAAGCATCCTGAAAGGCGCGTTGAGACTCCCGAGTTTGAAGAGGAATGCATTCTGCATCTCATTCATGGAGTTCCCATGGGAGGAACCTCCAACTCCTCTCAAAAGGTTTTCATCAGGGAGGTCAACTCAATGCATGGCATGCCCCCTCCCAAAGGCCTCGGATTACCGGTCACTTTTTCATATGAAGACCTGGAGGGTGTCCGAACCCCCCATTGTGACGCACTGGTCATCAACCTCCATATGGCAAACTCTAAAGTGGAGAGGATACTGGTGGACAATGGTAGCTCCATTAACATCCTCTTCCTCGCGGCTTTCCGAGGACTCAATATATCGCGGGACAGGCTCAAGCCCACCAGCTACACGCTCCATAGGTTCACGGGAGTGCCGGTGACTATCAAGGGGTAATCACCCTTGATGTAACCGCTAGCAAAACTCCTACTACCCATACGGAGCCGATGGACTTCATGGTCGTCTATGTCCCAGCTGCTTATAATGTGATTCTAGGCCGACCTGGCCTAGCTGCTCTAGAGGCCGTCCCGTCGGCTTATCACCTCAAGATGAAGTTCCCCACCAGGGCAGGAGTAAGGAAAGTAAGAGGTAGTCAAGAGATGGCCCGCAAGTGTTACATGACCTCCACTGGGGGTCCCGTTCTCTCCCTCGAGACTCTTGAGATTTCCCAAGGGAACACCCAACCGATGTCCGAACCAGTGGATGAGCTAGAGGAAGTGCTCTTTTTTGAACAGGATCCGAACCGCAAGTTCTTTATTAGCAAGACCTTCCCATCTGCCCTATGTTCCGCCATAGTCCAATGCATTAGAAAGAACCATGATCTCTTCGCATGGTCAGCTTCCGACATGCCAGGAATCTCTGAGGAGCTCCTCGTCCACCACCTCAGTGTTGCTTCGGGGTCCAAGCCGATCCAGCAGAAGAGGCACAAATTTGCCCCCTGAGCGCCAGCAAGCTATAAAGAAAGAAGTGGACAAACTCCTTAAGGCCCCATTCATACAAGAGGTCAACTACCCCGAATGGCTCTCCAATGATGTTATGGTCAAGAAAGCCAATGGGAGTTGGAGAATTTGCATCGACTTCACGGACCTAAACAAAGCATGCCCTAAAGATCCATTCCCTCTCCCAAGCATCGACACCTTGGTTGACGTCACTTCGGGCCATGAGCTGCTCAGCTTCATGGATGCCTTCTCCAGGTATAACCAAATCTGAATGTTTCCCCAGATATCCCTAAGACCTCCTTTGTCACCGATCAGGGGCTCTACTGCTATAGGGTAATGCCCTTCAGGTTGAAGAATGCAGGTGCGACCTACCAACGCCTTGTCAATAAAGTCTTTCAGAACCAAATCGGCCGAAACATGGAAGTGTATGTTGATGATATGCTAGTCAAGAGCATCCAAGGGGCCGACCATGTTGCCGATCTACAAGAAGCATTCGATGTGTTGAAAAAGCATGATATGAGGCTCAATCCAAACAAGTGTGCGCTCAGGGTCTCGTCGGAAAAATTCCTGGGCTTCATGGTCAGCCAAAGAGGAATCGAGGTCAACCCCAAGAAGATCAAAGCCTTATTGGACATGGCTCCTCCCAAAAGTGTGAAAGAGGTTCAGAAGCTCACGGGGCGCCTCGCAGCCATAGGGCACTTCCTGTCCAAGTCAGGGGAGAAGTGTCTTCCTTTCTTTAAAGCCCTCAGGAGGGCTAAGGGCTTCGAGTGGGGTCAATAGCAACAAGAATCTTTCGATCAGCTAAAGGCCTACCTGGTTAACCCCCTCTCCTCAGCAAGCCTATCCCCGGGGAAACACTCTACCTCTACTTAGCTACCTCCAAGCAAACCCTCACTGCTGTTCTGGTGAGGGAAGAAGACAAGTCTCATAAACCCATCTATTACGTGAGCAAGATACTTCGGGATGCCGAGCTCAGCTATCCAAGGCTGGAGAAGATGGCGTACGCCTTGGTTATGGCACCTAGGAAGCTCTGCCCTTATTTTCAGTCCCACTCGATGGTTGTTCTAACCGAACAGCTGCTTAAGCAAATTCTGCACAAACCCGAGACATCCGGCCGTCTGATGAAGTGGTCGATCGAGCTGAGCCAGCATGACATATCATACCAGCCTCGGACCGCGATCAAGGCTCAAGCCTTAGCTGAATTCATTATTGAGAGCACCATCCCAGAGGTCAGCCAAGTAGGAAACGGGCCTCCTATCTGGACAGTACATGTAGACGGGTCCTCTTGCACCGAGAGGAGCAGAGCTAGGGTCATTCTGGAAGGCCCAAATGACTTTGTCCTCCAATACTCCCTTCGCATCAACTTCAAGGCCTCCAACAATGAAGCAGAGTATGAAGCCCTTATAGCCAGCCTCGATATGGCTCGCAAGGTAGGGGCACAACAGCTCCGGATATTTAGCGACTTGCAACTGGTTGTGAATCAAGTCTTAGGAGAGTACGAGGCATAAGATGACCGAATGGCTAAGTACCTAGCCAAGGTCCAAAATCTCATGGCTTCATTCGAAGAGGCGCTAATTCAACGGATCCCCAGAGAAGAAAATTCCCAAGCAGATGCCCTCTCCAAATTGGCCTCCTCCTCCCTTTAAGGTCTCGAGCAGACCGTCCTGATTGAAGTGCTCCTAAGACCGAGCATAGAAGAAGAAACTCCCGACTCGATGGAGTCACTGCCCATCCAACTTCAAGACAACTGGATGAAACATCTGATAGAATTTCTAAGAGATGGCCTCCTCCCCGAAGACACTAAGGAAGCTCGTCGAGTCCGAACGAGAGCGAAGCGGTACACCCTTGTTGAAGGTGTCTTGTACAAACGCACCTACAACTAAGTAGATGGCAGACCCTACTTGAGGTGCCTCTCCCCGGAAGAAGCCTCATATGCCTTACAAGAGCTTCACGAAGGTATAGGCAGAGCACATTCAGGGTCAAGGTCCCTCGCCAGGAAGGTGTTGAACTATGGGTACTTCTGGCCTACCCTCCTACAAGATGCCGAACGACATGTCCGGCAATGTAGCTCCTGTCAATAGTACTCCAACATTCGCTGCCTACCCCAAGCAAAACTCACCTCTCTATCGAGTCTGATCCCTTTCGCAATGTGGGGAATGGACTTGCTAGGCCCGTTTCCACCATCTCCCGGACAGCTCAAGTTCGTGGTCGTGGCAATCGACTATTTTTCTAAGTGGATAGAGGCCAAGCCATTTGCTACAATCACCGAGAACAAAGTGCTGCAGTTCTTTTGGAAGAATGTCATCTGTCGGTTTGGCGTGCCTCCGGTCCTAATAACAGATAATGGAACACAGTTTACAGGGCCGCATTCCGATCTCTGAGTGAAGACCTCGCCATTCAGCAACTTTTCTCCTCCGTCTCCCATCCTCAATCAAATGGCCAGGTGGAAAATGCCAATCGATAAATCCTCTCTGATATCAAGAAGAGGCTAGATAAGTCAGCCAAAGGCTTATGGGCGGAACAGCTTCCCAACGTACTGTGGAACTACCGAACTACGAAACGGACCCCTACAGAAGAGTCGCCCTTCAATCTCACCTATGGGTCCAATGCTGTGATCCCCTTGGAACCCGGTCTACCATCTCCTCGCCTTGTGGCCTATGAAGAAGAGCAAAATTCGAAAGAGCTCCGGGCGAATTTGGACTTGATCGATGAGTTCCGTGAAAGAGTTTCAGTTCGACAGCAAAATTTTCGAAGAAGGATCGAGCTGGCCTACAACAAAAGGGTCCGTCCTACCAATCTCAAGGAAGGGGACTTGGTCCTCAGAAAACTAGCTATCTCCTTCCCCAGCCAAAAGAGTAAGCTAGTCCCAAATTGGGAAGGACCCTACAAGATCACCAAAGAAGTTTGCCCCGGAACATACCGTCTTGTAGACCTTGAAGGCAGAGAGATTCCCAGGACTTGGAATGCCGACCATCTATTGAAGTGCCAAGAGAGTGTCTGAACACCTCTCTAAGTACCTTCAGATGTCGAACTGCTCCTTTCTTTTCACTTGTATTTTGCTTCTTTATTTTTTCAATGTAACAACGGCTAGCAACTTAGAAGCAGCCGACTAGTAGTTATCAATAAAGAGCTTCTTTTCCCCCATATTTTCCTTGTGCTTACTTGCATCTCTCTGTTTTTAATTTCTTTAACTCAAATGATGAGTTCGGAGTCCAAAACTTGGCTTGACTCCGCTTCATAAGCTCGCTCTTAAGCGAGCTAGAAGTGGTTCGCCATTCGGAATTGCTCCCACAACCATTGAAATTAACTCAAACGACGAGTTCGGAGTCTAAAACATGCTCGACTCTGCTTCGCAAGCTCGCTCTTAAGTGAGTTAGAAGTGGTTCACCATTCAGAATTGCTCCCACAACCGTTGAAATTAACTGAAACGACAAGTTCGGAGTCCAAAACTTGGCTCGACTCCGCTTCGCAAGCTCGCTTTTAAGCGATTTAGAAGTAGTTCGCCATTCGGAATTGCTCCTACAACTGTTGATATTAACTCAAATGACGAGTTCGGAGTACAACACTTGGCTCGACTCTGCTTCGTAAGCTAGCTCTTAAGCGAGCTAGGAGTGGTTCGCCATTCGGAATTGCTCCCACAACCGTTGAAACTCGCTCCTGAGATGCGCGCGAAGTTCTTACAACCAAACTAGACATGGGAGAAGAGTACTTGAAGGAGCTAAACTTTGGTTCTTAGGATTCGTTTAAAGATGAAACTCGCTCCGGAGACGCGTGCGAAGTTCTTACAACCATACTAGACATGGGAGAAGAGTACTTGGAGGTGCTAAAACCTTTTGTTCCAATGGTTTGTTTAAAAGATGAAGCTAGACATTCCATGCCTATAAGAAGAAAGATTTGCTTCTGATTTTGAGTAGTTGTTAAGAGTTGGAGGAGTTGTACTTGAATAGATGCCTACCAACAAAGCACACAAACACAGAAGAGAAACAAGCTTTCACATATATAAAATTTTGGCGTACAAGAGCGCTCAAGTTACAAGACCAAGTTACTACTACAAGGTGCCAGAAAAACTCAAAGAAGCATAATCACAGCAGCTTATTCAATGCTTCTTCGGAACGGGGATGTTTCGGTTCAGAGACACACGGGGACGGCGTCGCCTATCCTCTGAGCTCGTCTCTAAACCAACGAACCGAGAAGCCTCTTCACCACTGCCTCTGACCGTGGGTCCAACCGAAGCCTCACTAGACGAAGCAGCCACCCCACTCTGAGCGTCAACCGGACTCTGCCTAACGGCAGGCTCACGAGTCGCGAGCTCATGAAACGAGATCCCCTTCTCGCTCTCGGCATGAGTACATGATGTACTTCTGACATTAGGCCGCACGGGTTGGGGTTTAAGTCGAGCAACTTCCACCTCGAGTTCAACGATCCGATCCTTTAAAAAGTTGTCTGTCACGGATATCTTGAAGCGAGGAAGTCGAGCAGAGCCTGCCTCACTAGAGCTATCGGCGATGATTCGACGAAGATGGGCGACTTCGATGCTCTTGTCGACTGTAACCCTCTTTAACCTGTCGACCTCCCCCGTCAGCTCGTCGCGCTCGACCATCAACTTACCCACGATCGCCGATAATTCTTCCTCCTCCTCCGAAAGCTCTTCTTCTAATATCTTCAGGTGGTGCTCTCCTACCAGTAGCTCGCCTTTCTCTGCCTCAGCATCGAACAGCGCCTTTCGGAGCAATTCCACCTCGCCTTCAAGACGAACCTCGCGAGATCGCTTCCGCAGTTGTTTCAGCTTAGAGAAATACCCTCTCGCCGTTGTCTTAAGATCCTTTAGGTCCAACTCACTCTTGAGAAAACACTCTCGGTTGCGCGAGAGGGCTCGCTTCGCAGCTTTCAGGTCAGCGCAAAGACGAGAGACTTCAGCTACTGAACTCGGCTCGGCAACCTGAAAAGCAGAGGCATATCAACACGAAGTACAAAAGGCGATGCCCCACACTCTGCCAAATTTTGAAGAAATTCCATTTCAAAACAGTTCAACACTTAGTCGAATTTGAGAAGAGATTTCAAACAAAACTTTATTCATATCAAAAAGTGGTGGCCAGTCCGCTACAAGGCAGTACATCAAAAGAAAAAGTTTTTTTTACAAGAATGAGGAGATCAGGGGTCCACCTGTGGTGGTAGCTCGGAAACAGGCATCTTGGTGGACGGCCCCTCGTCCCCCGTCACTTCGGCTCAGGGGTCAGCTGCCACAGTCTTAGGATCGGCAGGTGCCTCGTCATCCTGCTGCTCGTCCTCTTCCTCTTCTCCCTCCTCCTCTTCATCATCTTCCTCGCCACCGGGCCATAGCCTGTACCCCACCCTCTCGAAGCCGGGGACGCGAGCCTCAACGTGATCGAGCGCTCTGGCGTAGGACACCTCCATGTTCGATGCCATGTGCTTTTTGGCCTCTGCCTCGATCTTCGCCCTCTCCTTCTCCACGGCCTCGGCCTGTTCTATCTTCACCGCCTCCAACGCCTTCGCCGTTGTGGCCCTCTCCTCGGCCGCTTTTGCAACATCCGAAGCAAGCTTTTCCTTCGCTTGCACCAAGGCCACCTCGAGGTCGGCAACCTGGGCCGCCAGAGCATCCGAGCGACGCTGCTCGGCTTCGAGCTGCTTTGTAGCCCTCGCTCTTCTGCTCGGTCTTTATCTCTGAGGGCCTGCAGCTCCCTCTCCTGTTCGGAATACTCCTCGAGGAGATGGCCGAAGTGGCAAGTGGCCTGCACGAAGAAATAATTAGAACACCAGGAAAGACGAACTAAAGACTTAGAAGATTTTCAATGAAAAAACCTTAAAACAGCAAAGGGGACTTACCGACACGAGCGACCAAGCTACTTCGAGAGCATCATCACCTGTCGTCCCGGCCTTCAGAGCGGCTCGGTCCTTTGGGGTTGGCAGGTGCTGAACAGCTTGCATGCTCATCAGCGAGTCTCCCAAGAAGCCATCAAGATTCTTCACTTGCCAGTTGGGGATGAACAGATTCTTGTGGGCCTCGGTTAGAATAACCTCGGCATGTTCGGCCAGTGGCAGGGCCTCCAGCCCTAGCACCGCGGAGACAGAGAAGCCCTCACCTACAGGGACAGAAGGGGTCGGCTGAACAACAATAGCCGGGGACGGCTCCCGAGGTGAGGTAGCAACGACTGCCGAAGGCGCCTTGGTGGGTCGTCGGGACGAGGGACCCGTGCTCGTCCGCTTCCTCTTCTTGCCATCACCGGCTTTGCTTTGTTCAGCCATCATTCCCCTAAAGTCCATGTTCGGTGCTTGTCACGCCCCGCTTTCCAAAAATACAGAATACGGGCATGCAACACAAGTCCAGCGAATGAATATAATCATCCTTAAGCTGTTTCAAAAATCTTGACCACATATCACAGGCAGTATATTAGAGTCAATATATCAGAGTCGGAAGCAAAGAGTGGAACCAACATGCATCATTGAGATAATTTCACCAACAGGAATTAATTGAAATCAATATCATGTTCTCAAATAAGACAGAGTCTGGAAAAACAATTATTCTGGGTCACATCGCCCAAATACAAATAATACTCAAGTCTCAAATACAGAAATATTTCAAGTCTCACGAATACAGAAAAATGTTCTATCAGGAAACAGAAATAAAAATCAGCAACTAATATTGCAAGCCACCAGTACCTTCTTGAATCTGTCCACCATAATCTGCAAATCATCGAATGCAGGAAAAGGAAAAGAAGAAAACACAGTACCCGTCAATGGTAAGTCCGGGTCACAAATAGAATAGGATACAAGCACATGGACACTATCTAACCACAGGATATACTAACAGGTATAGGTAAACATAGGTCAAGTGTCAACAGTTAAATAGGTAACATGTATAATTATCAGGTATTCAGGTAATCAGTTAATCATGTATCAAGTATCAGGAAAACAGGTAACATGTATAATTATCAGGTATTCAGGTAATCAGGTAATCATGTATCAAGTATCAGGAAAACAGGTAACAGGATAATCAGGTAATCATGTAACAAGTAAACAGGTAACAGGATAATCAGGATAATCAGGTTATGTTAAGTCTAATCTTTTTATTAACTATCTAGGTAGCACGACATGCATCCCAGTTTTTACTACATGGTTGCTACAACAAACAATTTCGCTTAGTAAGATTTTCATAGTGGAGTCCATAGGGCAACGTACTTGGGTACAGGAAACAGGCAGAACCAGTGGCTTTCTTCTACTCTACAACTTCTTACATAAGAAGCAATGTAGACAGGGTCAGTAACAGGTAAACAGGCAGGTAGGACACTAGTCCTCTTCTAAGTACACATTTCTATTTTTTCCACTAATAGAATCTTCCCTTAAACCCCGGCTTGATTACTTTATTATTAAGATCATCAACAGGCATGAAAGTGTACTAAATGATGTCAAACTAGCAGGTTATAATCAGGTTTAGACTCAGGGAATTAGATCAGCAAGTATAGGTACCAAACATTCACAAATACGAGCAACTTAGTGTATGTTTATAATCAGGACAGCAAGACCAGTTTGTACAAAAACAGTGATCCACAGATCTATAGGCATGCAAATCATGATCCGTCAAAGGATCTGGAAACTAGACATCCACACGCTTCTAACGGGTATAATAAAGACCTATACTAGTTCACAACATCTCGGCTTAAACCACATTTCAACACAGTTTTCAGGCACAGCCAGAAAACAGGGGAATAACTTAAACCACAAGAAAATAGTAGGTAAAGTCATCAATTAAATCCACGAAAATTCTGGGGTAATCCCCTATATGTATAGTCTCAAAACATAAAGTTTCATATTTTTCCATAAAGTAAAGATATGTTGTCAAAAATAAAAAGTAACACAAACACAGTTTTGATGGATCTGGAATTCCTCAACACTGCTGTACAAAATTGAACACAACTTGCAAACAGCGCATCGAAATCCACTTCCGTCAAAACAAGGTGAAAGTAGACAAAATTATCCAACTTTCATATATCACATAATATTTTCATACAATAAATATAATTAGGGTGAAAACGGCATTCAGCATACAACCACACGCAGTTTACAGCAAAAGTAGGTTATAGAAAATGATATGAAACATCGTGCTAAACTCATCTTTAAAATACCACATAAATCTGGGAACTACCTATCATCATGTTGAAACACTGGACAAAGTCTTGTGGAATGAAATTATGTATAACTTGGATCTTGAAAATAAATTGTCCACAAAAACTACCCCAAACTGAATCTGGAAACTACCGATATACAGTCACTAAAATAATCACAACTAATTCATACGAACTCCAAACGGGGTGAAATCAGTGGGGGTTAGAAATTAGATTCAATTCTCTACAATTAACTGTGAAATCTCCAAGTTGAGATTCGGACTCTAACCTAGGTGAAAACAGCAAACAATCCAGTACAATCCGAATTTCCAGATTTCTCACATCATCTTAGAATCGTCATAACTTCTACAAAAATTAACCAAACTCATCCAAATTCGAAATGCAGCCTACCCATTATCTAAATATCATATCTAAGGGTTTCTAACATGTCAAAATCTAATATTTCTCATATGGGTGTTCAACATACATCGGGTATATAATATGTCGCATACGCGATCAAAATCGCGTTTGGGTGAATCCTAAGGCATAAACCTATCAAACTCCATGTCCTAAGTCATCTATGGCCTGTTTTGAACAATAGAGACGAAACCCACAAATAAAAACATGATCTTTGGCCGTCTCTAGTCTCAAACTATCCTATGTGTGAACTTTCGACTTGTATCAATCTAAGAAATTTAAGTGCAAGTTACTTGCCTCTTTGTGACGACGATCGTGACAAATCCAAACCTTTCAAAGAAAACCCACGAGCAAGACGCCTTCTAACGCGATTTCGAGCGAAACCCACGAACAAAACGCGCCAACGGTTGATCTCTTTGACACACGAACCAAAGTGGGAGATGCCCACAACTCAAATTAGCCAAGAGAGGTGTTGTTCACTGACTTGGGGTCGTATGGTGCTGATTTGATGCTTGGCCGGTCACAAAAAGAGGAGAGACGAGGTATTTTATGAAGAGAAGTAATATAAAAGGATGATGGAAGAGTATATATTGGTCGGCTATGGTTGGAGAGACCAAGGGTAGGTCGGCCTGGGGTAGGAGAAGGCAGGCCGGGAATATCTCAGGTGGAGGCCGGGTGCAAGTAGGAGAGGGAAAGAGAAAAATATTAGGGTTAGGGATTAATTAGTATTAGGGGTAGATATAGGAGATCAAATGTGGGTTAATGGGTAGTGGATATCAATATGAAACAATAGGTATACAATTGGGTAATGGATATTGGGTAGATTTCAAATGAGGATACAAAGTACAATGAATCCTATGGCTCCTAAAAATCTCCTTAAGGCCAAAAAAATCTCAAATTGGTCAAAAATCTCCTAAAAATTCACCATGACCCTCAAATAATATTTATACATGAACTGGATCAAGAAATTGAGAAAAAGAGCTCAAAATGTCGAAAAACGGCCAAACGGCGCACAATCAACAAAAGGAGGTGAAAACTGCCAGAAAACTGTTATAAAATAAAAATAATTAAAATTATTGTTCTGAAAAATACAATGGAAAATAATAATTCAAAAAATGAAAAATACCCTCAAAAATACCAAAAGTGAAAAACAGAGGTTACAGCGCTTCTGTCCAAATGAAAAGAAAAACAGGTTAGAAAAAGTATACAAGGTGTTAAAAGAGAAGAAAATCACAAAGAGATGTCAGGAGCATACTCGGGTCGATCGGACTAAGGCCCGACCCGTGCAGCACCTCCTCGGTCATCTCCCTCCAACTCAACATCGGGAGACCGATCAGCTTGGCCGCCACCTCCTCTTCGGCCGGGGTCAACACCGGCTCGGCCTTTGCAAACTTCGGCACCTCCTCCTTCCACTGGATCGGGAAGTCCCATGCCGAAGGCCCCTTTATCAAGAAGAACTTCTCCTTCCACGACTTTATCGAGTCGGGATTCTCTATCAACTTAACCCCCTTCCGAGGCGACAGGTAGTAGCGAGGCTCGAGCTTGCTCATCCTGTTGATTCAATATAAACTTCGGAGGATGATGAGTTCCGGCTCCACTTTGGCAGTCCGGCATTGGAGCAGAAAGCCGAGCACGCCAAGTGTTCGGCATGAACTGTATGGGAGCCAGACCGAACCACCGAAGGACCACGATCACGAAGGGATGAAGAGGGAAGCGCAGACCAGCATTCAACGTGTCGTAGGCGAAGACGCAGGTGTCAGGTGTCCGGTGGGAAGTTGATGTTCGCTCGCACTCTGGGGCCAGGGAGAACCAACGTGTACTCCTTGGGGATGGCGAAACCTTTCCTAGTCTGGAGTGGATCCCACGCAGTTAGGACTGAGGGGAGGTCGTCCACCTCAGAAATCTCCCTCGGGTCGTTCTCCTTATAGGTCTTCGCTCGACCAACGACAACCTTAGTTAGCAGCTTGCCGCTGTACTGCCTTATCCCGGCAGGACCGGACAGCACGGTCGGTATCCGATCGAGCTCGCCCACCTGCTTCACTGTCTCCACCACCTCCTCGACGATCGCGGACCGAACCACCTTCTTCCCCTTCTCCTCGGCCGCAGACGACCCTACTACCTCCTTCCCCTTCCTTTGGCTTACTACTTCTCTCCCCTCCTCGACATTCCGATCTCCCGAGGACAATGCCTCTCTACCCGAGTTTACTCGTGACATCTCAAATAAATATCTAAGGCAAGGAAAACTGACCTTGAATTGACATTCACGGTCGGAAAAAGTTCGCCGAAAATTGCCTGGCCTTCGCGACAGCTAGTGCAACCGCCCTTAAGCTTAGATCTCCGCTAGCAGAACAACTCGAGAGCAAAAGTAAAAACATGAGAGTAAAAAGTGAAGAATGAGCAAAGGGGTGAGGGGGTGAGAACTTATAGCCAAAAGGCGACTGTTGGGCTTTTGAAACGTTTAGAGGCCTATTAAGGGAGATGAAGCGACAAAAAAGAGAAAGCTGTGACGGTTTAGAGGAAAGACGCGTCGGTTCACTTAACATCACCGCTCGGTGACTCGTAACTTGCCGAGCCACCGAGGCACTCTGCCGAGCTACCGGGGCACCGACCTCCACATATGGAGAAAAATGCCGCCGAGCCACTTTCACTGTCAGATTGTCTCAAAATTCGTGCCCAAATCTGATGAGCAACTCAGATCACGCCACGCCCACAAAACTACAAGATAACGTTTTCTCGTGATCTGAACCTCCAACTTCGAGATCTGCACTAGGATGAGCGCCCCAGATCCCACCACATGGCTCGACGACTCGTAACTTGCCGAGCCACCGAGGCACTCTGTCGAGCTACCGGGGCACCGACCTCCACATATGGAGAAAAATGCCGCCGAGCCACTTTCACCGTCAGATTGTCTTAAAATTCGTGCCCGAATCTGATGAGCGACTCAGATCACGCCACGCCCACAAAACGATAAGATAACGTTTTCTCGTGATCTGAACCTCCAACTTCGAGATCTGCGCTAGGATGAGCACCCCAGATCCCACTACGTGGCTCGACGACTCGTAACTTGTCGAGCCACCGAGGCAATCTGCCGAGCTACCGGGGCAATGACCTCCACATATGGAGAAAAATGCCACCGAGCCACTTTCACTGTCAGATTGTCTCAAAATTCGTGCCCGAATCTGATGAGCGGCTCAGATCATGCCACGCCCACAAAACGACAAGATAACATTTTCTCGTTATCTGAACCTCCAACTTCGAGATCTGTGCCAGGATGGGCGCCCCAGATCCCACCACGTGGCTCGACGACTCGTAACTTGCCGAGCCACCGAGGCACTCTGCCGACCTACCGGAGTATCGACCTCCACATATGGAGAAAAATGCCGCCGAGCCACTTTCACCGTCAGATTGTCTCAAAATTCGTGTCCGAATCTTATGAGCGGCTCAGATCATGCCACACCCACAAAACGACAAGATAACGTTTTCTCGTGATCTGAACCCCGTCTTCGTGATTCGTGCTATGATGAACGTTCCAGATTAAGCCATATGTCCCAGCGAATCATTCTTAAGTACCGAGCCACCGGAGTGCTCAGCCGAGCTACTGAACATCTTAGCCGAGCCACCGAGTTACTGAGGGGCATAGGCGTAGCTGCCGACCCACCGGAGTGCTCAGCCGAGCAACCGAACAGCTTAGCCAAGCCACCGAGCTACTGAGGGTAGAGGCGCAGCTGCCGACCCACTGGAGTGCTCAACCGAGCTACCGAACAACTTACTGAGCCATCGACCTATTGAGGGGCAGAGGCGCAGCTGCCAACCCACCGGAGTGCTCAGCCGAGCTACCGAACAGCTTAGCCGAGCCACCGAGCTACTAAGGGGCAGAGGCATAGCTGCTGACCCACCGGAGTACTCAGCCGAGCTACCGGACAGCTTGGCCGAGCCACCGAACTACTGAGAGGTAGAAGATGAGCTACCAAGCCACCGAAGCACTCTGACCGAACTACCAAGGTACCGACCCTCACATTTGAAGAAAAATGGTGCCGAACCACCCTAGCCGTTGGATCGTGTCAAAAACCGCGCCAGAACATGATGAACGGTTCAGATCACGCCACGCCCACAAAATGACAAGATAGCATTTTTTCGTGATCTGAGCCACCCTCCTCGTGATTCGTGCCGCGTTGAACGATCCAGATCTTTCCACGTAGCTCGGTAGCTCGTTACGTGCCAATCTACCGAGCTACCAAGGGCAGGGTGCCGAGGTGCCGAGGCACCGACTTCTGCATGCAGAGAAAAAGCATGCCGAGTTATTCAGACCGTTCGATCCTCTAGAAATTTGCGCCCAATGCTCATAAAGGGCCCAGATTATGCCACATCATAATTCAGAATTAAAAATTAATTTTTATTTATTAAAACCGATTAATTATTTAAAAATTACGAAAAAATTGTTAAAAATTTGGAAAAATTAAATAAAATTTCTATAAAAAAATAATTATAAATTTGAAGAAATATTTTTGAGCCCCTGGGTGAATAATAATTGCTTAGAAGAGTCAATTAAGACCCCCGAATAACAAATCACAACTTTGCAAAATTAAATAAATGATCCGAAAAATAGATAAAAATTAAGAAAAATTACCAAAAGTCCAAGAGAGCTCTAGAACAACCATGAGTGCGCAACTAGCTTCGAAAATCACCATAATACCTCATACAAAGATTCAATACCCTTCGTTTGGACTCCGATACAACTCCGAAAGCCATTAAAACAGTAAAACGCTCCTCAAAGGCTGATCAAACTCAGTCTTCGGGAGTGGGGGGCTCGTGATATGGCTAAAAATAGGGTTAAATCGGAACCGTCCAAATTGGACACGAATCTTAAAGCTTGGGGGTAAAATGGTAATTTCACCTACAAGCGGGTCGGAAATGGGTTTTAGGTCTTTTCTCCAAAAGCCCAATAACCCTCCAACGGATCCATCTCAACTGGGTGCGGGTCTCAACCTGCAAGAAAACCCGGTTTAGCAGGATAGAATTAGGGTTTCTGATTGTATTTAATCAACAGCCCTGATTCGCTCTATCCTTTCACTGGGAATTAGGGATTTCATTTTTAAACTGATCCCAAAGGCGGCTATAAATATCTCCCATCTACCACCATTAGGAAGTAATCAATCTTTTGCCAATAAAAGCTCATTCATAATCTTTCTGGTTACTGACTTGAGCGTCGGAGGGTGCATCGCCGGGATCAACCCCGTTGTTTCGCACTTTTTGCAGGTGAACGACGGGATTCAACGGTCAAACTCCGGCAGAAAGGCTTCAGGTTTGGCTATTCGGTTTCCGTAAGAATCCACAAATTCTATCTGTTTACCCCCGCACCTGATTTAGCGGCAACACTACTGTATCTATTTTATCACCCTTTTGATGGATTTGGATTCTGATTTATGGTTTGTGAGATACTGCTATTTTCGTACTGTAGTGTTTATAATTTTAGATTTACAAAACTACTACATCTTGATGTTTTCTTATTTTTTTACTAAACTATTTATATTGAAAAAATATAAAACTTTATAATCTAATGCTGCACATATAGTGGAATACCCTAGATTTTTTGTGGATTTAATTAATGAGTTTTCATGCTGTTTTTCTGATTTTGAATACAATCTTCTGATTTCTAGCTGAACGTGTTTTCTGGATTCAAACCTGTTTTGAGACTTGATTTTTTGAATTACCATATGACTTACATATATTTGCTGGATTCGGTCGGGAGTCTATTTTGTAGAACTTTGACCGATCCAGGTTTGCATGTTTGTATCAACGGGAGTCCCAGTTTTAGTGCAGTACTGTCTTTCTGTCCTGAACTAGAATTTTTGTTGTTCTGTTCTTTTATGAATTATTGTTCACCTGTACATGTTTGTCTTGCAACCTGAACCTGTTACTTGTTCATGACATGTTATACATGCCCTATTTGTGACACATACATGTCTGTTTGATAATAATAACAAAATAACCAAGTCAGGGTTAAGAAAAAGATCTAGTAGTGGAAAATATAGAAATGTGTACTTAGAAGAGGGATCGTGTTTCCCATTTTGATTCATGTTGATACATGAACCTGTTGATGCAAGGACCTGTTGGTTCGTGTACCTGTTGATGCATGGATCGGTTGATTCGTGTACCTGTTGATTTATGGACCTGTTGATGCATGAATCAGATGATTTGTGTACCTGTTTGATTCATGAACCTGTTCCCGTTCCTGTTTACCTGATCCCTGAGTACAATGCCCTGTGGACTCCACTACGAAATCTAAACAAAACTGTTTGAATGTAGCAACCATGTGATAAAAACCTGGGGTGCATGAAGTGCTACCTAGATAGTAATAATACAGGACTTGACATAACCTGATGCCTGTTACATGACTACCTGTACCTGTTTACATGTTTACCTGTATACCTGATTACCTGTTTACCTGTTACATGTTTACCTGTTTACCTTCTTGCTTGATACTTGATACATGCTACCTGTACCTATTAGTATATCATGTTTACTTGATTTTGTTTCTTTATTCGTGTTAGTTATCGTGTTTTGTTGACATGCATAAACTATGATGTGCTTGTTTTAGTTATTATTTATATTTGTTCTTCTTCCCCTGTACTTGTATCCATAAATTCCGCTTGTAGTGTAGTTGGTTTCTAGAGACCACTCGTGTGTGTGTATTCTTGATGAGTATTGTCTTTATAGTGCTATTGACCATAATTTCCTAACGACATATGAAATGAATTAACCTAGGAGTGACCGTTTCTTGATGTGATGTATATGTGAAACAATTATGAGAACTCGTGTGCTTGTGAGATCCATGTGAGATACTTGTTGTTGACATGTCGTATACCCTATTTCATATTGTTTGGACAGTTAGTAGATTCTAATTCATGTTTAGTTATGTTTCGATCAAGTTTCGTGTGATTCATGTTGATTTTGTCCTAAAGTAAATTCTGTATTTTGCCGACAATCTGTCTTGATCATTAATTTAGACCATATTAAGGTCAGAATCTTAATTTCAGTATAAAACATGATTTTTTGAGGAATTAGTCTTCTTTCCAACCCCTCTGACCATGATCGATTTCGTTTTTGTATGTGTGAGATATGGTAGTTTTACTACAGAGGTGTATTTCATTTCCAGATTTCGTTTCTTGATAATTTCCATGACTAAACTATTTTGATACCAGTGTTAAACATAATATTCTGATCTAAAATTTTGGTCAGTATTTCTATATCTAATTATGGATTACCCAGAATTTTGGTAGAATTATTTGATAAGATTTACATACCGTTTCATGCTTGTTTACAAAAACTATACTTGCTGGATTTTGCTCGCTGTTCTGAAAAGATTTGTATTTTCAATCTAATTCCTTTTACTCTATGAAAAATATTTTTAAAATATGAGAGTTATATTATTTTTTCTATTTTCTTCTCCCTTTGGTGGATTTGGATATCGTTTCACGGTGCGAGATATCGCAGTTTTCGTACACCAGTGTTGGGAATTTTAGATTTGCCAAACTAATGTTTTTTGGTGTTTTCTGATTTTTGTTGGCTAAACTAATATTACTGGAAAACTATCCTTATATTCTGATACTAGACATATAGGGAAATACCCCAGATTTTTTCTGGATTTATTGAAGGAGTTTTAATGCTGTTTTTTTGACTGAGAATTCGATTTACTGATTTCTGACTGAACGTATTTTCTGAATTCAAATCAGTTTTGATTTATGATTTTGTGAAATACTACATGGCTTATTTATAATTGCTGGATTCGTGTGGAATTCTATTTTCCAGATTCTTCGACGGATTAAGATTTGGATTTCTGTAGTAACGGGAATCACTGTTTTAGTACTGTACTGTCATACTGTCTTGCTGTCATGCTGTACTGTCACTGGATCATCTATGATTATTTATTTGTTTCCTTGAACCTAATGCCGATTATAACATGTTAGTTCGATACTATTTTATGCACTATTATGTCTGTTAATAACCATAATAAAAGTAATCAAGCTGGGATTTAAGGGAAAGATCTAGTAGTGGGAAATTATAGAAATGTGTACTTGAAAGGGGGGCCGTGTTTCCCATACTGAGCATTTGTTATACTGTTATACTGATTACCTGACTGCACACTTCCCTATAGGTAGGTGTACTCAGAGGAGGACCAATAGGTTCTGACTGTCTGATTACTGTTACTGATTACCCGACTACACACTTCTCTATAGGAAGGTGTAATCGGAGGAGGACCACTAGGTTCTGACTGTTACTGCTACTGTTACTGCCGCTGTTACTGATACCTGAGTACACGGCCCTATATGATCCCCTACAAAATCTAAAACGAAACTTTTTGAATGTAGTAACCATGCGATAAAAGGATGGCGTATGAAGTGTTGATGTATTATACCATGTTAATAATAGACACAATACTATAAGAACATAACATTGATACTTTTACACTGACACTGTTATACTGTTATACTGTTATAATGTTATATTGTTACATTGATACACTGATACACTGAACATACTGCTACTAATACTGTTATCTGATACTGTTACTGGACACTGTTAGTTGCCATATGTTACTGTTACTTGACACATGCATTTGTACTGTTAGTATACCATGTTAGTTGACTTCGCTTTACTGATTCATGATAGATATCACTGTTGATGTATTATACCATGCTACATTTGTTTCCGCTGTTATTTAGATTTGTTTCCCATGTACTTATATCCTGCACTATAAGCTGCCCGTAACTTGCATTGATGGGTAATTGTTTTCTTTTTCCTTGTCCTTCAGTTTATTGATTGTAGATCAGGATGGTCGTTTGCCCAATTGTAATATCCCGGACGGATATTATATTGTATAAATTATTATTTGTAAATTAAAATATTTTTAAATGAGAATTTCTTGGTTTCACTCATAAAAAGTTACCTGGACATATATACTAGTAAATATATACAGGTATTGTATCAGTTTTGTGCACTTGTACAAAACCCTAAAAAAATGCGCTTTTGAGAAAATGTCTGGAAAATCCCGGGTAGGTATTTAAAATTATTATTTGATTATTATTTTACTTTTATTTTCAGAACTGAAATATTTTTGGTGGATATCAGCTGGTTTTGTTAATAAACATTGTCTCTATATATATATCAGTCTGTATACATCTGTATTGTATCAAATTGGTACTGAAATCTTCCAGGCTGATAATAAAATTTATTTTATTATTATTTCCTAATTAATTTATTTTTATACGGATTATGCGGTTTTACAAACGGAAATTATCGGTGTATATATATTTACATACGTATGCGTATTATACCGATTTAATACGTTTGTACAAATCATGTAGTATGTGTTTTGGACAAAAATATCTTATTTTTGTCATGATTAACCAAAATTGGAGGGCTAGGATTTGTTTGGAGGCTTAAACCTATGGTTAAGATTAATTAGGGATACATAAGAGTTTAATAGGTGTTCCTACTAGAACCCTCCCCTCCACCGCACCCCCTCCACCTCATCCCTCTCTTGGCTGACCAAATGAACCCCAAGGGGTTTTGTGCAAATATGGTTGTGTATTTTGCACTTTCCACCCTCATTTCATCCTATAAACCCCCCCCCTCACTCTTTGCCTCATTTACAAGAAGAAAAAAAACCGAAAGGAAAAGAAAGAGAAGGATACCCTAAGTGTTCTTCATTTGGAGGTTTTCCATAGGAGTGTTCTTCAATGGAGATTTTTGTAGTAGAAAAGGAGGAATGAGAAGGTTTTGCTGGCTAGTCCTTCCTACAAGAATCACAAGGTGGGAATTCTTTACTTCTATTTTAGATTGTTTGTTCTCTTATTTATTTTGTGTATATATAAAAGAATCCATCTTTTTGGGTTAATAATAGTTGTATGTGAGAAAGAACCCATCTTTTGATGGTTAGTTGTAGCAGGCTAAAAGAACTCATCTTTATAATCGTAGATGTTGTATGTATATGTTCTATAACTACTTGTACTAATTTCTAAGCATATAAGTGGTTGTAGGTTAAAAAGAACCCATCTTTATGATGTGTTGTTGTGTATATATGTGCCTAAATAACTTGGACTAATTCCTAAGCATAAAGTGTTTGTAGGGATCAAAATGATACCATAAAAAAGAAGGATTGGTAGAACTCAACAAGATCACATAAATATTGAGTATTGAACCTTGCTATGGTTATTATAGTTATGATGATAATTTTGAACTAATTGGACTAAAATTTGTGCATAAGAACGGTGGAAATCAAGATGAAGTTCTCCCTTTTTATTTGTGTGGAACTTAAATAAAATACATAAAGGTTGATCTTTGAACTTGTTATTTTTATGATTGTTATTTTGGATACTTTGTTAAACACAAAGTTAATAACTTGGACTCTAACAATGTGCATATAAAGATTAGTGTAGTAAGAATGTTTACTTACCCATTCTAGGATTGTAGAACTCATCTAGCTTTTTAAAGATAAGTTTTTGTTGTATGTTGTTCTCTACTTTGTTAAGAAATCAATCTTTGCTAACCCTAGTTCATAAAAAGTTGCTCTTATTGTATGTAGGGACTTGTAGGATTGAAGAAAAGTGGGTTGTAGTATGTAGAAATTTGTAGACTAAATAAATGTAGTTTTTGTAATATATAGGACTTGTAAATTCAATAAAGATAGATTCTTGTAATAGTTAAGTAGGACTTGTAATTTACAAAAGAAGTAGTTTATGTAATAGCCAGATAAAGTCCTTAGTAGCTTTATGAGTTTACTACCATGCTTGAGTTGTTGTAGATTGTTGTAGTAAAGGAACCCACGCTTAAGTTATATACCATGCTTGAGTTATTATAGGTTGGTTATAGTAAGAAACCCATGCTTGAGATGATTATAGTAAATATACCATGCTTGCGTTGTTGTGGAAGGAAATCCATACTTAAATTGTATTCATGCTTGAGTTATAGAAAGATACCACGCTTGAGTTGTTGTAGTAAGAAACCCATCATGCTTAAGTTGTTGCAGTAAAGATACCATGCTTGAGTTGTTATAGTAAGAAACCCATCATGCTTAAGTTGTATACCATGCTTGAGTTGTTGTAATAAGAAACCCATCATGCTTAAGTTGTTGTAGTAAGAAACTCATCATGCTTAAGTTGTATACCATGCTTGAGTTGTTATAGATTGTTGTAGTAAAGGAACCCATGCTTAAGTTGTATACCATGCTCGAGTTGTTGTAGATTATTGTAATAAAGGAACCTATTCTTAAGTTGTATACCATGCTTGAGTTATTATAGGTTGATTACAGTAAGAAACCCATGCTTGAGTTGATTATAGTAAATATACCATGCTTGAGAAGTTGTAAATAAACTATGCTTAAATTGTGTAGCAAAGAAACCTATCATGCTTGAGTCGTTGTAGTAAAAAAACCCATCATGCATGAAATGTAGTAAAGATACCAAGCTTGAGTTGTTGTAGTAAGAAACCCATGCTTAAGTTATAAGCACGCTTGAGTTATCGTAGTTGTTCTAAGTAAAGAACGTATGCTTGTGTTATTATAGTAGTTCTAGTAAAGAACCCATGCTTGAGTTATTGAAGATGTTCTAAGTAAAGAACGCATACTTGTGTTATTGTAGTAGTTTTAGTAAAGAAGCCCTATTTGAGATGTGTAGTTATTTTTAGATTCAAAAAAATCTATGCATGTTTGAGTTATATGATTGTAGTGGTTTCTGTTAAATTCTAAAAAGAACCCATGAGTTTAGCATGCATGATAACCAATTGAATTATTGAAATGAATCCATGTTCCATAGTTGTTCTAGTTCGATTTTTAAGAAGAAACCCATGAAACTAGCTCCATGATAGTTCTAGCTTGAATTGGCAAGGAAACCATGCGTTTAGGTTCAAGGTGGTCTAGCTCAACCTTGAGAAAGAACCCATGAACCTAGTCGCATGTTGTCCTAGTTCAAATTTGGAAAAAGAACCTATGAGTTCTAGTTGTATGCGGTTCTAATTGAAATTGGACCATATGATGTTCACATGCTTCATCTTCAATATTGGGAAATAATGGTTGGGAAAGTCACTAGGATTGTTAGTTAGATAAAAGCTAGCCTAGGGGTCAGCGAACATCAAGACTCGCATCGTACCACCTTGAAAACTGTGGATAAATCGTACCTCGGGCACCGACGGATCTTAACTGATGTGGGTTGATCACGGGCCGAGAGTGTTGACGAGATTCGAGTTAGGGATAGTGATAGGGTCTCATAGTTACCATAGGGGCCATCGACCATCAAGACTCACATCTTACCACCTTGAAAACTGTGGATAAATCACACATCGAGCACCGACGGATCTTAACTGGTGTGGGTTGATCGTGGGCCGAGAATGTTGACGAGATCCGAGTTAGGGGTAATGATGAGTGAGAGATATTTCCATCACCAGTGTCTGGGATCGATAGGCCATGAGTTGGATTGGGATATTCATAAGAAAGGTATTGAAAACCCCGTGAGATTGTTTGGGGTTTAGTGACATCGTTAGGGTAGTAACTTATAGCTATTACTGCTTAACCTCTACTTTTTATCATTTTTCGCCGAAGGGAAAGAGTTGGTGTTAAGGGTGATACCTTATGATCTGACCTGTCCTATAGGCCGGCACAAGGCGGTGTTATTAGGTTGTACCCTTCTTCTCAAAGGGATACGGTCTGTGCCTTCTCACGAGTTGGGAGCATGGGATCCGTATCTCGTCTGTTAATTTCTGAAGTACCTTGATAAGGCGAGAGCGATTCCTGTCGGAGCTAGGGGATGGACCCCCGGAACTCCGTCTTGTCTTATATCTAGTGGCATGAATCCATAGACTATGGTCTAGCTAGGGGTGCCACAGGGGATGCTTCAAGCTAACCTGTGCTTGCGAGACCCCAGGGGTGCCACAGGGGATGCTTCGTGCTATCCCGTGCTTGCTAGACCCCAAGAATTCGTCAAAGATATTTGAGTGAGGCAATAGTGGAAAACGTGATCACCACTATATGATTGTAGTAACGGAAATAGACCATACCTGCAATCTCATCAGTCATGTTGTATCTTCAGAAACAAGTCGTGTACAAGAGTAGAATTCATGGTGTGGGTTCAAATCCCTATATATGATGAAACGGCTTGAGATGGGGCGTATGTAGTATGGGCTGCATACTGTTTCGGAGACTTGCTTGCACTAGAATAAGAGCATCATCGTATTATTTAATCGGGTATTAAAGTCTAAGGCAAAGCATACACTGACACATCAATTATATATATACACGTTTCTTTTTTCATCAATCTGTTTGCTGAAGCGGCAAGTTGATGTATTATATCATATTATCAATATGGACTTCATCACAGGATTACCCCGAAGTTCGAAAATGTATGACTCAAGTTGGGTTATTGGGGACCCAGTTGACAAAAGTCTGCACATTTTTCGATAAAGATGACTTAGATGCTAGAGAAATTAGTGGAAGTCCACATTGAAGGTGTAAGGAAGCAGCATGGAGTACTAGTGTCAGCAGTTCTGACCAAGATTCAAGAGTTACATCTCGAATTTGGTAGAATTTGTGGGCAGCTTTGGGATCGAGGTCAGGTTCTTTGGAAGAACCAGTTCGTGGAGGAGCCACTTGGGAGCCAGAAAGCCGTATAAGCTTTTCTTTCCCCGAGTTATTTAGAGTATGGATGAATGTTTGTTTGTTTTCCTGAATTAACGTAATTCTGAGGACAGAACTATTCTAAGGAGGGAGTATTGTAATATCCCGGACGGATATTATATTGTATAAATTATTATTTTTAAATTAAAATATTTTTAAATGGGAATTTCTTGGTTTCACTCATAAAAAGTTACCTAGACATATATACTAGTAAATATATACAGGTATTGTATTGGTTTTGTGTACTTGTACAACCCTGAAAAATGCGCTTTTGAGAAAATATCTGGAAAATCCCGGGCAGGTATTTAAAATTATTATTTTATTATTATTTTACTTTTATTTTCAGAATTGAAATATTTTTGGTGGATATCACTCGGTTTTGTTAATAAACATTATTTGCATATATATACCAATCTGTATACATCTGTATTGTATCAAATTGGTACTGGAATCTTTTGGGCTGATAATAAAATTTATTTTATTATTATTTTTGGAATTAATTATTTTTATACAGATTATGCAGTTTTAGAAATAGAAATTATTGGTGTATATATATACATACGTATGCATATTATACCGATTTCATACGTTTGTAAAAATCATGTAGTATGTGCTTTGGACAAAAATATCTTATTTTTGTCACGATTAATCAAAATTGGAGGGCTAGGATTTGTTTGGAGGCTTAAACCTAGGGTTAAGATTAGTTAAGGATACATAAGAGTTTAATAGGTCTTCCTACTGGAACCTTTCCCCTCCACTTCACCCCCTCCACCTCATCCTTCTCTTGGCCGACCAAATGAACCCCAAGGGGTTTTGTGCAAATATGGTTGTGTATTTTGTACTTTGCACCGTCATTTCATCCTATAAAAACCCCTCCCCTTCACTCTTTGTCTCATTTAAAAGAAAAAAAAAGAAAGGAAAAGAAAGAGAAGGATACCCTAAGTGTTCTTCATTTGGGGGTTTTCCATAGGAGTGTTCTTCATTGGAGATTTTTGTAGTAGAAGAGGAGGAAGGAGAAGGTTTTGCTGGCTAATCCTTCCTACAAGAATCACAAGGTGGGGATTCTTTACTTCTATTTTAGATTGTTTGTTCTCTTATTTATTTTGTGTATATATAAAAAAATCCATCCTTTTGGGTTAATAATAGTTGTATGTGAGAAAGAACCCATCTTTTGATGGTTAGTTGTAGCAGGCTAAAAGAACTCATCTTTATGATCGTAAATGTTGTATGTATATGTTCTATAACTACTTGTACTAATTTCTAAGCATATAAGTGGTTGTAGGTTAAAAAAAACCCATCTTTATGATGTGTTATTGTGTATATTTGTGCCTAAATAACTTGGACTAATTCCTAAGCATAAAGTGTTTGTAGGGATCAAAATGATCCCATGAAAAAGAATGATTGGTAGAACTCAACAAGATCACATAAAGATAGAGTATTGAACCTTGCTATGGTTATTGTTGTTATGATGATAATTTTGAACTAATTGGACTAAGATTTGTGCATAAGAACGGTGGGAAATCAAGATGAAGTTCTCCTTTTTTATTTGTGTGGATTCTTGTCTACTTTTTTTGTATGTGTATTCTAAAAATGACTTGGACTAAGTATTAAATTGTATTCATGCTTAAGTTGTTGCAGTAAGAAACCCATCATGCTTAAGTTGTTGTAGTATGAAACCCATCATGCTTAAGTTGTATACCATGCTTGAGTTGTTGTAGATTGTTGTTGTAAAGGAACCCATGCTTAAGTTGTATACCATGCTTGAGTTATTGTAGATTGTTGTAGTAAAGGAACCCATGCTTAAGTTGTATACCATGCTTGAGTTATTATAGGTTGATTAGAGTAAGAAACCCATGCTTGAGTTGATTATAGAAAATATACCATGCTTGAGTCGTTGTAGTAAAGAAACCCATCATGCTTGAGATGTAGTAAAGATACCATGCTTGAGTTGTTGCAGTAAGAAACCCATGCTTAAGTTGTAAGCACGCTTGAGTTATCGTAGTTTTTCTAAGTAAAGAATGCATGCTTGTGTTATTATAGTAGTTCTAGTAAAGAACTGATGCTTTAGTTATTGAAGTTGTTCTAAGTAAAGAACGCATGCTTGTGTTATTGTAGTAGTTCTAGTAAAGAACCCCTGTTTGAGATGTGTAGTTGTTTTTAGATTGAAAAGTTTCCATGCATGTTTGAGTTGTATGATTGTAGTAATTTCGGTTAAATTCTAAAAGGAACCCATGAGTTTACCTTGCATGATAACCCAATTGAATTATTGAAATGAACCCATGTTCCATAGTTGTTCTAGTTCGATTTTTAAGAAGAAACCTATGAAACTAGCTCTATGATAGTTCTAGCTTGAATTGGCAAGGAAACCATGTGTTTAGGTTCTAGGTGGTCTAGCTCAACCTTGAAAAAAAACCCATGAACCTAGTCGCATGTTGTCCTAGTTCAAATTTGGGAAAGGAACCCATGAGTTCTAGTTGTTTGCTGTTCTAATTGAAATTTGACCATATGATGTGCACATGCTTCATCCTCAATATATGGAAAATAATGGTTGGGAAAGTCACTAGGATTGTTAGCTAGATAAAAGCTAGCCTAGGGTCATCGAACATTAAGACTCGCATCTTACCACCTTGGAAACTATGGATAAATCACACCTGGAGCACCGACGGATCTTAACTGATGTGGGTTGATCGCGGGCCGAGAGTGTTGACGAGATCCGAGTTAGGGGTAGTGATAGGGCCCCATAATTACCCTAGGGCCCATCGACCATTAAGACGCGCATCTTACCACCTTGAAAACTGTGGATAAATTACACCTCGAGCACCGACGGATCTTAACTGATGTGGGTTGATAGTGGGCCGAGAATGTTGACGAGATCCGAGATAGGGGTAATGATGAGTGAGAGAGATTTCCGTCACCAGTGTCTAGGATCGATATGCCATGAGTTGGATTGGGATAATCATAAGAAAGTTATTGAAAACCCCATGAGATTGTTTGGGGTTTAGTGACATCGTTAGGGTAGTAACTTATAGCTATTACTACTTAACCTCTACTTCTTATCGTTTTTCGCTGAAGGGAAAGAGTTGGTGTTAAGTGTAATACCTTATGATCCGACCTGTCCTATAGGCCGACACTAGGCGGTGTTATTGGGTTGTACCCTTCTTCTCAAAGGAATACTGTCTGTGCCTTCTCACGAGTTGGGAGCACGGGATCCATTTCTCGTCTGTTAATTTTTGAAGTACCTTGATAAGGCGGGAGCGGTTCCTGTCGGAGCTAGGGGGATGGACCCCTGGAACTCCGTCTTGTCTTATATCTAGGGGCATGAAGCCATAGACTATGGTCTGGCTAGGGGTACCATAGGGGATGCTTCGAGCTAACCTGTGCTTGCGAGACCCCAGGGGTGCCACAGGGGATGCTTTGTGCTATCTTGCGCTTGCGAGACCCCAAGAATTCGTCAAAGATATTTGAGTGAGGCAATAGTGGCAAACGTGATCACCATTATATGACTGCAGTAAGGGAAATAGACCGTACCTGCAACCTCATTAGTCACGTTATATCTTCTGAAACAAGTCGAGTACAAGAGTAGAATTCATGGCGTGGGTTCAAATCCCTATATATGAAGAAACGGCTTGAGATGGAGCGTATGTAGTACGGGCTGCAGACTGTTCTAGAGACTTGCTTGCATTAGAATAAGAGCATCATCGCATTAGTTAATCGGGTATTAAAGTCTAAGGCATAGCATACACTGACACATCAATTATATATATACACGTTTCTCTTTTCATCAATATGTTTGCTTAAGTGGAGAATTGCTGCTAGTCTTCTACCTTAAAAATGTCAGTACATGTACTGACGTCCCCATTTCAATAGGTACAGGATTGCAGAAGTACAGATACAGGATTCAGGAGGACTCAAGGCAAGAGAAGCAAGAGTCGTTTTCATTTCCGTTGCATTATATGTTGTTTACTATTGTTCCATTGTAACAATTTTGTAATCTATTTATTTGTTGGAAAGTATCCAAGTGAAATACCAAGTGTTGTTCTTTATTCATTGTACTCTGATGTAATATGTTGAAAGTTGTAACACTTTGGATTGTAAAGGTATTATAACACTGTTGTAATGTATTGCAATTTTGTAGCATTCCGATTTGTAATACATATGTGTTGAATAAGAAGTTTTAAATTTTTCTTTTTTTTTTCTGTGTATTGTGGCTAATTGAAGAAAAGATTCTGGCTTATGTCACAGTTTCTCAATTACCGGAAATCGGGGCGTTACACCGATGGTATTAGAGAAATGCAATATTAGTGCTGGACTTCTTTTGCTATTATTATTATCTATTATTTTTGAACAATTGTATTTGATACTTGAATTTATTTGTATTTGGACAATGTGACCCAGGATATTATTAACTGTCCAGACTTGATTTATTTGAGATTATATTATATTTTGGATTTCAAGTAAATTTTCTGTTGATTTATTTGATTCAATTGTGCATAATTGGTTGATTCTTTTGCTTCCGACTCTGATTATTTTGTAAGATGTTGTAAAAATTCATGAACAACTTATGCGTGATGAAAATCATTCACCAGTCTTAGTCACGTATCCGTATTCCGTATTCTCTTTTAGGAAGCGGGGCGTGACAAGGTTTTTAGTGGTATCGGAGCACCAGGTTTGGCTAATGTATTAATTTGACTAATATATTTGGCAAGCTTGGCTCGAACTGGGATCGGCTCAACATTTCACCAACCATGCATGCATAAATGAATTATAATCAATATTGATCTGGATACTTATCTTATTCCATTCTTTTTTATCCCTTCTTATTTAATCCCTTGATTCCTTGTTTTCTTTCGCCTCTTTTAGTCGTCCTCTTTGATTGACTTCCTGGGTTTGGATTCATTCTTTCCGTACCCATATCTTTCTGATTTTGGTGCCATCCATTCTTTTCTTCCTGCTTGGTTCTTTAATTGGCATTGCTGGACCTTCTTCATCGATTAGAGTGGCGTAGCGGAAGCATTGTGGGCCCATAACCTACAGGTCCCAGGATTCTTTTGTTGTTTCTCTTCCCTGTGCTGTTTGCTTTCTCTCATTGCTTGTATTCATCCCCATCTGTTGACTCATTGCTTATTTCATCTCGTCCTTGTCCATCCTTTCTTCGATTCCAGCTCTATCTGTTTCCTCAGCCCTTTGCTTTGTTATCTTGCAAGTCTTGTGTTGTTTCTTCTTCATTTTTTGATATCAATTACTTCTTTCTTGCTTTCTATTTTGCCATCATGTACCATTCACTATTTGTCACTGTCCTTTTTCTCTTTGATTCCAGTTCTACCTACTCCCTATCTTGCTTTTTTATCTTGTGTTGTTTTCTTCCTTTTGATACTGTTTATTTTCTTCCATGCATTCCATTTGACCTCATTGTTATCCACTTTTTTTCTGGTGTTGCCGCTGCTTTGGTTCTCCGGGTCGAACGGGCCGGGCCGGGCAGGACCCGCCCGGGTTAGACGTTAACTTGGGCGGGTTCGGGTTGGGTCAGTGGTTTAACCGGGCCGCGCCGGGCAGGGTCTACAATTGGAAATGGTGACCCGCCCAACGCGTGAACCCTTTCGGGTCCAACCCGGGTCGGGTCGGGTCGACCCGCGGGTTGGCCCGTTTAGATAGATAGAATTTTTTTTAAACTTATAATAATAATAATAATAATAATAATAATAATAATAATAAACATTAAAAATCGTAATAAGAATAATAAGATTGAAAGAGTGAAATTGGCAAAAAAAGTATGGAAATATTATTCATATGAGTTTAAGTTATACAAGTTTAACAATTTCTAATCAAATAAAGAATTCAATTCACAAATATGTTTTATACACTAACATATTCTTATATACAATTTCAATTTACTTCAATTTTACTAAAATGAAATAACAAGTACAAATATAATGCAGTTTTTATCTATTTACAATTGTCTTCAAGTTAATGACCTTGAATTTGTTGTTGTTGGTCTAAAATATTGTCATTTTGGTTGCCATTGTTGTTGTTGGTGTTATTCTTCCGGCGAGTTGCTCCCACTTGTGGACGTAGACAATGCTTTTTCTTGTGTCATATCTTCAGCCTTCAGCCAGTCTTCTGTGCAAACGAGCATCTCTAACGTGTCAGGCTTCAAGCGATTCCTGTAATCAGTTAGAACTCTGTCACTTGAAGAAAATGCACTTTCAGAAGCAACTGTAGAGACAGGAGGAGTTAGTAAATCTTTAACCATAATTGACAGAATACTATAAGTGTGTTCATGGTATTTCCACCATTGTAAAATATCTAGTGGAGAAGAAGAAGACTCAGAATCTTGTTGGTTATACCAATTTAATTCATTTGGTTGATTAGTTATAGGTTTTTTGGATTGAATTTGTACAAGTAAATTAAATGTTCTATCATCAAATTTACTCTTACCCTTACCTTTAGAAGTAGCAGAAGAAGAACTAACTACGGAAGTTGTACTACTAGAAGCAAAACATCTATCATAATAATCATACAAGTTATTTAATGTAGATTCAAATTCAACTAAAAAAGTAGCGCAATCAATTACTACTTCTACATTTTTCCCCAAGTAATGCAAAAAAATATTTCAATCAAACTCTTCGTACCTTCTAATTTGATACGATGATCCATAACGGTAGCAACACAAATCAACATAGGAGGAGGAAAATAATACTTCAAGAATTTTTTGTATGCAGGTTTTACAATTTCACCAACATAAGTATCATTTAACATTTTGTTAAATGTTTGCATCATGCTAACTAATAAAATAAAAACGCTACTAGAAGTAGATTCATATGTTTTTGAAAATTTTAAAGTTGCGATTTTAAAAGGTTCTAAAAATTTTAACAAAGCTTCGGCATAATACCAATCGGTGGGAGTCATTTGAAAATTGTGCACATTTTTTGTGATACAAAAATTATTTACAACTGCTATATATTCGGTAACAATATGTAGTAAATCAAAAGTAGACTTCCATTGGTGTCTAACATCCTTTGAAAATCTTCTAAAAGGTACATTTGAAATCCGACACCAATTTTTCCATTCTTGAAATACGCTGGGACTTAATGCAATGAAATGTACATAATTTTTAATTTTAACTATATATGGATCGACTATTTTAATACATCTTGAACACATAAATTTAAAATATGACATGCACATCTAATATGAAAAATATTGTCAGATGGAGGGTTTAATGCGGTTTTTAAAATACTAATTGATGCATTGTTGTTAGATGCATTATCAAAACTTATACACATAATTTTATCGCGAATATGAAAAACATCACAAATTTCTAAAATACGGTTTGCTATTTCAGCGCCACTATGGGGATACGGCAACGCTGCAAGTGATATGATTCTTTTTTGAAGAATCCAATCATTGCCGATCCAATGACGGGTTATTCCCATCGTTGGAATATTGTTGACACCCGTCCAACAATCCGATGTTAAACTAATTCTACAAGTTAAACTCCATAAAATTGCAATCAAAGCGTCCTTCATTTTATTGTACACTCTAAAACAATTCGATTTGCAAGTATTTCTCGGAATTTTTCTAAAATGAGGGTTTAAGGCTGTTTAATTAAAATTTTGCAAGTCCCTACTCTCGGGATAGGAAAATGGTAACTCTTTCTTTATTACTAATCGGGTCATTTTCCGAAGAACAAGATCGGTATCATAAGGGTGGCTATCAACTAGACCGGTCATAGGATTGATTTTTTGTTGGCCGGGTAGGTCACCAAGAAGTTCTTTATGGTTATTTAGGAAGTGTCTACTAATTGTACCGGTGCCATCACCCCTTTTGAATTTGTATGCCTAAGAACATGTTTTACAAACTTTCAAACCTATACCCGGAGTTTGTTCGTCCGGGAAATAATCGTAAAACTTATGCCAATCACTACTTTCTCCTCTACTTTTCCTATTACTATGGGGTTGTGTGGTTTCGGTTGGTTGTTGTTGTTGTTCTTCTTCTTCTAATTGTATGTCACTTACAACCTCGTCGTGTGTACCTCATTGTTGGGTAGGAGGATCATGGTACTCTTGGGCGGGCTCACTAATTGGGACAATTGGTGGCCTACGGGAAGAGGAGAAGGAATCTTGCCCACTTTGGCTACGACCGCTACCGCGTGATCTAGACATTATGTAGTAATGTATGTAAAAAAAAAACTACACCATGTAGGAACGATGAATTATAAAAAAAAAATCTAGAAAACAAGAGGATTGAGATAGAGAAGATCAAAAAACCAACAATAATTATAACTACAACAAAAATAAAATAAGAAGAGAGGTATGAAATTTTGATACCGTTCACCGTGGATGCGCGTATATAAAAAAATCCGTGAAAATAAGAATAGAAGTAGAAGTAGAATTCCTCAAATCCAGAATTGAAGAGTTGGGGAGAGCTTGTAAGAGAGTTGAAGACTTGTTCACTTGGAGTTGGACGAGAGTTGAAGAGTTGAAGACATTCAATTTTGATTTCGATACGATCGGAAATTGATCATGTATATGCCTTGAACACTTGTTTATTCAAAACTTCAATTGTTCACAAATTGCTTAGAAATGAGTAATAACAGTAGAGTGAGTAAGAGAGTAAGGTGTGATTTTTTTGATGGAGTTTTGGGGGGTATTTATAGGCTAAAAATAAATTTAAAAAAACAAAAAAACAAGCAAAACGGCTATTATAGCCGTTTGCTCTCTCTGTTGTACAATGCCCCCCCCCAAACGGATCGTTTGACCCGCGGGTCAACGGTCGACCCGAACGGGTCCAACGGTTCGTAACCCGCGGGTTGGAGGGCGGGTTGGGTATTTTTTAACGGGTTCGCGGGCCGGGTTAGACGGGTTCGCTTCGCTATTTAGGCGACTCGGGTTGACCCGTTAATGTTCACGGGTTTGACCCGAACCCGCCAAGCCCTTTCACGGACCGGGTTAACCGGGCGGGTCGGCGGTTGACCCGGCCCACTTGCCATCCCTACTTTAACCCTCTGTTTTGTTACCCTTCCCCACGTTTGCTTTTGCCTCGTCCTATGTACCGCCTAAGCAAATTTCGAGGACGAAATTTTGTTGTAAGGTGGGTATGATTTGTAACCCCTGTTTCCCTAAAAATATATTTTCTGTGTATTTTCGGTACTTCAAATTTTTGTAAATTAGTTTTCTGGTTTCGAACTATTTTTGTTAAAATGTATTATTGGATCTTCTATTAAAATCTACTTTTGATCAATAATTTTAGCTGTAACTATTTTTCTATGATTTTTGTATTGTAAGACAATTCTTATTATTGTTATTATTACTTTTATTATTACTACTACTGTTATTATTAGTACTATTACTATTTTTTATCATTTTTCTTGTTATTGTTCTCAGTATTATTATTACTACTGTTATTTTTAATATTATTATTATTATTATTATTGTTATCGTTATTGCTTTTATTATTATTATTAATATTTTTATAAAGTCCAAATTGTATATTTTTATTATTCGGTTATTTTATTTAAGCCCATTTATACTCGCAACAACCCAATATCAAACCCAAAACCCGTTTAACCTATCCCTAACCTGTTAACACACCCATACCCATTATATAATTACCCAAACCCCATTTTACCCAACCTGTGCACCGTCACCCTACTATCTAAATCCTAACCCTAACTTCACCTATATTTAAACCCACACCCGTTAATTGCCTGCACCCTACCCGTTACCCCCCTTCAACCCTAAACCCTAATAGCCTATCCCTGTTTATATATATATTTACCCCTGTTAACCTAAAGCCTATTCATCTTCCCTTTACAGTCGTCTTCTCCCCTACCCTGTCTCCGCCTCTTTCCCTGTCCCCTGCACCTCCCTCTCCCGCTCTCAACCCATGGCCTCCGTCCTCCCGCTCGTCCTCGCTGTGTCGCCTCTCCATCCTCCTCTCCCTTGTGTACCCATTCTCGCTATGCACCCTCTCCTGTTCTCCCCTCCTCTACAGCGCGACCCAATGGCGACGCCACCGTCCTGCACCTCTCTTTTCCTTTCTCCTCTCCCACTGTAGTAATGCAGCCAGCCTGTGCGCCTCCCCGCAGCGCCTGCACCCTCGGCACCGCGCCCTGGTTCCCGACCCCGGTCTCGCCTCCCTGATGCTCAGCCAAGCAGCAATAGCACAGCCCACCCATACGGTGTGCTCCCCTGTTCTGCAGTAGCTTCGGCAGCAAACGGTGCCGCCGCCGTGCCGCTGTCCACCATCATCCTGTCGCGCTGACCATGGCCAAGCTAGCCATGTAGCTGCCGAGCCATCTATCGTAGAGCTACTTCCCCTCCCCCATGCTCTGTTTTGATGGTTGGTTTTGATCCTTTGATTGTGGGCCGTCGATCGCCTTGATGATCATAATCATCATGTTCCTTGATTGTTTGGATCTTGGCCATCTAATCGCCGATCATCTTGATCATCATGATCATGTTCCCTTGGTTTTGATTCTGGCCATCCGTTGGATCATGATCATCATGCTTGATTGGATGTGGACCGTCGATCTCCTCTTGATCATCCAGTTAGATCCTAGCCATCCGACCTCTTCTTGATCGTCACGATCATGATGATCATCAATTTCTTTTCATCACAGCCGTTTGATCAATCGATCTTGATCTTCATCATCATCTTCATCATCAGGGAGATCTAGCCATCCGATCTGATCCGATCATCTTGATCTTGATCTTCGATCTCAACCGTCTGATTGTGTTCGTGATCCCGATCATCTTCATCATGTTTGTGATCGTGTGTTCTTGATTGGTTTGTGATCTGTTCGTTGTGTTTGTGTTCGTGCCCCGAAATTCATTCCCGTTATTCTTGTTCCTTGCATCTTTTTCATCGTCGTCTCTCAGGCAAGTAACTTGTACTCAATTCCTTTGTATAATACAAGTCATAAATTTCGCTTGTAGTGTAGTTGGGTTCTAGAGACAATTCGTGTGTGTCTATTCTTGATGAGTATTGTCTCTATAGTGCTATTGACCATAGTTGCCTCACGACATATGACATGAATTAACCTAGGAGTGACCGTTTCTTGATGTGATGCATATGTGAAACAATTATGAGAACTCGTGTGTTTGTGAGATCCATGTGCGATACTTGTTGTGGACATGGCGTATACCATATTTCATGTTGTTTGGACACTTAATAGACTCTAATTCATATTTAGTTATATTTCGATCAAGTTTCATGTGATTCATGTTGGTTTTGTCCTAAAGTAAATTCTGTATTATGCCGATAATCTATCTTGATCAGTAATTTAGACCATATTAAGGTCAAAATCTTAATTTCAGTATCAAACATGATTTTTAGAGGAATTAGTCTTCTTTCCAACCCCTCTGACCTTGATAGGTTTTGTTTTTGAGAGATATGGTGGTTTTACTACGGAGGTGTATTTCATTTTCAGATTTTGTTTCTTGATAATTTCGATGACTAAACTATTTTGTTACTAGTGTTAAACATAATATTCTGATCTAAAATTTTGGTCAGTATTTCTATATCTAATTAGGGATTACCCAGAATTTTGATGGAATTATTTGATAAGATTTACATACCATTTCATGCTTGTTTACAAAAAACTATACTTGCTGGATTTTGCTCGTTGTTCTGAAAATATTTGTATTTTCAGCCTAATTTCTTTTACTGTATGAAAAATATTTGTGAAATATGAAAGTTATATTATTTTTTCTATTTTCTTCTCCCTTTGGTGGTTTTGGATTTCGTTTCACGGTTTGCGAGATATCGTAGTTTTCGTACAGCAGTGTTGGGAATTCCAGATTTGCCAAACTATCGTTTCTTGGTGTTTTCTGATTTTTGTTGGCTAAACTAATCTTACTGGAAAATTATGAAACCTTATATTCTGATACTAGACATATAGGAGAATACCCCAGATTTTTCCTGGATTTATAGGAGGATTTTAATGCTGTTTTTCTGACTGAGAATTCATTTTACTGATTTCTGACTGAACGTATTTTCTAGATTCAAATCAGTTTTGAGTTATGATTTTGTGGTATACTACATGGCTTATTTATAGTCTATGGATTCGTGTGGAAGTCTATTTTCCATATTCTTCAATGGATTCAGATTTGGAATTCTGTAGTAATGGGAATCACTGTTTTAGTACTATACTGTCGAGCTGTTCTAAACATGAACATACACTGTTTTGCCCGTTTATGTGAGCGTATATCATCTATGATTATTTATTTGTTTCCCTGCACCTAATGCTGATTATACCATGTTAGTTCGACACTATTTCATGCACTATCATGTCTGTTGATAACCATAATGAAAGTAATCAAGTCGGGATTTAAGGGAAAGATCTAGTAGTGGGAAATTATAGAAATGTGTACTTGAAAGGGTGCCCGTGTTTCCCATACTGAGCATCTATTATACTGTTATACTGATTACCTGAATGCACACTTCCCTATAGGAAGGTCTACTCGGAGGAGGACAAATAGGTTCTGAATGTCTGATTACTGTTACTGATTACCTGACTACACACTTCCCTATAGGAAGGTGTAATCGTAGGAGGACCACTAGGTTCTGACTGTTACTGCTACTGTTACTGTTACTGATACTTAAGTGCACGGCCTTATATGATCCCCTACGAAATCTAAAACGAAACTGTTTGAATGTAGCAACCATGCGATTAAAGGATGGCACATGAAGTGCTACCTAGTTAGTAATAAACACAATACTGTAAGAACATAACACCGATACTGTTACACTGACACTATTATACTGTTATACAACGACCGGAGAGGTTATTTTTTGAGGATAAACTATGCGCTTTTTGAAAATGGTCGGACAAAATTGTTTTTCCTAACCTAATTATTTCCGGTGGTATTGATGCAAAAAAGACAAAACGAGATTTTCTTTTCGGAAGGAAGGCCAGCTACCTTAGTGAAGCCCAGCGCTTGCTTGTATTTTTTGCTGAAATGGGATGGTCTTCAAACTCCCGAGATGCAGTCTAGACTGCCTTCCCTTTTTGACTGGACTGACTCGGGGAAGGGTCTTTACCTCCTCCAGAGCATGCTTCACAGCCACTCATTCGTCCTGACCAAACAGTAGAATCTATTTCTCAGCGATTCCTTTCTCTGCTAATCACCCCTCCAACCAGCCCGCCCGATCGATCGTCGGTTGATCGGCGAATGAATAGGGGTTGAGATGTTTTAAAGTTGTCGGAACGAATCGTTTGTTTGCTTTCTCGAACAATGATTAGGGGGTCGTCGTTCCGCCCCCTATTTTTCACCATTACAGCTGGTGTTGACCAGCTTTGTGATACGGACGGACACGAATCAGAATGCAGGTGATTCATCAGAAATGCAAAAGAAAAGAAGACTGATTCCCGACCCAGAGTTAATGACTCAACCACAAATCTGTTGAATGAAGGGGGATGGGTTGCTTACTCTCAGCCACTAGTTATAAGGAAATCCCTTGACTTCGCTTATGCTCAGTCAAGTGAGGCGGGCGGAGATTCCATTCGAAGTAACGTAACAGGATTCGTTAATGTGCCATCTTCAAAACTTCTCGGGATCCGGAGTTTTTCGAGAAAAGGTCCCATTCTTCAATATCATGATTGGGTCGACCAGGCCATATCATAAGTGAAATATCATGATCGGGTCGACCAGGCCCGATCATGAGTGAATAGAAAATCGAAAACATACATTGCTGTTCCAGCGGAAATACTTGGTTTAATTCTACCACTTCTACTAGGAGTAGCCTTTTTAGTGCTAGCTAAACGTAAAGTAATGGCTTTTGTGCAACGTCAAAAGGGTCCTAATGTAGTGGGATCGTTCGGATTGTTACAACCTCTAGCAGATGGTTCGAAATTGATTATAAAAGAACCTATTTCACCAAGTAGTGCTAATTTCTCCCTTTTTAGAATGGCTCCAGTGGCTACATTTATGTTAAGTCTGGTCGCTTGGGCCATTGTACCTTTTGATTATGGTATGGTATTGTCAGATCCGAACATAGGGCTACTTTATTTGTTTGCCATATCTTCGCTAGGTGTTTATGGAATTATTATAGCAGGTCGGTCTAGTAATTAGGGGGGCGACCGTTCGGTCGCCTATGATAGACGGACCAATTGGTCAAAAATGGGTTTATGCCGCAGGTGTTGAACGATCTACTCTACACAGGTGTGGGCTTACAGGGCTAGGCGATGGAATCCCTTTCTTTCATTCATCAAGAGGGCCCTGGTCGGTCACTTTTCCGGGCCGGGATCGAGAAGTGGAAGTCATAAAAAAGAGATGTTTCTCTTCGCACCTCAGATCAAGAGGAAAGGTAGCTTGTCAAGCTGGCCTATATATTCCCAATTATAGCTGTCTTTTCACCGGCTGTTCTTTTTTGTCAACGCTACAACTCAATCACTCAACTAGTTCACTTTATGAATGAAAGAACATGAGAAACTAAAAAAAAATCAAGGAAAAGGCGACAAAAGCCCACTACAGTACAGTCGAAGTCAGCAGCTGAGTTAGCCTCGCCTACTTTTTTTTAACTAGGCGAGCGAGTTAGCGAAGACGCTTAGACTATAGGCTAATAGATAAGAGAGCGTCGGTGCGTAGCCTTCATTCTACTATGCTACGCAAAGTCACTTAGCTCGATGTTAAGAGAGTCAAGGCCAACTACCTTAGTGAAGCCCAGCGCCTACATAGAAGAACCGTTGTTCGCTTACTACGGTATAACCTTTCGCTCCCCGGGGCAAAGCCGCTTCGCACCACTGATAGACTACTAAAGATTCAATTCCAAAGGCAATTCCGGCTTAGGCTGCATAGCTATAGCTACAGGGATTCCATCGCCTTGTTTCACAAGCCTTTTTCATTGTCAGTCAACTAAGTAGGGCGAATAGCCCCCTGCGAATCCTTAAATCTTTTGAGCATGCCGAAAAAAAAGGGATGGTCCCCTATGCATTTCATTCTTTCCGGAACGTAAAGAATGAAAGTACCTTACCCCCCATCATGGTGAACCTCTCCTTGTTTCGGGATGAGGTAGATGCCTCCCAGCCGGGGGGCAGATCGAATCGGAGTTTCCTTAGGTAGCCACCGACCTACAATTATCCTTAAACTTCCGTGCTTGGTGGAGAAGAAGCGAACAAGGGTACGCTCGCTTGCTGTCTTGTTCTCTGCCGCGGATTGGGATCGCTCGCCAGCTAGGCCCTCTAGAAGAATGTTGGAGCAACATTGTATGAGAACATATTACCCATCTTTGGGGACAAGGGGCGGAACGACCTCTCGATCTACTTACAGTAGCCCAGGATGGGCGTCGTCGTCGAGGCGTTCCCTATGGCTCTGATCTCCCCTACGCCTAGGACGTTTTCTGGGCCAAGAGCCATAGTTAGTTGCTGTTTCCATTTGGTTGTTTTTTCTCGTTGTTGATACCGGCAAGAACCAGCCAGATGATGATGTCTGCTGGTTGGTAGTGAGAGGACTCTTAGTACCCGCAAAAAAAAGGGGCGCTGGTTAAAAAATAATCATTTTCTTTAGTTTCTTGCTCTCCCTTAGCAGTGGGAATGGAGTCTATCTATCTGCCTAGCTTTGGTAGATTTTCCCCAACGCAATTAAAAAACGGAAATAAAATAAAAGGGATCCCTGAGGTGGATAAGTCCGACGACTCAGCAGTGCGGAATTTAGTTTTTTGTCTGGTGGATCTGATCTATAGTTAGGGGGCAATACATACCAAAAGGTTCGAAGAAGGAAGGCGCATAATAGTATATAACCAACCCACCCTTCTGTATAACCTATTCACATTAGTGAAGCGGCTACATGCATAAGGGAAATGCACGTTTGTGAGACCTTAGTCGGGATGCATAGGGGAGTCAACCTACGAGCACGGAAGAACGTGGGTACCACTGCAACTATCAATCTAGGTCAGATTCTGAGCCCTTTTGATTACTCCATAGAAAATCAAACAATAGGGACAGCCATTTCTGGCTGCTCCTTTCGTATCTTAAAAAAAAGTAGGTGAGCGAAGTGAGGGACCAGGTGGAGGTCTCGTTTCAGAACCCGACATTCACTCCGGTATATCGGACCCCCCAGTCCCCATGCGCCACGACGATCCATATCTGAGGTCCGGGATTGGACATCGCCCTGTGTACAGTGAAGAAGACCTGGAAGAAAAGGTCAGGGCTATTGTTAGTGCCACCACCAACCAGCCCTTGAAACTCGGGTTCAGGGATTTTTGCCGTCACCCAGATGTCACCATACTCTTTGGCATGAAGGTACCGACGAAGTTCAACAAGTACAACGGCATTGGTAACCCCACCCATCACCTGAAAACTTTTGTAGCGATTGCCGTAGCCTTGGAGACAATCCTCCTCTCCTTCAAAAAGGAATCCGACCCTGAAGAAATCACCACAAAAAAGTCAGTGAAAAGAAGGACTAACTTGTCCATTAGTAGATCCGTAGTCGTTCAAGTCTAACGTCAAATTCCTACTATATCTTATATATATATATTTGTTCTAAGGGGATCCCTGCCTCTCTTTCCGGAGCTAGGCTTGGTTTCTCAAAGTCTTTTCCTGCTCCCCGAAACGGTACCTCTGACACTGACGGTTAGGTACTCTCTTCCTTTATTCCCTGCCCTAGTAATAAGGGGTATATGCATCTCTTAATGGTCCTTGGTACGGTTCCCATGCTTTTCTCGATCCCTGTGTCCGGTCCCCGGCTTGCTACCTCAATCGATGAATCAATCGGTTCCAACCAGCTCTGCTTCTATCGCGTAGGGTAAGCTCTCTTTTCGGAAATTCTTTCAACAATAAAAACGGGAATAAAAAGCCGGTTTAGAGGGGGTTGAATGATTAGATCGAGTAAAGTAGTTAAAGCTCTTGGGAGGAGCAGTCCGCGATAAGTCATACGAAAATAACCTCGTTCGTGGGCCCACCAGTCGTCAAATAGCTGGTCAGACGGGTTGAACTTGACGATTTAGGTTTTCAGTCTTGCTTTCCCCGACCAGTGAAGTGAGCCAGTCCACATGAGGAAATCGGTAGTGGTTAGGCCGGCCGTCAGTACCTGGTTTCGTAGCCCAATCTGTAGCGTAGTTCTTTCCTTCTTTGTTAACTAATGAGCTCCGCTGCCTTCTTTTGACTACGAGCTGGATAAAGAAAAAAAAATATCCCTTCCAACGAGAAAACAAGATATTAGCTTTGGCGCGCTAGCGCATCCATTTTGAAGCTGGGAAAGAGTAATTGAGTCAGAGCTCTCAACGGTAGTTGGTCAGCCATAGTCGAGTAGCCCAAGAAGGTAACCGAGAGTTTGGTAAACGGTTTTTCTTTTGCCAAGCAAGTCAGAGATTTGGCCCAGTAGTCGTAGCCATAGTACAGCTCCTTCCATGAACATGACTGTTTTTACAGTCTAATACTGGTCTTGCATCTCGATGTTGATTCGGCTTGTTCAGAGAGGAAAGGTTGCCCACTTCGCCAATCCACTGAGGCTGATAGAGTGACCTCACCCCCTAAAGTATAGTAACGAAGGTTGGTTGGTTGAGCTACGCAAGATAGAGAGTGGATCATCATCATCCCTTTCTAAAAAATGGAAAGAAAGCTCAGAAAGAGGTCCCTACTCATCAGGAGGGAAAGCTCTTTCATGATCCTCTTTTCTTTCATCTACGCTTTGTTTTAGATAGTATTATATATATAATACTATAGAATAAGACCTCTATCAAGCAACTCATTATTTTAGTTCTGGTTGGCTATCAATTGGCAAGGTGGACTTGGACTGAAACAAAGAGGCAATGACCGTCTGAGAGTCGCCCCCAGGTTGAGCCTGAGCTCTGTCATCAAGATAGACTACTTGGAATGGTTCTCTTTTGATAGAGTCAAGTCGGGAAAGAACGACAAGCAATCGGTAGTTTCAGAATGAACGGTAGGATTCATAGGGGATGTTTTGTCTTCAAGAAGAAGCAATAACAAAAAAGAAGAAGAGGATTTCATTCCATCTGCATAGGAGAATGAGAACATTGGGAAGATCCCATTCATTCTTGGCTGGCATAGGGTGAGATTCGCATTGGCTAGGAACCTCTGCTTCAAAAGAAGGGTTCCTCAAAGCAATCCAAGAAAGTCGATCGAAGACACCAGTCAATATGCCACCACTGCACCATTTAAATCAGACTCAAAAGAGAGCCGATCCACAGGTAAAAAGCAAGACAGGAGAAGATCCGCATCAGCGCCTAAGCAAAGCACACACAGTTCATGGTCGTGTACAACAGGATCAGTACGTTGCCGTCGGTGCTGTCGCAAGTTGGAAGAACAATTCGATCAATACGAAACTCATCTTATCTCAGAAGAGAGGGGCTAATCAATGAATCCCTAACAATGTGAGAAAGCTTCAATTGTACCTGAGTCTAAGGTGCCCTTCAAGGGGTCAGTGCGCACCATTCGCTTTTGCAGCTAGACCACTGACTTTGCCACTAGACCTTCGTCAAGCCGTTCACTACTGTCCAATTCAACATCTACTTGTCAACAAAGTCCTTACCGCCAATCAATGGTATACCCAGCAGCAAACAATCGATCTATGGAATTGGAGGGCCGACTTTTGGACGGTTACCGAACATAGAATGCTGCCCTTGATCCTAGCCCTCTCGAATGGGACTTTAATACCATTATTTAGAACTTAAAGAAAGAAGGAAGCTCGATGACGGCAGTTCGAACAGTAGCACTACGGCTTAACAGCGCCTTTTCACTATATACCTGCACTCATCTGTTGCTTGTTGAGGTGAGGTGATTTAGATAGAAGATAAAGATACATGGATCGCAATCCCCTTTCGTTGAACTGCTATATTCCGATGTGCCTATAGCAACGGGTATACCATCTAGTCCCTTTGCAGATGGAGCTTATCTAGGATCAGACGCGAGCTAAGGCAAGCTAAGGTTAGGTAGTTGCGTCCCCGATGGGCTAATCCCTCAAGGTATGTTCTTTCTCTCCCGCCCGGATTGAGTATCAACGAAGATTTTTTCACAATGCTAGCACCCTCAGAGAACAACAACCCAGACTTCCTCTACTCAATTTCTCTTTAGAGATTCTAGGGAACCAAGAGTGAATGGTTATATCTTTATATTTCTATGAAATAAAATAGCTAAAAAAAGCATTTTAGCAAATTCCTAGGGAGCCACACCTGCTGCTGGTCACATTCTAAACTCACCTCGTCTTGTAATAACAGCGGAGGGTGAAAAAAAGATGTCCTCTGACAGGTCTTTCCTGATTGCGCGTGGGTCTACGAGACATGGAACTTAGGGCAAATCTTCCTCTCCTCCTTGCTACATTTGGTATGTAGAATGTACACGGTTGGGTAGTAAGAGGATGAGGCCTTCGGGTCTTCGCCTTTTGATTGAGTTTCCGAACGAAGTGCTTCCTTCTGCTTGTCGGGCAGCCTCACTTCATTCATGCATGGGCCTTCCACAAACAAAAGCAGAACTGAGGTAGCTTGCTTCCCTAATATTACAGAAGCTGGAAAAGCGGGACGATTAGCTACTTTACATTTCCCTCCTTATACTCCTGCTGGTTAAGGACCTTAGGCTAGCGTGACTCTTTCTCATAAGCTCGAGCGAACTCTCCCACAGAATGACATACCTGGTCTCCTCTTTAACTAATAGTTGGAAAGGCTATATTACTAATGGGTCACACACCCTATCTCGTCCTTCATTGACCAGAGCAGGAGATTGAAGAGTCATCAGGGACGTTACCGAAGCCCGTGAAGCGGGTCTTGGCTGCTTTTCCCTTAGTCTTATGGTTTCACTACGGCTTTGGCTGAACTACCACCTGACACCAGTATTCTTAGCTTACTGGCTTACTTCTTTGAATGATAGGACTATTCTGCTTGGCTATCGGACTACTTAACATCGGGATTCTTGTCTGTGCTGCTTACTCCCTGTCTTCTTACCTTAAAGCTTAATAGCTCTCTCATTCGGCTTACAGCCTACCACGAGGTTCTCCCGGTTTCAAGCAACTACCTACTAATGAAGAGGAGCTGATAAGTTTCGCCACTCTTCCAGGTGCACGCACCCGGCTGGTTACTAAAGCCAGCCAGGCGCTCCACGGCGCAGAAGAATTTGCTGACTCAGGGGACGAGACTCGTTCTCTATTCTCAGAGGATAGTTCCACTTCTCTCCCAAGCCCGCGTGGTTCACCAGCCCGACAGTATCTTGTCGAAGCAGTAATGATGGCAGACGTTGACCAAGCTAGTGAACTTGCCCAGATGAGAGAATAAATGAGAGAGAAGGACAAAAATTGAGGAACTTTCTCTACAACTTCAGAGCGTCCTTAGACAAGCGCAGTCCAATACTACAGTCCGACCCCCACCTATCACACCACAGTCTGACCCCAATAGAGCATCTTCGTCTACGGCTATACCTGAGTGACAATAAAGAGGCAGCAGCTGGCCCATCACAAGGAGGACCGTTTATGTCACCAGAAGGCCTGCAAAGAGCTATTGGCACCGCAGTTTCAGCCTCACTGAAGAACACTTCCGGGAATTCCAATTCCTACGAGTTATAAGAAGCTGTATTCAGCAGATCATGATGAAATGGCCTTCCCGCAGGGTGACCACCATCCTAAGTTCACCACCGTCTATGCTCTTTATTTTCAACATTAATTATAATATAAATTTCTAAGATTGAAGACCCTTCATGGCCGATCCATAACGCGATCTGTTATGGATTTCAGGCTCCGACAACGACCCCTTCATCTCTGTATCTATATTTTGACTCTGTTTGACGTTCTTTCTTATATTACTCATCTCCCCTGCGGTTTTGACGTGGGTAAGAGGTCCGATCATTGTACTTCCACTGAGATCGGATCCCTTTATGTCGTCAATATCCTCATTGAGCGACCTAAATCCGTCGACCGACGGGAGAGGAGAGATAATCTTCGCAAAGATTATATGCGGAGCGATGCCGGGAATCACGCACGGACTGATCGTTCGTCAGAAAACGCATACAAACAAATAGTTCTTGCTGTTTTGGCATTTGGTGCGTCTACTCGTTGGCTACTTTATACCAAACAAGCACCTTCTGCATGGCTGAATGAAGCCTTATGTGGCTTCGCAAAACAACATCTTTCTATAAAGCTTGCTCCATTGCTTGCTTCTAGAAGAAAGATAGAGGTGGGGTTGGTTCTTCATTTTATGATGCCAGTACTTACGCGAAAGGCCATTTAGCTCCTGTGCCAGAGGGACTTCGCCCCAAGCCAGGTCACATGTCCATTGCCCAACAGCAAGTTGATGAGGGGTTTAGGCTTTGATGGCCATCTCATTCAAGACAGAGTTCAATTGCTATGGCTACCAGTTCACGTGGAGGATCGGCCCATCTCATGTTTCTAGTTCGACGTTCTGGACAGCATCAAGCATCTATTCAGCTGAAAAAGTTGCTCCAAGATGTCTTTCAGTAGCTGAAGAGATGAACACTGCTTCAGCACAACTTCTTAGTACCCACTAAACTCATGATGGAATGAGTAATAAAAGAAATTTTCCAACATGGTGTTGATATTCATTCTGTGGTCTACCCTTCCACTGTCCCTGAACAACCCGAATCCAGATTCTGTGTCAGAGAAAGCCAATTGGAGTGAGCCAATCCATCCGAGTCCGCCAAAGTTCATTCAGATGGAAAAGGTAAGTTTGACGTACGTGAATGGAAAAAACATGACAAATAAGATAAAACAAAGCGCTTTTTTCACCAATATCTATCGCATCACGGCAAGTAAGGAACATATTCCACCTATGGCCATGTGTATTTTGATTTGAGTTTTTCGACCCTGTTCGCAACGTGGTAACGAGTCTCCTACGACGCGAGGATTGTCAACATCATGGATTGTGTGCTGCCACCATGCCCGAGCTGTAGATAGATGTGTGATTTCTTTTTTTATGCTTTGATGTTATTGTTATTTTGTTCCAATACTAGTATCAACAGATGTTAATGTGATGGTTTGATATCCCGGTGATTTGAGTCACTGATGCCCGTCCCTCACGGAGAAAATATTGAGTGAATATTTGGTTTATGAGAAAAGTGTCGAGAGCTCAATTGCCTTCCAGCGTCAATGGTATGAAATCAGGTGAGGGCAGTGAGGTCTTTCCAGCAGCCGCAAAGAGCATGGGTGGTCAATTCCATTATGTCCGAGTTAGTAAGCTATGATCCCCTGAGTGTGAACTAGAATAGCGAAAGCGGCAGAAAGATCAAAGATGTCGTGAGTGAAGTTTCATAATTCTGAAAAGGAGATCGAGTCGCTTGGACTTCATTAAGAAATCCTGTGAAAATAGCTTGGAATAGCAAAACCCCCTCTACATGTATACCTGCATTCCTTAACTCCCAATCTAGTGCACTTTTTTGGACTGTATGATCATAAAGACCTAGGAAAGTCCTTTTTCCCCATATACCAGCATTCAATTCCAAAGCACAGAAAGAAAGCAAAGAATCGACTTAAGGATGCTACCAAGTCAAGAGCTTTTTAAGCTCTAGAGCATAAGCCCAGTAAAACTGCACGATTCTAATCAGATCGATCATAACATAGTAAGGCGTAAAGTCCCACTCCAGTCAAGCTCACATCCTTTAAAATACTATTACTATTTCGATGCTTTCTAGAGGTGCGTCAGGGAGATAAGGGTCTGTTGGGAAGATAGAGAAAGATCAAACAAGAAAAGAAAGAAAGAACATCTAAAGGACGCTGGAAACGGCTTTCAAACCAGCGGTAGGAAAGAGAGTAGCTCCCCCGTAAGTGACTGCCGGAAAAGAATACTTGAATAGAACCCGAAGGTGCAGCTCCCCTTAAGATAGTGAAAGACAGGAAAAGATTCGTTGAGCTGAGATATTTGTTGGACATTTCTTTTATCAGAACATAGCTGCTGGCATACCGACCTAGAAATGGATTTGAATGGAAGAAGGGACGATAGGCAGACATAACATAAGAAAGAGAAGATGTGTACGAACGTTGGATAGTCTAAACACCGTCCTAGATTAGGAAGGCCTATCTCGAACTGCATAAAAAGTATTCTAAGAGCCTAGTTCAGACTAAATAGGCCTTAAAATAAAGTAGCTCTCCTTTGGCTAAAGACCAGCAGGACAGTCAGTTGGGACATCCCCCTTAGTTGTGGTCTACTCCATCCTATGAAGAAGAAGGCTACCTTACTCACGCTGATCGGATTGCATACTTCGTCTCTCTTCACTTTGTACGACAGTCTTTTTCTTAGGTGAGCCTAGTTCAGAGGCATAGGCGTCGACTAAACGAAGTGATTTGACTGAACCGATTAAGATCTGTCTTTCTTTAGTCTGGAAGTTCATAACTAAGTGGTGGACTCTTTGTTCTAAACTTTCTTCCAATCCAAGGACTGCAAGTCAGCTGTGAACGAACTTGTGGCCTAGAATCTGGTCTTTCAGGAGAGAAAGTCCCCACTTATTGAAAAAAAGACCACCAGTCTTGCTTCCACCCGACAATCCTTCAACACCTACTTTTGATTAAAAAAGACAATCATTGGCATTGCTTCAGCTTAAAAAACTGGGGGACAGGACAAAAAAGATCAACGCTATATTGCCCCAACCATGAGAGCGTAGATTGATAGAACAATCATACGAGCCAGCTCCTAGACCCTGCAGAAGTAGTTCATCCTCTGGTTCTATAAAAAGCGGAAAGCGTCTATGAATGAGTTGTTGATTCTTGATTTTGATGATCACAACACATTGCAACATGTGTCTATGTTATACAGCTAACATTGCAGGTTGCACATACAATAGATTATTTCAGCTGAACAAATGATCAAGCATAAAAGCTCAAGATAAAAGACAATGGCCAAAGCTTCACTCAAGACAAGACTCAAGACTCAAGGCTTCGAGCTCAAATATGTCAAGTTATTATGTCTTGTAAAAACATTGTATTTTACTTTTTGTTGAGTCTTAGTCTGATGTAAAGCCTTGTCACACACACACACACAGACACACATACTCAAAATTTCATAATATGTGTGTCTCTCAAAAATCCCCCCAAAAGAGTCAAAACAGTTTGAAGTAATTTAACTTTTGAGTACCAGTCGACTTAAGCCTCTGCCAGTCGACTGACAGTACAAAACTGTTTAAATTTATTCAAACTCTGACCAGTCGACTCATATGGCAACCCAGTCGACTGTTCGAGTGCTTTTGACCGTTTTTCTGTTTTCAAAATTGATTTTTCAAAAGCAACAGCTCTTAGATCCGTTGGTTGACAGTTGGAATAACTATCCCCCAACGTTCAGGAGATCAAACTCTATAAGTAGAGTTCAGATCTCACTGAAAAGATCTACAGAACATATTTTTGAGACCCGAGCATTCTTGAGAAAAATTCTAAGTGATATTTTTGAGAAAAAAATCTTTCAAGTTCATACTCTTTGGTTCTCTACATTCAGTCCAGTATAGCAACGAATTCGCTCTGGACTGAGTATAGAAGTCGACCTTGTTTTTAGCCACGTGCAACAACACAACACATCCACAAGGCTATAGGTTGACTGTAAAGTTTTTTTTTGTTCTTTTGCTCTCGGTTGGAGAGTGTTTTTGACTCTAGGTTGTAGAGTCGGTTTGTTTCACTCTTGGTAGTAGAGTGGGTTTGCTTTCTCTGGTTGAGAGAAAAGACTACGGGTTAGACAAGGTTGTTGTCTTAACGCCGTAGGGTATTCTTGTAATCTTTTTCAAGAATAGTGGAAATCTCAAGTGGGTTGCTTGGGGACTGGATGTAGGTCGGGAGGACCGAACCAGGATATATCTTGTGTACTCTGTGATTGGGTGTCTTGATTTTGCATTTACTCTTGTTTACTTAAGTTCTACAAAAAGTGTCTGGACAGTCGACTCCTTGCACTATCAGTCGACTGGTCAGTGTCGTATAAGTTGTAGTCTCATTGTGTCTTCAGTCGCCTATCTTATCCATAAGTCGACTGCACAGAGTTACTGTTTTTGCTTTATTTTGGTTATATCAGTCGACTGGTTCATAACCAAGTCGACTGCACCGAGAAAATTTCTGCAGTTTTTTATTAACACTATTCACCCCCCCTCTAGTGTTTGTTGTCTCGCCTACAGGATCCAACACTTGGTATCAGAGCAAGGATACAGGCTATGACAACTAATTCAAATACAAATCAGTACCATGAAGGCCAATCTACACAACAGCCACCGCTATTTGATGGAACGAACTACAATTATTGGAAGTGCCGAATGAGAATCTACCTCCAATCAATCAACTACGAGATATGGCAAATGACAGAGACGGAATACACTGCCCCTACCATTCCATATGCACAATGGAATGATGATCAAAAGAGCCAAACCATGAACAATGCCAAAGCAATGAATGCTCTATTTTGTGCACTTACAAAGGAAGAATTCAACCTTGTATCCAATACTACAACCGCACATCAAATTTGGCATACACTCGAGGTAACACATGAAGGAACGAATAAAGTAAAAGAGTCTAAAATTTCTGTTCTTGTCCACAGGTTTGAGATGTTCAGAATGAAGGACAATGAGACTGTGTCCGAGATGATCACCAGATTCACAGACATCACAAACTCTCTTGTGGCACTTGGAAAGACTTACACTCAAGCAGAGATGGTTAGAAAAGTTCTATGTGCACTCACTCCAGAATGGGAGAAGAAGACCACGGCTATAGAGGAAGCAAATGACTTGTCACAACTTTCTCTCGAGAATCTTGTGGGCAATCTCATGGCATATGAGGTCCAACTGGAAGATCGAAAGAAGGATACAGAATCACATCAAGCAAAGAAGAAATCATTGGCTTTTAAAGCCATGACTGACTCAGAAAATGAGGAAGAAGATGAAGAAGAGATAGCAATGTTCACTCGACGATTCAAGAAGTTCTTAAAGAAGGGTAAGTTTAATTCTAAAATTAGAGATTCTAATGACCCCCCTACGTGTTTCAGGTGCAATAAAATAGGTCACATGAAGAAGGATTGTCCCTTAGAAAATGCAAAGAACAAGGAAAAATCATCCAACTTCAAGAAGGACAAATATTCAAAGAACAAATTTGCCAAGAACAAGAAGGCCTATCAAGCTACATGGGATGATAGTGATTCGTCTTCCGAAGAAGAAACGGATGAAAATAACGAAGTGGCAAATGTGTGTTTCTTGGCTGCACAAGAACATGTAAGTAATGATTATGATTCAGAAGATCTTCTTGATGATTTTAATGAAATATTCCAAGAGTTAAAGAAAGAAAAGATTAGAATTAAGAATCTTGAGAAAGTGAATCAAACACTTAATCAAGAAAATCTTAACCTTGATAAGGAAGTAAAATCCTTAAATTCTCGCATTGCAAGTTTAGATACTGATCTTGAAACTCTCAAAAAGAATTATGAAGAGATTTTAAAGAACGTATCTAAGTTTAACAAAGGCAAAGAGAATTTAAATGATATGCTTCATCATCAAGTAAAATCTAGTCAAAAATATGGACTTGGTTTTAAAAAATCTTCTGTAAAAGAATCTCCTGTTGTAAACACTAGTAGAAATAAATCAGCATCTATTTCTAGTGTTACACACAAGTTGTATGATTTTTTGAAAAGCCTAAGGTTGTTAATTTTAGTGATAAAGCAAGACTACCATTCGGTTAAGTCGACTGAACCATACAACCAGTCGTCTGTCTAGACGAATTGGATCTTATTCAACGAGATCAAAACCTTTTATAAGTCGACCTAGTGTATCATCCAGTCGACTGACTTACACTAACAGTTGACTGAAGGACACTGTTAAGTCGACTGGACAGAACAAGTTAGTATGGGTTCCAGTCAGTCTAAATCAGAATGATAGAATTGCTTATATTAACTCATATGTGTTAAATGTGTGTAATTCTATTTATTATATTCTTGCTTATGGAGGAAGATCAAACTCTTCATGGGTTTGGTTTCTCCCAAACTAATGTGTTTCGGACCCAATAAAAAGGGTACCATATTTACCTTAAATTTTTTATAGGTACCCAAGAAAGAATGCTGGATATTAGACAGCGGATGTTCAAAACACATGACAGGACGTGCCAACCTACTATCCACCATTCAAAGCATAGATGGAGGAACCGTCACCTTTGGAGATAACAACAAAGGCAAAGTCATAGGTATTGGCATGGTCGGTAAAACTTCTAACCCAACCATAGAAAATGTATTATTAGTTAGTGCTTTAAAGCATAATCTTTTAAGCATTAGTCAATTATGTGATAAAGGGTATAAAATAGTTTTTGAAAAAGATGCATGCTTGATTTATGACTCTACTATGCAAAATGTTATTTTTCAAGGTTTTCGTAAAAATAATATTTATGAATTGTGTTTGAATGCAATTGATTTTTCAAATGACTTTTGTTTAATAGCCTCTAACAATGAATCTTGGCTATGGCATAGAAGATTTGGATATGTGAACATGAAAAATCTCTCAAAATTATCTAAATATAACCTAGTTAAAGGACTGCCAAAACTATCCTTTAAAAAGGATAAGTTATGTGATGCATGTCAACTAGGAAAACAAATCAAATCCACTTTTAAAACAAAAGAAGTAATTTCTACTAGTAGGCCGCTCGAATTAATTCATATGGATTTATTTGGCCCTACTAGAGTTGCTTCTTTAAATAAAAGTAGATATATGTTTGTTTTAGTAGATGATTTTTCAAGATTCACTTGGACATTCTTTTTAAAACATAAAAATGATGCTTTTGATGAATTTGCACATTTTTGTAAACGTATTCAAAATCAAAGATCTCTAACCATAGTCACTATTAGAAGTGATCATGGTGGAGAATTTGAAAATGAAACATTTACAGAATATTGCAACAAGAATGGTATAACACATTCATTTGCATTTCCTAGAGCTTCACCACAAAATGGAGTGGTTGAAAGGAAAAATAGGACTTTGCAAGAATGCGCACGTACTATGCTTGTTGAAAGCAATTTACCAAAGCATTTTTGGGCTGAAGCTGTTGCTACAGCTTGTTATGTTTTAAATAGAATTCTTATAAGACCTAAGCTAAAGAAGACTTGTTATGAGTTATTTTTTAATAAAATTCCTAAAGTCTCTTACTTTAAGACATTTGGTTGTAAGTGTTTTATTCTAAACACAAAAGATAATTTAGACAAATTTGATTCTAGATCTAATGAGGGTATCTTTTTAGGATACTCAAATAGGAGTAAAGCATATAGAATTTTCAATAAGTCTACAATGACTATTGAAGAATCAATGCATGTTACATTCGATGAATCTTTACCTTCATCAACCTTAAATAAAGATGATGAAACTGATTCATCACCTTTAGATAATGTGATTAAATCCTTAGAACAAACTAATCTGACTGATAAGTCGACTGATAAGAACTACCAGTCGACTGAAGTGAAGCAGTCGACTGAAGAACCTGTCCAGCCGACTGATCCTATTGTGATATCTTCAACTTTACCAAAGTCATTTGTTGAAGTTAAAGATCATCCTCATGACTTAATAATTGGTGACATTTCCCATGGTATTCAGACACGTTCACATGTTAATATGATCACTCATACAGCATTCTTGTCGGATTTTGAACCGAAAAATATACAAGAAGCTTGTGAGAATGAATATTGGATGAATGACATGCAAGATGAACTAAACCAGTTTATAAGGAATGATGTATGGGATTTAGTTCCTAGACCTCCTGATCAGACAATTATTGGTACGAAATGGGTATTTAAAAATAAGTTAGATGAATCAGGACAAGTTGTAAGGAACAAGGCTAGATTAGTTGCTCAAGGGTATAATCAAGAAGAAGGTATAGATTTTGATGAAACATATGCTCCTGTTGCTAGACTAGAATCTATTCGCATTTTATTATCTTTTGCTTGTTTTATGAATTTTATACTATATCAAATGGATGTTAAAAGTTCCTTTCTTAATGGGTTTATTAAGGAAAATGTTTATGTTAAATAACCACCAGGTTTTAAACATGAACAATTTCCAGATTATGTTTATAAATTGAAAAAGGCTTTATACGGTCTTAAACAAGCACCACGTGCTTGGTATGATCGTCTGAAAACTTTTCTTTTAGAAACAGGATTTGAAATAGGTAAAGTAGATACTACATTGTTTATCAAAAGAGTTAAGAATGATATCTTAATCATACAAATCTATGTTGATGATATAATTTTTGGTTCTACTAATAATAATCTATATCAAGAGTTTGCTAATACCATGAAAAACGAATTTGAGATGAGTCACATGGGTGAACTCAATTATTTTCTTGGACTTCAAATTAAGCAGTCCTCAAGTGGCATATTTATTAATCAAGGCAAATATGCAAAGGAATTACTCAAACGTTTTAACATGGATAGTACTAGTAGTAAATCCACACCTATGGCTACTACTACTACCCTTGACAAAGATATATTAGGTAAGAGTGTTGACCAAAAACTCTATCGAGGTATGATTGGTTCACTCTTATATATTACTGCAAGTAGACCAGATATTATGTTCAGCGTGTGTTTATGTGCTAGATATCAATCTAGTCCTAAAGAGTCTCATTTAAAAGCAGTGAAACGAATTTTAAGATATATTAAAGGCACATCTGAATATGGTTTATTTTATCCACGCACCGATAATTTTCAACTTTTGTCATATAGCGATGCTGATTTTGCTGGAAGCAAAACTGATCGCAAGAGTACTAGTGGTACATGTCACTTTTTGGGATATTTTCTCGTCTCTTGGTGCAGTAAAAAGCAAAATTCCGTATTCCTATCAACCACAGAAGCTGAGTATATCGCTGCAAGTTTGGCATGTGCACAAACCTTATGGATGAAACAAACTTTATTAGATTATGGTATTTCATTTGAGAAACCCTCAATTATGTGTGATAATACCAGTGAAATTAATTAATCTAAAAATCTGATTCAACATTCACGTACAAAACATATTGATATTCGACATCATTTTCTACGTGATCATGTTTTAAAAGGAGATATATCTTTAGACTTTATCTCTACTGATAAACAAGTAGCAGATATATTTACCAAATCCCTTAAAGAAGATACTTTCATTAACTTAAGGAGAGAACTAGGAATATGTGATTTTATTGATATTTGTTGAAATTTGTTTCTGTTAAGTCGACTGTATTTTCAATAAGTCGACTGTAATATACTTAAAACTTATTTACTTTTAGTTCTCTGACCAGTCGCCTAGTCCTAATGACAGTCGACTGATCAGCAGATATACAAAATATAGTCTCTTCTCGACTAAGTCGACTGATATACCCTACCAGTCGACTGTCGAGAGTTCAAACGTCTTCAGCGACTATTCATCGCGACTTTTGAGATAAAAGTCTCTTCATTTTTCACCCGTGAATTCTTATCTCTGCCGTTGATCTCTATTCTCTCAATCTCCGCCCTCTATTCTCAGTTAAAACCCTTTACCAGCCCCTCTTTTTCACCTTTACCGATCTCCAATTTTTTCACCCAAAATCCCAAACCCTAATCTGTGAAGAAGAAGGAAGTCGACTCACAACTCCTGCTGGTGCTCGCCTCTGTTCTGATCCTTCGTCTTTTTCTTTGGTAAAATCATTCCAACTCTCTCTTTTATGGCTCCTAAAAGATCCAAGAGATCTCATGAGGGTAGTTCTTCTCAAGATTACTCTCAATTTCTTCTTAGTCCCGATCTCATTCAACGATGGTACCTTATATGTACCATTACCATCTTCCCTGGAAGATTTGTTAATTTCATTGATCTTGATCGTTTTAATCTTGTTCCCTTATTTCAAAATAGTAGTCTTCATGATTTTCTCTCTCTATCTAATCAACCCAACTATTATCCCCAACTCATTTATTTGTTTTACACAAATATGAGGGTTGTCCAAAAACACGATGGGGATGTAGTTATCCGTTCATCTGTGAAAAATGTCAAAATGACACTCACACCTATGAGAATCAATCAAATACTGGGTATTGATGACGGAGGATTATATCTTGATGATGTTATTTTAGATGATGCCTCTGTTTTATCTAAAATCTTTTTACCGAATCATGGACCTCCAATGACTAGCAAAAATATTAAACCTATTGCTAAGCTTGTAGCTAGAATACTAGCCTATAACATCCTTCCGAAAAAGGGAAGTTATGACCAGTATTCTCTAGAATTACAAAAAGCTGTCTATGCAATATTTGGTAAAATTGCTGTAAACTGGGGTCATGTGATTTTTTCAAAACTTGAACAAAACCACACTCACTTCTTACCTTTTGGTGGGCTTCTCACTCGTGTCTTTGTAGCTTTTGGTATTGATCTAGATTCCGAGACCAATGTTGTTACTCACTATGATTGTTTCGATCGTGCTAGTTTGGCACGAATGAAACTTCTTGATCCCCTTCTAGATCACCCCCTAAGTCTCCTCCACTTTCTCAAGCTCCTTTAGGTTCTACTTCTAGACCCTCTAGACCTTCTACCTCTTCTGATCCACCTATTCTTTAAGCCAACTATGATGATCCTCGTACTTTATATGACTGTGTCTCCTATCTGATGAAACATTCAGTCACTGTGGATACCCAGCTTCACACCATTGATACGAAACTGGATCATCTAACTGATCTCTTCAATTCTCAATTTCATCCTCCTTCTCATGGTGACGATGAAGACTCTGATGAGGACGATTGAAGACTTTTTATTTTATTTCTCTATTATGTAATTTTCTTTCTTAATGCACTTATTTATGTATGCGACTTTATCTTAGTTTATTTTCTATGCAAAAGATTGTTTATTTTGTGTTTTTGCTGATGACAAAGGGGGAGAGATATCTGTGTTATGGTTGCTTTATTATCTGTGTTTGATATGTTTGATATCCTCTTGTTAATTTTGTTCTATTTCTGGGTATTGGAAAATTCTCTGGTCAGTCGACTGCCAACAGGCATATAAGTCGACAGCTGCATCTGTGTTTATTTTTTGTGATTGTGATTTTCTATGTATATGTTTTCTGATCAGTCGCCTGTTATATTGATAAGTCGACTGATACATATTTTATGATACTTTTTATCTACATGCATGATGTGTTTTTTATAGGGGGGAGCATATCTTTATTATGCTTGTATATTATCTGTAATTATCAGCTATTGTGTTGTCATCATCAAAAAGGGGGAGAATGTTGATTCTTGATTTTGATGATCACAACACATTGCAACATGTGTCTATGTTATACAGCTAACATTGCAGGTTGCACATACAATAGATTATTTCAGCTGAACAAATGATCAAGCATAAAAGCTCAAGATAAAAGACAATGGCCAAAGCTTCACTCAAGACAAGACTCAAGACTCAAATCAAGACTCAAGACTCAAGGCTTCGAGCTCAAATATGTCAAGTTATTATGTCTTGTAAAAACATTGTATTTTACTTTTTGTTGAGTCTTAGTCTGATGTAAAGCCTTGTCACACACACACACACACTCCAAATTTAATAATATGTGTGTCTCTCAAAAAAACCCCCCAAAAGAGTCAAAACAGTTTGAAGTAATTTAACTTTTGAGTACCAGTCGACTTAAGCCTCTGCCAGTCAACTGACAGTACAAAACTGTTTAAATTTATCGAAACTCTGACCAGTCGACTGTTCGAGTGCTTTTGACCGTTTTTCTGTTTTCAAAATTGATTTTTAAAAAGCAACAGCTCTTAAATCTGTTGGTTGACAGTTGGAATAACTGTCCCCCAACGTTCAGGAGATCAAACTCTATAAGTAGAGTTCAGATCTCACTGAAAAGATCTACAGAACATATTTTTGAGACCCAAGCATTCTTGAGAAAAATTCTAAGTGATATTTTTGAGAAAAAAAGCTTTCAAGTTCATACTGTTTGGTTCTCTACATTCAGTCCAGTATAGCAACGAATTCGCTCTGGACTGAGTATAGAAGTCGACCTTGTTTTTAACCACGTGCAACAACACAACACATCAACAAGGCTATAGGTTGACTGTAAAGTTTTTTTTTTGTTCTTTTGCTCTCGGTTGGAGAGTGTTTTTGACTCTAGGTTGTAGAGTCGGTTTGTTTCACTCTTGGTAGTAGAGTGGGATTGCTTTCTCTGGTTGAGAGAAAGGACTACGGGTTAGACAAGGTTGTTGTCTTAACGCCGTAGGGTATTCTTGTAATCTTTTTCAAGAATAGTGGAAATCTCAAGTGGGTTGCTTGGGGACTGGATGTAGGTCGGGAGGACCGAACCAGGATATATCTTGTGTACTCTGTGATTGGGTGTCTTGATTTTGCATTTACTCTTGTTTACTTAAGTTCTGCAAAAAGTGTCTGGACAGTCGACTCCTTGCACTATCAGTCGACTGGTCAGTGTCGTATAAGTTGTAGTCTCATTGTGTCTTCAGTCGCCTATCTTATCCATAAGTCGACTGCACAGAGTTACTGTTTTTGCTTTATTTTGGTTATATCAGTCGACTGGTTCATAACCAAGTCGACTGCACCGAGAAAATTTCTGTAGTTTTTTATTAACACTATTCACCCCCCCCTCTAGTGTTTGTTGTCTCGCCTACAGGATCCAACATGAGTATATTTATATCTCTTTACAAAGCGGATTTATGTGTTTTTTTTCCATTCCTACTTTTAAAGAAAGCTATCTCTTCGAGAGAATGCGCAGGGTCTTTGAAGGCAGAATTCTATATTTCAAGTGCAAGCCTGATATGAAAGTGGAGACAATCCTAGCAAAAGAAAGCTATTTCAAAGTGCTTTTTTTTACGCTAAATGATCGGACCAAAACAGGTCTTTTCGTTCACTTTTCATTCGTGGGTGTCAAATTTAAGGTCTTTGGCCAGTTGTGAACTTCGACTTGACTTCAATAGCTAGAAGCATCATGACTAATACTCCAAAAATTATTTTATCCCCTCATTTATCTTCATGCTCTTTCATCCCTACTAGGAGAAACCGATAGCTTTCTCATGTTCTACGCCAAGGAAAGATGGCTTAACTACCATGTCCTATCTCCATTCTGATTGATTCGTCGAGATTACCGCTCCAGTCAAAGATAGAATGAAAAAGAAAGCTACCGGTACAGATAGGTATAAAAAAAAATGGGAGGGTAAACGATAGCAGGTATAGGCACTCAATGGAGATGCTCGCCTTCTTTCTGACTTTGCTGTTCAGTTCCTAGATAGAATGAAGTAATGGACTGAATAGAAGTGCAGGTGCCGGATTCCCCCTTTATCAATCTTTGAGATACTAAGCCAACGAAAGAAAATGAATAAAGATCTTAATCAGATCGGAAGGTCCTGAAAAGCGGGAAATCCCTCGATCTGTAACTGAAGTTGTTGAGAGGAGCGAAGCCACTCGACCTTAGGGAGAGGATAAGGCTAATGGCTAATAGAGATGGCCGAGACCTGTAACTTAAATTCAATATAAGAATTACAGTCTGTAACTTCAATGAAACCACAAGAATGTCCTATGCCCTCTCTCATCTAATCTATAATCATCTATCAGGGAAGGGTGTAAAACCGTGAGGCCGTTACTTGGAGAAGGGGCGGAGAAAGCCAAGATGAAGCAAGACGAGAAGGCAATGGTATACGATTTGGTCCATGACCTACGGAGGGCTAGATATTCAGGTACCCATTTCCGGTCGTAGCAGTTGGATGGCAGAAGAAGTTATCATGCGGGCATTGCCAGCTGCATGCAGCAAGGTTGACGCTGTCTCCATACCCTTGGAGGCATGCATCCAGCTCCGGTTTCTAGTTCCTGAAAGACGGAATGAAAAACGGGAGTGGAATGTATGTCCGGTGGAAAAGTGGAGGCGATGGAAATCCCTCGCTCCGGCGCTCTAAGGTAGGCGGTGCAGAGGCATTAGAGTGACCATAGCAAGACCAGAAAGGAGCCTTAAGGAGGAGAATGAAAGGACAATGAAGTTCCTATTGAACAGAAGGGCTTTAAACGAATGGATTGAAGACACCTTCCATTCCACACTCAAACCACTTTTAGCCTTCTGTCTACAAAGTTCTGGCTTGTTTAACTCATTAAACCTTTTTTTTATTGTCTTGAATTCCTGCCTTCAAGATGCCTTGATAAAAGAAGGAGCAGCTAACTCCTAACTCCAGCTGCCAAACTCGGGAAAGGACAAGGCCCTCTTCTATTCTTTCCTAAAATAGAGGGATAGGGGCCTAGCTCGCTATGGCTTACACTCCGGCTTTCATCGAAGAGCAGCAGCAACTTCTTTCACTGTCAAAGAAAGAAGCTCAGGAACTAGAACTCAAAAAGACCGGCAGCAAGCTGCCTTCTTTCATTATTGAAAAAGATTACCTTACTGGATTGGAGCAAGAAAGAATGCTCAAAGACAATATTCAAATGAAAGAAAGTGGCTAACACCAGATATATTAGTTACTACTCAAATATTGATAGCTTGAACTAATATAGCTATTAAAGAAAGTTCGTTGCTTGTTAAGGAAAGAAAGAAAAAAGCGAAAAAGAGCACTTTCCACCTGGGCAGTCCAATTCTAGAAAGCTATTTTCATGCCATGTTGTAGGCCAGCTACCATTATTTAGTTAAGCCCTTAAAGCTTTCCATCGTCCAATAGGCAGCATGCGTGGAGGGAGTTGGATCAGGGCTAAAGAAAGCTGTCACATCCTCCTCTTCAGTCTACCTTGCAGGGTGTACCTGGTTGGTTTAAGAGTTGAATATGCTCACATTTCGGCCGCTTCATCAGAAGAAGGGACGGCTTACGAAAGCTTCGTCATTAGGAATGTCCTATTATATATATACATCAAATCACACTAAAAAAAACTATATAGCGTTTCATATGCAAAAAAAGATAACGAAAGCTTACTGGATAGGTCCAAGAAGACCATTGAAATCGAGTACATCTGGGTTATAGGTTTACAGCCGAGTCTTGCTCCCGTCATCATCTTCCTCCATCTATACCAGATGAGGGCTTAGGCGATTGGTGAGGATTGACTATGGAAGGAGATCGGTATCATACCTTGGTTGCTCCTCTGTTTTCGGTCAGCATCGAGGGAGAGTACCTATTGGCTAGGCAAAGGAAGTAGGCTAAACGGGCACTTCTCAGCTTGCATTCACCATGACATCGATTTTTGGCTATGCCAAAGATCAAGAGGACGATCTATCTTAAGCTTTGTTTGGTACATAAAAGAATGTATCTGGACAGTTTTTGTAAGGCGCTTGCACCGAGAAAGAAGCTAGAAGTAGAAGAAAGGTTGGATTCTCACCTACAACAGGCCCATGCAGCCGCCAAGATGCTTCCGCCTCTTAACAACCCTCAGAACCATGGCCCCATATAGATAAGCGAGCAGAGCCGATCCCATGCATAGCGCGGGCACCTCTCAATATTGTACCTTTCATGAAAATGAAATACATGCAAATAAAGCCGATCCCTTACAGGAAAGCCTCTTGGGGAACCATTCCCTGGTTCCTGCACTGAGGTCACCTTAGGTCCTTCCTTCATTATCTCTTGGATCACAAGAAATGATCCTATTCAGAACCCAAAGGGTGAAAGTTCCTATGCATTTCCACGATTGTGGTTATACACGCGCGAATCGCGAATTGCATATTTTATATTTATATCTTTTTAGAAAAATGGGAATCTTTGCTCCAAAAAAAACAGTTGTCTTGCTTTCTGCTTCCTTTAACCCACTTCGATCTTTCTATCTCTTGCATTCATCTTATCCATCCTTACTGTTGTTGTTACGAAACAAACAGGGGCAAGGGGACTGCCCGCCACACTCCCCTTGCCCCTGTTCCATGGCTGAAACAGCAGGGCCTCGCCTTGCTGCGTCGCCTTATCTGACAACAAAGGCAACAATTTCATTTCTTCGGAATGAATGATCTAGCAACAAGACTACAAATGCAAGATTTCAAACTCGCCTTTGTTTGCTCTCTGCATCGTCAGAGCGCCCCGCCCCGGGACGTTGGCTGCTGTGTACGAAGATTGTCAAAGGCTCGCACTTGTTCTATCCAGCCCAACCCGAATACTCTTCTTCTTCAATCCATAAATAGGTCCCACTAGCTGGGTATTTGACCACTCGACCGATCGACTAAAAAAAACCAATGATTATTTAAAAAGGTCGATCGATGAGTTGTTTCTTCTCCCACAGTCTCCTTCATCGCAACGATTCTTCCCCGTTCAAGAATCACTGCTTTCGTGATCGAATGACGAAATAGATATACGAACTGTATAGGATCATTCGCTGGAATGGGATAAGTGATTCTTTTATAGGATCCCAATGGGATCTTAGAATCAACTAAGGATATAATCGGTATTTGTGATCGATCAGCTTCTAGTATGACCGAAGACTTTCTATCTGCATCCAGAATAACTACACAATCAGGTTGTTGGTTCGACCCTAAATTGATCTTCTTCTTTCTCGAACGGATTTTTTTTGGACTTGAACAAGAATTGGTAAAAAAAGCCCCGATCCTCCATTGGGAATGATTGATACGGCTCACCATCTCTTCCATTATCCCATATATAAATAAATGATTGGTCTTTAAAAAGAAGGAACGACCTTTTTGACGAATGGGAGATCCTATAAAATGAAAAGCGTTTCGTAAACAAATCAGTGTCTTGTCTGAATCGAGAATAGCAATTCCATTTCTGGAACCACAGATATAGACCTTGAAATGGTGAGCAGCTACCCGACGGCCGAGCTGTGCATTCGTAGTAAGTAATTTCGTACAAACTAGAGAATGGATTGTCATTTTTTGTTTTTTTTCCTGAGATATAGGTAGTAAGTAAGATAATAGAATAGGTTTGCTCTACTTTCAGTGGAGGATCTCGAGTTTCAACTAAACGCCATCCCGGAATTGGCATTGAAATTCGATATAGACCAGGGAATGAAACCCATTCTGCTCCAAATCTTGGAAGATTTGAGTCAGACCGACTGCGGGCATTATTTTCATCATCCTCCCCCAGGCAATAAAGTCGGAGGCCTGTTCTGTTCCCTTATATGGGTAATGGGGGCCTGCTGAAGTAGTTCCGGTAGGTCCGGCTCGTTGATGAGCCTATCAAATAGGCTGTCCTGTATTCTTTGTCTTAATTCGAGGCAGCCGACTTTAGTGTCTTAATTCGAGGACTGCTGACTCGAGAGAGAAAAAGCCTCTTGGCTGATTCTGTCCGCCCAATTCAAATTGGTTCGGACTATCGAAAGATATTCCCCCTCGTCAGTTTGTGGGAGGACCCTATGCCCCATCGTATTTTGCAGGGTTAGTACCCGAGCGTACAGCTCGCTTTCTTCCGCCTGGCGTATGATTCGAAACTGGGCATAGGCCCCGGTACTTGCGGCTCTGCCTCGATTGCCGGGGCACTCGCAGCAGAATCCCCATCCCACTCCTCCGAAGTGGGTTCGTTGCTTTGGGATCCTTATCCTGTTATTCTTGGTATTCGTTTTCTTCATCTTAAAGGCAAGTCACTTCCTTTTTATTTGTTAATTGTATCAAATTCATGTTTTGTTGAAACTCTTACAAGTAGATCCATTCGTTTATCGTATTATACATTGTTCATCTCTTTCGTTGGGTATATTGAGGGTTTACACGAGCTAACCCCAATTTACTTGACATCGTGCCACTTTTGACTCCAAAGACTGAATCTTTCATGTGTGCACATAGAATTGATAATAGGGTTGTTCATATATTGGTCATACAAATAAATTATTGTAGAGAGAATTGCTAGGTTGTACATGGTTGTTAATTGATGTTTGTTGATGATAAATTGATGTATGCGTGTATTCTAATTTTATTCATCTTGTTATTGCACCCATCATGCTGATTATGAAGTTCATGGACTATAGAATTGATACCAATCATGTTTAATTAATTTATTTTCATGAAAAGTACCCTAAAATCTGTATCTTGCTTGCTGGCTGTATCTTGACTATTATTTTCGATCCAATAAATGATCTTAAAATAAATTATTTTCTGAATAAGAATTGTAGCCTTATCTTTCTAGTTTCCATAACATCTTGAATTTCTGAATTTTGAGTTGTGTAGCAAAAATTTTGCCAGTTTGACTACAGCTGTGTTTTCATTTCCAGATTTTCTGATTCTTGTATAGTTGATGTTTAAACTGTTAAAAGGCCGATCATATGTTACAATTTGGCTCCGAAAATTTCTAAATTGTTGCTTAACATGTTTAGGAGTCTAGAAAATATTTTTAACGAATTTAATATTGAGTTTTTGCTATTTCCAAAAATATAATAACATGATGTCGAATTTCTGCATGAACATGAAATCAGTAAAGAACAATGTGTTTGACCTAGTTACTGTTGTCGGATTTTGAACTTTAAATATGCGTTGGAACCGTGTGGAAGTCTCTAGTTTCTAGAATTTCTAACGGTTTCAGTTTTCGAGTTCTGAAACAGCAGCAAATAACGTTTTAGTACAGACTACTCTTGCTGTCCAGAATTTCACTTTTCAGTTTTCCTGAATTAATTTTTCATATATCGTACTATTGCATGAATTAATATATGTATATTGTATTGGATGATCCTAATGAGTTATTGTCATCATTATAATTTTTCTGTTCCATGTTGCCATCTTATTGTTCCCCTATTGATACTATCGTTCATCTCATGTCTCATATTTGCATATTGTATTGTTGCATCGATAAAATAGTTGACAAACTGGTTTTAAGGGTTGACACTAGTAGTGGACAATATATACTGTACTCGGAGGAGGGGCCCTTGTTTCCCTAAATATTGTTATCGGCTATTGTTTTATCGGTTGATTGTGGCTTATGACGGTAACCCAATCTATCGTGTATTGTATCATTGTCGAATTAACATATCGTGGATTGAATATTGAATCGTGACTATTGAATATTGATTATCGTTGCCCAGTACATAATATATAAAATTCACCACTATGTCTAAACGTAACTTGTTTGTATGTAGCAACCATGTGGTAAATAAATGGGACGCATGAAGTGCTGCATTAGTTAGGATTAAAATGATTGATAGACTTAGAAATTATACAACATCGATACTGCATATTGTACATCATTCTTCCTATTGATATCGAATATTCTAAGTGTTATTGATATTAACCATTGATTATTTTTATCGAATATTTAATCATTGTTTATAACCATTACATGGACTATCATCGATATTGATTATTGTTATTGTCCCTTATTGTTGCCTCCTATTGATCCATTGAACTCATTGTTATATCGTTATTACATTGTTCTTTGCTTTCTCTATTTGTTGTCCATAACTTGCTCTAAAGACAATTTTTTACCCTCTTTTTAGATGAAGTGTTTACAGGTATTGATAGAGAATTGCTCGATGGATTAGGAGAACAACATTGGTGAAGAAATTGATAGCGTCGCCGCTTATTATATTATTGTTTTGTAATGAAGACTTAATTATTGGACTAGTGTTATTTCATTGTATTGTGGGCTTTTGACTCGAATATTGCTATTATTTGTTCCAGATGTTGGATTATTATTGTATTTAGATATTTTATATTATTTATTCCAAGTATTATTGTTCATAAGATTATTATTATTACTTGCGCAATTGTTCTGTATTGATTATATTATTGAGTTGATCGGATAAACAGCTTTTGGGTGATGTTAATCATTCGCTCGGCCAATGTCATGTACTTGTATTCTGTATTTTTGGAAAGCAGAGCGTGACAAGATTTTTAGTGGTATCAGAGCCAGGTTTGGATAATATATCAGTCAAAAGTGACTAACGAAAGAAAGTTTGGCTTTGACTGATATATTAGTCAGATTTGGGTTTTAACTGATTTGACTCAACAGTATGTGCAATATAGGAATCATATGAACAATTGATAACCAACTTATGATATGGAAACTAGTCTCATTGATTCCTCTTTGATCCCTTCACATTCAGTTCCTTCATTTTTTGTTGTCTTTTGTCCCTCCCATTCTTTGATTCCTTGCTTTCCTTCATCCCTTACAGTCGTCCTTATTCATTGATTCCTTATTGTGTATGATTTCATTCTTTTCATACCTATATTCTTTTGATTCCGGTGCCATCCGTTCTTCTTCTTCCTGCTAGGTCCGTTGATCGGCATCGCTTGATCTACAACGACGTGTCAGGAGCTTGGAATTTTACCATCAGAGTAGCGCAACAGAAGCGTTGTGGGCCCATGACCCACAGGTCCCAGGATTCTCTTGTTGCTTCCCTTTCTTTGCATTGTTTGCTTCTTATTCATACATTTGCATCGTCATCATTCAGCGAATCTTTATTTGACATCATTCTGGATCACTCCATCCATATCAATGTTCTTTCTTATTTTTGGTGTTACCACCATTTCGTTCCTTTCCCTTTATTTCTCTACTTTGTTATTTCCTATGCCTGCTTTTGCCTTGTCCTATGTACCGCCTGAATGAATTTCGAGGACGAAATTCTGTTGTAAGGTGGGTAGGATTGTCACGACTATTTCCTATTTTCATTTTTCCCCATTTTGTAATATTTTATTTGTAATTGAATAAAATACTTTATTTTCTTTCATTCTTGATTATTTTAATTAAGATTTTGTTCATGAAATTCTTCGTTCTTATTGATTGACCTATTCCTGTTGATTCTAATTTCTTTTATTAATTGTGGGTGTTTTTATTTAAACCCTATTGATTTAGATCTATCTCTTATTGAACCCTAAAGCCCAATTTCAATTGTTCTTAACCCAAAACCGTTATTATTAGATCCTAAACCACTAACCCAATACCCTAATTGTACCCTATAAATACAACCCTAGTAGAAACCCTAAAAAATGCACCAATTGAAACCCTAAGAGCCGTCTATTTTCTCTCCTATTCTCTCTCGTCTCTGTTTCTCTCTCCCCGTCGTGATTCCTACCCAAACTCCAAAACCCAACTACTGTACATCTTCCCCAACAAACTCCGGCCGCCCCCCTCATCGCCACCTTCCGTCGATGCCAGCATCAACCATAACCCCTGAAACCCCCAGCGCCCTTCTCCTTTATCCTCGACATCAACAGCGACTAGACCCAACCCCTGCTGCTGTCGCTGATCCCCTGTTCTGTCGCCATCGACGCCCTTCCTCCGTCATGCTGCCGCCTGCGATGCCGACGACCCCTCTACTGGCCCTGCCCTCTTGCTATCATGGCTGATCTCTTACTACTGTTGCTTTGGGTTGTTTGTTTACATGTATATTGCACGTGTTAAATTTTGTTAGTTCATGGGTTCGGTGCTTTGAGATCCTTATCCCGTTATTCTTGGTATTCGTTTTCTTCGTCTTAAAGGAAAGTCACTTCCTATTGAATTGTTAATTATATCAAATTCATGTTTTGTTGAAAGTCTTGCAATTAGATTCCTTCGTTTATCGTATTATACATTGTTCATCTCTTTCGTTGGGTATATTGAGATTTTGCACGAGCTAACCCCTATTTATTTGACATGGTACCACTTTTGACTCCAAATATTGAATCTTTCATGTGTACACATAGAATTGATAATAGGGTTGTTCATATATTTGTCACACAAATAAATTATTGTAGAGAGAATTGCTAGTTGTATGTGGTTGATCGATTGATGTTTGTTGATGATAAATTAATGTATGCATGTATTCTAATTTTATTCATCTTTTTATTACACCCATCATGCTGATTATGAAGTTCATGGACTATAGAATCGATACCCATCATGTTTAATTAATTTATTTTCCTGAAAAATACCTTAAAACCTGTATCTTGCTTGCTGGCTGTTTCTTGGCTGGTATTTTCGGCCCAGTAAATGATCTTAAAATAAATTACTTTCTGAATAAAAATTGTAGTCTTATCTTTCTAGTTTTCAAAACATCATGAATTTCTGAATTCCGAGTTGTGTAGCAAAACTTATGCCCGTTTGACTACAGCTGTATTTTTGTTTCCAGATTTTCATTCTTGTATAGTTGATGTTTAAACTGTTAAAAGGCTGATCATATGTTAAAAATTTTGTCTGAAAATTTCCAAATCGTTGCTTAACATGTTTGGGAGTCTAGAATATATTTTTAACGAATTTAATATTGAGTTTATGCTGTTTCCAAAAATATAATAACATGATGTCCAATTTCTGCCTGAACATGAAATATGTAAAGAAAATTGTGTTTGACCTAGTTACTGTTGTCGGAGTTTGAACTTTAAGTATGCGTTGGAACCGTGTGGAAGTCTAGTTTTTAGAATTTCTGACGGTTTTAGTTTTCGGATTCTGAAACAGTGGGAAATTATGTTTTAGTACAGACTACTCTTGCTGTCCAGAATTTTACTTTTCAGTTTTCCTGAATTAATTGTTCCTATATCATACTATTGCATGAATTAATGTATGTATGTTGTATTTCATGATCCTAATAAGTTATTGGTATCATTCTAATTGTCCTATTCCATGTTGCCATCCTATTGTTCCCCTATTGATACTATCGTTCATCTCATATCTCATATTTGCATATTGTATTGTTGCATCGATAAAATAATTAACAAGTCGGGGTTTAAGGGTTGACTCTAGTAATGGACAATATAGTGACTGTACTTGGAGGACGGGACTGTGTTTCACTAAATGTTGTTATCGGCTATTATTTTATCGGTTGATTGTGGCTTACGATAGTAACCAAATCTATCGTGTATTGTATCGTAGCCGAATTATCGTATCATGCATTGAATATTGAATCGTGACTATTGAAAATTGATTATCGTTGCCGAGTACATAATCTATAAAATCCACCACTAAGTCTAAATGTAACTTGTTTATATGTAGTAACCATGTGGTAAATAAATGTGACGCATTAAGTGCTGCATTAGTTAGGATTAAAATGATTAATAGACTTAAGAATCACACAACATCGACACTGCATACTGTACATCATTATTCCTATTGGTATCGAGTATTCTAAGTGTTATGGATATTGACCATTGATTATTATTATCGAATATTGAATCATTGTTTGTAACCATTGCATAAACTATCATCGATATTGATTATTGTTATTGTCCCTTATTATTGACTCCTATTGATCCATTGAACTCATTGTTATATCGTTATTCCATTGTTCTTTTCATTTCCTACTTACTATCCACGACTTGCTTTAAGGATAATTTTTCTCCTCTTTTTAGATGAAGTGTTTATAGGTCTTGATAGAGAATTGCCTGAGGAATTGGGAGAATAACATTGGTGAAGGAATTGATAGCGTCGTCGCTTAATAAATTATTGTTTTGTCATGAAGACTTAATTATTGGAGTTTTTTTATTTCATTGTATTGTGGGGCTTTTTGACCTGAATATTGATATTATTTGTTCCACATATTGGATTATTATTGTATTTGGATATTTCATATTGTTTATTCTAAGTATTTGTAACTCCTGTTTCCCCGTATTTATACTTTTATACTGTATTTTGCTAAATTGTACTCTTTCATCTATTTGAGATCCTGTATTATATTTCAGTTCGAATAAAATCATTATTTTTGTCTCAACTCAAATTTTAGGTTCTTTTATCAAATTCAATTGTGTGCCATTTGTATCGTTCTTCATGAGAAATGGACCGATTCTTCCAATTTAACTCTCTAATCCCCATTTTTGTGCATTTTGACCATTTCTTCTGTTGGGCCCTTTTCAATTCGGATACCCAAATACTCACAAACCCGTTAACCCTACCCTTAACACTCCTAACCCTAACCCTAACCCCCGTATACTGCTTTAACCCCCCAATACCCCAGCCGCTACTCTCTCCTTCACCGATTCCTTCATCTCCATCGTTTTCGCCAACCAACCCACTCCCGATCCTCTCCGATCGTCCCCCGCTCCTCGTCAACCCCACCGCAGCAGCAATCCACCGTCATCTTCACCTTCGTCCATTGCAACTGAACCCATCGGCCTCTTCGTCTCGACCCTGCGCCTCTCGAACCCATTGCACCACCTGTCTCCTCCCCATCACTGTGCCAGACCAGCACCGCGCTGCCATCGCGCAACCCCCCTCGACACCCAACCATCGTCGACACCGTCCACCATCGAAACCCACTCCTCCGCTCTCCCCTGTTCGAATCCTGAAACAGAGTAGCCGCGCGTTGCGTCATTCTCGACGGCAGCGCCGTCACGGTCGTCGCCACCCTTCCATGGCTGTCGCAATCACACAGTCGCATCGCCCCGTCGAAGCCATCGCCAGCGCTGCACCCCCCTCTCTCTCGCTCGTTGAAGAAGAGAACGAAGAAGACGCTCAGGATTGGGCAGGATCGAATCCTAGCCCTTGGATCGCGCCAAGATCTGTGTGCTGTGATCGCTGTTTCGTGTTCGCCCACAGCGGATCCATATTCGCTGTACGCTGTTCGTCCCAGATCCGCTGCGCTGAAGCCATCTGATTCGTTGCCGTTGCTGTCCCGTGTTCGTGCCACACCAGATCCGCTCGCTGTCCGTTGTTCTGGGCTGATCCTGTGCGCGGGGAAAACTCGATCTTCGGTAGATTTTTGCACGCGCTTTTTGAGGACTTCTTCCGGGATTTTTCTACCCAAATTGCTACAACAAGTGGAGTTCATCATCGTCATCTAAGGCAAGTAACCTTGTACATCTTATTGTTCTAGTACAAGCCTCCTTGAAATACTACAAATAGTTAGATTGTGACTCCCCTTTGAAATATCATTGTAAATCAATTTTGAACCTTCAAACCCACAATTCTAAGAGTCACAAAACTTCCTCGTATTAAATAATAATCAATTGGACTCTTTTACCCCCTTGAACACATGAAAACATAGACATATGAATTAAGGAGCCCTAAAAATTTGTAGATACATATATATTTAGTATTTTGACGAATTTGCGACTATTATGACTTGAAAAATATTTATTAGTTGCTGTTTTGACCTCCATGATTATGTATTTATGCTACTTAACAACTTAGACACCAAATAACATTTTTCCATGAAAACTACACTGGCAAGTTAATTCTACGTGTTGCTGTCTGAATATTCTTTTGCAGTTTCGACCCTTTTATCATTTGAATCTTGGCCCGAGCCCTGAATAGAAATTGTAGGTCCGGATGTGTAGATATCGATAGACTCCGAAATATTCAAATTTGGAGTTACGGTCTAGGAGTTATGGCAGTTATACTGCAGCTGTGTCAGTAGACGCAGTTTTGCAAAACTGCTGTGTACATTTATTTCGCAAATTAATTTAGCTGTGTAAACAGCGAGCGTTTGACCCCAAATTTTATATGTAGTTGCTGGACACCCCATAGGACATCCCCAATTTTTCTTAGAATTAATCTACATTATTTCAGCACTATTTCATATGCATAAATACAAATATACAAATTCTGCCTGAACAAATGTAATAAGCCGGGGTTAAGGGAAAGACTATAGAGTGGACAATATAGGTAAGTGTACTCAGAAGGGGGCCCGTGTTTCCCAGTACTCAGTTCATGAACCTGTTGCATGTGATGTATTCATGGAGTCAGTTACTTGACTCATGAACCTGTTGTATTCATGGAACCACTGTGTGGTCCTTGAACCTGTTAGTATTCACGAACTCGTTTCGTGAACCTGTTATTTAATTTCGTATTCATGAACCGTGCCTGCTTGATACTTGATACCTGAGTACACCGCCCTATAGACTCCATTACTAGGTCTAAACGTAATTGATTTGACTGTAGCAACCATGTAGTAAAAAGATGGATGCATGTCGTGCTACCTAGATAGTAATCACACAAGACTTGAACTTAATACCTGATACATGATTATCCTGTTGCCTGATTATCCTGTTACCTGATTATCCTATTACCTGATTACCTGGTTACCTGATATCTGATACATGAAATTTGAACATGACACCTGTAACTCGAAACATGAAACTTGATACATGAAACCTGACACATGAAACATGATAGTTGATGTTAGATACCCCAACAAGTTCACCTGACATATGTTTTACTATTAGCAGTTGTTAACTAGCCTGTTGACTAGGATGTCCCTCTTGCTAGCTAGTTCTTAGATTCCACTACTTGTTGTATCCCTGTTGCATTCTTGATTCCTGTTCCCCCTACTTGTACTCGTTTTTACTATTTGTGGCCCTAGCTTGCACTAAGGGCATTCTCTCTTGTTTTTCCTATTTTCCCTTTTATATTTATTAAGCAGACTTGGGACAAGTTACCTGCTGGAATTGGCGAGCAGACATTTCAGGTTTTGCTTGGGGCAAGGACCTGTTCAAATAGTTGCTTTCCTTAAGGTATTTATTTCTTCTGCTGTTTAAGACTTGTTTTCGAGTTTACACTTGATCCATACATGAGAACTATTTGAATATTATTATTTGTTTAAATTATTTTCTGTTGCTTAATAAATTATTCATGCATGCTTGGTTATATATAAATCTGGTTATATTCTTGTTATGATGCTGAGTCGATCCTACAGCTTATGGATGATGTAAAAATTATTCGCTGGGCTTCGTCACGTACTCGTATTTTCGTATTTTGGGAAGCGGGGCGTGACAAGGTTTTTAGTGGTATCAGAGCCAGGTTTGGCTAATGTGTTAGTCTGACTAATACATTAGACAGGCTTGACTCAGTCAGGATTAACTCAACATTAAACAAGCCATTCAACTTCATGAATAATTTGATAATCAACTCGGTCTGGACACAAGTCTTATCCCATCCATTTTGATCCGCTCATATTCTTTGATTCATTGCTTCCATCCATCTCTTACAGTCATCTTGATTTGTTGATTTCTTAGTGGGTACAAATTTATTCTTCCGTACTCCTATTCTTTTGATTCCAGTGCAGGCAATCTCTGATTTTCTGCTTGTCTTGTTGATCCCTTTTTATTTCAGCTTGGGTGTCATTTATTGCTTTCCCTGCCTTGTATTCATTTTTTTTATTTGTTGATTCATACAGAGTATCATGTTAGTTATTTTCTCCTTGCTATATTATCTTCAATTCCGATTCTGCCCTCGTCCTTCTTCATTCGTATTCAATTCCTTAATTTTCTTTGTCCCTTCTAGTCATCATTCTCTTTAATTCCTTATTGGGTGTAGCTTCATTTTTCTCCTACCTATTTTCTCTTTATAATTATTTTTCCCGCATACTTTCTATATTTTGATTATTATTTGTTATATTTATTTTCAATCTCTATAAAAATGTTTCTCAACAAAGATTTTGTTATTTCGAACGATGATGTATTTTAACTTCACTTTTCATTTTTGATAGACTATATATTTCTACTGGATTATTTTGATAAGACAATTCTCATTTGTTGTATAATGCTATTTTTACTACTATTATTATTGTGGCTATTATTTTCATTATCATTACTAGTATTATTATTATTGTTACTACTATTGATATTCTTATTGTTGTTTTCATTATTTTATTATTATTGTTGATATTAAATTACTTCCACAAAAATGTTGGGCACAGACTATATCTTGTCTTGCATTATTATTTTTACTAGTGTTGTTGATATTTTAATATTATTGCTATTATTATTATCATTATTATCATTCTTTTTGCGATTACTGTTATTATTACTGTTATGATCATTGTTATTATCATTGTTATTCTTATTGTTATTAGTATCGATATTTTATTATTATTATTGATATTGATACTATTACTTTTATCGTTACTACTATTATTATTATTAATTTGTTTTGAGCCTGAGCATGCTCAATTTTATATACATTTCACCACTTCGGTGCAACCTAATGTCGATATGGCAAACATGCAACACGATGTCAATGGAGGCAAATTGCGACTGGATATCGGCGAGGCAAAATGTGCAGCCGAATATTTGGATGGCAATTTGAAACCTGATGTCGTGAAGGCAAATATGCAACTTGATGTTAAGGAGGCAAGATTTTCTACCTATTACTAATTTATTTTTCAAGACTCGTTACTTATATAATGAAACTGATGGTAAAAGAATACTTTTGTTATTATTGGTATTATTAATATTACTGTCATTTCAATTGATGTTATTATTATCGTTTTCATCACCTTTATTACTGTTATTATTTTTATTATTATTACTGTTGCTTTATTGATGTTATTGTTATTTTGATATTGTCATATTATTATTATCATTGTTGATATTATTTTTAATGCTATTATTATTATTATTGCATTGTTTTCATGAATGTGTTGAATTCTATTTTGTCATGTATGTATTATCGTTATTATTAGTATTGTTGATATTTTTATTTCATCATATTATTATTACATGTATGATTATGACGATTTTTATTTCTGTTATTGTTATTGTTATTATTATTATTTTGTTACTATTATTACTAATTTTGTTATTATCATTGTTATTATTAGTTTTTATTGTCATTATTATTTTCTATTACTATTGATATTATTATCATGGATATTGTTACTGTTATTATCCCTGTTAAAGTCATTAGTTTTGATGTATACTATATATTTTGATTATTTAAATTGAAGCTCAATTTTATATTCTTTTGCATCATTGTTTATATCTATCCTGAACCCATACTCTCCTTGATCTTGGTGTCTCATTCCTTTCTTCCTGCTCGGATCGTCGTTTGGTGTCACGTGGTCTACAACGACATGTCTGGAGCTTGGAACGCCACCATCAAAGTGGCGCAGCGGAAGCGTGGTGGGCCCATGACCCACAGGACCAGGATCATATTGTTGCTTCTTCTTCCTTGTATTGTGTTTTGTTCCATTCCTTGCACCATTTGCTGTCCCCTATCTCTTGCTTTTGTTCTCATCCATTGACTCATTGCGTGGTGCATCTTTCCCTTGTCGCTCCCTTCTTCGATTCCAGCTCTTTCTATTTGTTCATCTCCTTGCCCGTTATCTTGCAAGTCTTGTGGTGTTCAGTGTTCTTCGTTTTTGATACCGGTTATTTCCTTCTTGCATTCCATCCGGCCATCATGTACTTATTCATTATTGGATTCAATTCTTTCCTGTCTTCCATCTCCTTGGTTTCAGTTCTGCCTACTCCTTCATCGTATTTATTATCTTGTGTTTTTTTTGGATCCTTTAGAGGCTGTTATTCTCTTTCATGCCATCCATTTGTCCTCGTTGTTATCCACTCCCTTCTTATTTTGGTGTTACCACCAAGTCGACTTTTCCTTGGATCCCTTGTTTGTTACCTTCCCCTAAATTGCTTTTGCCCTGTCCTATGTACCGCCTAGGCAAATTTCGAGGACGAAATTTTTGTGTAAGGTGGGTAGGATTGTAACTCCTGTTTCCCCGTATTTATACTTTTATACTGTATTTTGCTAAATTGTACTCTTTCATCTATTTGAGATCCTGTATTTTATTTCAGTTCGAATAAAATCATTATTTTTGTCTCAACTCAAATTTTAGGTTCTTTTATCAAATTCAATTGTGTGCCATTTGTATCGTTCTTCATGAGAAATGGACCGATTCTTCCAATTTAACTCTCTAATCCCCATTTTTGTGCATTTTGACCATTTCTTCTGTTGGGCCCTTTTCAATTCGGATACCCAAATACTTACAAACCCGTTAACCCTACCCTTAACACTCCTAACCCTAACCCTAACCCCCGTATACTGCTTTAACCCCCCAATACCCCAGCCGCTACTCTCTCCTTCACCGATTCCTTCATCTCCATCGTTTTCGCCAACCAACCCACTCCCGATCCTCTCCTATCGTCCCCCGCTCCTCGTCAACCCCACCGCAGCAGCAATCCACCTCATCTTCTCCTTCGCCCATTGCAACTGAACCCATCGGCCTCTTCGTCTCGACCCTGCGCCTCTCGAACCCATTGCACCACCTGTCTCCTCCCCATCACTGCGCCAGACCAGCACCGCGCTGCCATCGCGCAACCCCCCTCGACACCGTCCACCATCGAAACCCACTCCTCCGCTCTCCCCTGTTCGAATCCTGAAACAGAGTAGCCGCGCGTTGCATCATTCTCAACGGCAGCGCCGTCACGGTCGTCGCCACCCCTCCATGGCTGTCGCAATCACACAGTCGCATCGCCCCGTCGAAGCCATCGCCGGCGCTGCACCCCCCTCTCTCTCGCTCGTTGAAGAAGAGAACGAAGAAGACGCTCAGGATTGGGCGGGATCGAATCCCAGCCCTTGGATCGCGCCAAGATCTGTGCGCTGTGATCGCTGTTTCGTGTTCACCCACAGCGGATCCATATTCGCTGTATGCTATTCATCCCAGATCCGCTGCGCTGAAGCCATCTGATTCGCTGCCGTTGCTGTCCCGTGTTCGTGCCACACTAGATCCGCTCGCTGTCCGCTGTTCTGGGCTGATCCTGTGCACGGGGAAAACTCGATCTTCGGTAGATTTTTGCACGCGCTTTTTGAGGACTTCTTCCGGGATTTTTCTACCCAAATTGCTACAACAAGTGGAGTTCATCATCGTCATCTAAGGCAAGTAACCTTGTACATCTTATTGTTCTAGTACAAGCCTCCTTGAAATACTACAAATAGTTAGATTGTGACTCCCCTTTGAAATATCATTGTAAATGAATTTTGAACCTTCAAACCCACAATTCTAAGAGTCACAAAACTTCCTCGTATTAAATAATAATCAATTGGACTCTTTTACCCCCTTGAACACATGAAAACATAGACATATGAATTAAGGAGCCCTAAAAATTTGTAGATACATATATATTTAGTATTTTGATGAATTTGCGACTATTATGACTTGAAAAACATTTATTAGTTGCTGTTTTGACCTCCATGATTATGTATTTATGCTACTTAACAACTTAGACACCAAATAACATTTTTCCATGAAAACTACACTGGCAAGTTAATTCTACGTGTTGCTGTCTGAATATTCTTTTGCAGTTTCGACCCTTTTATCATTTGAATCTGGGCCCGAGCCCTGAATAGAAATTGTAGGTCCGGATGTGTAGATATCGATAGACTCCGAAATATTCATATTTGGAGTTACGGTCTAGGAGTTATGGTAGTTATACTGCAGCTGTGTCAGTAGACGCAGTTTTGCAAAACTGCTGTGTACATTTATTTCGCAAATTAATTTAGCTGTGTAAACAGCGAGCGTTTGACCCCAAATTTTATATGTAGTTGCTGGACACCCTATAGGACATCCCCAATTTTTCTTAGAATTAATCTACATTATTTCAGCACTATTTCATATGCATAAATACAAATATACAAATTCTGCCTGAACAAATGTAATAAGCCGGGGTTAAGGGAAAGACTATAGAGTGGACAATATAGGTAAGTGTACTCAGAAGGGGGCCCGTGTTTCCCAGTACTCGGTTCATGAACCTGTTGCATGTGATGTATTCATGGAGTCAGTTACTTGACTCATGAACCTGTTGTATTCATGGAACCACTGTGTGGTCCTTGAACCTGTTAGTATTCACGAAATCGTTTCGTGAACCTGTTATTTAATTTCGTATTCATGAACCGTGCCTGCTTGATACTTGATACCTGAGTACACCGCCCTATAGACTCCATTACTAGGTCTAAACGTAATTGATTTGACTGTAGCAACCATGTAGTAAAAAGATGGATGCATGTCGTGCTACCTAGATAGTAATCACACAAGACTTGAACTTAATACCTGATACATGATTATCCTGTTGCCTGATTATCCTGTTACCTGATTATCCTGTTACCTGATTACCTGGTTACCTGATATCTGGTACATGAAATTTGAACATGACACCTGTAACTCGAAACATGAAACTTGATACATGAAACCTGACACATGAAACATGATAGTTGATGTTGGATACCCCAACAAGTTCACCTGACATATGTTTTACTATTAGCAGTTGTTAACTAGCCTGTTGACTAGGATGTCCCTCTTGCTAGCTAGTTCTTAGATTCCCACTACTTGTTGTATCCCTGTTGCATTCTTGATTCCTGTTCCCCCTACTTGTACTCGTTTTTACTATTTGTGGCCCTAGCTTGCACTAAGGGCATTCTCTCTTGTTTTTCCTGTTTTCCCTTTTATATTTATTAAGCAGACTTGGGACAAGTTACCTGCTGGAATTGGCGAGCAGACATTTCATGTTTTGCTTGGGGCAAGGACCTGTTCAAATAGTTGCTTTCCTTAAGGTATTTATTTCTTCTACTGTTTAAGACTTGTTTTCGAGTTTACACTTGATCCAGACATGAGAACTATTTGAATATTATTATTTGTTTAAATTGTTTTCTGTTGCTTAATAAATTATTCATGCATGCTTGGTTATATAAAAATCTGGTTATATTCTTGTTATGATGCTGAGTCGATCCTACAGCTTATGGATGATGTAAAAATTATTCGCTGGGCTTCGTCACGTACTCGTATTTTCGTATTTTGGGAAGCGGGGCGTGATAGTATTATTATTCATGAGATTATTATTATTGCCTGTGCAATTGTTCTGTATTGATTATATAGTTGAGTTGAGCTGATAAACAGCTTATGGGTGACGTTAGTCATTCGCTGGGCCAATGCCTTGTACTGGTATTCCGTATTTTTGAGAAGCGGGGTGTGACAATTTCTGTGGTCAAGGATTGGCTTGTTCCTAAGTCAGTTTCGGAAGTGAGAAGTTTCCTTGGTTTGGCCGGGTATTGTCGGAAATTCGTCCAAGATCAAATGTTCGTCTGGGATGGAGCTTGTAGTGGAGCTTTTGCAGAGTTGAAGAGCCAGTTGCGTCAGTGCCTGTCTTGACTATTCCGGATAGTTCGGGTGGTTTTTTGGTTCGCTGTGACACTTCTGGCAAGGGCCTAGGTGCAATGTTGATGCAGAAGGATCGAGTTGTTGCTTATGCATCCAGACAGTTGAGGCCGCATGAGAAGAACTACCCTACCCATGATCTGGAGTTGGCTGCGGTGATCTTTGCTTTGAAGCTGTGGAGACACTATCTTCTTGGAGACCGAGTGGAAATCTTTACTGACCACAAAAGTCTCAAGTACATCTTCACTCAGAAGGAACTGAACATGAGGCAGAGGTGCTGGTTGGAGGTGATGGTTGACTATGACATCAATTTGCAATACCATCCTGGTAGGGTAAACTTGGTGCCAGATGCTTCGAGTAGGAGACCAGTTGCCATGTTCCTAACTCAGCAGAGAGAGTTTATTGAGTAGATGAAGAGGTTGGATTTAGACTTGCCAGGTTCTGATCGAAGTTGAATGATGCTTCAGTTGCAGTAGTCTCTTGTTGAGAAGATTAAGGAATCTCAGACCGGTGATGAGCAATTGCAAGGGTTCAGAGCCAAAGTTGAAGCAGGTATGAAGACCGATATGGTTGTTCACTCAGATGGATATCTTCGTTTTGGATCCAGATTGTGTGTTCCGGAGGGTGAGGTTCGTCAGAAGTTGCTTGAGGAGCCTACCAATCATTGTACTTTATTCATCTTGGTGGTACGAGGATGTACCGGGACTTGAAGCTTCATTTTTGGTGGCATGGTATGAATAAATGCCGTGGCGAGATTTGTGTCACAGTGCTTGATCTGCCAGCAGGTGAAGGAAGAGCATCAGAGGACCACCAAACTTCTTCAGGCTTTTCCCATTCCAGAGTGGAAGTGGGAGCATATCACCATGGATTTTGTGACTGCTTTGCCTTGGAGTCCTAAGGGTCACAACGCCATTTGGGTGATTATGGACAGGTTGACGAAGAGTTCTCACTTCGTTCCCTTTAGAGTTCGGCAGTCTACTGAGAGCCTAACTGAGAAGTACATGCAAAAGATTGTCAGACTTCATGGGGTTCCAGTCGGTATTGTATCCAACAGGGATACGAGGTTCAAATCCCAGTTTTGGGAGAGTCTTCAGAGTAGTCTGGGGAGTAAGTTGTAGTACAGCACAATTTTTCACCCTCAGACCGATAGACAGTCAGAGAGGACCATTCAGGCTCTAGAGGACATGTTGACTTCCTATGTGCTGCAATTTGGAGGTTCTTAGGAGGACCACTTGCATCTTGTAGAGTTCTCGTACATTAACAGCTTTCAGGCTACTCTTAAAGCTGCTCCGTTCGAGGCACTTTATGGTCGTTAGTGCTGGTTGCCAATGTGCTGGGAAGACATTAGCAAGAAGAAGTTGTTGGATCCAGAGTTGATCATCAGGACGGTGGATGCTGTGAGTCAGATCAGGAAGCATCTTCAAGCCACGCAGGACAGACAGAAGAGATGGGCTGATGTTCATCGGAGAGTCTTGGAGTTTGAGGTGGGTGACCATGTTTTCCTTAATAAATCGCCATGGTAAGGTGTCATTCGTTTTTGTGGCGGAGGCAAGTTGAGACCCAGGTTCATCGGACCATTGGACATCGTGGAACGAGTAGGCAAGGAGGCCTATCAACTGGCATTGCCACCGGCTTTATCTTGAGTGCTCGACGTCTTCCATGTCTGGCAAATGAGGAAGTGTATCCATGATGAGAGCCACGTGATTGACTACTCGGAGTTATTTGTGAGGCCGGATTTGTCTTGTGAAATTCCCAATTGCTATTTTGGATCTGCGGGCAAGGTTTTGAAGAACAAGATTATCAAGCTTGTTCATGTTTCTTGGAATCCTCACTCGCCGTGTGAGTCGACTTGGGAGCTGGAGGAGAATATCTAGTGGAGGTTTCCTCATTTGTTTGTGTAGTTCTTGTTTTGTTGTTTTTTGCTTTTGTTGTTATTTTCTTTTCTTTTAAGGGGTTACCCTATGTACTTCTTGTTGAATATCGAGGATGAAATTCTTGTTAGGTGGGTAAGATTTGTAACCCCTGTGACTCATTTTTGTATTAATATTTGTATTTGATTAAATTCATAGTTATTTTATTTTAATTTTGATTTTACTGATTTTCGTCCCTTTTGAACTGTATGTCGTTGTTCTCCTTGTGATCCATTTTTGCCTTGATCTAGTCTTTATATTCTCATTTGATTGATCTACAAATTTGGTCTCGATCTTGTTTATTGTTTAAACCTATTTCATGGCCTATTTGTGTCTTATTGGACTCTTTTCTTCCGATTGGATACTACCCAGTTCACCCAAACCCAGATTGACTCTATATAACCCTCCTAATTGCACCCCTAACCCTAATTACAAAACCCTAATTATCTCTCTCTCCTTCCTAGCCGTCATCTACCCTACCCCCGACTCCTGATCCCACTCTCCTCTTTTGTCATGCCCCGCTTCCCAAAAATACGGAATACGAGCACGTAACATTGGCCCACCAAATGATTTTCATCATCCATAAGCTGTTCAGGATTCTTTACAATATCTCACAAATAATCAGAGTCGGAAGCAAGAGAATCAACCACATACATGCAAAATTGAATTAATAAACCAACAGAACTTACTTGAAACAAAATGTATTAACCTCAAATAAATCAGATCTGAACAAGTCAAAATCATTGGTCATACTGCCCAAATACAAAATTGATTGGAGTACAAGATAAAATGTTCAAAAAGAGCAACAGGAAAAAAATAAAGATAGCAAAAGCTCCTGCCAACAAAAACTTTAGATCACTTACTCCATCGGGACGCAGATCACCAAAATCTGCAATTTGACAAATTGCAGGAAGAAGGAAAAAGAAACAAGTATCCGTCAATTGCAAGTTACGGGCCACTTATAATGTCGGATATAAGTACATGGAGAAAACTAAACAAATCTAAATAATAGCAGAAATAGATATAGCATGGTATAGCAGAATCAACTAGCATGGTATACTAACATGCGTCAAGTGTCAAAGGCCAAATAGCATGCAGGCCGGTATACAAATAGTGTTCAATAATGATGTCAAGTGATAATGTCAGACAGATAACAGATAATCAGATAATCAGATAACAGATAGCAAGATAGCAGCTTCAGATTCAGGTTTCACATACGAATACAGATGTCAGATTCAGATTTTTATAAGTCGTGTATTGATTATTAATTAGGTAGCACTTCATGTGCCATCCTTTTATCACATGGTTGCTACATTCAAAATAGTTACGTTTGTAGATTTCGTATGGGATCATATAGGGCCGTGTACTCAGGGTTCAGACAGATAGAACCTAGTGGTTCTCTTCTTCTCTACACCTTCCTATAAGAAATAATGTAGACAGGGTCAGATAACAGATCTAGACAGATAGAACCTAGTGGTTCTCTTCTTCTCTACACCTTCCTATAGGAAGTAATGTAGACAGGGTCAAATAACAGATAACAGATAATCATATGGGAAACACAGACCCCCTTCTAAGTACACATTTCTATGCTTTCCCACTATTAGATCTTTCCCATAAACCCTGTCTTGATCATTTTATTATTATTAGCAGAAAAACATGTATGTGTAGAAAACAGAGTGATAATAGCATGGTATAAACATGTAACAGGTTCAGGATGACAGATAAACAGGTACAGATGATACACAGTTCATCAAGGAATAGAATCATGCAAATGTTAATTCAGGACAGTAAGACAATGTTGTACTAAAACAGTGAATCCCGTTGCTACAGAAATACAAATCTGAATCCGTAGAATAATCTGGAAAATAGACTCCCAACCGAATCCAGCGAATATAAAAAAGTCACATAGTAATTCACAAATCCACAAGTCAAAACTGATTTGAATCCAGAAAATATGTTCAGTCAGAAATTAGTAAAACGAATTCTCAGTCAGAAAAACAGCATCAAAACCTTTCAAATAAATCAAGGAAAACTCTGGGGTATTCCCCTATATGTCTAGAATCAGAATATAAAGTTTCGTAATATTCCAGTAAAATTAGTTCAGTCATCAAAAATAAGAAAATATCAAGAAACGATTGTTTGGCAAATCTGGATTTTCCAACACTGGTGTATGAAAACTGAAATATCTTGCAAGCCGTGAAACGAAATCCAAATATGCCAAAGGGAGATGAAAATAGACAAAATATACTAACTTTCATATTTCACGAATATTTTTCATACAGTAAAAGGAATCAGGGTTAAAATATGATTCTTTACAGAACAACGAGCAAAATACAGCAAGTATAACTTTAATAAATTAGCACGAAACGACGTATAAAACTCATCAATAAAATCCACCAAAATTCTGGGTAATCCCTAGATAGATATAGAAGTACTGACCAATGTTTTAGATCAAAATAATATGTGTAACACAAGTATCAAAATAATTTAGTCATCAAAATCCTCAAGAAACAAAATCTGGAATTTACCTACACATCTGTAGTAAAACAGTCATATCTCACACATACGAAAATGAAATCGAGCAAGGTCAGAGTGGTTGAAAAGCAAACGAATTCCTCTAAAACTCATGTTTTATACTGTAATTAAGATTCTGACCTTAATATGGTCTAAATTACTGATTAAGGCAGATTATCGACAAAACACAGAATTTCCTCAAAAACCAAAATCAACATAGATCAAACGAAACTTGATCCAAACGCAACCAAACATGAAATCGAGTCTACCAAGTGTCCAAACATTATGAAATAGAGAAATTAACATATCTAAAACAAGTCTATCACATGGTTCTCCACAAATACCCAAATTCTCACAAAATTCCTCATACATGATCAAATCAAGAACGAGCAAAACCTAAGTTGTTTCATGTCAATATTGTGTCATGAGGCAACTATGGTCAAATAGCACAATAGAGACAAAACCCATCAAACATAACACGCACACGAGTTGTCTCTAGAACCCAACTACACTATAAGTGGTATTTTTGACTTGTATCATACAAAAAAATTTGAGTACAAGTTACTTGCATTAACCGAAGACGAAAAAGATGAACACCAAGAATTATGGGAACGGATCCCGGCATCGAACAAAACCGACAAACGAGAAATCAACGAACCCACGAATGAAACCCATGAACACGACTACGAACCAAATACTCTAAGAACGAACGGACAAAACCTCACAAGAAAGAACGTCCCGCAACACGAACCAACGAGAACACACCACACTCACCCGAGATCCTACACACAACCCACGAACGAATAACCACGCACACACACTCAACCCCGAGAGTACGAGGAAGAGAGGGAGAGAGGACGGCGGACGGCGGACGGCGGGGTCAGGAGAGAGAGAGAAAAAACATAGGGCAATAACTTTGGCGGCTAGGGAGGAAAAATGCACAACATGGGGAGATGGATAATATATATATAAGGGGAAAATTAGGGTTGGTAAATATAGGGAGGCGGTCCAGGCACAAAGCTACCGGGTGGGTAAGCAAGTAACGGGTTGGGGTGCACAGTGGTTTCGGTGGAATGGTAAACAAGGTAAGTATTTGGGGTGGGGATTTATATATACTAGTGGGATAATGTGGGTAGGGTTTATTTGGGTAAATAATAGGTAAGTGGTGCAATAGAGTAGGTATGAACTGATGGTATATGATAAGAAGGAAATAGAGCATATGTGTAGGTTAGAGGTTGTATAATGGGTTATTTTGGTCATACGGTTTGGTTGCTTTTAGTGATTAGGATTTTAAAATGAATGGGTTATAATAACTAGGGGAAAAGGTTATTAGGAGTAATTAATAGGGTAATGGATAATGGGTTTGGGGTTTAAAATAGGTTAGGGAAAAGATATAATGGATCCAAAAGAAATCAATTGGGTTATATATAGGGTTTAATAAAATCCAATAGGAAAATAGGATTTTAAAAACTAATAGAAAAATAATTAATCAATAAAATGTAGGTTTACATAACAAAATATATTTTGTACAAAAATGTGAAATTAATTTTAAATAACTACTAAAACAATTAGTACATAGATTTAGATGTTTAATAATCACTCAAAACTAATAACAATAATAACCATAATACTAATAATAATAAAAAAAATAAGATTTGGTTCACAATATAAAAAAATAGAAAATAGTTACAATAAAATTATTGATCGAAAATAGATTTTAACAGGAAATCCCAGAATACATTTTAAGAAAAAGAATTGAAGAACGGAAAAATAATTTACAAAAATCAAAAATTCAAAAATATACGGAAAATACATTTTTGGGAAAATAGGGGTTACAAATCCTTCCCACCTTACAACAAAATTTCGTCCTCGAAATTTGCTTAGGCGGTACATAGGTCAAGGCAGAAGCAATTCAGGGGAGCGCAACAAACCAGAGGGTTAAAGGGAATGGAACAAAGTAGTGGCAAAACCAGAAAAAGAAGGGAGTGGATAACAAGGATGTCAAATGCAATGAAAGAAAAAAAAAAAAAGCAAACGGTATCAAAAGGAATGAATCAACACAAGATAACAAAGCAATAAGGGAGTAGGCAGAACTGGAATCAAAGGGAGAAATGATAGGGAAAAATTAAATCAAATAATGAATGGGTGCATGATGGCAAAATGGAATGCAAGAAAGAAGAATCCGGTATCAAAAATGAAGAAGAAACACCACAAAGTTTGCAAAATAAAAGACAAGGAGATGAAGGAATAGATAAAGCCGGAATCAAAGAAAGGATGGATAAGGAAGAGATGAACCAGGCAACGAGTTAACGGGTGAAAACAAATGTAAGAGGTAGGGAAAACCAAACAATGCAAGGAAGGAGAAGCAACAATAGGATTTTGGGACCTGTGGGTTATGGACCCACCACGCTTTCGCTACGACACTCTGATGATGATGTTTCAAATTGCAGACATGTCGTTGTAGACCATGTGCCACCAAGCGACGATCCGAGCAGGAAGAAAAGAATAGACACCAGAATAAAATTGAGCTTTAGATGATGGCTTTAATTTAAACAATTAGGTCAAAACTAATGGGTGTTAACAAAAAATAATATTAATAATACAAAAATCAACACATATCAATAATAAAATAATAATAACAAGAATAATAAAAATAATAATAACAATAATAATCATCAGAATCATACTGATAAAAATAATAACAATAATAATAATAATATTAACAATACAGGTAAGGATAATAATCCAAGACTGAATATAATTTGGGGCGCGTCATTTTTTGTGTGAAAATAATTCAAAAAAATAAAAGAATAATAATACTAGTAATGGTAATAATAATAATAATAATAATACTAATAATAATATGAAAACAACAATAATAATAGTAGAAATTCTTTGATGTGGGTTCGCCTCATTTATATCCATCTGTAGACTTGCCTTCTCGACAACAAGTTGCAGGATTGCCTCCAAGACATCAGGTTGCAGGTTGCCATCTGGATATTCGGTTGCACATTTTGCCTCCCGGATATCCAGTTGCAATTTGCATCCATTGACGTCTAGTTGCATGTTTACCATCTCGACATCCAGTTGCAACAAAACGATGAATGAGATGATGCAATCTTCCACATATACTTAGATATTGATTACTTAATTTAAGTACAAAGTCACGTTTTGAAATTTGTGATATTAAAATACACAGTTATTTGAATTAACAAAATTTTCGTTTTAGAAAACAATTTTATAGAAGATCCAAAATCTAACAAATAATAATCGAAATACACAAAATGTTCGAAATATATATATATATATATATATATATATATATATATATAAGATAGGCAGGAGAAAAATGAATTTTATACTCAATAAAGAGTCAACAAAGGAGGACGACTACAAGGGATGAAAGAAAATAAGAAGGCAAAGAATTGAATATGAAGGAAAAGGAACGAGGAGGCACAAGCAGAATTTGAAGAGAATATGGCAAAATGAATCGATAAATGAGGATGAATGCAAGGCACAGAAAGCAATGAACGACACAGGAGCGGAAATAAAAGGGAATCAACTAAGCAAACAGAAATAAGAGATTGCTTGCACCAGAATCAAAGATAACATGAGCAGGGAAAAACAAATAAGGACAACACCTAAGATAGAATCAAAAGCAAGAGAAAAAGAATTGATGATGAAGGATGAGGAAAACACAATGCAGAAAGATAATATGAAGAATAATGCAAGATGAATGAAGGAATCAAAGGAATATGGGTACAGAAAGAACGAAACTATACCCAATAAGTAATCAACAAATGAGAACGACTAAAAGAAATGGAAGAAACAAGGAATCAAGGAAATCGAATAAGAAAGGATCAAATGAATGGAATAAGACTAGTATCCAGATCAATGTTGATTATAATTTATTCATGCATGCATGGTCGGTGAAATGTTGAGCAGATCCCAGATCGAGCCAAGCTTGTCTAATATATCAGTAAAACTAATACATTAGCCAAACCTGGGCTCTGATACCACTAGAAACCCTGTCACGCCCCACTTCCTAAAAATACGAAATACGAGCACGTAACATTGGCCCATCGAATGATTTTCATCATCCATAAGCTGTTCAGGAATCTTTACAACATCTCACAAATAATCAGAGTCGGAAGTAAGAAAATCAACCACATACATGCAAAATTGAATTAATAAACCAGCAGAATTTACTTGAAACAAAATTTATTAACCTCAAATAAATCAGATCTGAACAAGTCAAAATTATAAGTCATACTACCCAAATACAAAATTGATCCGAGTACAAGATACAATGTTCAAAATGAGCAACAGAAAATAAATGAAGATAGCAAAAGCTCCAGCCAACTAGAACTTTAGATCACATACTCCATCGGGCAGCTGATCACCAAAATCTGCAATTTAACAAATTGCAGGAAGAAGAAAAAAGAAACAAGTACCCGTCAATTGCAAGTTACAGGCCACTTATAATGTAGAATACAAGTACATGGAGAAAACTAAACAAATCTAAATAATAGCATAAACATATATAGCATGGTATAGCAGAATCAACTAGTATGGTATACTAACATGTGTCGAGTGTCAAAGGTCAAATACCATGCAGGCAGATATACAGATAGTATCCAATAATGATGTCAATTGATAATGTCAAACAGATAAAAGATAATAAGATAATAAGATAATCAGATAACAGATAGCCAGATAGCAGATTCAGATTCAGATTTCAGATACGGATACAGATGTCAGATTCAGATTTTTATAATTCTTAAATTAATTACTAACTAGGTAGCACTTCATGTGCCATCCTTTTATCACATGGTTACTACATTCAAAACAGTTATGTTTGTAGATTTCGTAGGGGATCATATAGGGCCGTGTACTCAGGGTTCAGACAGATATCAGGTAACAGATCAGACAGATAGAACCTAGTGGTTCTCTTCTTCTCTACACCTTCTTATAACAAGTAATGAAGACAGGGTCAGATAACAGATCCAGACAGACAGATAGAACCTAGTGGTTCTCTTCTTCTCTACACCTTCCTATAGGAAGTAATTTAGACAGGGTTAGATAACAGATAACAGATAATCATATGGGAAACATGGACCCCTTTCTAAGTACACATTTCTATGCTTTCCCACTACTAGATCTTTCCCATAAACCCCGGCGTGATCATTTTATTATTTTTAGCAAAAAAACGTGTATATGCAGAAAACAGAGTGACAATAGCATGGTATAAACATGTAACAGGTTCAGGGTGACAGATAAACATGTATAGATGATATACAGTTCAAAAAGGAATAGAATCATGTAAATGTTATTTCAGGACAGCAAGACAGTGTAGTACTAAAACAGTGAATCCTGTTGCAACAGAAATGCAAATCTGAATCCGTCAAAGAATCTGAAAAATAGACTTCCAACCGAATCCAGGGAATATAAAAAAGTCACATAGTATTTCACAAAGTCATAACTCCAAACTGATTTGAATCCAGAAAATATGTTCATTCAGAAATTAGTAAAACGAATTCTCAGTCAGATAAACAACATCAAAACCTTTCAAATAAATCCAGGAAAAATCTGGGGTATTTCCCTATATTTATAAAATTAGAATATGAAGTTTCATAATATTCCAGTAAAATTAGTTCAGTCATCAAAAATAAGAAAATATCAAGAAACGATAGTTTGGCAAATCTGGAATTCCCAACACTGCTGTACGAAAACTGAAATATCTCTCAAGACATAAAACGAAATCCAAATCCGCTAAAGGGACATGAAAATAGATAAAATATATTAACTTTCATATTTCACGAATATTTTTCATACAGTAAAAGGAATCAGGGTGAAAATATGGTTCTTTACAGAACAGCGAGCAAAACACAGTAAGTATAACTTTCATAAATAAGCACGATAAAATCCACCAAAATTCTAGGTAATTCCTAGATAGATATAGAAGTACTGACCAAAGTTTCAGATCAAAATAATATGTGTAACATAAGTATAAAAATAATTTAGTCATCAAAATCCTCAAGAAACGAAATCTGGAATTTACCTACACCTCTGTAGTAAAACAGTCATATCTCACACATACGAAAATGAAATCGGGCAAGGTTAGAGGGGTTGGAAAGCAGAAGAATTCTCCTAAAACTCATGTTTTATACTGAAATTAAGATTCTGACCTTAATATGGTCTAAATTACTGATCAAGACAGATTATCGACAAAACACAGAATTTCCTCAAAAACCAAAATCAACATAAATCCAACGAAACTTGATCCAAACGCAACCAAACATGAAATCGAGTCTACCAAGTATCCAAACATCATGAAATAGGGAAAATTAATATATCTAAAACAAGTCTGTCACATGGTTTTCACAAATATCCAAATTCTCACAAAATTTCTCATACATGATCAAAGCAAGAACAGGCAAAATTTAAATTGTTTCATGTAAATATTATGTCGTGAGGCAACTATGGTCAAATAGCACAACAGAGACAAACCCCATCAAACATAACACACACACGAGTTGTCTCTAGAACCCAACTACACTATAAGCGGTATTTTGGACTTGTATCATACAAAGGAATTTGAGTACAAGTTACTTGCCTTAACCGAAGAAGAAAACGAAAAACACAAAGAATAATTGGAATGGATCCCAGCAACGAACAGAACCCACAAACGAGAAATCGACGAACCCACGAACACGACTGCGAACCAAATACTCCAAAAACGTACGGACAAAACCCTACGAGCAAGAACGTCCCGCAACACGAACCAACAAGAACACACCACACTCACTCGAGATCGAACACAAAACCCACGAACGAATAACCATGCGCACACACTTAACCCCGAAAGTACGAGGAAGAGAGGGAGAGAGGACGGCGGACGGCAGGGTCAGGAAAGAGTGAAAAAAAAAAACAGACGGCAATAACTTTGGCGGCTGGGAAGGAAAAATGCACAGCATGGGGAGATTGATAATATATATATACGGGGAAATTAGGGTTGGTAAATATAGGGAGGCGGCCCAGGCACAAAGCTACCGGGTGGGTAAGCAAGTAATGGGTTGGGGTGCACAGTGGGTTTCGGTGGAATGGTAAACAAGGTATGTATTTGAGGTAGGGATTTATATATACTGGTGGGATAATGTGGGTAGGGTTTATTTGGGTAAATAATAGGTAAGTGGTGAAATAGAGTTGGTATGAACTGATGGTACATGATAAGAAGGAAACAGAGCATAGGTGTAGGTTAGAGGTTGTATAATGGGTTATTTTGGTCATATGGTTTGGTTGCTTTCAGTGATTAGGATTTTAAAATGAATGGCTTATAATAACAGGGGGAAAAGGTTATTAGGAGTAATTAATAGGGTAATGGATAATGGGTTTGGGGTTTAAAACAGGTTAGGGAAAAGATATAATGGATCCAAAATAATTCAATTGGGTTATATATAGGGTTTAATAAAATCCAATAGGAAAATAGGGTTTTAAAAACTAATAGAAAAATAATTAATCAATAAAATGTAGATTTACATAACAAAATATATTTTGTACAACAATGTGAAAATAATTTGAAATAACAACTGAAACAATTAGTACATAGATTTAGATGTTTAATAACCACTCAAAATTAATAACAATAATAACCATAATACTAATAACAATAACAAAAATAAGATTTGCTCTACAATATAAAATCATAGAAAATAGTTACAATAAAATTATTGATAGAAAATAGATTTAATAGGAGATCCCAGAATACATTTTAAGAAAAAGAATTTAAGAACGAAAAAATAATTTACAAAAATCAAAAGTTCAAAAATATACAGAAAATACGGTTTTGAGGAAACAGAGGTTACATCTTTGCTATCGTCGTGCTATCCCCGATGCTGGCAGACCCCCCAACCACCCTTCTCTTCTTCCTCTAGTTCACTGTACACCCCCCCTGCTCCCTGTCCTTGCCATAGCGTCCCCAAGCCCTCATCGTTGTCGTATTCCTCTCTGCCGTCCTCTTCTCTCTCTTGCCGAAGCTGACCCCCACCATGTGCTCGATCCTACGCCACTCCCTGCCATCGTGTGCCCTAGTATTGATCTACCCTCGATGCTGTGCCCCTGCCTGTGTCGCCACCACCATTCTTGGTTGTTGCTGCCGTGGGTTGTGTCAGAGCACGTATGCTGCACATGTTTATATTGGTGTGAACTCTTGCTCCTTGTTCGTGCAGTCGGTGTGATGTTGGTCATTCGGGATCCGTTCCCATTATTCTGTCATGTTCTTCGTTGTCGTTTTTCAATCAAGTAGCTTGTATGTATTTATTTTGTCATACAAGTTACATTCAGTAAGTAGTCTCGCATGAAACTGTCTAGTACCCTTATGATGACCATATTTGTTAGTTGGTCCGTTCCTTCATCTCTTGATCATGAGTAGTTCACAGTAGTTGACACCTGTTGCATGAAAACTATTAGATTAGATGGACATCTTGGTTGTACGTTTGCTGTGACATGTCGTATGTTGTAGATGATTGCTACGTGAATGTTTGTATGATGTATTGTCGTATTAAAGACTATTTATTCACATGCCATGCTGATTTGAGTAACCCATATGCCATGCTTTATGTGCCATCTTAGATTGGATCGTTTGTAACTAAACTATTTGATAAAATGCATAAAAGAACTTTTGTTTCACTGCTGCCCTATTTTTGTACAGTATTTTCGACCCTATTAACATCAGTAAAATAAATAAATTTGTGAATGTTATTTGTAGACTTTGTTTTCTAGTTTTCAGAACTTTCGACGGATCTGAATTCTGATTTTCGATGGATAAGTTATCGCTATTTTACTGCAGTTATATCATATATTCCAGATTCTGAACAATACGTATTCTGTATGAAATATTATTTTAAAACTGATACTAAAGGTAGAATTTGAATTCTATACTTTGCTGAGTATGTTCAGACATGACTGGTATCATTCCCAAATTTTTGTGGAATTAATTAATAACTTTTTCACCTCATTTCATGCTTATGAAACCAATCAATATATTTCCAAACTGCATGTTGTTCAGTAAAGGATTATGTTTTCAACCTGATTCTATTTGGTTTTTTATGAAAACAATGTGAATATGAATTGTGGCCAGATTTTTCTATTTTATCACCCTTTTGACGGATCTGGATTTCGAATTATATCTTATAAATTATCTCTGTTTTGGTACTGCTGTGTCTGAACTTTCAGATTCGAAATTTTGTTACATTACTCTATTTTCCAAATTTTATTGACTATACTATCTGTAATATAAATTCATGATAATTTTTATTTTGAGACAAGATATACTAAGGAATCTCCCAGATTTAATTATGTTGATTTTAAACTCTTTTCATACTTATGAACAAGATTTTGAATTTTTTGGCTGAACATATCTTCTGTATTAAACGTTGTTTTCAACCTCGTTTATGTGGCCGATGTGTAATACCCCGTAATTTCGAAGAGTATAATATATAAATATAAATATAATAGGAGAGAGAAAGGAAAAAGAGGGGGAGGGGGCCATGGGAAATGAGAACAACCCAGCAACGTGCTATGTGTGTTGGTTTATGGTGACGTCGTGATGACGTCACCAAGGGTGGGGGCCACTCGAAATAACGTTGAGAAAAAGACAGCACTTGTGTGTGTGTGTCTTGGATGTTGATGACGTGTGCATGGGCCCCACTTGTGTGGGCTTGTGTACACGGGATTACAAGAGAAGAGATTGTTGAGATTTATCCCATATCGGGAGAGTACAATAATTAATTGAATATAAATATAATTGCCTATGATGAAGAGTCACCTAATTGGTTAACCACCCTTTGAGAAGCAGCCTATGGTGGGCAGTTGTACTATAAGTATTAATTTGTCTTCTAAAAACTATAAAAGTTGCCTTAGTATTGGGGCAGGGCGTTACAAATGGTATCAGAGCCGACTTTCGGCACCGAGTGTGGAAGAGGGCCTCAGTATGATCCGTGGTGTTGAGAGTCACTAATCTCCGGGATCGGGTATGATCTGCGGTGTTGAGAGTGATTGATCTCCGGGATCGAGGACGATGCCACATCGACTAGAAAGAAGGATCATGCACTAGATGGTATGCCCCGTACTCAGCGAGGACGCTGATTTCTAAAGGTGGGATATATGTAATACCCCATAATTTTGAAGAGTATAATATATAAATATATATATAATAGGAGAGAGAAAGGTAAAAGAGTGGGGGCACGGGAAATGAGACAACACAACTATTAGACATTTTCACTGCCACACTCTGTCACTGTTACTGTTCACTTCACTGTTATTGTTGACTTCACTGTTACAAATATTACTGTACTCTTTACTGTTATATTGCTATCTCTGTTATCCGTAGCTATCACCTTTGTTGTTCTTCCACCACGTTTGTACTTCCGTTTTGTTTTAATTTTCCCCTTTCATTTTCTTGCTTGTACTGCTTATGGCCCGGAACTTGCATCTAACGGGTATTATGTTTTCCTGTCTTCCTATTTTTCTTGTGATTGTTATATTAGCATGTTTTGGTGATCGCATGCCTACTAGAGTTGGTGGGCAAAAATTTTGAGCTGCGCATTGGAAGAATTTGCTGAATGTTTTGTTTTGAACTATTTTATTCATGTACTGTGTTGAGACTTGTATTTGGGCTTGTAGTCCCATGATATTGTTGTTTCAGATCCCATATTTATTTGGAATATTCATTATTGTTGCGAATAAATACTGTTGAGTTATAACTATTTTATGCATGCCTGGTTGAGTATACTGTTATATTTATTGTCATGACGAGTCAAGTAGATCTGTACAGCTTATGGATGGTGAAAACTATTTGCTGGTCTTAGTCGCGTACCGTATTCCGTATTTCTTTTAGGAAGCAAGGCGTGACAATTTTTTGGGTGGTATCAGAGCTTTAGGTTTGGCTAATGTGTTAGTTTGACTAATACATTAGACAGGCTTGACTCGATCAGGATTTACTTAAGTACCAACAGACCATGCATTGCCCAGAACATTGATATTCAACTTGATCTGAATGCTAATTAATTTGGGTTTTGTGCAGACTATGGCTCGTGGGAATGCTTCGACTTCTCGCTTGTAAGAAGGCCATCCTGAGTTGATAGCCGTAACTCAGGTGCTCCAGCAGATTGCTCAGACGCAACAGGAGCACAGTGAACTGGTTAAGGCCGCATTGGAGGCTGCTAACCGGAATGCTGTTCCGACCCTTGTTGTTCCTGCCCCTGTATTTCTACCCCCTCGTCCGGGTACTGTTGCGGATTTCATGAGGTTGCACCCTAATACGTTCGCTGGTACCGAGACGCCACTCGAGGCTGAGCAGTGGCTGATACGGACGGAGAGTCTGCTACAGGCTAGGGTCGCCGATGCTGACCATGTGGACGTGGTGTGCGTCCAGTTGGTGGACTAGGCCCACATCTGGTGGAGGACAGAATCTAAGAGGCTAGAGCAGCCTATTACTTGGGCTAATTTCACTCAGAGCTTCTTGGAGAAATTCTTCCCCCGCATAACCCGAGTAGAAATGGAGCATCCGTTTGTTGCCCTGAAGCAGGTTGGTTGCTTGGTTGTCTGGTTGATTTATTAGTGCCGTGTTTTGAGATTTTGTTACATATTATATATGAAGTATTGTAACACCAAGTTTTTCTTTGAACAGGGCTCTAGATCCGTGGACGAGTACACCGCGGAGTTCACCAGGCTTAGCCGCTTCACTACCAACTTGGTGGCGAATGAGGAGGAACGTTCTCGGAGGTTCCTTTTGGGTCTTGATCAGGGGTATTCAAGTGCACTTGGCCGCCCATCATCTCCGTAGCTATGTGGATGCCTTGGAGGCAGGTCAAGCAACAGAGCAGACTCAAGCTCGGGAGACCCCTACTCAGCAGGTTGTGCAGTACCCCGCTGCTGTTGCATCCAGGCCTACTAAAGGCCCGATCAGGAGGCTAGCTCCGGTCCTTTCTGTTAGGACAACTCCCTACCGTCCTTCTCCTCCACGGAGGGATGTTGTTTGCAACTTTTGCCAGACCCCTGGGCCTTTGCGCATGGATTACTGGAAAGCCAACCGCCAGTGTCTCCGTTGCGGTGCTGCCGACCATTTGGTTCGAGATTGTCCTTGGAGGAGGCATGACTAGGCCACAGTTGCACCAGCCCATAGTCAAGTTAGACCGCCACTTTCACGGCAGCGTCAGATCGTCGGTCAGTGGACCGCTGCTCTAGGAAGAGGTTAGGCTCTCAACTTGACAGCGGAGGAAATTGAGACTGCGGAAGAAGTCGTTGTAGGTATTCTTTTATCTTTTTCTTTTGTTGTTCTGTTATTTGTTCCTTGTTTTATTTCTCTTGCATCTTTCATCCATGTTGTCTTTCTTGCATCATTTTTTATATTCCTTGGTTATCTTTCATATGTTCATCTTTTCATCTTTTCCTTTATTTTGACTCTATCTTAGGTGTTATTCTTGTTCATTCTATCTCTGCTCGTGATTTTTTTGATTCTGGGGCAACCCATTTCTTCGTCTCCTCTCGCTTTGTGGACCAGCATCAGTTGGAGTGCAGTGTGATGACAGTTGCTTGGAACATCACCACAGGTGGTGGTGTTGTCATCTGTTCCTAGGAGTGCAAGCAGAGTCCCGTGTTGATTAGAAGTGCTGATTTCATAGCAGATCTGATTGTGATTGGCAGTTCAGGGTTGGATGTGATCTCGGCATGGATTGGCTGGGTGAGACCCATGCGATCATTGATTGTCGAGTGAAGAAAGCTGTTTTCAGGATGCCAGGCCATGCGGAGTTTGAGTTCCATGCTGGAGAGTTACCCCTTGGGCGTGGTCAGGAAGTAGTTGTGTGCTGGTTGTGCAATGGAGTTGCACTCAGGCTATGAAGTTGTGCCACTTGTAGTGCGAAATTTTCTAGATGTGTTTCCAACATAGTTTCCTGGACTACCCACGGATAGGAAAGTGGAATTCGGTATTGAGGTTCCGCCAGGTACTGCGACGATATCGAAGAGTCCTTACCGGATGGCACCAGTTGAGCTACCAGAGCTGAAGGTTCATGTCACGCCCCGCTTCCCAAAAGGAAATACGGAATACGGATACATGACTAAGCCCAACAAATGGTTTTCATCATCCATAAGCTGTTCAGAATCTTTACAACGTTTCACAAGATTAATCAGAGTCGGAAGCGAAAGAAGTCAACCAAGCATGCATATATGAATCAAAATACCAACAAGAATACTTGAAACCAATATATTATAATCTCAAATAATCCAGATCTGAATAAGTCAATATCCTGGGTCACATTGCCTAAATACAAACAAATCCACGTAGAAAAATACAATTGTTCAAAATATGCTACAATAAATAATAACAACAAAATCCAGCAACTAGTATCTCATATCACCAACTCCATCTGGCAACTGTTCTCCAAAATCTGCAATTTAATAAATTGCAGGAAGAGGAAGAAGAAAACAAACTCTCGTCAATGCAAGTTACGGACCGCTTGTAGTGCAGGATACATGGAAAGGGTAAACTAATAATATGGAATAGGCATGATAACAAAATAGAATAACTAGCATGGAAAGATGAACAAATGCAAGTGGCTTGTATCAAGTGTCAAGTAAGCAAGTATCATGTAAACAAGTAACAAGTAACGAGTGTCAAGTATCGAGTATCAAGTAGCAAGTATCAAGTGAACAAGTATCAAGTATCATGTACAAGTATCAAGTAGCAAGTAGCAAGTGAACAAGTATCAAGTAGCAAGTATCAAGTGAACAAGTGTCAAGTGTCATGTATCATGTACAAGTAATCAAGTATCAAGTGTCATGTGATCATGTTCAAGTCTTGTATTATTACTATCTAGGTAGCACTTCATGCATCCATCTTTGTACTACATGGTTGCTACATTCAAACAATTTTGTTTTAGATTTCATAGTGGACCATATAGGGCAGTGTACTCAAAGACATGCCTCAAGAAATCAAGTATCAAGTATCAAGCCTCAAGAGTGAAGTATCAAGCCTGAAGTGTGAAATATTAAGCATCGAGTGTGAAATATCAAGCCTCAAGTGAAATATCAAGCCTTAAGTAAAATATCAAGGCTCAAGTGAAATATCAAGCCTCAAGTAAAATATCAAGCCTCAAGTGAAATATCAAGCCTCAAGTAATCACGTAGGATCTATAGATCCCCTTCCGAGTACATGTTTCTGTATTTTCCACAATGAGATCTTTCCCTTTTAAACCCCGGCTTGGTTACTTATTATTATTAGTGTCAAACAAGCATGTATGTGTCGTGAACAGGGCAAGTATTACATGGTATAAACAAGTAACAAGTTCGGGTTGCAAGAGAAACATGTACGGGTGGAGATAACACATAAAAGGACAAAACACGAAAATTTCTAGTTCAAGACAGCAAGACAGTACTGCACTAAAAATGGGATTTCCGTTGCTAAAAAAATGCAAACCTGAATCTGTCAAAGAATCTGCAAAATAGACTCCCAGCCAAACCCATCAAATATATATAAGTTATGTAGTATTTCACAAAAACAAGAGTCAAAGCAGAATTGAACCCAGAAAACATGTTCAACCAGAAATCAGAAGATTGTATACTAAATCAGGAAAACAGCGTGAAAACTCATTAACTAAATCCACGAAAAATCTGTGGTATTCCCCTAGATGTATAATATCAGAAAATAAAGTTTCATAATTTTTTAATATAAATAGTTAAGTCAACAAAAATCAGAAAATATCAAGACACGACAATTTTATAAATCTGGAATCGCAAACACCGCAGTACGAAAATAGCAATGTCTCGTGAACCATAAACCAAAATCCAAATCCTCCAAAAGGGTGATAAAATAAATACAGTAGAATAACTTTCATATTCACAAATATTTTACAAATAGCAAGTAGAATTAGGTCGAAAATCAGGTTCTTTACTGAACAGTATGAAAAATCTGCTAGTATAGTGATTGTTTGGAAACATAGAACGGTTTGTAAAACTCATCAAATAAATCCAAAAAAAATCAGGGTTAATCCCAATTAGGTCTAGTTGTATTGTGCAAAATATGGGATCAAAATAACACTTTTAACATCATGATAAAAATAGATTACTCTTCAGAATTCATAGAAAACAAAATCTGGAAATCTCTCTACACCACTGTAGTAAAATATACATAACTCACAATCCATAAAACAAAACTGAGACCTGTCGGAAGAGTTGGAAAATAGATAGAATTCTATAAAACTCATGTTCACAAAATATTTTCAAATATTGAACTTAATAGGGTCTAAAATACTGGTCAAAACGGAAAAATCGACAAAACTAAAAATAACCTTCATGCACAAAATTCACTAGTTTATCCGATACTCATCCAAAACATAACCAAACATGAAATAGGGTGTACTAGATGTCCAAACAACACGGTATAGGGTATTTCACAAGTCCACAACAAGTCTACCATGAATAATACGAACAAGCAAATGATAACATATGAGCAACACTCATATATACAATAAGAAGTGGTCAACCCTAAGTTATTTCATGTCATGTAAGTCGTGAGGCAACTATGGTCGAATCAACACAATAGAGTCTATATCAACAAGGGGTTTCACACACAAATTGTCTCCAGAACCCAACTACACTACAAGCGGTATTTAGTACTTGTATTACACAAAGAAAAAATACAAGTTACTTGCCTTATAACCGACGATGAAAACGAGGCAAAGCAAGAATAACGGGAATGGGTTCCCGGGGCACGAACACAACGAACGAACGAACTCACGATCCATGAATCAGCGAAATGCACAAACCCAACAAACACAAGGCGAGCACACAAGAACTCCACAGACACCAAAGCGGGCCCACGAACGCAACGAACCAAAACACTCACTCAAAGATAGAGCGAGGAACGAACGGATAGAAGACGACGAAGGGATGGCGATGGCGATGCTCAGCCGCTGTGCACCGATGACGAAGCTCAGCACCAGCAAGGTGCTGTTGCTGCTAGTTGTCGGCGTCGAGGAGCACGGGCAAGAGACGGGGAAGCAGGAGCGACTGACTATGCCGGGCTACTGAAGTCGAGGAAAACACAGCAAGGGAGGAGGGAGGGTACTGCGGTGTAGGAGGGAGATGCACGGGAGGTTGTGAGGGTGGAGCTAGGGCTGTCGAAGCACCGGGGAGCGGCTGTGCGATAGTGGGAAACACAAGGAGCGGGAGTAGGGAAACAACGGCTGATGGGTTTAGGAGTAGGGGTAAGGTAACACGGGGGAGAAGGAGAGTAAATATATATAGGAGGGGAGTATTTTAGGGTTATAGGTGACGGCAGAAAGGCATGCATGGGTATCGGGTTTGGTTCAGCAATTGGGTAGGGGTAAGGGGATGCGGGTATGGGTTAAACAATGCAATGGGAAATGGGTAAATAATGCATTGGGAAATGGGTTAATAGATTAACCGGATATGGGTATAAGGAATAGGGATTTAAATTAAATAAATAAAATATAATAGATCCAAAGAGAAGAATGAGATGGCACAAAGGAAATAAATAAATAGGGTGTGACCAAAAGAAATAACGGAGATCAAAATAAAAGACCGATCAAACAGAGACGACACAAAAAGAGACAAAAGGATCGAGAATATCAAATAAAAGACGACAGAACAAAAAAATGAATATATTGAAAATAAAAATCCAATATACGGTCCAAAGAGAGATACAATAAGAGAAACTACACCAAACAGAAAAATACACCCAAAAAAATACAAAATGGAAAATAGGGGTTACAAATCCTACCCACCTAACAAGAAAAATTTCGTCCTCAAAATTCAACTAGAAGATACATAGGGTAACCCCGAAAAGAAAAGAAAGAATAAAACAAAAACTACTCAAACAAATGAGGAAACTTCTACTGAATCTCCTCCTCCAGCTCTCAAGTCGACTCACCGGGCGTGTGAGGATTCTAAGAAATACGAACCAACTTGATGACCTTGTTCTTAAGCACTTTCTCCTGCCGATCCACAATAGCAATTGGCGGAATCTGTCACGCCTCGCTTTCCAAAAACAATACGGAATACGGATACGCGACAAAAGCCCAGTGAATGATTTTCATCATCCATAAGTTGTTCAAGAAATCTTTACAACAATCACAAGAATCATCAGAGTCGGAAGCAAGAGAATCAACGACATGCACATATGAGCCGAAATACCAACTAGAATACTTGAAACCAAATATATAAATCTCAAATAGTCATGATCTGATAAAACAAATATCTTGGGTCACATTGCCCAAATACAAGAATAAATCCAAGTCTCAAAATACAATATTGTTCAAGCAAGCTACAAGAAATAAAAATAATAAAATACAGCACTAATACTTCATATCTCTGATACCATCTGGAACCTGTTCTCCAAAATCTGCAACTCAACGAATACAGGAAAGAGGGAAAGAGAAAAATAAGTACCCGTCAATTGCAAGTTACGAGCCATTTATAATGTAGGATACAAGCACATGGGCAAACTAACTAGCAACATGGTATAAGTGTGATGTCAAAATAAACAACTAGCATGGCTAGTGAACAAGTGTACATGGCATAAATCAAGTGTCAAGTAATCAAGTATCATCTAAATATGCATCAAGTGTCAAGTATCATGTAAACATGCATCAAGTCTCATGTATCATGTAGTCAAGTATCAAGCAAGCATATATCACGTTCAAGTATCATGTTCAAGTATCACGTATCAAGTCTTGTAGTGATTACTATCTAGGTAGCACTTCATGCAGCCCACCTTACATGGTTGCTACAACAAACAGTTTCAGTTTAGATTTCATAGTAGACCATAGAGGGCAGTATACTTCGGAACAAGTCAAGTAATCGAGCTCCAAGCTCCAAGTATCATGTATCATGTAATCACGTGTCAAGTTGTGCAAGTGGCAAGTACCGTGTCTTGCATGCAAGTATCAAGTAATCACGTGTCAAGTATCATGTCTCAAGTAATCACGTAGGATCAGTGGATCCCCTTCCGAGTATACGTTTCTGAATTATTCACTATTAGATCTGTCCCTTAAATTTCGGCTTGGTTATTTATTATTAATGTCAAATAAGCATTTATATGTGCAAAATATATCAAGAATAATATGGCATGATCTTGTGTCAAGTTCAAGTTGACAGATAAACATATACGAATGCAAGATAATACAAGGAAGAATAAAATAGACAAATCTCAAGTTCAGGACAGCAAGACCATACTATAGTAAAACAGTGATTCCCAGTGTTACAAATATCCAAATCTGGATCTGTCAAAGGATATGGAAAATAGACTTCCATACGAATCCAGCGAATATAAATAAGTCATATATTAATTCACAAAAACAGAGCTCAAAACTAATTTGAGTACAGAAAATAGGTTTAGCCAGAAATCAGGAAAACGAATTCAAGAACAAGAAAACAACTTGAAAACATATTAAAGAAATCCACGAAAAATTTGGGGTATTCCCGTATATGTACAGTATCTATAAAGTTTCATAATTTTTCAGTGAAATTAGATCAGTCATCAAAAATAAGAAAACATTAATAAACGAGAGTTTGGCAAATCTGGAATTCCCAACACTGCTGTACGAAAACTATGATATCTAGCAACCAGTGAAACAAAATCCAATTGCCAAAGGGATATGAAAATAGATAATTTATACTAACTATCATATTTCACAAATATTTTCCATACAGTAAAAGGAATCAGGGTAAAAATACGATTCTTTACAAAACAACGAGTAAAATACTTTAAGTATAGTTTTCATAAACGATCATGAAACAACACATAAAACACATCAATAAAATTCACCAAAATTCTGGGTAATCCCTAAGTAGATAAAGAAACACTGAACAAAATTTTTGATCAAAATAATATATGTAGCATCAGTATCAAAATCATTTAGTCATCAAAATCATCGAAAAGCAAAATCTTGAAAAGGAAAAATCATGAATTAGGGTATCAAGCATGTCCATACCAAATACATCACATGGGTCTCAACCAAATCACGAATTCTAACAAAAATCTCACATACATGATCAAAATCAAGAACGGGTAAAACCTAAGTTAATTCATGTCCATATTGTGCCGTGAGTCATCTATGGTCAAATTTTCACAGTAGAGACAAAACCCATCAAACATAACACAAACAAGAGTTGTCTCTAGACCCAACTACACTATAGGTGGTATTTTGGTCTTGTATTAAACAAATAAATTGGAGTACAAGGTACTTGCCTTAACCAAAGATGAAGAATAATGAAAACCAAGAGTAACGAGCAAAACCCACGAACGAAAATCCGCGAATCCAAGAAAATTTGAGCAAAAATCTCCACACGAACAAACTCCACCAAAAGAGAGATCAAGAGAGAGGGATGGCGAAGAGGGGGAATCAGGAGTAGGGGGCTTTCGGCCAAGAATTAATGGATCGGAGTGTGGGGGGTTGCGGGTTGGATGCAGGCCGGGAGGGGGTGCTCAGCCTGGGCCTCGGCTGTGTGCGGCGCAAGCAGCGGGAGGGAGAGATAGGGGGAGGCCGGGAGAGAGCGGTAGAGGGTTAGGGTTAGAATTAGGGTTTAGGGTTAGGGGGATTAGATATGTATATATATAAGGAGATTTGGGTTAATGGGTAATTGGGTTGTGGGTAATTAGGAGTAGTAGTAGGATTTGAGTTAATGGGCTTCAAATAGGATACAAATAGGATTGTAGATTTTAATTTGGCTTTGGTAATCTTATTGGGGATCAAACAGTAGGATTGGGAAAAGGACAAGCAACCAATCACCACCACCACAAACACCCAAAAAAAAATTAAAACATAAAAATAAAAAGAACCAGCCCAAATAAAAGAAATAGCAAATAATGAAGAACGAAACCAAAGAGACAACAAATAAAAAACAAAGAGCTCAAAAAGAAATAAAACTAATATATATCGAAAACAACTCCAATATACGGTTCAAAAGAATACAAGAAAGAAAATACACCAAAACGAAAAATGCAGTCCAAAGTACACAAAAATGAAAAACATGGGTTACAATCCTACCCACCTAACAAGAAGAATTTCGTCCTCGAAATTCAAAAAGAAGATACATCGGGTAACCCCAAAACAACCAAAAGAACAAAACAAAAACTACTCAAACAAATGAGGAAACTTCTGCTGAATCTTCTCCTCCAGCTCCCAAGTCGACTCACCAAGCAAGTGAGGATTCCAAGCAACACGAACCAACTTGATGACCTTGTTCTTAAGCACTTTCTCCCGTCAATCCACAATATCAACTGGCGGAATCTCAAAAGTCAAATCCAGCCGAATGGTCAACTCAGAATAGTCGTTCACGTGGCTTTCATCTCGGATATATCTCCTGAGTTGTGAGACATGAAAAACATCGTGCACTCCTGATAAAGCTGGCGGCAAAGCAAAACGATAGGCCACCTACTTGCTCCAAAATCTCAAACTGTCCAATAAATCTCGAGCTAAGCTTGCCCCCACCACCGAACCGAATGACACCGTGCCACGACGATACCTTTAGAAAAACATGGTCACCAACACCAAACTCCAAAGTTCTCCGATGGACATCGGCCCATTGCTTCTGCCTGTCCTGAGCCGCCTGCAAGTGCTTCCTGATCGAACCACTACATCAACTGTCTTAGTGATCAACTCCGGACCCAACAACTTCCTCTTACCAATGCCATCCCAGCACACTACTGATCTGCACTTCCGCCCATAGAGTGCCTCGAACAGAGCAACTTTAATACTGGCTTGAAAGCTGTTAATGTATGAGAACTCCACGAGATGCAAATGATCCTCCCAAGACCCACCAAACTGAAGCATGCAGGACCTCAACATGTCCTCAAGAATCTGAATAGTCCGTTCTGACTGTCCATCAGTCTGGGGAGGAAAAGCTACACTGTACTCCAATTTACTCCCCAAACTGTTCTGAAGACTCTCCCAGAACTGAGATCTGAATCTCGTATCCCTGTCGGATACAATACTGACTGGAACCCCATAAAGTCTAATAATCTCTTGCATGTACCTCTCAGCAAGGCTCTCAATAGACTGCCCGATATGAAAAGGAATGAAGTGAGCACTCTTCGTCAAACGGTCGACAATCACTTAAATGGCATTATGACACTTAGGACTCCTCAGCAAAGCGGTCACAAAATCCATAGTGATATGTTCCCACTTCTACCCAGGAATAGGAAGCGGTTGAAGAAGTCCAGTGCTTCTCTGATGCTGTGCCTTAACTTGCTGGCAGATCAAACACTGAGCAACAAACTGAGCCACAACCCTTTTCATACCCTGCCACCAGAAATGAAGCTTCAAATCCCGATACATCTTACTACCGCCAGGATGGATAGAATACGAGGACTGATGGGCTTCCTCAAGCAACCTCTGACGAACATCACCTTCTGGGACACATAATCTAGACCCAAAACGAAGCGATCCATCCGAATGAATAACCATGTCCATCCGAGACTCAACCTCAGCTCGAAATCTCTGCAACTGTGCATCACCAGCCTGCGCCTCTTTAATCTAATCAATAAGAGACGACTGTAGCTGAAGCACCAAACAACTTCGATCAGAACTCGGCTACAAAACTTAGAACTCCAACCTCCTCATCTGCTAAATCAGATCCTTCTGCTGAGTCAAGAATATAACTGCCGGTCTCCTGCTCAAAGCATCTGGCACCAAGTTTACTTTACCAGGATGGTATTGCAAAATGATGTCTTAATCGTCCATAAGCTCCAACCAATGCTTTTGCCTCATGTTTAACTCCTTCTGGGTGAAGACGTGCTTGACACTTTTGTGGTCTGTAAAGATATCCACTCTGCCCCCAAGTAAATAATGTCTCCACAGTATTAAATCAAAAATCATAGTCGCTAACTCCAAGTCATGAGTCGGATAGTTCTTCTCATGCGGCCTCAACTACCTCGATGCATACGCAACGACTTGGCCCTTCTGCATCAAAACTGCTCCAAGACCCTTACCAGAAGCATCACAGTGAATTACAAATCCGTTTGAACCGTTGGGAATAGTCAGCACAGACGCTGACGTCAATCTGTTCTTCAACTCAACAAAAGCTCCATCACACTCATCAGTCCAACAGAACTTTTGATCCTTCCCAGTCAACTTAGTCAACGGTCCTGCTATCTTCGAAAAATCTTGGATGAACTTCTAATAATAACCAGCCAAACCGAGAAAACACCTGACTTCTGAAACTGACTTGGGAATAGGCCAATCCTTCACAACCTCAACCTTGGCAGGATCCACAGAAATACCATCACCTGAGATAATGTGCCCCAAGAATGAAATCCGGTCGAGCCAAAACTCGCACTTGCTAAGTTTTTCATGGAGCTGATTCTCCCTCAAAGTTTGTAGAACCATTCTAAGATGCTTAGTATGATCTTCACGATTCTGAGAATACACCAAAATATCATCAATGAAGATCACCACAAATCTGTCCAAGAACTGAGAGAAGAGCCGGTTCATAAGACTCATGAATATAGCCGGCGCGTTTGTAACTCCGAATGGCATCTCAAGATACTCATAGTGCCCGTATCTAGTCCTGAAAGCAGTCTTCTGTATATCTTCAGCCTTCACCTTGACTTGGTGATCCCAGAACGAAGATCCAACTTCGAGAAAAACAGTAGCCCCACTCAACTGATCAAACAAATCATCAATCCTGGGCAATGGATACCGATTCTTCACAGTAACTCTGTTCAGTTCTCGATAACCCATGCACAGTGAATGACCACCATCCTTCTTGTTGACAAAAAGGATCGGAGCACCCATAGGTAAAACACTAGGTCTGATGAAACTCAAATCAAGCATCTGCTGAATCTGTACCTTAAGCTTTGCTAGCTCAATCGGTACCATCCTGTAGGGACTCTTCGATATCGGTGTTGTTCCAGGCTGAACATCAATACCGAATTCTACTTCTCTATTAGGAGGTGAGCCAAGCAATTCATCTGCAAAAACATCCAAGAAATCCCGAACTACTAGAGGTGCAGCCTCATAGCCTGAATGCAACTCCATCGCACAAATCTCCTGATCAACTGCAGCTCGGCCTAGGGAAGACTCCCCGGCATGGAACTCAAACTCTGCGCGATCACTGCCTGCACTCCCGGGAACAAATGACAACTCCACCACCTGTCACAATGTTCCAAGTCTCTGACATGTTGCTACACTCCAACTGATGGTGAGCGACAAATCGAGAGGAGACAAAAGAATGGGTTGCCCCAGAATCAAACAGAACATGAGCAGAGAAAGAGCACACAAGCACAACACCTAAGACAGAAAGAAAAAGCGACTAAGAAAAGAATGGATGACACCAAAATCAAGGAATAGGGTACAAGAAGAATGAATTCATACCCAAAAAGAAATCAAATAAGAAGGGATCAAAAAGAATGGAATAAAACTATATCCAAATCAATGTTTGTAATAATTGATTCATTTATGCATGCATGGTTGGTGAAATGTTAAGCAGATCCCAGTTCGAGCCAAGCTTGTCTAATATATTAGGCAACTAATACATTAACCAAACCTGGTGCTCTGATACCACTAAAAACCCTGTCACGCCCTGCTTTCCAAAAAGAATACGAAATACGAATACGCGACAAAAGCTCAGTGAATGATTTTCATCATCCACAAGTTGTTCAAGAAATCTTTACAATATTCACAAGAATCATCAGAGTCGGAAGCAAGAGAATCAACCACATGCACATATGAGCCGAAATACCAAAAAGAATACTTGAAACCAAATATATAAATCTCAAATAGTCATGATCTGAATAAAACAAATATCTTGGGTAACATTTCCCAAATACAAGAATAAATCCAAGTCTCCAAATACAATATGGTTCAAGCAAGCTACAAGAAATAAAAATAATAAAATGCAACACTAATACTTCATCTCTTCGATACCATCTGGAACTTGTTCTCCAAAATCTGCAATTCAACGAATACAGGAAAGAGGGAAATCGAAAAACAAGTACCCGTCAATTGCAAGTTACGGGCCACTTATAATTTAGTATACAAGCACATAGAAACTAACTAGCAACAAGGTATAAGTGTGATGTCAACATAAACAACTAGCATAGCAAGTGAACAAGTGTACATGGTAGAAATCAAGTGTCAAGTAATCAAGTATCATGTAAATATGCATCAAGTGTCAAGTATCATGTAAACATGCATCAAGTCTCATGTATCATGTAGTCAAGTATCAAGCAAGCATGTATCACGTTCAAGTATCATGTTCAAGTATCACGTATCAAGTCTTGTAGTGATTACTATCTAGGTAGCACATCATGCAGCCCACCTACATGGTTGCTACAACAAACAGTTTCGCTTTTGATTTCATAGTGGACTATAGAGGGCAGTATTCTCCGGAACAAGTCAAGTAATCGAGCTCCAAAATCCAAGTATCATGTATCATGTAATCACGTGTCAAGTTGTGCAAGTGGCAAGTATCGTGTCTTGCATGCAAGTATCAAGTAATCACGTGTCAAGTATCATGTCTCAAGTAATCACGTAGGATCAGTGGATCCCCTTCCGAGTATACGTTTCTGAATTATCCACTATTAGATCTGTCCCTTAAATCCTGGCTTGGTTATTTATTATTAGTGTCAAATAAGCTTTTATATGTGCAAAATATATCAAGAATAACATGGCATGATCTTGTGTCAAGTTCAAGTTGAAAGATAAACATATACGAGTGCAAGATAATACAATGAAGAATAAAATATAGAAATCTCAAGTTCAGGACAGCAAGATCATACTGTAGTAAAACAGTGATTTCCAGTGTTATAAATATCCAAATCTGGATCTATTGAAGGATATGGAAAATGGACTTCCACATGAATCCAGCGAATATAAATAAGTCATCTATTAATTCACAAAAACAGAGCTTAAAACTGATTTGAATACAGAAAATAGGTTTAGCCAGAAATCAGGAAAACGAATTCAAGAACAAGAAAACAACATGAAAACACATTAAAAAAATCCACAAAAAATTTGGGGTATTCCCGTATATGTCCAGTATCTAAATATAAAGTTTCATAATTTTTCAGTGAAATTAGATCAGTCATCAAAAATAAGAAAACATTAATAAACGAGAGTTTGGCAAATCTGGAATTCCCAACACTGCTGTACGAAAATTATGATATCTCGCAACCATTGAAATGAAATCCAATTCTGCCAAAGGAATATGAAAATAGATAATTTATACAAACTCTCATATTTCACGAACATTTTCCATACAGTAAAAGGAATCAGTGTTAGAATACGATTATTTACAAAACAGTGAGTAAAATACAACAAGTATAGTTTTCATAAAAGATCATGAAACGACACATAAACACATCAATAAAATTCACCAAAATTCTGGGTAATCCCTAAGTAGATAAAGAAACACTGACCAAAGTTTTGGATCAAAATAATATATGTAGCATCAGTATCAAAATCATTTAGTCATCAAAATCATCGAAAAGCAAAATCTTGAAAAGATCGACACCTCTGTAGTAAAACAGTCATAACTCACACATACAAAAACGAAATCAAGCAAAGTCAGAGGGGTTTGAAAATAGACGAAATTCTCTAAAACTCATGTTTTTTACTGGAACTAAGATTCCAAAATAGCAAACAAAACAGATCAGTGACAAAATACAGATTTTTCCTTTTAACAACAACTCAACATATATCATACAAAACTTGTTCAAAGCAAAACCAAATATGAAATCGAGTCTACCAAGTGTCCAAACATCATGAATTAGGGTATCAAGCATGTCCACACAAAATACATCATATGGGTCCTAACCAAATCACGAATTCTCACAAAAGTCTCACATACATGATCAAAATCAAGAACGAGTAAAACCTAAGTTAATTCATGTCCATATTATGTCCTGAGTCATCTATGGTCAAATTTTCACAATAGAGACAAAATCCATCAAACATAACACAAACAAGAGTCGTCTCTAGACCCAACTACACTATAGGTGGTATTTTGGACTTGTATCAAACAAATGAATTGGAGTACAAGGTACTTGCCTTAACGGAAGATGAAAAACGATGAAAAACAAGAGTAACGAGCAAAACCCACGAACGAAAATCGGCAAATCAACAAATTCAAGCAAACTTGAGCAAAATCTCCACACGAATAAACTCCACCAAAAGAGAGATCAAGAGAGAGGGATGGCGAAGAGGGGGAATCAAGAGTAGGGGGCTGTCAGCCAAGAAGGGATCGGAGTATGGGGGTTACGGGTTGGATGCAGGCCGAAAGGGGGTGCTCGACCTGGGCGTCGGCTGTGTGCGGCGCAAGCAGCGGGAGGGAGAGATATAGGGAGGCCGGGAGAAAGGGGTAGACGGTTAGGGTTAGAATTAGGGTTTACGGTTAGGGGGATGAGAGGTGTATGTATATAAGGGAATTTGGGTTAATGGGTAATTGGGTTGTGGGTAATTAGGAGTAGTAGTAGGATTTGAATTAATGGGTTTCAAATAGGATACAAATAGGATTGTGGATTTTAATTTGGCTTTGGTAATCTTATTAGGGATTAAACAATAGGATTGGAAAAGGACAAGCAACCAATCACCACCACCACAAACACAAAAAAAAATTAAAACATAAAAATAAAAGAACGAGCCCAAATAAAAAAAAAGACCAAATAATGAAGAACGAAACAAAAGAGACAACAAATCAAAAACAAAGAGCTCAAAATGAAATAAAACAAATATATATCGAAAATAACTCCAATATACGGTTCAGAAGAATACAAGAGAGAAACAAAAAAATACACTCCAAAAATACACAAAAATGAAAAACATGGGTTACAGAATCTCACAAGTCATATCCGGCCGAACGGTCAACTCCGAATTTTCGATCAGGTGGCTCTCATCTCGGATACATCTCCTGAGTTGTGAGACATGAAAAACAATGTGCAATCCTGATAAAGCTGGCGACAATGCAAGACGATAGGCCACCTTGCTTAATCGCTCCACATTGTCGAACAATCCAATAAACCTAGGGCTAAGCTTGTCCCCATCACCAAACTTAATGACACCATGCCAAGGTGATACCCTTAGAAAAACATGGTCACCAACCTCAAACTCCAAACCTCTTCGATGGACATCGGCCTATCACCTCTGCCTATCCTGAGCTGCCTGCAAATGCTTCCTAATCTGACCCACCACATCAACTGTGCTGGTGATCAACTCTGGACCCAACAACTTCCTCTCACCAATGTCATCCCAGCACACTGGTGATCTGCACTTCCGCCCATAAAGTGCCTCAAACGGTGCAACTTTAAGACTAGCCTGAAAGCTGTTATTGTACGAGAACTCTACGAGTTGCAAATGGTCCTCTAATGATCCACTAAACTGCAGCATACAGGACCTCAACATGTCCTCAAGAATCTGGATGGTTCTCTCTGACTGTCCATCAGTCTGGGGATGAAAAGTTGTACTGTACGTTAATTTGCTCCCAAATTATTCTGAAGACTCTCCTAAAACTGAGATCTGAATCTCGTATCACTGTCGGATACAATACTAACTGGAACCCCATGAATTCTGACAATTTCTTACATGTACTTATAAGCTAGGCTCTCAGTAGAGTGCCCGACACAAAAAGAAATGAAGTGAGCACTCTTTGTCAAACAGTTGACAATCACCCAAATGGCGTTATGACCCTTAGGACTCCTCGGTAAAGCGGTCACAAAATCCATAGTGATATGTTCCCACTTCCACTCGGGAATAGGAAGCGGTTGAAGAAGTCCAGCGGTCTTCTGATGCTCTGCCTTAACCTACTAGTAGATCAAACACTGAGAAACAAACTGAGCCACAGCCCTCTTCATACCATGCCACCAGAAATGAAGCTTCAAATCCCGATACATCTTAGTACCGCCAGGATGGATAGAATACGAAGACTGGTGGGCTTCCTTAAGCAACTTCTGACAAACTTCACCCTTCAGGACACATAACCTAGACCTAAAACGAAGCGATCCATCAGCTTGAATAACCATCTCCGTTCTGGACCCAGAATCAACCTCAGTTTGAAAACCCTGTAACTGTGCACCACCATCCTGTGCCTCTTTGATCTGATCAACAAGAGACGACTGAAGCTAGAGCACTAAACAACTTCGATCAAAACTCGGCAACAAAACATCCAACTCCAACCTTTGCATCTGATCAATCAAAATCCCTCTGCTGAGTAAGGAACAGAACTGCCGGTCTCCTGCTGAAATCATCTGGCACTAAGTTTACTTTACCAGGATGGTATTGCAAACTGATGTCATAATCGGCTATAAGTTCCAACCAATGCCTTTGCCCCATATTTAACTCCTTCTGGGTGAAGACGTACTTGAGACTTTTGTGGTCTTAAAGATCTCCACTCGGTTCCCAAGTAAATAATGTCTCCACAGCTTCAAAGCATAGATCACTACCGTTAACTCCAAGTCATAATTCAGATAGTTCTTCTCATGTGGCCTCAACACCTCGATGCATAAGCAACGAATCGACCCTTCTACATTAGAACTGCTCCAAGAACCTTACCAGAAGCATCACAGTGAATTGTAAATCTGCCTGAACCATCTGGAATAGTCAACACCGGTGCTGGCATCAACCTGTTCTTCAACTCAACAAAAGCCTCACTACAAGCCTCAGACCAGCAAAACTTCTGATCCTTCCTAGTCAACTTAGACAACGGTCCTACTATCTTCGAAAAATCTTGGATGAATTCTAATATTAGCAAGCTAAACCAAGAAAACTCTGCACCTCAAAAACTGACTTAGGAATAGGCCAATCCTTCACAGCCTCAACCTTGACTGGATCCACAGAAATACCATCGCCCGAGATAATGTGCCCCAAGAAAGTGACCCTGTCGAGCCAAAACTCACACCTGCTAAGTTTCTCATAGAGCTGATTCTCTCTCAAAGTTTGCAGAACCACTCTAAGATGCTCAACATGATCTTCCTAATTTCTAGAATACACCAAATATCATCAATGAAGACCACCACAAATCTATCCAAGAACTGAGAAAAGACCTGGTTCATAAGACTCATGAATACAGCAAGCACGTTCGTGACCCCGAACGACATCACAAGATATTCATAGTTCCCATATCTGGTCCTAAATGTAGTCTACTGTACATCAGTCACCTTCACTTTGACTTGATGATACCCAGAATGAAGTTCTAACTTCGAGAAAACAATAGCCCCACTCAACTGATCAAACAAATCATCAATCCTGGGCAACGAATACTAGTTCTTCACAGTAATACTATTTAGTTTCTGATAATCCACACACAGTCGATGACTGCCATCCTTCTTGTTGACAAAAAGGACTGGAGCACCCCAACGCGAAACACTGGGTTTGATGAACCCCAAATCCAGCAACTCTTGAATCTGCATCTTAAGCTCTTCTTACTCAATTGGTGCCATCCTGTAGGGACTTTTTCATATAGTCGCCGTACCCGGTCGAACTTCAATACCGAACTCTACATCCCTTTCAGGGGATAAGCCAGGAAACTCCTCTGGAAAAACATCCAAAAAATCCCACACTACTAGAGGCATAGCCTCACACCCTGAATTCAATTCCATCGCACAAACCTCCTAGTCAACTGCAGCACGACCAAAGGACATCTCCCCGACATGGAACTCAAACTCTGCCCGATCTGAAATCCAGAATACAACTTTCTTGGCACGGCAATCAATAATAGCATGGGTTTCACCTAACCAATCCATACCGAGAATGACGTCGAATTTTGAATTCCCAATTACAATCAGACTGGCCTTGAAATCTGCGCTACCAATAATTAGGGGATACTGCCTGTACTTCCGGGAACAAATGACAACTCCACAACCTGTCACAATGTTCCAAGCCTCTGACATGTTGCTGCACTTAAATTGATGGTGAGCCACAAATCGAGAGGAGACAAAAGAATAGGTTGCCCCGGTATCAAACAGAACAAGAGCAGAAAAATAGCAAACAAGGATGACACCTAAGGCAGAATCAAAAGAGACAGAGAAAAGAATGGATGAATAGGGGTGGAGAAAACACAATGCAGAAAGAAGAAGAAAAAAATAGGAAAGAATAAATTCATGTGAGAAGAAAAGAAGCAAAAAGAGAAACAATAAAGCAACAAAATAATGAAAGCAAAATATACATGCAACAACACCCTCTACTGACTCAGCATCAGCAGCAATCAGGTTGAAAGCCTGACCTTTCCTGGGGCCAGCGGTCCTCTGACCGATAATCTGGCGCTGCGGAGAAAGCGGTGGACTGACTGGACCACGAGCTGGGGCAACCTGCTGAACGGGCCTCGTGGCTGGAAGAGCCAACTACTTCTACTGCGGACAATCCCACGCCATATGATCAGAAGCACCACAACCAAAATAGCGGTGATTGGCACACCTGCAGTTCTTGCGCTCCTGTCCAGCAAGTCGCCAAAAGTTGCAAAAACTAGCCCTCTGAGGAACCGCATAAGAGTAAGGAGCTGCCTTGACCGAATGGGCTGGGACAGGCCTCCGAACAGTCCCACCAGAAGGCCTAGCAACAGAGTGCGGAACAGCCCGCTGAGAAGGAGTCAATCCACCACGAGCCTGCTCCTGAGCACGAGCTGCCTCAAGAGCTTCTACATAAGTGCACAAGCAAAGGGAGACAAGCTGCACTCTAATCTCTCGCTCAAGCCCCAATGTGAATCTATGAGCCCTGTCCTATTCATTTGCCACAAGAATGGCAGCGAAGCGGCTAAGTCTGGTAAATTCAACTGCATACTCATCCACAGACCTGGAGCCATGTTTCAAAAAAGTCTCATGTTACAACATTTCATGGAAAATATGTAACAAAATTCCAATAATAGAAATAACGACCAACCTATTTCAGGGCCAGGAATTATTGCTCCATCTCAACTCTAGTGCTGTTAGGAAAGAACTTCTCCAAGAAGCTCCTAGTGAAAGTGACACAAGTGATCGGTATTTCGAGCCTTTCGGACTCGGATCTCCACCAAATATGAGCCAGATCCACCAGCTGGATGGCTACCACATCCACTCGATCTACATCTGCAACTTTAGCCGCCAAAAGTAGTTGCTCAGTCCGGATTAACCACTGTTCGGCTTCCAAAGACGTCTCAGTACTGGAAAACCTGTCGAGATGCAACCTCATAAAGTCTGTGACTGTACCCGGAGGGGGAGGAAGAGTTGCCTGGTCACTGTGGTTCTATTGCAAAGTAGCTTCCAAAGCAGCAATCACCAAATCACTGTGGTTCTGTTGCATATTAATCAGCCGTTCCAACACAGTGGAGATGGCCTCAAAACCGGGATGCTCATCCTGAAGACGAGAAGTAGAACCTCTACGAGCCATAGTCTGCACAAAACAAACAACAATTAGCATCTAGATCAAAGTTGATTTATAATTTATTTATGTATGCATGGTTGGTGAAATGTTGAGCCAATCCCAGATTGAGCCAAGCTTGTCTAATATATTAGGCAACTAATAAATTAGCCAAACCTGGCTCTGATACCACTAAAAACCTTGTCACGCCCTGCTTCCCAAAAGGAAATACGGAATACGGATAAATGACTAAGCCTAGCGAATGATTTTCATCATTCATAAGCTGTTCAGAATCTTTACAATATTTCACAAGAATAATCAGAGTCTGAAGTGAAAGAAGTCAACCAAGCATGCATATATGAATCAAAATACCAACAACAATACTTGAAACCAAAATATTATAATCTCAAATAATCCAGATATGAATAAGTCAATATCCTGGGTCATATTACCCAAATACAAATAAATCCAAGTAGCAAAATACAATTGTTCAAAATAAGCAACAAGAAATAATAATAACAAAATCCAGCAACTAGTATCTCATGTCACCAACGCCATCTAGCAACTATTCTCCAAAATCTGCAATTTAATAAATTGCAGAGAGAGAAAAAAGAAAACAAACTCCTGTCAATGCAAGTTACGGGCTGCTTGTAGTGCAGGATACAAGTACATGGAAAGGGTAAACTAATAACATGAAATAGGCATGATAACAAAATAGAAAAACTAGCATGGAAAGATAAACAAATGCAAATGGCATGTATCAAGTGTCAAGTAAACAAGTGTCATGTAAACAAGTAACAAGTATCGAGTATCAAGTAGCAAGTATCAAGTGAACAAGTATCGAGTATCATGTACAGGTATCAAGTAGCAAGTATCAAGTGAACAAGTGTCATCATGTACAAGTAATCAAGTATCAAGTGTTAAGTGATCATGTTCAAGTCTTGTATTATTACTATCTAGGTAGCACTTCATGCATCCATCTTTTTACTATATGGTTGCTACATTCAAATAATTTCGTTTTAGATTCCATAGTGGCCCATATAGGGCAGTGTACTCAGGGACAAGCCTCAAGAAATCAAGTATCAAGTATGAAGCCAAGTATCAAGTATCAAGCCTCAAGAGTGAAGTATCAAGCCTCAAGTAAAATATCAAGCCACAAGTATGAAGTATCAAGCCTCAAGTAAAATATCAAGCCACAAGTGTGAAATATCAAGACTCAAGTAAAATATCAAGCCTCAAGTAATCACGTAGGATCTATAGATCCCCTTCTGAGCACACGTTTCTGTATTTTCCACTATTAAATCTTTTCCTTTTAAACCCCGGTTTGGTTATTTATTATTATTAGTGTCAAACAAGCATGTATGTGTCATGTACAGGCCAAGTATTACATGGTATAAATAAGTAACAAGTTCCGGTTGAATGATAAACATGTACAGGTGGAGATAACACATAAAAGGACAAAACACAAAAATTTCTAGTTCAGGACAGTAAGACAGTACTGCACTAAAACTGGGATTTTCGTTGCTACAAAAATACAAATCTAGATCCGTCAAAGAATCTGGAAAACAAACTACCAACCAAATCTAGCAAATATATATAAGTTATATAGTACTTCACAAAAACTAGAGACAAAACTGAATTAAACCCAGAAAACATGTTCAGCCAGAAATCAGAAGATTGTATACAAAGTCAGGAAAATAGCATGAAAACTCATTAATTAAATGCACGAAAAATTTGGAGTATTCCCCAATGTGATTTTGATTCATTTGATGACCCTATTAGTAGTCCATGAAATCATAGGGTTACGAGATTCATCGGAAAAGGGAATGATAGCTACTTTTTTCTCTATAACAGGATTATTAATTACTCGTTGGATTTCTTCGAGACATTTTCCATTAAGTAATTTATATAAAGTTTCATAATTTTTCAAGATAATTAGTTTAGTCAACAAAAATCAGAAAATATCAATTTTGTAAATCTGGAATCACAAACACTGCAGTACGAAAACAGAAATATCTCACGAACCATAATCGAAATCCAAATCCGCCAAAAGGGTGATAAAATAGATGCAATAGGTTAACCTTCATATTTACAAATATTTTACAAACAACAAGTAGAATTAGGTCGAAAATCAGGTTCTTTACTGAACAGTATAAAAATATGCTAGTATTAGTGATTGTTTGGAAACATAGAACGGTTTGTAAAACTAATCAAGTAAATGCACAAAAAAATCAGGGTTAATCTCAATCAGGTCTAGTTATACTGTGCAAAATATTGGATCAAAATAATACTTTTGGCATCATGATAAAAATGGATTACTCTTCAGAATTCATAGAAAACAAAATCTGGAAATCTCTCTACACCACTGTAGTAAAATAGACATAACTCACAAACTATACAACGAAACTGAAATATGTCAGAAGGTTGGAAAATAGATAGAATTCTCTACAAATCATGTTCACAAAATATTTTCAAATACTGACCATAATAGGGTCTAAATTACTGATCAAAAGGAAAAAATCGAAAAAACTGAAAATATCCTTCATGAACAAAATCCACTAGTTTATCCGAAACTCATCTAAAACATAACCAAACATGAAATAGGGTGTACTTGTCATGCCCCGCTTCCCAAAATATGGGAATACAAGCACGTAACGAAGGCCCAGCGAATGATTATACATCATCCATAAGTTGTACCAGTCTAACTCAATAATACACAAGAGAAAACAACCACACAGGAAGAATATAATCACATAAACAATGAATAAACTCTAAATTAATCATGAAATAAATTCACCAAATAATAATCCAACATCTGGGATAAAACAAACTTCGGGTCATAAAAGCCCAAGAATACAAAGTATGATAAAAAGAAATACAATAAGCAAATAATAAGAGATAGCTAAGGGGTCTAATAATCCAGCTCCGATCTTCAGAGAGTTTGCTCACCAAGTTCTTCTGGTATTGCTCCTTTAGTACCTGTAAACTTTTGATCTAAAAAGAAGAAAAGAGTGCCCTCAGAGCAAGTCATGGGCAGCAAGCAGAGAAAACAGAGGATAAAGGAAAACATGAATATCAAAGAAAAGGGACAGGATCAAAGTCAATGAACAAATCAAAGAGCAGGCAATAATATCAAAGGGTTACAATAATCACACATGTAATGTGTGATGTCAAGTCAAGTTCAATATAGGATCAAGTATGCAGATTATTAGTGATTTTATTAGCCTATCTAATGTACGTACTACTGCATCCCATACTACAGGTTCGGCCTAAACACACATTGAACATTTTAGACTGATGATGAATTCACGGATCGTGTACTCGGCGTCGATGACGATAGTTTTACAATAAATAATTAACATTCAATACTTCCTCTTCCAATCAATACTTCTCCTCCTTCCAATACAATATAACGATAAGGCTTTGCCGAGTACATTTTCCGATCGTTCACTACCAAGTCCTACCCATGATATCCCAGCTTGTTATTAGTTTATTTTCATTCTATGTCAGCATGCAAGAGGGTGTCAATGTTGTATAATAATAAGTGTGTCTAATTCTATGTGTTACAGACAAAGCATGATCCAAACACATTATATAAGCACAATTCACATAATCATGACAGCATGACCTTGCTGCACTAAAATATGGATTACAGCCACTAAAAAATAGAAAATCTGAATCCGTCGGAAGTTCTAGAAAGTAGACTTCCATATAGTTCCAACGAATATATAATTAAGGCATATAAAAGATACCGGAACTAGGGTGAAAACTCTATTCTATTCAGGTTTTATGTTCAGGCAGCATGCAGTAAGTTGTGTTCAACAATTTATTGAGGTCAGAGAACTCATTAAATAAATCCCTAAAAATTCTAGATAATTCCTACATGTGTCTTGGTTCAATTAGAATAATTTTAGGTTTTTCTTTTACTGTTAGCATGGTCAATTAAACTAAGAAACAGTAGGATACGCATGCATTTGTGAATAAGAAAATCCTGACACAGTTGTACTAAAATGATGATATCTAACAAACCACACACCGGAATTCAAATCCGCAAAAAGGGCAGTTAACTAGACATCAGAGGCTAAATTTCATGTTCAGAAAATTAATTCAAATTATGACATTAACATGGTTGAAAACCTGATTCAAAGTCAAACAACTAGCAGTCCAGAAATTTTTTTAACATAAAAGGGACAATAAATAAATCATGCAACCATATATTTCATGCAAATAGGTAATCAAAGTGATCCTAGGTGTTAACATGCAAATTTCTAAGTTTAAGATACAATTATCACAGACATGGTATCAATTCAACGATCAACTTCAATCCAGCACATTCAATTTAATATGTCCAACTTATCAAGTAGAACAATGCATGAATCTAGTTATTTTAATGTGCATATGCATGAAAAAATAGGGACTAGGTTTTAGATCAAAGAGACGGCACGATGTTAAGAGTATGTCGGGTTAGCTCATGTTAAACTTAACGGAATTGTCAAAAGCAGTATGTAAACAAATGGGACTGGATCTACTTGTAGAGATCAAATAAACTTGAACAAAAGAATAAATTAGTTCAAGAAGAGACTTGCCTGTGAGACAATTAATTTGAATAATATAGAATAATGGGATCGGAATCCCGGGCGATGATCCCAAAGCACGAGCGAGACACGTGCGAAACCAAAACAACACAAGACCAAAACTCCACACTAGATCTCTGCAAAATAGCAAACGACAAACCCAGATCCACTCCAACAAAACAACAAACACGAGAACCAACCACTCACTCACAGCGGATCGGGGCAAAACAGCAAACACCAATCTCAGATCTACTATGCCCGGAACAGCAAACACAAAAACGGCCAATGGGAGCTCATCTTTAACCTTTGACAAAGAAAGAGAAGGAGAGAGCTCCGGCGATGCTAGGGATGGTGCGGCACCACAGCGACGACGACTGCAATGACGACGAAGATGGCATTGTGGTCGGGAAGCAACGGCAACGGCGAGACTCCGAAGGCGACGCGAGCTCCGTTTTCATTTGAAAATAGGGGATGATGATGACGATGACCTCGGGGACTGAACAGCAGTGCTAGGGATCTTCGGTGGATGCGAGGATGAGTGGTTAGGGACGGCGAAGGCACTGGGGGCACGGAGACGGAGGAACGGCGACAGCGAAGCGATAGGCAATGGGTTACGGAGAGATGGCGATGGGTTGGATGAAGGCGACGAGGACAGGGATGATGGAGAGGGGCATGGATGGTCGGAAGCGAGGTCGACGAGGGGATGACAGTAATGAAGAGAGGGCGATCGGAGCAACGGAGTTGGGCGGTAGGGTAAACAGGGAGAGAGAGCGGGAGAGACGGAGAGGGATGAACATTAAAGGGGAGGGGTTAGGCGGCGGGGGTTAGGGAATTAAGAATAGGATTAGGGTCAATAAGAATGTATTAGGGTTTTAATTAAATAGAGATCAGGGTATTTATAGGAAAAAGATAGGATATTGGGCTATTGGGTATTTGGGTATAGATCCAATAAAATAAAATGCATTGTATATAATGCAGTTGATCAACGTAAACCCAAATACAAGGAATAAGATATGTGATAAAAATATAATTTGTGCTACATAAATTATTGGAGACAATTATAAACATAATTACCAAAAAAGAAGGGATTTGATTTTAATAATCAATCATAATAATAAATAATCACCATGACCATAAGTACTCTAAAATAACCACGTCAATAAAATAATAATAGCAATATCAATCAATCAATAAGAATAAAAGGACTATCAATAATAATAGTGACAATAGTAATAATAATAAAAAAAAATAATAGAAATAACAAAATAGCAATAAATAATGCCGACAACGACAATAGCAATTATCAAAATAATACTAGTATATAAAAATAGGAATTTATGTAAATACTCCCAACAGTAACAATATTTTGAGTGTTAAAACACAAATAGTTGATCAAGTAGAAATGGAAACAAAGTTTATTCAAAATAATTAGAATTATTGTTTAGGAAAATGTTTTTAACAAAGAAAGTCAAAACGAATTTAACAATAACAATTTTAAAAATATCGAGATACAGAAAAATACTCTGAAAAATCGCATTTGCGGAAATAGGGGTTATAGTACTAGATGTCCAAACAATACGGTATAAAGTATTTCACAAGTCCACAACAAGTCTACCACGAATAATACGAACGAGCACATGATAATATATGAGCAACACACATATATACAATAAGAAGTGGTCAACCCTAGGTTATTTCATGTCATGTATGTCGTGAGGCAACTATGGTTGAATCAACACAATAGAGACAATATCAACAAAGGGTTTCACACACAAATTGTCTCTAGAACCCAACTAAACTATAAGTAGTATTTAGTACTTGTATTACACAAAGAAAAGAATACATGTTACTTGCCTTATAACCGACAACAAAAATGGTGCAAAGCAAGAATAACGGGAATAGATTCCCGGGGCATGAACACAACGAACGAACGAACCCAAGAACCATGAATCAGCAAAACGCATGAACCTAACGAACACAAGGCGAGCACACACAAACTCCTCGGACACAAAAGCGAGCACAGAAACCCAACGAACCAAAACACTCATTGAAAGAGAGAGCAAAGGACGAACGGGTAGAAGACGACAGCGGGACAGCAATGGGGATGCTCGGTTGCTGCGCACCGACGATGAAGCACAGCACCAGCAAGGTGTTGTTGCTGCGTTGTCGACATCGAGGAGCACGGGCAGGAGATAGGGAAGCAGGAGCGACTGGCAGTGCCGGGCTGCTGAGGTCGAGGAAAACACAGCAATGGAGGTAGGGGATACTGCGGTGCAGGAGGGAGATGCACGGGAGGTTGTGAGGGCAGAGCTAGGACTGTCGAAGCATCGGGGAGCGGCTGCGCGATAGAGGGAAAGACAAGGAGCGGGAGTAGAGGAAACAACAGCTGATGGGTTTAGGAGTAGGGGGCAAGGTAACACGGGGGAGGAGAGTAAATATATATAGGAGGGGAGTATTTTAGGGTTATAGGTGATGGCGGAAAGTCATGCATGAGTATCGGGTTCGGTTCAGCAAACGGGTAGGGGTAAGGGGATGTGGGTATGGGTTAAACAATGCAATGGGAAATGGGTAAATAATGCAATGGGAAATGGGTTAATAGATTAATAAGGTATGGGTATAAGGAATAAGGATTTAAATTAAATAAATAAAATATAATAGATCCAAAGAGAAGAATGAGATGGCACAAAGGAGATAAAGAAATAGTGTGTGACGAAAAGAAATAACGGAGATCAAAATAAGAGCCTGATCAAACAGAGACGACACAAAAGAGACAAAAGGATCGAGAAGATCGAATACAAGACGACAGAACAAAAAAAATGAATATATTGAAAATAAAATCCAATATACGGTCCAAAGAGAGATACAATAAGAAAAAATACACCAAAAAGAAAAATACACCCCAAAAAAACACAAAATAGAAAACAGGAGTTACAGTGCAGATCCAAGGAATGCTGGATTAGGGTATCATCAGGCCCAGTGTGTCCCCATGGGACACTCCTGTCTTGTTTGTCAGCAATAAGGACGGGAGTCGTCGTCTGTGCGTGGATTACCATGAGCTGAAAAGTGTTACAGTGAAGAACCAGTATCCGCTACCCAGGATCGATGATTTGTTTGATCAGCTGGGTAGAGCTGCTGTGTTTTCGAAGTTAGACCTTCGCTCTGGTTATCATCAAGTGAAGGTGAATGCAGCTGATGTGCAGAGGACTGCATTTAGGACCAGATACGGGCACTATCTGTTCCTAGTGATGACTTTCGGAGTCACGAATACACCAGTAGTATTCATGAGTCTGATGAACAAATGTTTCTCTCCATTTCTGGACATATTCGTGGTGGTCTTCATAGATGATATACTGGTGTATTCGCAGAATCGGAAGGATCGTGTTGATCATCTGGAATTGGTTCTGCAGACCATGAGGGAGAATCAACTGTTTGGAAAACTTAGCAAGTGTGAGTTCTGGCTTGATCGAGTTACCTTTTGGGGTACATTATCTCAGGCGATGGTATCTCTGTTTATCCGACCAAGATTTCTGCGGTCAAGGATTGACCTATTCCTAAGTTAGTTTCGGAAGTGAGAAGTTTCCTTGGTTTGGCTGGGTATTATCGAAAGTTCGTCTAAGACTTTTCAAAGATAGTTGGTCCATTAACTAAGTTGACTGGGATAGATCAGAAGTTCGTCTGGGATGGAGCTTGCTGTGAGCTTTTGCAGAGTTGAAGAGCCAGTTGACGTCAGCGCCAGTGTTGACTACTCCGAATGGTTCGGGTGGTTTTGTGGTTCACTATGATGCTTCTGGCAAGGGCCTAGGTGTTGTATTGATGTAGAAGGGCCAAGTTGTTGCTTATGTATCCAGATAGTTGAGGCCGTACAAGAAGAACTACCGTACCCATGAATTGGAGTTGGCTGAGGTGATCTTTGCTTTGAAGCTGTGGAGACACTATCTACTTGGAGACCGAGTGGAAATATTTACTGACCACAAAAGTCTCAAGTATGTTTTCACTCAGAAGGAACTGAACATGAGGCAGAGGCTCTGGTGGGAGCTTATGGCTGACTATGTCATCATTTTGCAATACCATCCTGGTAGGGTGAACTTGGTGCCAGATGCTTTGAGTAGGAGACAAGTCGCCATGTTCCTGACTCAACAGAGAGCTTATTGAGTAGATGAGGAGGTTGGATTTGGATGTGATCTTTCTAGGTTCTGATCGGAGTTACATTATGCTTCAGTTGCAGTCGTCTCTTGCTGAGCAAATTAAGGAAGCTCAGACAGGTGATCAGAAAATGCAAGGGTTCAGAGCCAAAGTTAAAGCAGCTACGAGGACTGATATGGTTGTTCACTCAGAAGGATCTCTTCGTTTTGGGTTCGGATTGTGTTTTCGAAGGTTGAGGTTCAATAGAAGTTGCTTGAGGAAGCCCACCGATCGTCGTACTCTATTCATCATGGTGGTACGAAGATGTATCAGGTCTTGAAGCTTCATTTTTGGTGGCATGGTATGAAGAGGGCCATGGCGAGATTTATGTCGCAGTGTTTGATCTACCAGTAGGTGAAGGCAGAGCATCAGAGGACCGCCAGACTTATTTAGCCTCTTTCCATTATGGAGTGGAAGTGGGAACATATCACCATGGATTTTATGACTGCTTTGCCGAGGAGTCCTAAGGGTCACAACGCCATTTGGGTGATTATGGACAGGTTGACGAAGAGTGCTCACTTCGATCTCTTCAGAGTTGGGCAGTGTACTGAGAGCCTAGCTGAGAAGTAAATGCAAGAGATTGTCAGACTTCATAGGGTTCAGTCAGTATTGTATCCGGGAGGAATACGAGGTTCCGATCATAGTTTTGAGAGAGCCTTCAGAGTAGTCTGAGGAGTAAGTTGAAGTACAGCACAACTTTCACTCTCAGACCGATGGACAGTCAGAGAGGACCATCCAGACTCTAGAGGACATGTTGAGGTCCTGTGTGATGCAATTTGCAGGTTCTTGGGAGGACCACTTGCATCTTGTAGAGTTCTCATACAATAATAGCTTTCAGGCCAGTCTTAAATTTGCTCCGTTCGAGGCACTTTATGGTCGTAAGTGCAGATCGCCAATGTACTGGGATGACATTGGCGAGAAGAAGTTGTTGGGCCCAGAGTTGATCACTAGGATGGTGGATGCTGTGAGTCAGATCAGGAAGTATCTTCAAGCCGCACAAGACAGACAGAAAAGATGGGCTGATGTTCATCGGAGAGCCTTGGAGTTTGAGGTGGGAGACCATGTTTTCCTTAAGGTATCGCCGTGGCAAGGTGTTATTCGTTTTGGTGGCGGAGGCAAGTTAAGCCCCAGGTTAATCGGACCATTTGACATCGTGGAATGAGTAGGCAAGGTGGCCTATCGTATGGCATTACCACCGACTTTATCTGGAGTGCATGACATCTTCCATGACTCACAACTGAGGAAGTATATTTGTGATGAGAACCACATGATTGACTACTCAGAGTTATCTGTGAGGCTGAATTTGTCTTGTGAAATTCCACCAGTTGCTATTTTGGACCGACTGGAGAAGGTTTTGAAGAACAAGGTCATCAAGCTTGTTCGTATTTCTTGGAATCCTCACTTGTCGGGTTAGTCGACTTGGGAGCTAGAGGAGGATATCCAGTGGAGGTTTCTTCATTTGTTTGTGTAGTTCTTGTTTTATTGTTTTTGCTTTTGTTATTGTTTTCTTTTCTTTCTGGGGTTAACCTATGTACTTCTAGTTGAATTTCGATGACAGAAATTCTTCTTGTTAGGTAGGTAGGATTTGTAACCCTTGCGACTCATTTTGTATTTTTATTTGTATTTGATTAAATTCATAGTTATTTTATTTTATTTCTGGTTTTATTGATTTTTGTCCCTTTTGAACTGTATGTCGTTGTTCTCCTTGTGATCCATTTTTGCCTTGATCCAGTCTTTATATTCTCATTTGATTGATCTACCTTGTTTATTGTTTAAACCTATTTCATGTCCTATTTGTCTCTTATTGGACTCTTTTCTTCCTATTGGATACTACCCAGTTCACCCAAACCCAGATTGACTCTATATAACCCTCCTAATTGCACCTAACCCTAATTACAAAACCCTAATTATCTCTCTCTCCTTCCTAGCTGTCATCTACCCTACCTTCGACTCTCGATCCCTCTCTCCTCTTTTTTGTCGTCATCCTATCCCCAACGCCAGCACAGACCCCCCGACCACCCCTCTCCTCTTCCTCTCGTTCGCTGCACACCCCCCGTGCTCCCTGTCCTCGCCGCTATCGTCTTCCTCACTGCCATCGTCTTCTCTCTCTTGCCAAAGCCGACCCCGACCCTGTGCTCCATCCGATGCCGCTCCCTAGCATCGTGTGCCCTGGTGTCGAGCTACCCTCGATGTTGTGCCCCCACCTGTGGCGCTACTGCCACTCCTTGTTGTTGCTGCTGTGGGTTGTGTGAGAACACGTATGCCGCACATGTTTGGATTGGTGTGGATTTTCACTCCTTGTTCATGACATCGGTGTTGTGTTCGTTGTTTGGGATCCATTCTCGATATTCTGTCATCTTTTTCGTCGTCGTTTTTCAGGCAAGTAGCTTGTATGTATTTATTTTGTCATATAAGTTACATACCGTAAGTAGTCTCGCATGAAATTGTCTAGTACCCATATGATGACCATATTTGTTAGTTGATCAGTTCCTTGATCTCTTGATCATGAGTAGTTCACAGTAGTTGACACCCGTTGCATGAAAACAATTAGTTTAGATGGACATCTTGGTGGTACGCTTGTTGTGACATATCGTATGTTGTAAATGATTTCTACGTGAATGTTTGTATGATGTATTATCGTATAATAGACTATTTATTCACATGCCAAGCTAATTTTAGTAACCCATATGCCATGCTTTGTATTCCATTTTAGATTGAATCGTTTGTAACTAAACAATTTGATAAAATGCATAAAGAAACTTTTTTTCACTCCTGCCTATTTTTGTACAGTAATTTCGACACTGTTAACGTTAGTAAAATAAATAAATTTGTGAATATGATTTGTAGGCTTTGTTTTCTAGTTTTCAGAACTTTTGACGGATCTGAATTTCGATTTTCGATGCATGAGTTATCGCTATTTTACTGCAGTTATATCGTATATTCCAGATTCTGAACTATACGTATTCTGTACGAAATATTATTTTAAAACTGATACTAAAGGTAGAATTTGAACTCTATAATTTGCTGAGTAAGTTTAGACATGACTGGGATCAGTCCCAAATTTTTGTGTAATTAATTAATGACTTTTGCACCTCATTTCATGCTCATGAAACCAATCGATATATTTTCAAACTGCATGCTGTTCAGTAAAGAATTATGTTTTCAACTTGATTCTATTCGTTTTTTATGAAAACTTTGTTAATATGAATTGTGGCCTGATTTTTCTATTTTATCACTGTGGTAGGGTAAAAATGGCTTGGGGCCCAACCAAGGCCCAATACAACTCTCACTCAAAAGTGGTAGAAACAGCAGTCTAGTTCGGCTTCGAGCCACTGCAGGGTCGGCGCCGAACCTCAGGTTCACCCCCACAGATCTGGTCTCCTCGTATCCGATGAGCGGCAATGGCCCTCGGCCTCCGATCCACGACAGCCCGCCGGGCCGTCCACCCATCCTGGTGTAGGATGAAGATGACTTGGCACACCCTACGCCACCAGATTCTCCCAGAAGCACAGAAGCCCCATGATCTGCCATGTCAGCTCCAAATACCACCAAGGGCTTTGCCACGTCAGCCCTATACCACTCCTGGTACTGCCACGTCAGCCCTAAACCCCCTGGGCCTTCTGCCACGTCAGGCCCATGGGCTTTCGGGTTCAGACCCGCCCCCCAAGCGGATCCAAACCCGGTTGGAATTCTCTATAAATACTAGACCCTCACCCACCTTTTCAGGTAATCAATCTTTTGCCACTTAAATTCACCTAGTTATTGCTACTCTCTCACAGAGACTGACTAGATCGTCGGAGGGTCCGCCACCGGGATAAACCCCGGTGTTTCAGGACCGTCTGCAGGTACACAAGACCTCGGATCCGAACCCTCTGATCCAAGTCGAAGCATCCACCGCACTCCGAGCCAGTCGCAGGAGCCGCCAGGTCACTCTGAGGGTCGTCGGACAAGCAGCTTTCTCCTTCAATACAAATCGAGTCCGAACTCACACCTGGTGCATCCACACGTCTCCCAAAAATAAACCGCATCAGGTTGGCAGCGTCTGTGGGAACACTGCTTCAGAAGCCGACCCGAGCACGACCATCAAGGCACCTCGACACCGAACTCTCATGGCCTCGAAGGGCAAGGGGGCTGCCTCCTCCGTCAACCGACGGGACTCGCCCCCACCAACTGCTAACGCCGGTCCACACACTTCAAAACACAGGGCTCACCATCAGGGATCCCAAAGGAGCGTCACCCGTCAGGTCCAGCCCGACCTACGGGGAGTAATCGTCAACCGACAGATTAGCCGCAGCAGGGAAAGGGCCGCTTCCAACCCGGCCCCGAACCATCCAAGACTGCCGCCCGAGGGACGGAGGTCAGCACTCAGCCGCATCGGAAGGCAGCCTTCAGACCGACCAAACAAGGTCGAGGGAGCCCTCGTCACTCACAAGGAGTTCCAAGACTTCCGGAGAGAAATTCTCGGGGCCCTCCGACGGGCCCCCAGGGAGGAAACCCTCCACTCCCAAACCGGGTCGGATGCCGAGGCCAGCGTGTCGCGCCCGTCAACAATCCAGCCAGAAGACGATGGCGTACTCCTAAGGCGCCTCCAAGAGATGGAGGATCGCCTCGATCATATAAGAGACGGCGACCAACGAGCGGCTCAGGGATACAGACCTGTCCGTCCTCCCTTCTCCGCCCCCATCCTCCAAGCGGAAATACCCAGGAATTTCCGACCACCTCAATTCGAGACCTACGACGGCGAGGGAGATCCCGCTGATCACATGGAGGGTTTCAAAACCATCATGATGATTCACAGCGCCTCGGATCCCCTGCTATGCCGAGCCTTCCCCACCACACTTCGGGGTCCGGCTCGTGAATGGTACTCAAAACTCACCCCCAGCTCCATTTACTCCTTCGACCAACTAGAGGGCAATTTTCTTGCCCACTTCGTCACCAGCCGGAAGGCGGAAAGGACCAGCGCCTCTTTACTTGGGCTCAGACAGATAGAGGGAGAGTCCCTCAGAGTGTTCGTCCGGAGGTTTACCACGGAGGCAAGGTCGGTCTCCTCTCTTGATCCAGGTGTCGCCTCTGCCGCATTTCGGCACAACGTCCGTCATGGACAGCTGAAAGCTTCTCTGGCGAAGAGACCCCCCGTCGACTTTCCTGACCTCCTCAACAGGGTCAAGAAATACATTAGGACAGAAGAGGCCCTTAGCCCCGAAGATGCTAGGGAGGCCACCTCGAAGGGAAAACGGAAGGCCGAAGAAGTCGAACCATCAAAGAAGGCTCCGAGGGACGCGGGGGCCATGAAGAAGATCCCGCCGGTCCCCCGCTTCGAGAGGTACACTCCCTTGACACATAACGTATCCGCCATCCTCTTAGAAGTCGAAGACAAAGGCATTGTTCGGCTACCTCCCCGACCTAACAACAGCAAGAACCGAGATCAGCGCTTCTACTGCCGCTTCCACAGAGACCATGGGCACGACACCGACCAATGCCGGGCCCTGAAAGATGAGATTGAGGAACTCATCCCAGGGGGTACCTCTGAGAATTCACCCGAGAAGTCCCACGGGATCGGCGAGATACTAGGAGCCGGAGGCTCTCGCCTCTGAACCTTACTTCGAACCGCATCCAGGGTCGGGATCTCGAGTCCGAGGGAGCCGCGGATACGCCATTCATCTTGCACTGTGTCCACGGAGGGCCAATGGGAGGAGAATCGAATACTTCCCGAAAAGCCTTCATCCGAGAGGTGAATGCTGTCCAAGACAACCCCTCGCCCAAGCTGCAGCCAATGCCAGTCTCATTCTCAGGAGAGGACCTCGAAGGCGTTCGCCTGCCCCACTGCGATGCCCTCGTCATTAGCCTCCACATGGCTAATTGTGAAGTTCGCCGAATCCTCGTCGACAACGGCAGCTCGGTTAATATTCTTTTCCTCGAAGCCTTCGAGAATCTCAAGTTACCTGGAGGTAAGCTCAAGCCGGCCGGATACACCTTGCATGGGTTCTCCGTCGTCCCTGTCGTGATAGAAGGGATTGTTACCCTCGACGTTACTGCAGGATCGGCTCCCGTCAAGAGGATCGAGTCTATGGACTTCATGGTGGTCAACGTCAAGGCGGCTTACAACGCCATACTCGGCCGACCCGGATTATGCTCCCTCCAAGCATTGCCTTCGGCTTACCATCTGAAACTTAAATTTCCCACCCCGCAAGGAGTCGGCATCGTCCGAGGCAGCCAAGAAGCAGCGCGATCGTGCTACATGACCACCGTCGGGGGAGGTGTGTTCCCCCTCGACGCCGTCAAACTCGAACCTAAGAGGGACGCCGTCGAGTTCAAACCAGAACGAAACGGCCCTACTCCCGGACCTGTCGTCGAGCTGGAGGGATTCCCATTTGATGTCGTGCACCTAGTGAATTTCCTTGAGGGACGAGCATAAGTTCTAACTTAGCTAGAAGTAAACCTTTTGTAAAGCTTTTGTATGTAAAGGGCCGTTTTAGCAGCCCTCCCTATCTTATACGAAGGAAATCTCTTTGTATTATACTCCAAACACCTCGGCAGATCCGACCTAATACCAGACAAGGGGATCGGCACCCAAGTCTTCACCCCGATATCATCCCCGACGCCTCGGTAGATCCGATCCGACCCCAGGCCTCACAACGCCCCACGCCGATCCCTCACGGACCAACAGGACCGAACCACGCTCCCTTCACCATTCCGTACACTATCAACCGGAGCAAAGAGTGAAATGAATTCCTTATACTCCTTTATTGGGTTATGAGAAAACAGACAAAGACCGTTACAGAAACACTCCTCTCATCTCAAACTGTGGGAAGCCGCCCTCTCAGGGCCCCTCTGGTCCGACGAATGGCGGGATCACTCCAATCGAACAACTTGGAACTCTCTCCTTGTCATAATGGTCCTTCGGTTCGGCCACGGTCGACACACCGGCCACGGAACTCTGGGCATCAACGGGCCGCATACGCTCCAATAGCGGCAGCGCAGAGGGTACCCCCTCCGCTCGCTGACCACCCAAGGAAGGTCTCGAGACGCCCAGCATCGTCCGGTAGCGGTGTATCTCCACCTCATTCTCCACTATCACATCGCGAAGTAGCTTCTCAGAGGAGGGCCTCTGCACCGAGGAACTCGACATAGTATATCCGAGTCCGACACCCACGAGTTCCCGATCCACCATCGCCCTCCTCAGCTGGCTTGCCTCCTCACCAAGGGCTTCAGACATGTTCCTGTAATAATTAAAGGCTGCATCAGCATTACGGGCCCTCTCACGGTACCGAACCAAAGTGGCCTCCAATGCCTCAACCTTGCTCCGGAGCCACGCCACGTCAGAACGACGGGGGTCCGCCTCGGGAAGGGAAGCCACAACCTACAAGAGAACCAACTCAACACAGATAAGCAAGGAGGTTCGGAAATATCCGAGGTCAAAACACTTGGCCAGTCAAAAATACTTTTTTATAAATTGTGCTGCTTCTTACAAAAAAGGCGGTGGCCAGTCCGCGGAAGGCAAATACAATCGAAGGGGGGAAAAAGAAAGATAAAACTATACAACATGTTTTCCCACCTCGGCATCGGTCAGATTCGCAGGAGGGTCGACAGCCGGGTTGCCAACGGGCCCTTCTTCGGCAGGAGTCTTCGGTGTCCCCTCGATCTCCATATCATACTCAAAGTTGGGCAGGTCGACGGTCGGGTAGAAGTGCCTCATATGACTGAGGGCCTTCGCATAGCACTCATCCTGGGCCTTGATCACCATCCGCTGACCCGCATCCGTCAGCTCTTCCCTCTCCTTGGCGAAAGCAGTCGTCAACTCCTCCTTCTCCTTGGCGAACTTCTTCTTCAAGGAGACCACCCTCTTCCCCCACTCTGCATCCTTGGCCTCGAGCTCGAGCTTCATCTGCTGCTCCCTCTTATGCGAGCCCTCGAGCTCGATCCGCATCTCCTTCATCTCCCGCTCGCTCTTATCCGCCCGAGCTCGCTCTTGTGACAGGGATGCTTCGTAGAGGTTCTTTACGTTAGCCCCCTGCATACAAGCCTGCGACCAACAAGCACAAATAAGAAGAAAACTCCCGAAGCAAGATTAACAAGAGGGATAAGGTCGACAAGCTTACCAGCACGATGGCCTGTGCCAGGCGCGTAAACGCCACCTCTACGGGCTCGCTCTCCATCACCTGGCGATCGCGAGGGGTTGCCAACTTCTCCACCACCTCAACGGCCTGGGCTTCCTCCGTCAGACAGTCACCCATCCGAACCGACCAGTCCGGTGCCCACCGTTGCCTCAACATCTCCACCACCGGGTCCTCTTCCTCGACCTCTACCAAGGGACCTTTCCCCTTGTCGAGATCGGGTGCCCGCGCTTGGCCCTTGCCCCTCGAAAGGGCCACCCCCTGCTCGTCTCCGAACAAGTCCTCTTAGCCCTCGACTCGAGCGGGGCCTCCGAGATAACTAGGGGCGACTCGCTCGGCTTCTTCGTCGTCTCCCCCTTCTTCTTCTCGGCGTTCTCCTTCTTCATGGCGAGCCTCCTTGCCTTGATTGATGCTTCATCCATATCTACAGAAAAAACCATTAAGTGCAATGAGCAAGAAAGTACGAAAAGATCGAGAAAAAAGAAACAACTACATACGCAGAACGGTTGGGCTCAGTCCAACACTCGCCAGGTGGGCCTCCGTCACCTTCGTCCAATCGATACTAGGGGACAGACGGAGGCGCTCGACAAACCCCCACTCCTCGGCCGTCAGATCCCTCGGCCTCGGCGGTTGATAGCTCGGCTTGGAGTGGTTCCATCGGGTGGGAATGTCCCAGGGCCCTTCACTCCGGATCACCAGATATTTTTTCTTCCAATCTTTGATGGAGTCCGGGTGGCTGTGAACGACCTTCCCCTTACTCCGAGGGGAGATATAGTAAACACCCTCAACCGCCGAGCTAATCATCAACATCGCCCGGAACACATTCAACCGCAGGGGTACCTTTTTTTCCTCGCACGTCAGTACAAAACAGATAATCTGCTTCCAAGAGTTCGGCCCGTACTGCATCGGCGCCAAGGAGGCCCAGTTCAGTACTTCCCGAACAAACGGGTGGACTGGCAGTCTCAGCCCGGAGATGAAGGCGTCCACTGGGAAGATGCAATACCAAGCAGAAAGAGGATCGGTTGGGCGCAGAGTAGAGCTTGGCAACATCAATTCGTAGCCAGGCCCTATGTGGTACGCCAGCTGCAAAACCTCCAAGTCCCCGCCCTCCAAGACGGTCGGAATCGCATCCATCATCACCCTCTTCCGACTCGGCGAAGAGGGCTGCATGCCAAAGAGCTCCTTGTCAGATAGGTCGTCGGGATACTGATGGAAAGGCTTCGGCTGTACGGGCAAACCTGTCATTAGATTACGGTGAACAGGCACCTGGCTCGAATCACCAGTCCTCGACCCCGCCTTCCTCGGAGCCTTCTTCCTTCTCTTGGTTCGCTTCGGCGAGGGGATAAATATTGGCCCCAGATCGGTCGGCATGGAACTCGGACCCGCGCCCTTAACTGTGGATCTCCTTACCGAGTTTCCCTCGCCTCCCTCCTCCTCGAAAGCCAACTCTAGAATACGGACACCATCCGAACCATCACTTGCCTCCTCCGACTCACTACTCTCCACCACGAAGGGATGCCGAGGGCGTAACAGCCTCACATTGTGTACCTCCTCCTCACCTACTGGTTCCTCCCACGAAACCGAATCGGAAGGCTCCGCTGCGTGTACTAACTCCTCCTCGAGCACGGGCTCCTCCCACGATGTCGATTTGGAGACAGGTTTCACATCCCCCCTAGACGTCGACGACGACGAGCCGGACTGAGCCCTATCCATCTGTGCCTAAACAAAACAAACTTACCAACTAACCTGGAGTCACTTCGGAAGGGCAAGTCTAGTACAGCAAACTGCAGGGACGAGCACGGAAGTGTTGGGAAATTTTTGAAAAGGAAAGCAGCAAAAAAGAAGTGGGCTAAAGGGGGAGAGGGGAGAATATTTATAGAGGATGAAAACGACTCCTCGATTTCCGCAATTACTGTTCACCTATTGACGTGCAACTGCCGCCTGGAAAATCGTGCCACGTCCTCGAAACGTGCGTTGCTGACGTCATCCAATGCCAGGCTGCCAGCCAGACGCGGGGGTCGGTTCGGATGCGGTATTCGGCAGAGAGAACATTTTACTTAAGATTTAAGGTGCCGTCCTTCGACAGACGCCCCGAGCTCTAGGGCTCGGTCGGTTCCCCTCTCACCCGCGAGCAGCTCGGGGCTTACAGCCTCGACAGCCGAAACCCCGAACTGTTCGAGGGTGAGACAGAAACCACCATCACCTGGAGCCCTATCGGAAGACAGATTGGCCAACCTCCAATCGGAGACGACCCATCCATCTGAGGCTCTTCAGCCCCAAGTCCGGAATGCGGTTGATGCCCCTCCCATCTGGATCTCTCTTGGGCCAAACAACCATATCAAGGTTGTCTGACCCGAAAAAGGATCCAGACGGCAGAGCCACCACCAATCTGAGGCTCCTTATCTACCGGTCCGAATTTCGGTCGTTACCCCTCTCACCCTGATCTCCCCTGGATCTGGCTACCGTATCAAAGCCATCAGATCCAAGAGAAGATCCGGGCGGCAGAGTAACCACCTCTCCGACACAACCGAGGGTAAAGTTTTGCAAGAGACAGACGTCCGCCGGAGTAGACACCTCTGATGGCCAATAAACCACCCTTGCTGTGATCCAACCCACTGCGGAGGGAGGGGTACTTATAGCCTCCCCCATAGGCCGGCCTTTATGACGTGGGGAAAACTAAACGACGGAAGCCCATGCGCCATGCATTTACTAGGCGGGGCAATTAAGGCCCCTAGGAAATTGGAACATCACACAGATCCCGGAGCGCCTTCAATGCTCTGCAAAGACAGCGGGCTACCCTGCTTAACATTCCTAAGGCACAACGGTTCGCCCACACCCTTGCCGACCCGTAACCCCTCGCCAGCTCGAGGCCAAGTCTAGTACCAGGGTAGTCATATTAGGGAGACTCAAACGGCTCACCATCGCCCTTGCCGACCCGAAATCCCTCACCGGCTCGAGATCAGGTCTGGCACCAGGATAGTCTTCTCGGAAAGGCTCAACGACTCGCCCTCATCCTTGTTGACCCATAATCCCTCGACAGCTCGAGGTCAGGTCTAGCACCAGGGTAGTCTTCTCAGGAAGACTCGACGGCTCGCCATCACCCTTGCCGACCCGTAATCCCTCGGCAAGCTCGAGGTCAGGTCTGGCACCAGGGTAGTCTTCTCAGGAAAGCTCAACGGCTCGCCAACACCCGTGCTGGCCCGTAATCCCTCGCCAGCTCGAGGTCAGGTCTAACACCAGGGTAGTCTTCTCAGGAAGGCTCCAAGGCCCGCCATCGCCCTTGCTGACCCGTAATCCCTCGCCAAGCTCGAGGTCAGGTCTGGCACCAGGGTAGTCTTCTCAGGAAGGCTCAACGGCTCGCCAATACCCTTGTTGGCCCGTAATCCCTCGCTAGCTCAAGGTCAGGTCTAGCACCAGGGTAGTCTTCTAAGGAAGGATCCAAGGCCCGCCATCGCCCTTGCCGACCCGTAATCCCTCGCCAAGCTCGAGGTCAGGTCTGGTACCAGGGTAGTCTTCTCAGGAAGGCTCAACGGCTCGCCAACACCCTTGTTGGCCCGTAATCCCTTGCCAGCTCGAGGTCAGGTCTAGCACCAGGGTAGTCTTCTCAGGAAGGCTCCAAGGCCCGCCATCGTCCTTGCCGACCCGTAATCCCTTGCCAAGCTCGAGGTCAGGTCTGGCACAAGGGTAGTCTTCTCAGGAAGGCTCAACGGCTCGCCATCACCCTTGTTGGCCCGTAAATCCCTCGCCAGCTCGAGGTCGGGTCTAGCACCAGGGTAGTCTTCTCAGGAAGGCTCCACGGCGCGCCATCGCCCTTGTTAACTCGTAATCCCTCGTCAGCTCGAGGTCAAGTCTAGCATCAGGGTAGTCTTCTCAGGAAGGCTCAACGGCTCGCATCACCCTTGCCGACCCATAATCCCTCGCCTGCTCGAGGTTAGGTCTGGCACCAGGGTAATCTTCTCCGGAAGTCTCAAACAGTTCGCCATCATTCTTGCTGACCCATAGACTCTCGCTGGCTCGAGGTTCGCTCTAAACAAATCCGGACAACCCCCTCATGAAGGCCCAGTGGTTTGCCACCCCATTTCTACATCCGTAAACACTCCTCCACGGCTAGCTCCCGCACCCCTACAGGAGTGGGGGGCTTGTGTGGTAGGGTAAAAATGGCTTGGGGCCCAACTAGGGCCCAATACAACTCTCACTCAAAAGTGGTAGAAACAACACTCTAGTTCGGCTTCGAGCCACTGCAGGGTCGCCGCCGAACCTCAGGTTCACCCTCACAGATCTGGTCTCCTCGTATCCGATGAGCGGCGATGGCCCTCGGCCTCCGATCCACGATAGCCCGCCGGGCCGTCCACCCATCCTGGTGTAGGATGAAGATGACTTGGCGCACCCTATGCCACCAGATTCTCCCAGAAGCACAGAAGCCCCATGATCTGCCATGTCAGCTCCAAATACCACCAAGGGCTTTGCCACGTCAGCCCTATACCACTCCTGGTACTGCCACGTCAGCCCTAAACCCCCTGGGCCTTCTGCCACGTCAGGCCCATGGGCTTTCGGGTTCAGACCCAGCCCCCAAGCGGATCCAAACCCGGTTGGAATTCTCTATAAATACTAGACCCTCACCCACCTTTTCAGGTAATCAATCTTTTGCCACTTAAATTCACCTAGTTATTGCTACTCTCTCACAGAGACTGACAAGATCGTCAGAGGGTCCGCCACCGGGATAAACCCCGGTGTTTCAAGACCGTCTGCAGGTACACAAGACCTCGGATCCGAACCCTCTGATCCGAGCCGAAGCATCCACCGCACTCTGAGCCAGTCGCAGGAGCCGCCAGGTCACTCCGAGGGTCGTCGGACAAGCAGCTTTCTCCTTCAATACAAATCGAGTCCGAACTCACACCTGGTGCATCCACACGTCTCCCAGAAATAAACCGCATCAATCACCCTTTTGACGGATCTGGATTTCAAATTAACTCTTATGAATTATCTCTGTTTTGGTACTGATGTGTCTGAACATTCATATTCGAAATTTTGTTGCATTACTCTGTTTTCCAAATTTTATTGACTATACTATCTGTAATATAATTTCATGATAATTTATATTTTGAGACTAGATGTACTAGGGAATCTCCTAGATTTTTCTCAGATTTAATTACAATAATTTTAAACTCTTTTAATGCCTATAAACAAGATTTTTTATTTTCTGGCTGAACATATCTTCTGTATTAAACACTGTTTTCAACCCCATTTCTGTGGCTGATGTATGACTTGTATATATGAGATGGATTCGGCAGAGAGTCTAGTTTCCAAATTTTCTGACGGATCTAGATTTGCAATTCTGTAGCAACAGGAATCTCAAATTTAGGTCAACCTCTCTTCGCAGGTAACATAACGTACAGTAGTGTCTTGCTGTCCAGAACTTGAAGTTTCGTTGTTTTGACTATTATGAGTTTTTTTTTTTGTCTTCCGTTTGTGTTCCTATTCATATTAGACTCATCCTTTGTTCTCACCATGTATTTAGCACTGTTTGTATTCGTTCACACCTGTTTAATAATAATAAAAACTACTCAAGCCGGGGTTTTTTAAGGGTAAGATCTAGTAGTGGACAATATAGAAATGCGTATTCAGAAGGGAACTCATTTTCCCCACTGTTTACCGTGGTACCCACTGTTTATCTCTTGATGCATAAGGGCATGATCCATGACACCGTTACTGTTTGTTATTACGTTGTTGTTACTGTTTGTCTGAATATACTGCCATACTGGTTCCACTACGAAATCTTAAAACGAAACTGTTTGATGTAGCAACCATGTGGTATAATTTGGGACGCTTGAAGTACTACATAGATAGTAATGAATATTAGAAATAAAAAATAACTGTTTTCACTGCCACACCCTATCACTGTTACGGTTGACATCACTGTTATTGTTGACTTTATTGTTACTGTTATTACTACACTTTTTACTGTTATCTTGCTATCTCTGTTATCCGTAGACTCTCACCTTTGTTGTTCCTCCTCCACGTCAGTACTTCCATTTTGTTTTAGTTTTTCCCCTTCCTTTTCTTGCTTGTGCTGCTTGCGGCCCGGAACTTGCATCTAACGGGCATTATGTTTTTCCTGTCTTCCTATTTTTCTTGTGATTGCTATATGAGCAGGATTTGGTGATCGCTTGCCTACTGGAGTTGGTGAGCAAATGTTTTGAGCTATGCATTGGAAAAAATTGCTGAATGTTTTGTTTTGAACTATTTTATTCATGTACTGTGTTGAGACTTGTATTTGGGCTTGTAGTCCTAGGATATTGTTTTGTTTAGGATCATGTATTTGTTTGGAATATTTATTATTGTTGCGAATAAATACTGTTGAGTTATAACTATTTTATGCATGCCTGGTTGAGTATACTGTTATATTTACTGTCGTGACGAGTCAAGTAGATCCGTATAGCTTATGGATGGTGAAAACTATACGCTAGGCTTAGTCGCATACCGTATTCCGTATTTCTTTTGGGAAGCAGGGCATGACAATTGGAATCAAAGATAATATGGATAGGATAAGAATGAATGTACACCAAGTAAGGAATCAATAAATAAGGATGACTGCAAGGGACAGAAGGAAATAAGAAATGAAAGAATTGAATATGAAGGGATAAAAAAGGAATCGAATAAGATTAGTATCCAGATCGCAAGTTGGTATGTTCATGTGATCAATTGTGGAGGGTATACTTGTTGAGCTTAACATGGTTCGAATCTGGCTATAGTCTAACCTGATTAGGGTCTAACCGGGCTAACACATTAGCCTTAACCTGGCTCTGATACCACTAAAAACCCTGTCACGCTCCGCTTCTTGTTATACGAAAACACAGGCACAAAAGTGAGGCCCATCAAATAATATAAGTATACCAACTCATATCATCCAAAAGTTGTACAATATCAATAAGCTCAACAATACATTACTAATCACGGGAATAAGAATGTAATGTAATAACCAATCTCTGAGATACAAGAACATACAAAATGCCGAGAATACACAATGCAATAGCAGTACGTCAAGTTCTTTCAGTAACCATCGTCATTATCTATATGCACAATAACTCAAAAGAAAAATAGAGAGTACCCATTAGAGCAAGCTTTGGGTGATAAGTAGTAGCAAGTAGTGAAATAATAAGGTAAAATATAATTATAAATAAGAAACTGGGATGATATCAGAGGTCAAAAAATGATAAACGATAACAAAATCAAGTCGTTAATCAATTATACAATGGTCGTTAAATAATATTCAATAATTAGTAAAAATAATAATCGATGAATGATGGTCAGTAATCAATATTCTATGGTCAATAATCAATAAACAATAGTCGATCAACGATAATCGATAATAAATAAATCAATAGTCGATGAACAATAATCAATAATCCATAAATCAATAGTCGATGTAAAATAATCAATAATCAATAAATTAAAAGTGTCAATTTTTAGGTCTATCAATCTTTTATTAACATATTTAATGCACGCAATTCTGCGTCCTATACCACAAATTCGGGTGCATACAAACAAGTGAACGTTTAGACTATAGTGGTGAACTTATAGATCATGTACTCAACAACGATAATCAATAACGAGAATCCACAATCAACTATCAATAATGGAAATTTGTCCATGATACGATACACGATAACAATAACATTATAAGGAAACACGGGCCCCCCATCTAAGTACAGTCTCTGATTGTTCACTACGAAGTCAACCCTTATTACCCCAGCTTGTTATTATTTTATTAACATTAATTGTGAATATGCAATCGATGGAACGGGTGTCGAGAATTATGCAATGGGTACAATCAACGTGAACGATAGTGTCGATACAATATAAGAAGGTATCAAGACTGTGCAATACATAAAATATACATAGTTCAATTCCTTAAAATAGCGGGTTTACATTCAAAAACATTACAATGTAGGTTCCAGATAGCAGTACTTATTGGTACTCAAATGCACTTTCACGCTGGTACGGGAATGCAAATCCGATTCTGTAAGAGATTATAGAAAGTAGACTCTCTGTCGGTTCTAACGCATATTTACATGGTACATTGTAGTTAAAATAGTTATGCATATAAATTCATTCTCTACTGGTCTTGTGTGCCAGCATGATTCTGGAAACTATAACATGATAATACTAAAATGAATAACTTACAATATATAAATCGGATTGAGAATTCGTAAGATGTTCCGGATTCCAGACTCAGTGTGCTATAATTTCTATGTACAAAGTACTAAGTTTCAGTGTCGGGTACTGGGTCGAAACCTCAGTACAAGTTCAAGCAAATTATAGGCAGTAAAGTTGAATGTTCAATAATACAATAATCAACGGTTCAAGATTTATGGTGTTGATATTTGCAAGTGGACAAAATCGCACAAGTAATATAGATAGGTGAGTAGAGTGTCGAACCCACAGGGACTAGATATTTTACTGAGTACCGATATCGCTAGATGAATCACTATTTGGAAGGTCGAATTTTATAAATAATAAAGCAACTAAATTACCTTAATATAATTATCTAACTAAATTGGTGAAGAGGGAGAGGGCTGTGAAACAGTAAAGCTCTTGTAATTTGTTAAGGGTAAAGTTTGTTCTAGGGCTCTTGGTTCACCTCGTTTATCACACACACAAATTATAATTCCTTATAAATTAAAGATATTATTTTTCCCAATTGTCGACCAAAATTCTAAAGATATTAACCACTCTATCAACGTAGTCTAAAAATTATTCTCAATTAATCATTCGTCTATCCACCAAATTATTAATTGAATAATTGAATTTCTCAACGGTCACGTCCTCCAATATACGGTCTTCATTTTTTATTAATCACAAATAACCTGTTCGGTCTCTTTATGATTAGAGAAATCATACAAATGTCTATCCACCATGTTGTATGCATAAATAATAAAAATTTAAAACACAATCAGGAAAAATAGAGTAATAACCAGGAATTAAAATCTGTGTTCAAAACTTGGCTACATCTTAGCCTCTAGAACATTTAAATTCAGTTCATGTTCGATTTGCATTGACGTCAGCAGGACCTGTCACGTCCTGCTGTCTTGTCGCCTCTGGAGCCGCGCGCCAGTCGTCCGTGGGTCCCGCCTGCCGCTGATGTATGCGGCTGTCACTTCGAAGCAAGAAGTGGAAGAAGTCTTCACGTGTGCTGCTTCTGTCTCCTTATTTGGTTCGATGTCAACACGCAAGAAGAAAGAAGGGGAAGTCACGTCAGCCTTGAGACTTGCGCGCCTGTCACACCCGCTGTCAGCACTCAATGTCGCCCTTCTCTCTCTTGCCTTTGTTTCGATCAGTGCGGTAAGGGACAGAGATGCTCTCTCTCTCTTACTTTTTTTCTTTTGTGGTATTGCACAGCCGTCACCTCTTGATCATTTCTCTCTTCTTTGCTTCTTCTTATAGAGAACGGGGAGGAGAATTAGGGTTGCGCTTTTTGCATAAAAGTCCACATTCTTTCTTTATTTCCTTCCTTTTATAACCCAGAATTTTATTTACTTCCCCTTCTTTCTTTTCTTCCTTTTATTTCCACCACGTGCTGTGCTGCTGCATACACAAAATAATATCTGAAGTGAGGATTTTTTAAATAAAATAAATTAAATTAGTTTAAAATTAATTAAACTAACTTTATATCATATTAGCGTATAAAAATCCTTTTAAAATTTATTTGTCGCAATTTTAACTCAACAAAACAATAAAATCGATAAATCAATTATTTTACTTTGTTTGTTGATTTTTTTTCACAATTCTTTTCTTTTTGCATCAAAATTATTATTTCTTCAAAAATAATTAATTGAATGAAATCATATAGAAATAAGATGAATTATAAATAATATCAGTGAAAACAAGCCATTTAAATAGGTAAATGAGTACAAATATTTGTATATAAATTAGACACATCAATTTAAATCAATAACAATTGCACGATAAGAAGAATATGAATCAATAACATGGTACGATAAAAAAGGATAATGAATCAGTAATGGAGTTCAATTAGATACGACATTCAAATCAATAACTATTTGCCGGACATCAAGGAAAATGCTAGCACATGAACAATAAAATGTGTACAAGAGATTTTTATCTGATACGAAAATTACAGCATGATGAGAATCGACACTCGACGGCAAAGACAACAAGAGCAATAACACACAGCAGCAGCAAGCAAGTGAGAGCGATGGCAACAAGTGGAGGTTCAGGCAACAACAACAGCAAGTCAGCAACGGGACGATGTCAAGTGAAGCTATAGGAGACAAGCAAGGAGATGCTCGGTAGTTGACCAGGGTGATGAAGGATATGGAAACAATAGTAGAGAGCGATCAGGCTTGAGGGCTTTAGGCAATGGCGAGGGGACTCGACCGTCTGTGCTCGAGGGAAGGAGACAGTCCGGGTGTTGGGTTCAGTGACAGCAAAGGAGAGGGACAGAGGGCAGTGAGGATGGAGCTTCGGTGAGAGAGATAGGGTGCAGCAATGGGGCGAGGTTTGATGGCCATTAGCATAGCCAAGAAGTCGGGGTGAGAGGTGGAGGCAGGAGGCACTCAGGGAGGTGGCCCGCGGGTGTCGAGGTGCAGCAACGGTGGTATTGTGGTCATGGCCGAAGGAGGAAGATGACCGTCAGGGGTCGAGGTGGAGCAGCAGTACGGTGGAAGGAAGAAGGCATTAGTTACGGGGGTGGTGATCAGGTCGAGGTGCAACAATGGTGGAAGGCAATGGGTGCAGGTAGTGGCCATGATGGTGTAGCTTCGGGTGATAGGGTGGTGGTGCTGGCAATGGCTGCGATGTGGAGATCATCGTCGGTGTTCAGGAGCAAGATGGTGATAGGATGAAGTGGCGAGGTTCTGCTCCGACAAGGAGGCGGTGCAATCTGGAGCTCGTGGATGGGGGGAATAAGGCGGTGGAGGAGGGGATGTTGATCGGGTGGGGCTCAGGACTGCGGTGGTCTGCTGAGGTCACGATCGGTTGTTGGGTGCTCGGTTTTTGTGAAGGAAGAGAAGAAGATGAAGGGAAGAAGATGAAGAAGATGATTAGGAGGTGGGGGAAGTTAATGAGGAGATTAAGGAGGAGGATTATCAAGGTAGTTAGATTAGTAGGGGATTAGATTATGGGGTAGTTAAGAGAGATTTTTTGTAGGATTGGTTAATAGATAAAAATGCAAATATTGACTATTACGTTTGAGATTTCTTGTTTGGGTTTTGGATATGATGATGTTGGGTTTGGGTTGGGGATTAGATTAAAGTATTTAAATTATGATTTAAAAGTTGGGGCTTCGGCTTATATGTGGGTTCACAATATAATGAAGAAATAAACCATCATTGGGTGGGATATGGGTTCACAAAATAAATCGGATTGGGTCGGGCATAACAAAAAAAGATAACAAATAATAATAACAATAGTATGGATTAAAGTTGGGTTTTGACAAAATAATAGATAATCCAGAGAAATATTGTAGAATGGAATAGGATTTGGGTTTGAGTTTTTCACAAAATAATCATATAATCAAATAGTATGGACAAGAATATTTTGGTTCAAAAATAATAATAGGCACCACTGAAATTAATAATTGGAATGGACTTAATATTAAACGATAGTAATCATAAAATAAATAATACTAGTAAGATATGATAGAGTGGATTTGAATTTCTCCGTTCCACAAAAAAAAGAGTCAAATGAAAGAAAATTGGATTTAATAGATTGGGAGAATATATGTCAAAAATTTGGAATACAAGAATTGGAAGAGAGAGAAAAAGAAATACAAATAAAATCCATACAAACAGAAATGGGGTTACAATAGAACATCAAGTGCAGAACTTGATTGTGAGATCATATTGGTTGAAATCGGAACACTGTTCTTAAATATTCCTAGTCATGTATTATTGTGAATTAGGACAACAACAATACATAGAGATTAGTATGTGCGTAGATTGCTGACCATATCTCACGGATCATTGATATGAGACATCAAGTCTTCACATGGGAACATATTAGAGTAATAATGTACTAGACTGTCACACCACGAGAATGATGCATGGATCATTACGTGAGGGTCATGGGCGATTCTCACAATGACAATGGTGTATGTGGTCCTTTGACTTGAAGTCCCTACATGAGAAGTTATATTTTCAATACCGTCAAACGTCGTTTGTGATAAGGTGATTATAAAGTCAGCTATTGGACATACTATGAATCATTAGGATGAATGTAACTTAGATAGGATTTGTCCCTCCGACCTAACAGGAGCGATATCTTCGGACCCCTTGATCGAGTGAGACTGCAAAATGCATGGTCATGCTCAAATGAGTTAATATGAGATATTGATCTAATTTGTTTTAATGTCTACTCCAACATCAAGAAACCAAAGATTGAACTATACGAGGTTGACACGCTCCATGCTTTGTGGACAAAAGGACTAGACTACATGGTAACATTGGTCACGGATAGGTTATGTAAAATCACTGGTATTCCCGTTGCTTGAGTATTTGTAACACCCTGAATTCCAAAACATACTGAATTCGAATTTCCACAGGATCTTTACACTTCTTTCGTACAATTTTACAAGGAAATAAAACTTTTTGTTACATTAGAGTTTACATTTAATTACATATTTACGACGGAAGCAATTTACAACAATTTACATGAATTGAAATGTACAACACTTGGACCATTCTTTAATCAGCATGCATTCTTTATTCTTGTTAATCACTTTACCCTGCATAAAAACTGTGGGCGCTTCAGTTGCTTACAACCGACAAAATATTATACACGGCTATCCTCTCTATACCGAAACAGTATAACGATTCTCAATACTTAACAAACCACAAACTTGTTCACAAACACAGCTAAGGGGACTATCCTATTGATGTTGTGTGCTGAAAGTGCACTTAGTCCTTAATGCAACTATTTACTTTAAATGACACTAATGCGCACTTGTTCAGAGTCTATGCAGCCCATACTATATAAGTCCGAGGGCAAGCCCTTAACCGTTCTTCATCTTGTAGGGTTCAATCCCTTGCCATGATTTAATCTACTACTGTAACTACGGTAAATATCCTAGAGGTTCTACGAACTACGAACTAATGTCTAGGCACCCTGGAGAGAATCCCAACGCACTGATACATGACTTATCGTACAGGCATCTGTGGTAATTTACCTCCTACCATAGACATGACACCACCCTTAGTCGCCAAACACCCTACAAGGGTCGCCACCGGGATGGTACTCTGGAGCAGTATCCACGTCCTACTCATGACCAATCATGGGACATCCTGTGAATACTCTCACGCCGCCAATCCAATGGCCTTCATACTCAATATTTTTCTCTTACTTTCATCACATCTTTACCATGTAACTAGTCCTTAATTTAATTGAATCATGAACAAAATCAATCCCTTACGGTTAGCACTCCCACTATACCGGTCTTATTCATTTGTTTCACATGACCCAAATCTTGGTTTTTTCATTTCAAATATCATTTCAATTTTTCTTTCATTTTGTCGGTGTGAGGCTTAGCTGCACCCTAGTTCTTAATTTCAACTCATAATTACAATATTGAGTTTTTCATACTCATAAGTTCTCTTTTACAATTAACATAATTCCCGTCTTTTCTATAAATCAAAACTCATACAAATAATTCAATTGCAATTCATGTATATCATTTTAATCAATAATAATTTCATTTGATTCTCATACTAAAGTTTATTTCATTTATTTAATTGAAAAGCCACAAAGTCGTATTTTTTCATACATAAACCAATTCAATTTAACAATCATAGTCCATAGAATACACAATTAGATTTCCTTTCATTCATAAATTCTTCTTTATCACTTATCATAATTTCTCATAAAAATAAATCACTTTTATGATTTTCCAAAAGTAGATTTCAATAGTTTTTTTGATACAATTTCACTTCTAACTCAATGTTATTTTTGCCAAATAGTTCCCAAATATTTTTTATGAGTTTTACATGATTTTAGAATAATTAACACAATTTTTTTCAATTTTTAGAAGCTAAGAATCTATTTTAAAACTAAAATAAAATTCAATTTTTATATATAGGCCGAGACCATGAATCGAACCCGTAACCTGAAGGAAAACAACCGCAACCGCAAGCCAACTGTGCTACGGTGCATAGGTAAAAGGAAATAATACTTAAGTATCTTAGGGTTCGGATTTTGGGTTTTATTCGAATTTCCGAAACAAAAGAGCAAAGCTCAGGACTCGAACCCGCCACCAAGAGTAGCCCACGCTACAGTCAGCGCCCAACACACCTACCGACCAACTGGTCTAAGCGACCAAGTCGTCCAAAATGGGGGTTTAAATGGTTTTGTTCCTACTCCTTGTTCATCTCTAGTTTCTCAATTTTTCAAAAACGGTTTTGGTTTCTTTTTCTACTCTTTTTGAACTCAAATTTTCCAGATCTTAATATGTATACAACTACAGTAAATCAGTATTTTTAAAGTTATTTTTCACTAATAAAAAATGCATTTCTAATCTTATTTTGTATTTTAATGTCCATAGTTTCGACATTTAGAACAACCACAATTGCACACAATTCGAAGTATAGATTTCTACAAAAATATTCTATTTCTTCATTCCTTTATTTATTAGCCAATCACAATAATTTAGAACACCAAATTTTCTTCCTTGCTATAATGAAATTGCTTACAATTAACCAATTTAATTTCACATGAAACATTCAATTTGTCTCATGGGCATAGATTTTCTCACAACATGATTCTTAATTATCTAGCATAGTAAACATGATAGTTTTTAGCATTGTAATTCACAAATAGCCCAATTACAATCATTTCACAAACATTATCATCTCATCACTAATTAGCCAACATGAGTCAAATCTCAACTAGTTGTTCTCTAATAGTTTCATCAAAACACTCCTAGCATGGTATCTAGATTTAGAAGTCATGAGAAACACTCACCTATTTGAAGGAAAACGAATTGAAAGCTCCTAGAACTCAAGAAAGTAGCCTTCTCCTCCTAGAATGTATTGCAAAATGCTCATCCTCTTTGCTCCTTGGTGCAACCCGAGCCCCCTTGTGCTTGATGGTGATGGCCGGCCCCCTTTTGGTTGGAACACACAAGGATTTCAGACTCTAGTCTTTTGCTCACAAATCTCCTTAATCTTTTGCTCTCTTATCCTTTTGTTTTCTCTTCTTTATTAACAAATATTTAGTGCACTAATGAGAAGAAAAGCTATGGGTATTTATACACTTTTAGAGTGAAAATAGATGGCTAGGATTAATCAAGGAGTTAGAGATTAAGGACCAAGATGAGTTTGGAAGTTGTAGCAACTTCCATGAACTCAATAACTACCCCTCAACTCAATCCCACTCTTCCTCTCTCTCTTTGCCACAACCCGGCCTCCCCAGGTGTGCAAAGCACACCCTAGTGTGTGCACGTGCTCCTTTTAGTACCCCATATTAAAAGTTGTACAAATTTAATTAATCAATTGTCCACTAATTGTGTCTACACGACAAGTTGTGACAATTAAAAAGTTGTGGGCCTCAAAATAGTGGGCTTTAGGCTCTTGGGTTATTTAATAAAATATTTAATTTATTAGGGTGTGCTTAATAAAATATTTAATTTATAAGAAAACAAGTTTAGGCTTTATAAAATAGGCTTTTTAGAAAATAAAGAGAAAGAACGAAATAATTGTACATGTTATAAAAGATAATTTTATAAGAAAATATGCATACAAAATTTGTACGTGCACAACACATAAAAATCAACATTTCTCCTTAAATGAAAATTTAGGATATTACAACACTCCCTCCTTAGAATAGTTTTGTCCCCGGAACTACAATTAAAGAGTGAGAAAACAAAACATAATAAGAAGAAAGAAAAGAAAATACACATCAAACAAAGAGCTCAGGATGATCCTTCATCATCCTCTCCTCAGATTTCTAAGTAGCCTCTTCAACCAAATGGTTTCTCCAAACTACCTTGACCATCGGTATCGTCTTATTTCTCAAGACTTTCTCCTGACGATCAACAATCTCAACTGGGAGCTCAATGTAACTCAGATCAAACTGCAAATCCTCTGGCACTACGGGCAAATGATGACTCGGATCTGGAATGTAATCTCTCAGCATAGACACATGAAAGACATTGTGTACCTGGGACAACTCTTCCGATAACTCAAGCCGGTAAGCAGTTTTTCCGATCCTTTTCAATATCTTATACAGGCCTATGAACCTCAGGGCTAACTTTCCACTCTTGCCAAAACGGATCACGTCTTTGCTAAGTGAAACCTTCAAAAAGACAAAGTAACCAACCTCAAACTCAAGGTCCCTCCTCCGGTTGTCTGCATAGCTCTTCTGCCTACTCTAAGCATCCACCAACCTCTTCCTGATCAGATCAATCTTTTCAGAGGTCTGCTGCATAATCTCAGGCCCAAACATCTGCCGCTCCCCAACTTCGAACCAACAAACTAGCGTCCTACATTTCCTGCCATACAGAGCTTCGTACGGCGCCATCCCGATACGAGTCTGAAAACTGTTGTTGTAGGCAAACTCCACCAAAGCTAGATGCCTTTCCCAACTGCCTCCAAAGTCTAGTACACAACACTGAAGCATTTCCTCAAGAATACGGTTGACTCTCTTGGTCTGCCCATCGGTTTGTGGATGGAAAGCAGTGCTGAAATCCGTCTTGGTACACAAAGTAGTCTGAAGACTCCTCCAGAAATGCAAAGTAAATCGCGCATCTCGATCAGACACAATGGTTAACGGAACACCATGAAGTCTGACTATCTCACCAACATACAACTCAGCTAACTTGTCCATAGAAGCAGTGAGTTTCATCACCAAGAAGTGAGCGGACTTGGTTAGTCGATCAACTATAACCCAAATCGTATTATTGCCCCTTAAACTCTTGGGCAAACCCGTAATGAAATCCATACTGATGTTATCCCACTTCCATTCTGGAATAGGTAACGGTTGCAATAGACTTCCGGGTTTCTGATTCTCGGCTTTGACTTATTGACAAATCTCACACCTCGACACGAATTCAGTTACATCCCGCTTCAAACCTGACCACCAGAAATACTATTTAATGTCCTTTTACATCTTAGAACTTCCAGGATGTACTGACAAAAGAGTAGCATGTGCCTCCTGAAGAATACTTTCTTACAGGTCCTACTGATCCAGAATACACAATCTCTCTCCAAACCAAGGCACTTCATCCCTGATTTGAAACTCGGGCAACCTTCCTGCAACTTCCTGCTCCTTCATCTTCTGAATATCAGCAACTTCCTTCTGACTTACAATAATCCTTTTCAATCAGCATAGGCTGAAGCCTCAACTGAGTTAAGGATGCTCCCAAGCCTTGCAAGACAACTTCAATACCAGCCCGATCCAATTATTCTGTCAGGTGCTTCTGAGTCATAATCAAACTGGCCAAACTTCTGTTGCTGCTAAGTGCATTAGCAACAACATTAGCCTTCCCAGGATGATACTTGATTTCAGGAATCATGTCCTCAAGCACTTCCAACCATCTCCGCTGCCTCAGATTCAGATCCTTCTGCTGATAGATGTATTTCAAGCTCTTGTGGTCCGTGTACATGTTCAGTTTCTCACCGTACACGTAGTGTCTCCATTGCTTCAAGGCGAAGATAATCGCAACCAACTCTAAATCATGAGTCAGATAATTCTTCCCATGCGGTCGTAGTTGCCTCGACCCATAAGCGATTACTTTTCCTTCTTGCATTAAGACACAACCAAGCCCACGATGTGAAGCATTGCTGTAAACATCATACTCAACACCTGCTCTAGGCAACGCCAAAATAGGTGCAGTAGTCAGCTTCTCTTTCAACTCCTGTAAGCTTGCCTCGCACTGCTCAGTCCACTTGAAGTTAACATTCTTCTTGGTCAAACCAGTGAGCGGCACGGCTAACTGAGTATAGCCCTGGATGAACCTCCGGTAGTATCCAATTGGCCCAAGAAAACTCCTTATTTTCTTCACTGTAGTAGGCCTTTCCCAATCCTTCACCACCTCTATCTTTTTCGGATCAGTTGTCACTTCCTCCTTAGAAAGGATGTGGCCTAGGAAAGCCACTTCAGATTTTCAGAAATCACACTAGGATAACTTGGCATACAACTCCTGCTCTTCCAGCTTCTTCAAAACTGCTATCAGATGCTCTGTGTACTCCTCCTCCGACTTGGAGTACACAAGAATATCGTCGATAAACACCTCGACGAAAGAATCAATAAACGACCTTAGAACTTTGTTCATCATATCCATAAAAATTGCAGGTGCATTCATCACTCCAAACGGCATAACTAAGAATTCGTAATGCCCGTGTCGAGTTCTGAACACAATCTTATGCACATCTTCAGTTTTCACTTGAACTTGATGGTATCCCGATCGAAGATCTATTTTGGAGAAAACAGCTGCTCCCTGTAGACAATCGAACATGTCATCAATTCTGGAAATCGGATACTTATTCTGAACAGTTCAGCTCTCGGTAATCGATGTACATCCTTATCGAACCATCCTTCTTCTTTACCAACAGCACCGGTGCTCCCCAAGGCGACGTACTCGGTTGAATAAAGCCTTTCTCCAAAAAATTTTCAATCTACCGTTTGATCTCATCCTGCTCCACAAGCACCATCCTATACGATGCCTTGGAAATAGGTGCACTCTCCTGTTGAATAGTGATGCTGAACTCCACATCACGATGCGGGGGTAACCCAGGCAAATCATCCAAGAACACAGTCGGATAATCCCTTACCACATGGATTTGCTGCACCTCTACAGGAACATCCCTCTTACAGATAGCTGCCACCAGATCAGAACATCTCTTCTTCCCTTGGAAAGTGACTTCAGGTCCACCTGAGCCTTCACTGTTACTGTCTTAGTCTTGCACTCGATGCTCGCACTCTTTACCGACATCCAATCAATGCCAATGATAACATTGACTCCCAAGACATTCAGCTCGATCAGATCAATCCGGAAAATTCTATCTCCAATCACAATCTCGCAGTCCGCATAGTACCGATCAGTGGTTAAAGTCTCCCCTGACGGAGTAGCTACTGCTAAGACCTTGCCTAGAAATATCTTCGGTTCAACTCCCAGAACTTTAGCAAACTTAGGTGATACAAAAGTATGAGAGGACCCAGTATCGAACAAAGTAATAACCTTCTTTCCATTCAAATAAAGTTCTCCTGTTACATAACACACACTCGTTACATAACAGTTCACTAAATAACGGGAAAAAGAGACAACAGAAAAACACTCCTAAACACTTCCACTCATACTAGTGATGACGTGATCCACCTCATCAGCGTCAGGTTCAGTCAAGGCCCAATACTCACCTTTGCTGGTACGGCTTCTTCCCAACCTACTGCGTTGGTCCACTACGGTTGACACTCTGCGGCTTGGGGCATTGAGATTTGTAATGTCCCATCTCACCACAGTTGAAGCAAGTCACCATAGGAGGTCTCACCCAAGTATTCCCGGGTCTTCCTGCCGTCTTAACAGCGTTCGCACCCGTAGGCTTGAACCTTTGAGCCGGCGGCTGTCCCCTGACATTTCCAGCAACTGCGGGCCTCTTCCCCACATTCCAGTTGTTCCTCCGATTCTGAACAATGTGGAACTACTCCATGTCCACCTCCGTGGCTGCTGCTCGTTTGACCAGCTTGTTAAACCTCCTGATACTAAGGGGTATCATCCTGGATCTCAGACTTGGCCTCAGCCCATGCTCGAACTTTCGAGGCTTCTTCACCCCGTCCATCACCAGTTCGGGTGCATATCTTGAGAGCTGAGTGAATCTAGTCTCATACTCCCTAACCGACATGCTGCTTTGCTACAGCGCCAGAAACTCCATGGCCTTCTTTTCCTGGACGTCTGAGAGAAAATAATGACTATGGAATTCATCCAAGAATTCACCCAGCCAAGAACAATACCTCCCATCGTCCACTTCATCGATTGCCACCACACCGCCGCATCCTTCTCGAACTGCAGCGCCGCCAACTTCACCTTGCTGCCCTCCGGAGTCTCTAAGACTTCGAAGATAGTCTCTACCTATCAGATCAGTTGTCAACCGTGTCAGGGTCTAACTTCCCCTTAAATACTGGTGGTTTCATCCGCTTGAATGATTCCACGTGTTTGATTGCTTCGGGTACTGGATTCGTAGGTACCCTTCCTTGATTCTGATTCATGGCAATGGCATTGAGTGTCTGATAGACCCTCACTAGTTCCGTTTCCAAGTCCAGACCTTCACCATTTCGAACTCCTCTTCAGTCATATTCTGATGCAAAAGACCCATTAAAATTCGAAGTATAAAACATGAATTTTAAATCAACATTCATTTCAATGAATTCCAAACTTTATACATTCCAATTTAAAACATTTTTGACATAAAAAGAAAGCAGTAAGAAGATACAACAGTCTAGCTCCTACGGTTCCTCTTGGCTTCTCGAAGCTCTCCCCTTAGTTCCTCTACTTCCTTCTTTAGTACATCGTACATGTTTTTCCTCTTCTAGAGTTCCCAAACACGATGATTGAGAGTTGCAATGCTCTCCTTGCACTTTGCACACTGTGCCTGCAGCTCTCTCCCTCTGAGTCTCAACCTGCCTCTGAAGAGACACAATAAGACTACTCGGAACTGGTTCTTCCTCATCGTAGGAATCATCAGATGAAATCGGAGGTGGAGTGATCTCTCTGGACTCAGGCCATTCATCTTCAAATTCTTCTGCATCCTCTTCGTCTAAATCAGCTTACCCGGGGTAATAATCCTCCTCAACGATGTTCCAGTCGTCATCTCCAGCTGGGTGGAAGTGATTCGCCATCTTAAAGAAAGAGGGAGAAGAAGAATAAATTATAGAGCAACACAAATGTAAATGACTTACATTTAAATCTCTAGACTCAACTCACGCCCTAATGTCCACTTCTAGGCTGTCATTCTTTATAAATTTGTACTAATTGGAAGCGTGGCTTTGATACCACTCTGTAACACCCCGAATTCCAAAACATACCGAATTCGAAGTTCCACGGGATCTTTACACTTTTTTCATACAATTTTACAAGGAAATAAAACTTTTTGTTACATCAGACTTACATTACATATTTACAGCGGAAGCAATTTACAACAATTTATATTAATTGAAATGTACAATACTTGGACCATTCTTTAATCAGCATGCATTCTTTATTCTTGTTAATCTGTTTACCTTGCATAAAAATTTTTGGTGCGTCAATTGCTTACAACCGACGAAATATTATACACGGCTATCCTCTCTATGTCGAAATAGTATAACGATTCTCAGTACTTAACAAACCACAAACTTGTTCACAAACACAGCTAAGGGGACCATCCTATTGATGTCGTGTGGTGAAAGTGCACTTAGTCCTTAATGGAACTATTTATTTTATAAGACACTAATGCGCACTTGTTCAGAGTCTATGCAGTCCATACTACATAGGTCCGAGGGCAAGCCCTTAACCGTTCTTCATCTTGTAGGGTTCAATCCCTCGCCTTGATTTAATCTAATACTATAACTACGGTAAGTATCCTAGGTGTTCTACGAACTGCGAACTCATGTCTAGGCGCCCTGGAGAGAATCCCAACGCACTGACACATGACTCATTATGCAGGCATCCTGTGGTAATTCACCTCCTACCATAGACATGACACTACCCGCAGTCGCCAAACACCCCACGAGCGTCGCCACCGAGATGGTACTCTGGAGCAGTATCCACGTCTTACTCATGACGCATCATGGGACTTCCTGTGAACTCTCATGCCACCAATCCAATGGTCCTCATACTCAATATTTTTCTCTTTCTTTCATCACATCTTCACTATGTAACTAGTCCTTAATTTAATTGAATCATGAACAAATCCAATCCCTTAGGGTTAGCACTCCCACTATACCGGTCTTATTCATTTGTTTCACATGACCCAGATCTTGGTCTTTTCATTTCAAATATCATTTCAACTTTTCTTTCATTTTGCCGGTGTGAGGCTTAGCTACACCCTACTTCTTAATTTCAACTCATAATTACATATTGAGTTTGTCATACTCATAAGTTCTCTTTTACAATTAACATAATTCCCATTGTTTCTATGAATCAAAACTCATACAAATAATTCAATTGCAATTCATGTATCTCATTTTAATCAATAATAATTTCATTTGATTCTCATACTAAAGTTTATTTCATTTATTTAACTCAAAAGCCACAAAGTCGTATTTTTCATACATAAACCAATTCAATTTAACAATCATAGTCCATAGAAAACACAATTAGATTTCCTATCATTTAGAAATTCTTCATTATCACTTAACATAATTTCTCATAAAAATAAATTACTTTTATAATTTTCCAAAAGTAGATTTCAATAGTCTTTTTGATACAGTTTCAATTCTAACTCAATGTTATTTTAGTCAAATAGTTCCCAAATATTTTTCATGAGTTCTACATGATTTTAGAATAATTAACACAAATTTTCCCACTTTTTAGAAACTAAGAATCTATTTTAAAACTAAAAAAAAATCAATTTTTATATAAAGGCCGAGACCAAGAATCGAACCCGCAACCTGAAGGAAAACAACCGCAACCGCAAGCCAACTGTGCAACGGTGCACACACAATAGGTAAAAGGAAACAATACTTAAGTATCTTAGGGTTCGGATTTTGGGTTTTATTCGAATTTCCGAAACAAGAGTGCAGAGCTCAGGACTCGAACCCGCCACCAAGAGTAGCCCACGCTAAAGTCATCGCCCAACACACCTACCGACGCGACCAAGTCATCCAGAATGGGGGTTTTAATGGTTTTGTTCCTACTCTCTGTTCATCTCTAGTTTCTTAATTTTTCAAAAACGATTTTGGTTTCTTTTTCTACTCTTTTTGAACTCAAATTTTCCAGATCTTAATATGTATACAACTACAGTACATAAGTATTTTTAAAGTTATTATTCACTAATAAAATATGCATTTCTAATCTCATTTTGCATTCTAATGTCCATAATTTTGACATTTGGAACAACCACAATTGCACACAATTTGAAGTAAAGATTTCTACAAAAATATTCTATTTCTTCATTCCTTTATTTATTAGCCATTCACACTAATTTAGAACACCAAATTTTCTTCCTTGCTATAATGAAATTGCTTACAATTAACCAATTAAATTTCTCATTAAAAATTCAATTTTGTCTCATATGCATAGATTTTCATACAACTTGATTCTTAATTATTTAGCTTAGTAAACATGATAGTTTTTAGCATTGTAATTCACAAATATCCCAATAACAATCATTTCACAACATTATCGCCTTATCACTAATTAAGCAACATGAGTCAAATCTCAACTAGTTGTTCTCTAATACTTTTATCAAAACACTCCTAGCATGGTATCTAGATTTAGAAGTCATGAGAAATACCCGCCTATTTGAAGGGAAAGGAATTGAAAGCTCCTAGAACGCAAGAAAGTAGCCTTCTCCTCCTATAATGTATTGCAAAATGCTCCACCTCCTCGCTCCTTGGTGCAACCCGAGCTCCCTTGTGCTTGATGGTGACGGCCGACCTCCTTTTGGTTGGAACATAAACAAGGATTTCACACTCTAGTCTTTTGCTCACAAATCTCCTCAATCTTTTGCTCTCTTATCTTTTTCTTTTCTCTTCTTTCCTAACAAATGTTTAGTGGACGAATAAGAAGAATAGCTAGGGGTATTTATACACTTTTAGGGTGGAAATAGATGGCTAGGATTAATCAAGGAGTTAGAGATTAAGGACCAAGATGAGTTGGCAAGTTGTAGCAACTTCCATGAACTCAATAACTACCCCTCAACTCAATCCCACTCTCCCACTCTCTCTTGACCACAACCCGGCCTCCCCAAAGGTGTACAAAGCACACCCTAGTGTGTGCACGTGCCCCTTCTAGTACCCCCTATTAAAAGTTGGACAAATTTAATTAATCAATTGTCTACTAATAGTGTTTCTACATGATAGGTTGTGACAATTAAAAGATCAATTAAGTTGTGGGCCTCAAAATAGTGGGCTTTAGGCTCATGGACTATTTAATAAAATATTTGATTTATTAGGGTGGGCTTAAAAATAAGAAAACAAGTTTAGGCTTTATAAAATAGGCTTTTTAGAAAATAAAGAGCAAGAAAGAAATAATTGTCCATGTTATAAATGATAATTTTATAAGAAAATATGCATACAAAATATGTACGTGCACAACACGTTAAAATCAACATTTCTCATTAAATGAAAATTCATGATATTACAGTAGTAGTGATGTATCGCTAGATACCGCTCACTGTTCGTAACACTAAAATAGGATTTTAGTATTACTGTCAACATAATGGGAACCTATAGGTTCACACATTTAGAATGGATCGAAATTGAGAATTAAATTCATAATTGGGAATCCGAGTAAGATTTGACTCCCAACATTGGTTGACAATTAATTATATTAAATGGGCCAACCAAAATTAAATGGCCCACACATGAATCTTACCTAGGTTAGATTGTGAGCCCGACAACCCGACAACCTCTATAATTGGGAATCCGAGTAAGATTTGACTCCCAACGTTGGTTGGACAATTAATTAGATTAAATGGGCCAACCAAAATTACAAGGCCTACACATGAATTTAACCTAGGTTAGATTGTAAGTCCGGCAGCCTCTATACTCTCTTAGGGTAAATTTCCTTATATATATATATATATATATATATATATATATATATATATATATCTGTGGAAAAGGGACAAAGAAAAACCTTAGCCGTCACAGAAAGTATGAGAGATAGAGCGAGAGGAACATCTCCTTTCAGCAGCTAGCACCGCGACATGAGGGAGAGCCCGATTTTGTTGTTTGTTCATGTGGATACCGCAGAGGAACTGCAACTTTCTTGTGCTCGTGAATGGCAGATTGTGGAGACAGTGGTTCCATCGTTGAGGTAAAAAGTCTTTACATGTTTCATGATTTTCGCATGGATTCATGGCTGGGTTTCGATTTTTTATTTTATTTTCGTAATTTTTCGTTGTCTACTACTCTGTAGCAAACCTCGAAGTCCAACAATTTACAGCCCTAAGCCTTGGGACATTCCCACCCGATGGGTGTATGACATTTTGAAGATTAAGGCTCCGAAGCTGAAAGACTTCACTTTAGAGGAGGAGGTGGAGTTCACGATGTTTTTCGAGAGGGGCAACATAGACTGGGTGAGGGTTACTGAGAGCCTGGCAGAGTGTGTTCAAAGTCCATTCGTGCCCGTATGTTCTTAGTTTCTTTTTGTAGTTGACTCTTTTGCCTTGTCTTTACGTTACTTTCTTTTGCTTTGCAGCCATGAATGACGACAACGCCATCGCAGCTCACTGGACCGAGCAGAAGAAAAAGGCAGTCGTGGAGTTGAAGGGGACGAAGAGGGTGTGTGTCTCAGCCTCCGACCAGTCATTGGGGGGATGTTGTGATAGGGCAAAAGGCCGAAGGCCCTCACCATCGCCTACCCTGAGGAGTCCCTAATGGCTCCGCCAAGTGAAGAAGTGCTCAAGGTCACCAAGTTGGACAAGTCTTCACTTCCCTTCGATTCATCTAGTACTGAAGACTGTTCTTGAAGAGAATGCCGAGGAAACTTTCAGGCCTTAGTGGGTCGTGAAGGTGTCCGATTCCATAATGGAAGGCCGGTGGATCTCGAGGTGGTGAACCACCTAGCTCCACCAAGATAAATGAAGAGCCTCGCCCATGAGACCTACGACTTAATCTACCTTAAGTTCACTCAAGCCTCTGTCATGGTATGGACCTGATCTTGATGAGTTACATCCTTTCATTTTTAGTTTTGAATTTCTCAAGCATTTTACCTAACTTTTCCAGACCATTCTCCAGCGGAGGGAGATGAAGAGGTAGTATAAGCATGAGCTCAAGTGTGCTAATCGAACGACGTCCCAGATTGAGAAGGAGTATAAGGATGCAATGCTCCAGGTTAAGGGCCTCGAAAAGTGGGAGAAAGCTTTAGAGGCGGAGCTCTCATCCATAGCCTCAATCCAGGAGGGATTGTAGAAGGAGAAGGTGGCTTTAGAGGCGAAGTAGAGGGAGATGGTTATTGACCTAGAGAGGTCAATGGACAAGGTCATCGTGGGGCAAGACCAGGGGTATGATCGGGCCCTCTAATACATCAAGCAGAGGTATCCGGACCATGACCTCGATGGCCTCTCCTTCGAGTTGGGGGTCGGTAGTGCTCCCCCAACCCTCAGAGAAGTGCCTTGGGAGACGAGGAGGTTCCCTTTTCACCTGGCATACGTCAGAATGTTGGGACCGAGGCTCTCTAAGTTTCTCCTTGGGGGTACCCCTCTCTCCTAAATCGTAGGTTGCTGCATATTATTCTATTTTGTATTGATGCAGAGAGTGGCTGCATTTTATTCCATTTTCGATGTGGGAGCAACAGATGATGAGTTATAGTATTTTTGTGGAAAGCTTAGATCCCAACCCTCTGTCAGATTCAGATGTGAGGCTAGTATTTTTGAAATTTTGTGGAGGTTATGGTGATTTTGCTTACTAGAGTCCAACCAGAAACATGCAATTGACTCGAGTCCTTGCTCTTACGATCAGGATGTCCTGCAACTGACGCAATGTTAATGATACCGTGATCTCCAAATCATCAATAATCAATACTAATGCAGAAAATGTGAAGGTACTATAAAAAGAAGTGTCGGTGTGTGCCATGGCCCTAGAATCTAATGCACAATCAAATGCACATGGTGCTCTTATTCTAATGCACACTTGGTTGGAAACATAAGCATCTCATACTACATACTTCTCAATCAATCTTACGTTCTTCAGATTATATGGTTTGATCCCTCGCGATGCAAACCTACTCTTGTACTCTTACTCTGTTTCGGGCTTTTATCTAGTGACTGATGAGGTTGCAGTCGTTTAGTCCAATTCTGGCTCTACAGTTGGTAGTTGTCGTGTCGTTATGCCGGGACCTTGTGGTCTTTCTCTGCCCCCGGGAAACCTGTGGAACATTCCACGTGTGGCACCCAGACCCTGCAGTCTTTCTCCACCCCCGGTCTTAAATATTTCATTCTGCCCTATCCTTGTTGTCTTTCTCTGCCTTCGGACAACCTGTTGAACATTCCATGTGTGGCACCAGACCCTATGGTCTTTCTCCACCCCCGGACCTCGTCAAAAGTTGTTATGAACATAAAGGCGATCTTATAGGACTTACCCTGCCCCACTGGAAGTCTTTCTCTTGCTCCGTGTTCATGTTAAACAACATAGAACTCTAATGGATACTTAGGTGTCCATTACCTAATTTTTGACAAAATATTTGTGGTCATACATCCGCCTCCGTTATTGCACTAGATTCCAGAAATTAACAAACTTGACGACGCCGCACGTGTCCCCTTGACAGGTGAGTACAACGCCCAAGTAGTGTCTGTCCTTACAAATAATAGCAACGCATCTTAGAGCTAGCGTACCCCCACTGGTCTTAAATAAACCTTCATCTTAAAAAACTCACTACTGTCAATACCCTGGGCCTTGCCTAGTCTCTCGAGCCACTATAACACTCCAAAGAATTGAGTTATGATAATTTTGCCCCATGTGTGTTACACAAATGTATTTTGTACCGTTACGTGTAATATCCGTAAAATTATAAATACAAATATTTTTATGTATTTTGTATTTCAATTGTTTATAAATATTTTTTTGTTCTCTCGAAATTCATTCTCTTCTATTTTGAGACAACTCATATATTTTTATTTATACATGTAATACATGTGCTTTCAATGCGCATGTTGATTATCTTTCTAATACATCAAATTAATGAAGTGTGTATATTTATTTTTGTTTGTTCTTAATTTTAAGCATATGGAAAAAATTTACATTGAAATAATCTCATAATGTGTTTAATGTAATTTATTTAACTAATGAAGGGTTATTTTATTTTACAACATGTATGCATGTATTTGTAGTACAAATGTTAATTGCAAAATCTTTTGGAGTTACATATATATTTTTATTTCATTTACCAAGTGCGGATGCATATTAAATTGGAATATATATGTGATTATATTTCATAAAAATTTAGTGTGTAGTTTATGTGCATATGACCCATTTGATACCCGTGTTTTGTCCCCGTATTGTTTGACTAGCCAAAATTAATATGGGATGGAAACTGAAATTTTATAAAGGCTTAAAGTTAGTGTGGTTAGTGATGTAACACACCGCAAAATAAAATAATTTATTTTGCATTATTAAATAATATTAAATTGGTAAAGTTGACTATTTTGACTATTTTCTTGAAATTGCAATTTTACACGTGCAACACACGTGCAAAGTTAGAAAATTTGGAATTCTTAAAATTTTATTGTTAATGATTGATTTTCCTCATTTATTTATGATATTTTAATTTTTCATATTTATTTAAAGTAATTTGACTATTTTACGAATTTATCAATTTTACACATGCAAAACACGTGCAAATAATTTTTTTGGTGCAAATATCCACTTTTCAAATTTCTGAATAAATTCTCCTATTTATAATTGAGTATATCATAAATTTTTTGATTTTTCCGAATAAAGAAACTATTTTTATATATGCTTCAAAAGAAAGGGGCTTTTATGTAAAAAGCCGATTGGATCTCAAACAAATAATAAAATTTTGTTTTTGCTGCTTTTTGGATTGGCCATGGTCATTATTATAGATAAAATTTATTTAAAATATATTTAGAGTTTATTTGGTAAAGATTTAAACAAATATGAAATTTAAGTTGGACTTTGTGTAAATATTTATCTTGGAAACTAAAAGTCAGAAATTTTATTTAGAAAATCTAATGTTTATTAGTAGATAATAATTCTGAATTTTCTGGATTTTTATGATTATTTTATGACATATTTGCAAATATTACAAAGAGAGGGACTTTTGTGCAAAATTACCACTTTGAGTACAAATCCAAAAATTTTCAATTTCTGGGCTATGCTTGATGGCCGGCTAACTTAATAGTAAAGAGATTTTGTTTTATTTTAATTTATTTAACTTATTTGACTAATTTATTAAAGAAAATGTCTATATATGTGAAGGAATAAATTATTGTGGGATGTTTCCATATAACTTGTAAAACCCTAAAAACCCAGATTTTGGCCTGTATTATGGCTGCTACAGCCGTCCCCCTTCTACAAAAAAAATGAAGGTTTTCGTTATTATTATTTTCTCGGAGTTTCGAAGCAAGGATCTTGGATTTTTTCGAAAGGAATGACTTTTCTTATTCTTTATTATTTTGGTTGATTTCTTCATTGAGGTGAGTGACATATGTTTGATTTCATGTTGATTTATGCATGTTAAATATGATGATTTGTTTAATAGAATGCATGATAGATGATTGTATGATGATATAATGAATTTATTGATGAATGGATGAATAAGGAATAGAACTTTTCTTGAAACTATGCAATTAATGAATAAAAATTCTATATAGATGACTTGGGATTGTTAAGAACTTAGTAAGAATCATGGGTATGTTGTTTTATTGCATATTCTTACTGATTTGAGTTGGGATAGTGAGTTTGTATGATGTTTATTGCATAAAGTGAATAAAAGTTGAGTCTTTATTGTGTATGTTATATATATGACCTGTTATGAGTTTTGATGAGTAAAAACTTGATGGATGAAGGTTGTAGATGCTTATAACCATGGAAAAACTAATATAACTAGCTTTAGTTGTGTTTAATCAAGTGTAAGAAGGATTTTAGAATCAAAAGAACAAGTTTTGAAGATTTTATAGGGTTTGATTTTCGGTATGTTGAATACAGCAGAAACTGTTTTTTGAGATTTTGTGAAGTTTGATTGGGTTACTGATTTGTATTGATACTGTGATTGAGATAAACTTTATACTAATCTTATACAATGATTCTTGAAGCTTTTAACTGATATATAAACATATGTATTCATATATATACTTATATAGTTCATGATATGAAGAAATTCAACAAAAAATGCTCTTTTAAGAATTTGATGAGAGTTTGATTTCATTTATGTACTCCACCATGTTAGACAATTTGTATTTGATCATCTCAGGATTCTTGTTTTACAAATTTATGCTTTTAAAGATTATAACTATATGTCAGTTGAAAAAGTGCACGAATATTAAAGCAGTTAATTTTCGAACAAGTCGGTCGACCACACAAATTTTACACATGAAATGTCGGTCGACTGTCAGTTCTTAGGTTTTGGAAATTAAGCATGACCGACGTCTGTTGCTTTTTGAAATGTTTTGACAGTTGACCGTCAGCTGCGCTACTGATTGTTTGTTGAGTTTTTTTTTTTTTTTTTTACTGATTTCTTGAAATATTATTTCTTCGAACTTACAATCTATTGATCTACTGTTTTAAATGAAGCCTTTGCTACAGATTACTGTATTTTACAGAGAGTTGTAATTTGATTTTAATAGAATTTAAATTGTGTTTCCATGACTCTAAAAAGGTTAAATATATATGGCTTTCAAAGGAGTTGTTGTTTTGGTGATTTTTCGGCGACTTCAAGATGTGAATCTCAGTTGTTTAAAGAGATTTAATTTCAGATTTAATTTCTGGAATTTGTAAAGTATTTGGATAAATTTGTATTTGTTTGATTGAAGAAGTTTTCTTAATATGAACAAATTGATGATGGAATTAAGAGTTTTAATGAAAGATTTTGTATTGATATTTCGATTTGTGAGTCTCTAGAGCTTGAGTGGGATTCCTATAAACCGGCAGATGAGATTTAGTAAATTTGGCCAGTTGGGGCCTTGCGGTTGTTTTGGTGGAATTAAGTCCGGCAAGGTACACCAACTCTAGAGAGGGGGCTATTATGTTTTAATTAATAATAATCAACCTAAGAATAGGCACTAGTGGATATGTGATAGAAATTGGGAAACGTAAGTATATGTTTTGCTGTTAGTCCAACGGATGCGTTCCAGGACTGTGTTGTTGTGTCCCGAGAGGACAATTGGTATGTTCGCGTGTCGAGGGTCGGCAGGCCTATTCACGGAACATACGGTGCATTCGCGTGTCGAGGGACTGCAGGACTATTCACGGAATGTACTGTGTATCTGCACGTCGAGGGTCGGCAGGCCTATTCGTGGGGTACACGGCATGGAGGTGATTCTGTGGTTTTTGAGCTATGCTTACATGATGCTTGCGCGTCGAGGATTGTTAGGCCTATTCGCAGAGTATTCTAGATCTTGTTTCTGTCACCGTAGTAGGATTAGTTGCATGACAAGGGATTTAACCCTATAAAGTGGAGAATGATAAAGGTTTGCACTAGACCTATGTAGTATGGAATACATAGAATCCGACAAGTATGCATTAAAGAGTCATCATATTGCATTTGTGTTTTCTTGACTTGGTTTTATACATGTTTGTTTTCTGTTTTCCTACACTTGACACTTAGCTTAGTTTCACTTGATGTTTTCATAGTTTATTTATCGTTATCCTTTTGTTACTAATGTGGGAATATGTTGATTATGAATTTATTTGTCATGCTTCATTCATATTGTATTTATTTGATGTCACTCACACCGTTATAGCTGATCCCTGTAGTTTTGGGGGTTAGGGTTATCTCTAGCCTCATGTTTTATAGGTAGGTACCGTTAGCTTGGGATTGGATGCATGTGGTAGAATGATAATATGGCTTATACAATTTGTAAAAGAATGGGTTGTAAAAGAAAAAAATGTAACTCAAGGTGTTAATTTTCCGCTGTGCTATGTAAAGAATTGATGTAATGAAAAGTTATAAATTTTTCTGTATTTGGTTTCTGTGTTTATGATTACAATTGAAGTTGATTTTGGAATTTGTGCCAACTATTTCTAATTTTTAATTACTGGAAATTTGGGGAGCTACAACTTAGTGGAGGGATTATCTGGTGGTTATCATAACCCTTAATCGCTCATCTACAAATAGACCGGCCAACACTAGTGAGGGAGAGTTGAGTTTTATTTTTTGGGTATATTTCATTATCCTAGTGTGGAGCTTTTGGAGTTGAGGGGAAAAAGGCTTGGGAAATTGCTTGGATCTTTCAATTGCAAGAAATACACTTAAAAGGTGTGTGTTTTCCAAAATTCCTAATTTTAGTGGATTTTGTTCATGCTTAGTTGTAAACTTATGTATGTTGATTAAATTGGATATGGAATGTGTGTGTGTAGGAATTCCTGAAATTTGATGTCTAAATTGCTATTGTAGTGTAACGCCTCGAACTTCCTATATAGAGAATTCCAGACACGAGCCAGGACCTTTACATTCAATTAGTCACAATACACAGAAAACATGAAAATTTTAAAACTTTTCATTAATACAATATTACAGCCGAGTGTTTTCTATTGATTCAATATATTACATCAGAGTATGAAAATGATAAAACATTGGGCTCTTCACTTGTAAACGATGCCTTGACCAGAGTTCTCCCGGTCTGGTGATCCTGTATCCACAACCTATTAGAGTGGGAACGTCAGTACATATACTGACGTTTAAAGGCTGATGACTAGCAGCGAATCTCCAATAACAAACATATACAATTAAGGTGAAATTTGTCAGTGTAGTTTAAGTGTTCGTGAGTACTATGACTTAGAATCTAATGCGATGTCAACTAATGCTAAGATGCTCCTATTCTAATGCAAGCGAGAATCTGGAATCGTATGCATCCCATAACTACATACGTCCATATCAAGCCGTTCTCCATATTTAGGGATTTCAATCCATGTTATGAATTCTACTTTTGTACCCATCATGTTCCTGACATAATACTACATGACTGGCAACTATTGCCCGGCGTACCAGACCTCACTCAAAAGCCAACACGAACTACAAGATACTTGTCAACCTTCTTTCGTGCCCTCAACTGGTCATGAGAAGGAATAGAACCTGTCGGGATCGTAGGGTCTATTTCCCTAGAGAACCCTCTCGTTCTTATCAGGGCACATTCAGGTTTTAACAATCAAGATACGAAACCCGTGCTCCCAACTTGTCATGAAAAAGCACCGTCCGTATCCCTTTGACAGGAGAATACATCCCGATAACACCACCTAGTTTCAGCCTATAGGAGAGGTTGGATTATAGGGTATCACCCCTAACACCAACTCTCACCCTTTAACAATTTATATATAAGAATGGTTAAGTAGCGAGTTACTACCCTAAAGATGTCACTAACCCTAACCAATCAAATGGGGCCGTACGAGCTACAAGATACTCTCAACCTAGAGTCGTACTCTTAACTCATCATGAGAAGGCACCATATGGGTCAAACAAGCAAGATACGCAACTCATGCTTCCAACTTGTCTTGAAAAAGCACCGTATGTGTCCCTCTTCTAACCAACAAGCGAGACATGCACTGTGCTTCTAACTTGTCATGAAAAAACACCGTATGTGTCCCTCTTCTAGAGAGTGTGACAATTTGTCGACACAATTAACCAAGTCTTAAACTAGACTTCACACGATCTCCTCGGATCCACTCATAGCCTACTTATTTAAGATAATACCTATATACGAGCCCAATGAGCTTCGTATGGGGCCAACAACTATATACGGGCCAGGCAAGCTGCGTATGAGACAACAACATAAAAACAACTACTCATCATAAGCATGGGTTTCTACATACAACACAAGCATGATTGTTCACTAGAATGTCACATAGGCATGGATGGGTTCATTTCAACATAGAACAATAAAACTCAAGCATGATGGGTTCCTTACTAGAACCTTTAGCAACTTAAGCATGATGTTCTACTACCACTCAAGCTTGGTACATAAACTTACGCATGGTACACAATCTCAAGCATGATGTTCTACTACAACTTAAACATGGTACATAAACTCAAGCATGGCTCCTTGCTACCAACTCAAGCATGATAGGTTTACTAGAAGTCACATAAGCATGAATGGGTTCTTTAGAACAACTTAAGCATGATAGGTTTTACTAGAATGTTATACAAGCATGAATGGGTTCTTTAGTACAACTCAAGCATGATAGGTTTACTAGAAGTCACATAAGCATGAATGGGTTCTTTAGTACAACTCAAGCATGGTGTTCTACGACTAACTCAAGCATGGTAGTTCTACTACAATCAAGCATGGTATTGTTCATCGATTCACAAGCATGAATGGGTTCTCTTTTGACATAGAATCAACCTACTAACTCAAGCATGGTGTTCTACGACTAACTCAAGCATGGTAGTTCCACTACAATCAAGCATGGTATTGTTCATGGGTTCAAAAGCATGAATGGGTTCTCTTTTGACATAGAATCAACCTACTAACTCAAGCATGATCTACTACAACTCAAGTATGGTGTTCTACTACTAACTCAAGCATGGTAGTTCTACTACAATCAGGCTTGGTATTGTTCATGGGTTCACAAGCATTAATGGGTTCTCTTTTGACATAGAATCAACCTACTAACTCAAGCATGATCTACTACAACTCAAGCATGGTAGTTCTACTACAATCAAGCATGGTATTGTTCATGGATTCACAAGCATGAATGGGTTCTCTTTTGACATAGAATCAACCTACTAACTCAAGCATGATCTACTACAACTCAAGTATGGTGTTCTACTACTAACTCAAGCATGGTAGTTCTACAACAATCAAGCATGGTATTGTTCATGGGTTCACAAGCATGAATGGGTTCGCTTTTGACATAGAATCAACCTACTAACTCAAGCATGATCTACTACAACTCAAGCATGGTGTTCTACTACTAACTTAAGTGTGGTAGTTCTACAACAATCAAGTATGGTATTTGTTCATGGTTTCACAAGCATGAATGGGTTCTCTTTTGACATAGAATATCCTACCAACTCAAGCATGATCTATTACAACTCAAGCATGGTGTTCTACTACTAACTCAAGCATGGTAGTTCTACAACAATCAAGCATGGTATTTGTTCATGGGTTCACAAGCATGAATGGGTTCTCTTTTGACAGAGAACAACCTACTAACTCAAGCATGATATACTACAACTCAAGCATGGTGTTCTACTACTAACTCAAGCATGGTAGTTCTACTACAATCATGCATGGTATATAAACTAAGCTACTATCTAAGCTTACCTACATATTACAAGAACTACTTCTTTTAGGGATTACAAGTCCCATTTATTACAAGGAACTAGTTTTACCAAATTACAAGTTCCTACATAAAGCAAAAATTAACCCTTGTTGAATCTACAATCTTCTATGTTGCAAAACTTATTCATCTACAACCTACAATTTCCTACATCAACAAAACTTACCTTTTTAAGAACTAAAAGTTAGTAAAGACATGATCTTTATTAGGGTGGGAAACAACATACAACAAAAATACTATCTTTTATTAAGCATGTTAAGTCCTATAACCCCAAGAATGGGTAAGTAACCATTTTCACTTTACTAACTTTGTATGCACATAGTAAAAGTCCAAGTTGTTAACTTGTGTTTAACCAAGTAACCTAAACAATCAACCATAAACGTAACAAATTCAAAGATCTCATCTTTATGTGTTTTTTTGTGAGTTCCATCCTTTCAACTTTCCTTATATGAAATCCCTTTTTATATTCAACCATTCTTATGCTTATTTCTTTTAGTTCAAGTAGTGAAATTTACCCATAATAACAACAATAATAGTATCAAGGCTAAAGATCCAATCTTTATGTGTTTTAATTAATTTCCACTATTCAAACTTTCCATGGGATCCTTTTGATCCAAACCACTACTTATATGCTCAATAATTAGTCCAAGTTGTTTTAATCAACATACAACATACATACACACATATAACAATAAGTAGAGAGCAAATTAAACAAAAACCAACATACAAAAATAGTAAAGAAACCCCCACCATTTACTTTCAAATAGGAAGGACTAGCTTATGCTCCTTCTCCTTCCTCCTAGCTTTTGTGAAAGATTCAATGAGCAACCTACAAGAGAACTCTAGGGTTCTTCTTCTCTTTCTTTTTCTCCCAAAATTTGGTAAATGAGGCGCGGGGGGGGGGGGGGGGGGGGGGGGTATTTATAGGATGGAGGAGAGGGTTGTAGGTGCAAAAACACCCTGGCCATATGCAAAAACCCCCTTGGGACTAGAAGTGGCCGGAAATTTCCATGGGGGAGGGGGTGAGGTGGAGTGATGAGGTGGAGGGGTGAGGTGGAGGAGAGACTTCTAGTAGAAGTCTCCTTAATCCCTTATGTAATCCTAATTAATCCAAACCCTAGGTTTAATCCTTCAATTAAATCCTAGCCATCCAAAAATGGTTAATCATGACAAAAAAAGAATTTTTTTTTTTTTCAAAACACATACTACATGATTTATACAGACGCATGAAATCGATACAATATGCGCACGTATCGATTAATAAGTGTACCGATAATTTTTGTTTGTAAAACCGCACAATCCGTATAAAAATAAATTAATTCTGAAAATAATAATAAAAAATAAATTTTATTATCGGATCAGAAGTTTCCAGTACCAAAACAGTATATCGCACATACATATGGACTGATATATGTACAGATGATGGTTATTATTTAAACTAAGTAATATCCATCAAAAAAATTTCAATTCCGAAAAAATAAAATTAAAAAATAAAAAATAAAAGTAAATAATAATAATAAGTAAATAAATAAAAATATTTATTATTTAACAGGTCAGGATATTACAAAGTAGTGCTTATGGTTAAAGTACATGTAGAATTATAATTAAATTATTTGCATGAGAAAATTTGTGTATGTGTTAATCTCTGTAAATAGATAGCTAGTAAATTGATTTTGTTCATTATATGTGAATTGTGTACTAGATTCAATATTGAGAAATGGTAAATTGGTAAAATGTGTATATTCATGCCAAAATATTTTAGCTTAATTAGAGTTACGTCTCTGGAAAATTATTCAGAGTAGTTGTGTACTATGTTGTAACTGTAATATAATTATATGATCCAATCTCCGCAAAAAAATTTATTCGGGTTGAGAAACAGAGTGAACAGTTTAAAATTTTGCATTCCTAATATAGACAGATTATGAAGCTTGGTTGAATAGTTAGTGCATTCGGGTTTGGTCGATCTATACAGTAGGCCAGGTCGCTGGTTCGAATCCTAGGGGACTCTTTTCTTTTTGGAAATTTTTATTTATTAAACTATAAGCAGTAAACATTATAGAAATTTTGTGTGAAGTTTTCTACACAAACAATGGGTTGAAAATCTGGTTAGCGGTTGTGGACTGGACCGTGGTTACCGCTCTGTTTTGATTAATGGGGAGAACAAATTGTTTATATTGATTGATTTTTACTATTTTTCACTTTGGGGAATAGCTTGAAACTTAGAATTAATATAACTTTCATGAGATTATTTTTTTGAGATTATATATCTAAATTTAAATCTTATTTGAGATTAAATTACATTGTAAATTACATTCGCTTAAAAAGTGTGTTTATTTGGTTGATTTGGATTCATTCTAAAATATGTATCATTTTAAAACGAGTTAAATTTAGGGTTTATGTAAATTATTTTGGGGAATGAACTAAGAGTTAACCAAAGTACGGATTTGAAAAATTAGACCTGGGATATTTGATGAACTTTTATCAAGTTGAAATTTTGTTGCAAATTCTATTATAATGGGTAAAACGGCTATCTTAACGTTTTGAGATTGACTAATGTGAAGAAATGTATAAAAGAATGAAATGAGTTATATGAATGAATAAGAATTTTATAAAAGAGGTTAAGAATCAACTAATAGGCTTATGATTTTGGATGTATGGATTCTAAAGGCTATGTGAGACCCAGGATGCCGGCAGGTTTGATAAATGAAAAAGTGAGAAGTAGCCAGTACTAGCGTTCTCGGTATTTTTGGGTATATGTCCAGTAAGGTAAACTAGCTCTAGGTCAGACTTATTATGTATGAACCTTAAGGATATGCACTAGGTGAGAGATATGATGAAACTTGAGCAAACGTGAGTATGAGGGCCCATAGTGATCTACGGGGTGAGATATTTCCATATGGGTTTGAACTCCAGAGTTCCGAGACGAAGTGCGACATTCACAAGGCATTCGTGTGATGAGGGTTCCACAGTGACCTATGGGGTGAGGTATTCTCCATTTACTTCCCAGATGTGAGTGAATTTGTAATCCATGTTCCCGTATATATGTATTTTCCGTGTATTTTTGTATTTAAAATTTTTATAACTTTCTTCTCGTTTTTAAATTCTTTTTCCGACAATTATATTTTCGATTGATTGAGTTTTAACAAAATATTATTCTGGTTTTTAAGAAATTTTCTGTTTTATTTTATTATTCAAAAGTTACACTTATTTCGAATAACGGTGTATTCAAATTTATTGATCGCTATTTATATTATATATTGTTTGGATTATTTTAATAAATATGTTAAACTCGAATTTGCATTTTGATATACATATATTATTATTATTACTATTATCAGTATTATTTTTGTTAGTGTTGTTATTTGCAGTATCATTATTTTCATTGTTAATATTATTATTATTATTATTTTATTTTAAGCCGAACATACTCTATTTTATATGTATTCATTATTTGACTTAATGTATATGTATATGTATGTTTTATAAACTCCTATAATGCTTATTATTTTTTCCCTATTGGATTTAAACCTATTAATTGATTTATAACCCAAAATCCATTACCCATTCTCTTATTGGATCCTATCCTATACTACCCATTACCCAAACCCTCACCCTATACTATATAATACCCTAATCACTTTTACCCTAACCCTAATTACCTATTACTGTTCAACCCCTATACACAGCGCCGCAACCCCCCTTCTCCTACCTATGTTCACCTTCCCGTCTCTATTCACCATCCGCCTCTTCGTCTCATCGCCGCCTTCGATCTCATCCTCATCACCGCCTCATCGTCTCCCCTTCACCCTCGTCTTCGCCCCCGCACCCTCATCGTCAAGCCATCATCCTCTTTGCCATCTCCATCTCCGAAACCCATTACCCCATCGTCTTCGCTCCCGAAACGCATTACCCCTCGATCCCGTGCCATCATCCTCGTCATCATCCCCACCACAACACACATGTAACTACCGTTCCCGCTATTTTTCATTTTCACCTTTTTGTAATATTTTATTTATATTGAATAAAATGATATATTTTTGTTCTTGATTATTTTAAATTAAATCTTGTTCATGAAATTCTTTGTTCTTTTGATCGGGCTATTCTTGTTGATCCTATTGTTCTCTTATTTAATTGTGGGTATTTTGATTTGAACTCTATTGATTTTGATCTATCTCTTAATTGAACCCTAAAACCCAATTTGATTTGTTCTTAACCCAAAACCGCTATTATTGAACCATAAACCACTAACCCAGTACCCTAATTGTACCCTATAAATACAAACCTAATGCAAACTCTAAAAGTTGCACAATTTTCGAAAATCTAGCCGTCTACTCTCTTTCCTATTCTCTCTCCTCCAGTTTCTCTTTCTCCGTTATTGTGCCTTTCCCGCCAAATCCTTCCATCGCCTTCCGATCGTCTTCCCCGGCTAGCTCCGGCACCCCCATCGTCGTCAAACCCCTCCCAGTGCCGCTCCCGTAGCGCCTCCAGCCAAACCACCTTGAAGCCCCTCCCTGTCTTCTTCTCTCCCTGTTTCGCTCGACGACAATGCCAAGAACCCTAAAACCCATCACTGCCTTTTCCCTGTTCGATCGCTCACCAGCACCGCCGCTTGTCAATGACCCAATGACGCCGCCTCCCCCCTTGGCCAGCCTTTCCTGCTATGGTTGCTACCGTTCTCTTACTGTTGCTGCTTGTCTCTTTGTGTGCTGTGTTGATTGTGCACGTATATTGCACATGCTAGTTTGTGTGTTCGTAAGTTCGTTGCTTCGGGATCCTTATCCCGTTATTCTTGGTATTCAAATTCACCTTTTATAAGGCAAGTCACCGTCCTCTTGAATTGTTAATTATATCAAATTAAAGTGTTGTTGAAACTCTTACAAGTAGATCCTTTGTTCATCGTATTATACATTGTTTATCTCTTTCGTTGGGTTTATTGAGGGTTTACACCAGCTAACCCCAATACTCTTGATATCATGCCAATTTGACTCCAAAAATATTGAATCTTGCATACATCATATAGTATGGACAATAGAGTTACACATATAGTCACGACACAAATAAGTTATTGTAGAGACAATTACTAGGTTGTATGTTGTTTGATCGTTTGATGGTTGATTGAATGATAGATTTGTATATGTGGGTGTTATAATTTTATTTATCATTTTTTGACACTCATCATGCTGATTATACAATTTATTGACTAAAGAATCGATACCCATCATATTTAATTAATTTATTTTCATGAAAAATACCCTAAAACTGTATCTAGCTTGCTGACTGAAATTTGTCTACTATTTTTAACCTAGTAAACGATCTTAAATTTGATTACTTTTTGAACAAGAGTTGTAGCCTCATCTTTTATTTTCTAGAACATCCAAAATTTTTGAATTCCGAATCTTGTAGCAAAAGTTATGCCCGTTTTACTATAGCTGTGTTTCGACTTTAAGATTTTCAGATTCTTATATCTTCCATGTTTAAACAGTAAAACGGCTGATCAAATGATAGAATTTTGCTCTGAAAATTTCCAGCTTATTAATTTACATGTTTGGGAACCTAATAAGTTTTTTTAATGAATTTAATAATGAGTTTTAAATGATTCTAAAATTAAAATAACATGATGTCGATATTCTGCCTGAACATGAAACTTGTAAAGAACCATGTGTTTTACCTAGCTACTGTTGTCGGATTTTGAACTTTAAATATGCGTTGGAACCGTGTGTAAGTCTAGTTTCCAGAATTTCTGACGGATTCAACTTTCGGTTTCTGAGTCAGGGGAAAACTGTATTTTTCTACAGACTGCACTTGCTGTCCAGAATTTTAGATTCCACTTTTTAATAGATTAATTATTCCTGTGTTGTACTATTGCATGAATTAATGAATGTATATTACATTTCATGTCCCCAATAAGTTATTATCACTATTCTAACCGTCCTATCCATGTTATCATCCTATTGTCCCTTATTGATACTATCGTTCACTGAAATGCCCATTGATTGCATAATGTATTATTGCATTGATAAATAATTAATAAGCAGGGGTTTAAGGGGTGATTTAAATAGTGAACAAAGTAGAGAATGTACTTGGAGGAGGGGCCCGTGTTTTCCTAATTACTGTTTTGGCTACCGTTTTATCGTGTGGTTGTGGATTATGGCCGTAATCCCAATCTATCGTGTACCTTATCATTGCCGATGACCGTATCGTACACAGAAAGGTGAATAGTGTTTACCGTTGCCAAGTACATGATCTAACGAATCACCACTTGAGTCTTAACGAAATTTATTGTATGCATTGAACCTATAGTATGGGATGGAGTAGTACATGCATTAGTTAGGATTAAAATGATTAATAGACATAAGGATTGACACATCACCGACATTGCATATTGTTCATTATTGTTTGTATTTGTATCCAATATTTTCTTAGTGTTATTGATATTAACGGTTGATTACCATCACCGAATATAGAATCATTGCTACACCGTTGCATTGATTACCATGTTATTGATTATTACTATTGTGTTATGTTATTGATTCTTATTGATCCATTGATTCATTGTTATACTGTTATTCTATTGTTCCCTACTTTCTCTACTTGTTGTCCATATCTTGCTCTAAAGACAAATTTTCTCCTCTTTTTAGATGAAGTGTATACAGGTAATGAAGGAGAATTGCCTGCTGAAATTGGAGAACAAACATTCTGAAAACTACTGCTTTCTAATTGCTTATTGCTTTAATAAACTTAATGTATTGAAACTTGTTATTATTTTGGATTGGATTATTATTGTTTTGGGCTTATGTAACCCCTGTTTCTCCAAAAACGTATTTTATGTGTATTTTCTGTATTTAAAATTTTTGTAAATTACTTTTCCACTTTCAAATTCTTTTGTTAAAATGTATTTTTGGATCTTCTATTAAAGCCTATTATAATCGATAATTTTATTTGTGACTATTTTCCAATGAAATTATATTGTAATACAAACCCTATTGATATTGTTATTATTATTATTGTTATCAGTATTATTATTCTTACTGTTATTTTGCTTATTGTTATAAAATTTTGGAAGCCAATAGATCCTAATCTATCTTGTATTTTAATTAGACTACGGATTTTATGTATACCATTTTATTTAAATAAATAATATATAATATTCTTTTGCTCCTTATTATATTTTGGTTCGATTCAAATATAGTCTTGATCTTTTGTAAGGTCCTACATTCTATTGTGTTTAATAGTATTTGTGTATTAATTCGATGCATACAAATTGATTAATTGTGTTACTATATTATTTTTGAACTATTTTTTTATATAATCCTAATTGTATATTTTCTTATTGAATTTTAAACCCAATACCCTATAACCCTTCTTATTGGATCCAAAATCGCTAAACCCATTACACAATAACACTCTTAACCCCTATATATATATCCTACTGTTTATACCTAAACCCCTAAACCTATCACCTCTAACCCTAGCCGTCATTTACCCCCTCCCGACTTCTCTCTCTCCCGTATGCACACACCGACCTCCCGATCACCCTCTCCGACCTCCTTCGTCTTGTGATCCCCGTCATGTCGCTCGACCCCTCGCGCTTCCCCAGTCGCGCCGCCCTGCCACTCGACGATAGCGCCAGCCCCCGACTTGCTCTCCTTTGCAACCTCCCGATCCTCATCCCTGAGCGCCCCACCTCAATGACCCTGCAACGCCAGCCCCTTGTCGACCATGTGCGAGCTTCCTGTGCTGCCCTCGTCCCGAGCGCCGCACAGCAGCGACGACAGACAACAGCCACCTCAGTGCCTACCCCTCGCACCCTCTGTCGTGCCTCTTCCCTACCCCCTGCCGACTTCAGCCTGAAGCCACAGCACGATCCCCGCTCTGTGTTCCTCCGTCGACAGTACAACAGTCGTGACAGCACCCCCGGCTTGTCGTCCCGATGCCGACAGCTCTGTCCCATCGTCGTCGTTTGTCGTCAACCTCATCTTGAGCGCCGCCGCCTGCCATTGGAGCCGAGCCAGTGAACCCCATTGCCATTTGCTGTTGATCTCAATCGTCTTCATCTTGTTCGCGATTGGTTGTTCATCTTCTTCGTGATCATCTCGTTCGTGATCGTTGGTATCGTGTTCGTGCTCAGGAATCTGTTCTCGTTATTCTCGCTCTTTGCATCGTTTACGCCGTAGTCTATAAGGCAAGCAACTTGTATTCTTTTGTTGCATATACAAGTATTAATTACCGCCTTAGTGTAGTTACTTCAAAATCTATTCCCAAGAAAACCCTTGTTTGATCTTGTCTATAGTTGTTGACCCATCCGTAGTCATCTTGTTACACACACGACATGAAATAACTTCGATCTAATAAGTTCTTGATGTATACATGGATGTTGATCGTGATTTATAAGGTGTTGTATGCTTGATTGTGTTAGTCATAGTATAACTCGTTGTAGACTTGTAAAATACCATATACCATGTTTCTTAGACATCTAGTATACCATATTTCTTATTTTATTATGATTTAGATGCGTTTCATATAAACTAGTTGATTTTATGCTTAAAGAAGGTTTCTGTTTTTGTTGTTACCCCATTTTTCTGTTCAGTGTTTTAAACCCTATTAAGGTCAGTATATGAAAATTATTTGTGAATATGAATTATAGATAATTCTGTCTACCTTCTAGATTTTCTAACAGATCTCAGTTTCGATTTGTGAGTTGCAAGTTATGAATATTTTACTACAGAGGTGTAGAAAATTACAAATTCTGTTTTATATGAATTCTGTATGGTAATTTATTTTTATACTGATGTTAAAGATAATATTTTGACCCAATATTTTGTTGAGTACAACTAGACTTGATTGGGATTAACCGCTAATTTTTGTAGATTTAACTGATGACTTTTACAAACTATTCTATGCTTGCAAACAACTACTATACATGCAGTTTCATGCTGCTCTGTAAAAAATCTTAATTTCGACCTGATTCTATTTGCTTTTTATAAAATATTTGTGAATATGAATTCTAGCCTATTGTATCTATTTTATCACCCTTTTGACGGATCTGGATTTCGATTTATATTTTGTAATCTATTGCTGTTTTAGTACTGCTATGTTTATGATTCCAGATTTACAAATCTGCTACAACTTGCTGCTTGCTGATTTTAATTGACTATTCTATCTATATTAGAAAATTATAAAACTTTATTTTCTGTTATTAAACATACATGGGAACACCCCAGATTTTTCTTGGATGTAATCAGTATGTTTTTATGCCGTTTTCCTGTTTATGAACACAAACTCCTGATTTCCGGCTGAACATCTTTTCTGGATATAATTCTGTTTTGAGTCATATTTTTGTGAAGTACCATCTGACATATATATTTTCTAGATTCGGCCGAGGCTCTATTTCCTGATTTTCTGACATATCTATATTTGCATGTTTGTGACAATGGAAATCCGAGATTTGGTGCAGTACTGTCTTACTGTCCCGAACTAGAATTTTCGTTGTCCTATCATTTTGTCGTCTTTCATCTGTGCATGTTTGTCTTCTGACATGAACCTGTCACCTGTTTGTACCATGCTATTCTTGCCCTGTTTTGTGACACATACATGTCTGTTTGATAATGATAACAAATAACCATGCTGGGGTTAAGGGAAAGATCTAGTAGTGGACAATATATGAGCCTATACTCGGAAGGGGACTCGTGTTTCCTGTGTGACATGTTTACCGACCAAGTTACCGACTAAGTTACCGATCAAGTTTACCGACCAAGTTATCGATCAAGTTTACTGACCAAGTTACCGATCAAGTTTACCGACCAAGTTTTGTAATCCTATGAACACCCGAATACACGACCTATAGACACCCCTACGAAATATAAATGCAACTTGTTTGAATGTAGCAACCATGTGGTAAAAGGATGGGACGTATGAAGTGCTACGTAGATAGTAATAAATACAAGAATTTACATAACATGACATCTGTTACATGCTTACCTGTACATGTTACCTGTTTACCTGCTTGCATGATACTTGACATCTGTTACATGTTACCCGTACCCTGTTAGCACATAATGTTACTTGATTTTGTTTCCTGATTCATGTTAGTCATTCTATTTGTTGTCATGTCTATTCCATGCTATGTTTGCTTCCTACCCAAGCATGTTTAACTCCATTACAATAATCTAAACTAATGGTGAACCAAGTGTGCAAAACCAATAACCATAAGCTACTCATTTCGATTTTATGAAGTAAAAACATGCTTAAATCACATAATAATAGATTAAATTTATTCATGAACCTACATAACACATCATAGCATGAATATATTTCAATAAACCCAATTTTAAGTGCTAATTTCTACTACAACAACACACATGAACATGCATATCAAAAACAGAAATTTTTAGCTACTTGATCACAATTTTGAACTAGGATTTCTACTCATTTACAACGACATTAGTTCAATTTCAAAATCAAATAAGTGTTAACCATTCTATCATGATATTAGTGATTTTCTAATGAATATTCATCATGACCTTCTACTAGAAATCATCCTCTACTATTAAGATTACATCTCTCTTCTCTAACAATTTAGTCTATTAAGTTCCTTTTAAACTGTTATGAACATATGCATATATCTACTTGTGTTGATCATGGAATTGCAATGAGAGCTTCAAACATCATGTAACATTCATTTAATCATGAAAAATAGACATGTAAGAGGGTTAGAAGAACACCCACCTTGTTTTGGTTGCAACTAGTACAAGATAATGGCCTCCAAGATTGTTCTTTCTTCTCCTAGACACGCTTCTTCTTCTCCTCCTTGATCTTGCTCCAAAACAACAACTAATGGAGATCAGAGAGTGTTTGGAGAGTGGGGAAAGAGTTGTAGAATGGAGAGGGAGAGAAAATGAACTAGGGCTTCATGTTGCCATCTCGTATAGTGGCCAACCAAGGAGTGGGGGAGGTGAAATGTGGGAGTGGATTTGTTGCTTAGGGTTCCACACTTGTACTCAAGTATATATTAGGAACTCACACACCATGATGCCCTTAGATTCCCTATAAAAATCAAAAACCCACACTTCCCCTTCAAGCCCAAAACCAGCTAACCCCTCATCTTCCAATTTATATATTTCTTTGTAGTATGCTAATATGAAAAAATGTAATATGTTCAAGTGACTATGTGTAACGCCCCGAATTTCCAATATAATATCTCAGTAATACGTTGAACAATTTCCAGCATCTACATCAAGGTAATAGTAAACATAGCCAAAACATAGAATAATTTTTCAACTTTTATTACATCGATTCTTTACATAGCACAGTGAAAAACTAAACACCTTGAATTATAATTTCTTTCTTTTACAACACAATCTTTTACAGTTTGCATAAGCCATATTATCATTCTACCACATGCATCCAAATCCGAAGCTAATAGTACCTACCTGCAAAATATGAGACTAGAGATAACCCTAACCCCCAAAACTACGGGGTCAGCCATAACGGCATGAGAGACATCAAAAGAAAAATACAATTTAAATAAGCATGAAGGATAAATTCATAATCAACACATTTTCATAGTAGTAACAAATGAAATATGAAAAGACGATAAATGATGTATGTAAATATTAAGTGAAACTAGGCTGTGTCAAGTGTAGGAAAATAGAAAAACATCATGCATAATACCTGTCAAGAAACACAAATGTCGTGTGATGACTCTCTAATGCATACTTGTCGAATCTATGCTCCTCACTCTACATAGATCTGGTGCATGCCCTTATCGTTCTCCACTTTATAGGGTTAAATCCCTCGTTATGCAACTAATCCTACTACGATGACTACTTTGAGATTTAGATAAACTGTGAGTATCTAGCCCATGCCCCGATAATTTCGGAGGTCAATCTCTATCCACAGATAATTCCGGAGACTATTTCACTCACACCTGGGAATTTTCGAGAATACCCCATACCGCAAGCGATGGCACCTCATCACACGAATACCCCATGAGCATCGCCTCGACCCTGATAATTCCGAAGATCAATTCCAAACGACAAGTAATCCTGAAAACTATTTCACTCACACCTCGATAATTCTGGGAATTATCTCACACCACAGACATAACCCATATTTGCACTCATTTCATCATATCACCATCTAGTTTCTATCCTTATCTTATTAAGGTAATTAATTAATTACAATTCTCCAAGAGTTGGTGTACCCTACCGGACTTAAATCAACTGATCAACAACAAAGCCACAACTGACCAAACAACAAAATTCTCAACTGCCGGTGTATTAGGGTCCCACTCACCGTCCAGAGACTCACAACTCAACTATCAGTACAAAATCTTTCATTAAAACTCTAAATTTCATTATCAATTCACTCACATTAAGAACACTTCTTTAAAAAAACAACAAATCCAAATCCATTCGAATACTCACAAATTTCCAGACCTGAAATATGAAGTTAAATCCACTAAATTACTGAGTTTCATATTTTGAAGTCATAGAAAATCACATAACATCAATATGTTGAAATCCATATATATTTCGCTTCTTAAAGTCATTGGAACACAAGTTAAACTCTATTATAATCAAAATATAATTCTCTGTAATCTATAGTAATCTGTAGCAAAAACTTCAGCTGACAGTAATCCAATAATCCATAATTGCGAAGAAATAATTGCAAACCTTGTTATCCACTTTCTGTATTTTTGGATATATTTTTCTTTTGGTGTATTTTTTCATATTGTATCTCTTTTTGGACCGTGTATTGGATCTTCATGTTCTATATATCCATTTATTTCATTTGTCGTCTTCTTATTTGATTTCTTGATTCAATTGTCTATGATTGTTCAAACTATTATTTTGAGCCTTATTCTATAATTGTTCATGTCCTATTTTATTTAGTCATTTTTTGTTCCCATCTATTGATTGGATCTTTTTAATTTAAGTCCTAAATTCTATTGCATCCTTATTACAACCTAAACCCTACTCTATTATTCCTTAGTGGATTTTTAATTCTAACAAACCCATTTAATACCCTATTGAATCCATTACCCGTTACACCCAATGGCAACCCGCAACCCAGCTTCCACCTACACCCTAATACTGCATATATCTATACCTATTCTTCTTCCCTGTTCAACCCATCCAAAGCCTAGTCGCTCTCACAGAAACCCACTCCCGACTATATTCCAAACTTCATCTCCTAGCCCTGCTCTCAACTCCTAATCTTCTCCTAACCCCTATCCCAACCATCCTGTCCACCCTGCATCACCCCGACCACAGCACCCTCGCTTGCACCCTCGACCTCCCGACACGACTGGCGGCAGCACAACACCCGATAGCAACCCCCCTGGTCCCCTATCTACCTTCTTTTGTGCCGCCAGAGCAGCGACATCACCTAGGTGTTGTGTTCCGTCGACCACAGCGAAGCCAGCAATAAGCGGAGCTGCCCGCTGTCCATCGTGCCTTGATGTCGTGCATACTCTCCTCTGTTGTTCTCTGTTGTGTGTGGGTTTCGATCTCGAGTTGTACGTTCGAATAGTTCATGATTCGTTCGTTATGTTCGTTGTCCGGGAAACCGTTCCCGTTATTCTCGTTTTTTGCTTCGATTCCGTCGTCGACTATAAGACAAGTAACTTGTATACTTTTCTATTACATATACAAGTACTAAATACCACCTATAGTGTAGTGGTGTTCTAGACACAATTCTTGTGCAAAATCCCTGTTTTATCTTGTCTCTATGTGTTGATCCGTCTGTAGTCATCTCTAGTTACACACACAACATGAAATTTATCTTAGATCTAATTAATCCCAGTTGAAAATATGTATGTTGGTTGTGAACCATAATATGATGTGTGAATCTTGCATACTTGACGTGTTACTAGTAGTATATCCTGTTGTTGATCGGTTAAATACCTTATACCATGTTGCTTGGACATCTAGTATACCCTACTTCACACTTTGTCATGATTTGGATGTGTTTCATATGATCTAGTTGAACTTTATGCCTGAAGAATAATTTTGTCATTGTTGTTATCTAATTTTTGTTCAATAATTTAGACTTATTAAGGTCAATATATGAAAATTATTTGTGAATATGAAATTTAGAAAATTCTGACTACTTTACAAATTTTATTACAGATCTCAGTTTCGATTTGTGAGTTACAAGTTATTGCAGTTTTACTACAGATGTGTTTAAAGTTCCATATTCTGTTTTATATGAATTATGTATGGTTATTTATTTTTATACTGATATTAAACAGAACATTTTGATCCAATATTTTGTTGAGAACAACTAGACTTGATTAGGATTAACCCCAAATTTTTGTGGATTTATTCGATGACTTTTACAAACTATTCTATACTTGCAACCAACTACTATACTTGCAGAATTTTCATGTTGTTCAGTAAAGAACCTTAATTTCAACCTGATTCTACTTGCATTTGATAAAAACTTTGTGAATATGAATTGTAGCCTACTGTATCTATTTTATCTCCCTTCTGACGGATCTGGATTTCAATTTATATTTTGTAATCTATTGCTGTTTTAGTACTGCTATGTTTACGATTTCAGATTTACAAATCTGCTACATTTTGCTGCTTTCTGATTTTATTTGACTATCCTATCTATGTTGGAAAATTATGAAACTTTATTTTCTGTTACTAAACATACTAGGGAATAACCTAGATTTTTCTCAGATTTAATCAGTAAGTTTTTATACCGTTTTCCTATTTATGAATACAAACTCCTGATTTCTGGCTGAATATGTTTTCTAGATACAATTCTGTTTTGAGTTCTGTTTTTGTGAAATACCATACGACTTATATAAATTTACTGGATTCGGCTGAAAGTGTATTTTTTCGATTTTCTGACGGATCCAGGTTTGCATGTGTGGCAACGAAAATCCCAGATTTGGTGTAGTACTGTCTTGCTGTCCTGAACTAGAATTTTCATTGTCCTACCCTTTTATGAGTTGTCTGTCATCTATGCATGTTTATCTTCCAACCTGAATCTGTTACTTGTTCATGCCATGTTATTCTTGCTCTGTTTTGTGACATGCATATACGTGTTTGATAATAATAACAAAATAACCAAGCCGGAGTTAAGGAAAAGATCTCGTAGTGGAAAATATAGAAATGTGTACTTGGATGGGGGTCCGTGTTTCCCACCTTATTATATGTTATCTGTTACCTGTGATATGATTATGCTTGATCCTGAATATCTGTTATCTAATTCCTGACTACATACTTCCTTATGAGAAGGTGTACCCAGAAGGGGATCTGTGTTTCCCACCTATTACCAAACTAAATACTTCCTTATGAGAGGGCGTACTTGGAGGGAATGTAGTTCTACCTGATGCCTGATTACCTGTTACATGACACCGGTACCTGTACATGTTTACCTGATACCTGAGTACACGGCCATATAGACTCCACTACGAAATCTAAACGTAACTTGTTTGAATGTAGCAACCATGTGGTAAAAGTTTGGGATGCATGAAGTGCTACCTAGATAGAAATAAATACAAGAATTGACTTAACATGACACCTGTTACATGCTTACCTGTACATGTTACATGTTTACCTGCTTGCATGACACTTGACACCTGATACATGTTACCTTTACCCTGTTAGTATATCATGTTACTTGATTTTGTTTCCTGATTCATGTTAGTTATCCTATTTTGTTAACATGCATATTCCATGTTTTGTTGTTTCCGCTGTTACTCTATACTTGTTTATCTTTTCCTGTACATGTACCTGCACTACAAGCGGCCCGTAACTTGCATTGACGGGAGTTTTGTTTTCTTTTTTCTCTTCCTGCAATTTGTTAAATTACAGATTTTGGTGACCAGTTTCCTGATGGAGTAGGCGATCTGACTTTTTTGGATGCTAGAGTTCTTGTTATTATTATTATTTCTTATTGCTTATTTCGAATAAATAAATATGTTACTTGGATTATTTGTATTGGGCAATATAACCCAAAATTATTAAATTGTTCAGATCTAGTTTATTTGAGATTATTAAGTTTTGTTTCAAGTAAATTCTGTTGGTATATTGATTCATTTATGCATGTGTGTTTGATTTCTCCTTATTCACTTCTTGTTATTCCTATGAAATGTTGTAAAGATCCTGACAGCTTATGGATGATGAAAATCATTCGCTAGACTTAGTCATGTATCCGTATTCTTTTTGGGAAGTGGGGCGTGACAAGGTTTTTAGTGGTATCAGAGCCCAAATTTTGACTAATGTATTAGTTTGACTGATATATTAGACAACCTTGGCTCGATCTGGGATTGGCTCAACAATACACAGACCATGCATTACATGAATGAATTATAATCAACTTTGATCTGGATGCTAATTATTTTTTTATCGCGTGCAGACCATGGCTCGCAGAGGTTCCACTTCCCGCCCTCAGGAAGATCAGCCCGGCCTTGAAGCCATTACCAATGTATTGGAACAATTTGATGGCTGCTTTGGAAGCTACCCAGGTTCCGCCACCTACTGTGCCTATGCAGACAGCTCTCCCTCCTCGTCCACGTACAGTCGCAAATCTCATGAGGCTTCATCCTGATAAATTCTCTGGCACTAAGACGCCTTTGGAGGCCGAGATGTGGCTGATCTGGACTGAGCAGTTGCTTTTGGCAGCAAGAGTTGCCGATGCTAATAGAGTGGATGTGGTAACCATCGAGCTAGTGGATCTGGCCTACATTTGGTGGAGGTCTGAGTCCGAAAGGCTCGAACGGCCTATTGCTTGGGCCACATTCACTAGGAGCTTCTTGGAGAAGTTCTTCCCTAGCAGCACTCGAGTTGAAATGGAGCAACAGTTCCTGACCCTGAAACAGGTTGGTCGTTATTTAGAATTTTGTTACATATTGTTCATGCAATTTTGTAACATGGGACTTTATTGAAACAGGGCTCCAGATCTGTGGATGAGTAAGCAGTGGAATTTACCAGACATAGCCGCTTCGCAGCCGTTCTTGTGGTGAACGAAGACGACAGAGCTCATAGATTCATGCTTGGACTTGAGCGAGATATTCGGGTGCAGCTCGTCTCCCTTCGCTTGCGTACTTATGCTGAGGCTCTTGAGGCAGCTCGAGCTCAGGAGCAGGCTCGTGGCAGGTTGACTCCTCCCTGGCGGACTGTTCCGCACTCTGTTGTTGCTAGGCCTTCTGGTTGGCTGATTCGGAGGTATGTCCTAGCCCATCCTCCAAGGGAGACTCCCTACTCTTCTGCTGCTCCCAGGGAGCTAGTTTCTGCAACTTCTACCAGCTAGCCGGGCATGATCGTAGGGACTGTATGCGTGCCAACCGTCGGTGCTTTGGATGTGGTGTTGCTGACTATTCAGTGCGGGACTGCCCGCAGAGGAGGATGGCTCTTCCAGCTAGGGGTCTAGTTCAGCAGGTAGCCCCAGCTCGTGGTCCTGTTAGGCCACCTTTTCCTCCTCAGCACCAAATCATCGGTCGGAGTACCTCTGCTCCCAGGAGAGGTCAGGATTTCAACCTGACAGCTGCTGAGGCTGAGTCAGTAGAAGGAGTTGTTGCAGGTATATTTTGCATTTTTGTTGTTTTGTTGTTTCTCTTTTGCTTCTTTTCGTTTGTCTTGCATTATTCTCTCATATTATCTTTCTGCATTGTGTTTTCCTCACCCTTGATCATTAACTCTTTTTCTCTTACTTTTGATTCTATCTTAGGTGTTGTCCTTGTTTGCTCTTTTCCTGCTCATTTTCTCTTTGATTCCAGGGCATCCCATTCCTTTGTCTCTTCCCGCTTCATGGCTCACCATCGGTTGGATTGTATTATTATGTCAAAGGCTCGGAACATTGTGACAGGTGGCATTGTTTTTGTTTGTTCCTAAGAGTGCAGACAGTGTCACATGGTTATTGGCAGCGCAGATTTCAATGTTAACCTTATTGTAATAGGGAATTCAGGATTTGATGTCATTCTTGGTGTTGATTGGTTGGGTGAATACCATGCCATTATTGATTGCCGTGCCAAGAAAGTTTTATTCCGAATCCTACGCCGTGCAGAGTTTGAGTTCCATGCCGGGGAGACACCCCTTGGCTGAGCTAAGACTGCAATTGATCAGGAGGTTTGTGCAATGGAATGCATTCAGGCTATGAGGCTGCGCCTCTAGTAGTGCGGGAATTCCTGGATGTTTTTTCAGAGGAGTTTCCTAGCTAATCCCCTGATAGGGATGTGGAGTTCGGTGTTGAAGTTCAGCCTGGTACGACACCGATATCGAAAAGTCCCTACAGGATGGCACCGGTTGAATTAGCAGAGCTTAAGGTGCAGATTCAGGAGTTGCTTGATTTGGAGTTCATCAGACCTAGTGTTTCGCCGTGGGGTGATCCAGTCCTTTTTTTCAATAAGAAGGATGGTAGTCGTCGACTGTGCGTTGATTATCGAGAACTGAGTTACCTTCTTGGGGCACATTATCTCGAGCAATGGTATTTCAGTGGATCCGTCCAAGGTTGAGGCTGTGAAGGGTTGGCCAGTTCCCACGTCAGTTTCAGAGGTGAGGAGTTTCCTTGGTCTAGCTGGCTATTATCAGAAATTCGTCCAAGATTTCTCGAAGATAGCATGACCATCGACTAAGCTGACTTGAAAGGATCAGAAGCTTTGTTGGTCTGAGGCTTGAAGTGAGGCTTTGACTAAGTTGAAGAGCAAGTTGATATCAGCGCGAGTGTTGACTATTCCAGATGGTTCAGGTGGATTTGTAGTTCACTATGACGCTTCTGGCAAGGGTCTTGGAGCAGTTCTGATGTAGAAGGGCCGAGTTGTTGCTTATACATCGAGGCAGTTGAGGCTACATGAAAAAAACTATCCGACTCATGATTTGGAGTTAGCGGTAGTGATCTTCGCTTTGAAACTGTGGAGACACTATTTAATTGGGGACCGAGTGGAAATCTTTACTGACCACAAAAGTCTCAAGTACGTCTTCACTCAGAAGGAATTGAACATGGGGCAAAGGCGTTGGTTGGAACTTATGGCCGATTATGACATTAGTTTGCAATACCATCCTGGTATAGTGAATTTGGTGCCAGATGCTTTGAGCAGGAGACCAACAGCTATGTTCCTGACTCAATAGAGAGATTTGGTTGAGCAGATGCGAAGGTTGGAGTTGATGTGTTGTTGTCGAGTTCTGATCGGAGTTGTTTGGTGCTCCAGCTTCAGTCGTCTCTTGTTGATCAGATCAAATAGGTTCGGGATGGTGATGAGCAGTTGCAGAGTTTCAGAGCAGAGATTGAGACTAGTTCCCGAATGGATATGGTTATTCATGCTGATGGATCGCTTCGTTTTGGGTTCAGGTTGTGTGTCCCGAAAGGGGAAGTTCGTTAGAGGTTGCTTGAGGAAGCCCACCAGTCATCGTATTCTATTCATCCTGGAGGTACTAAGATGTATCGGTACTTGAAGCTTCATTTCTGGTGGCATGGTATGAAGAGGGTTGTGGCTCGGTTTGTGTCTCAATGTTTGATCTCTCAGTAGGTGAAGGCAGAACATCATAGAACCGCCGGACTTCTTCAACCGCTTCCCATTCTGGAGTGAAAGTGGGAACATATCACTATGGATTTTGTGACCGCTTTGTCGAGGAGTTCTAAGGGTCACAATGCCATTTGGGTGATTGTCAACCGATTGACGAAGACTGCTCACTTCATTCCCTTCCGAGTCAGACAGTCCACTGAGAGCCTAGCTGAGAAGTACATGCAAGAGATCGTCAGACTTCATGGGGTTCCAGTCAGTATTGTATCCGTCAGGGATACGAGATTCAGATCTCGGTTCTGAGAGAGTCTTCAGAGTAGTTTGGGGAGTAAAATGAAGTACAGTACAACTTTTCATCCCCAGACTGATGGACAGTCTCGTAAAGGACCATCCAGACTCTATAGGACAAGTTGAGGTCCTATATGCTGCAGTTCGGTGGATCTTGGGAGGACCATTTGCATCTCGTAGAATTCTCGTACAATAACAGCTTTTAGGACAGTCTTAAAGCTGCACCATTCGAGGCACTTTATGAGCGGAAGTGCAGATCAACAGTGTGCTAGGATGACATTGGTGAGAGGAAGTTGTTGGGTCCGGAGTTGATCACCAGGACAGTTGATGCGGTGACTCAGATTTGCAAGCACTTGCAGGCAGCTTAGGATAGGCAGAGGCAATGGGATGCTGTCCATCGGAGAGCTTTGGAGTTTGAGGTTCGTGACCATGTTTTCCTGAAGGTATCTCCTTGGCGAGGTGTCATTCGGTTTGGTGGTGGGGGCAAGCTCAGCCCTAGGTTTATTGGACTGTTTGATATCGTGGAACGAGTAGGCAAGGTGGCCTATCAGCTTTATCAGGAGTGCACGATATTTTTCATGTCTCGTAACTCAGAAGATATATTCGCGATGAGAGCCACGTGATCGACTATTCTGAGTTGACCGTGCGGCCGGATTTGACTTGTGAGATTCCGATAGTTGCTATTTTGGATCGGCGGGAGAAAATGCTTCAGAACAAGGTCATCAAGCTAGTTCGTGTTTCTTGGAATCCTCACTCGTCGGGTGAGTCGACTTGGGAGTTGGAGGAGGAGATTCAACAGAAGTTCCCCATCTGTTTAAGTAACTTTTTGTTTTGTTCTTTCTTTTCTTTTCGGGGTTACCCTATGTAGTTCTTGTTTGAATTTCGAGGACGAAATTCATCTTCTTCGGTGGGTAGAATTTGTAACCCCTGTTTTCCACTTTCTGTATTTTTGGATGTATTTTTCTTTTTCTGTATTAATTCATATTGTATCTCTTTTTGGACCGTGTATTGGATCTTCATTTTCTATATATCCATTTATTTTATCTGTCGTCTTCTTATTTGATTTTCTTGATTCTATTGTCTTCTATTGTTTCGTCTATGATTGTTCGAGCTTTTGTTTTGAGCCTTATTCTATAATTGTTCATGTCCTATTTTATTTAGTCATTTTTGTTCCCATCTATTGATTGGATCTTTTTAATTTAAATCCTAAATTTTATTGGATCCTTATTACAACCTAAACCATACTCTATTATTCCTTATTGGATCTTTAATTCTATCAAACCCATTTATTACCCTATTGAATCCATTACCCTTCAGCCCATTACCCGTTACACCCAATGGCAACCCGCAACCCAGCTTCCACCTAAACCAGAATACTGCATATATTTTTACCTATTTATCTTCCATGTTCAACCAATCCAAACCCTAGCCGCTCTCACAAAAACCCACTCCCGACTCTATTCCAAACTTCATCCCCTAACCATGCTCTCAACTCCCGATCTTCTCCTAAACCCTATCCCGACCATCCTGTGCACCCTGCATCACCCTGACCACAGCACCCTCACCTACACCCTCAACCTCCTGATGCGACCTGCGGCAGCACAGCACCCGATAGCAAACCCGTGGTCCCCTCCTTGCCTCCTGTCGTGCCGCCAGAGCAGCGACGGCACCTCAGTGCTGTGTTCCGTCGACGACAGGGAAGCCAGCAGTGAGCGCAGCCGCCCGCTGTCCATCGTGCATTGATGCCGTGCATACTCTCCTCCGTTGTTCTCTCTTGTGTGCGGGTTTTGATCTCGAATTGTACATTTGTATAGTTCGTGATTCGTTCGTTAATTTCAATCCCCGGGAAACCGTTCCCGTTATTCTCACTTTTTTGCTTCGATTCCGTCATCGACTATAAGGCAAGTAACTTGTATACTTTTCTGTTGCTTATACAAGTACTAAATACCGCATGTAGTGTGGTGGTGTTCTAGAGGCAATTCTTGTGCAAACCCCTGTTATATCTTGTCTCTATGTGTTGATCCATCCGTAGTCCTCTCTAGTTACACACACGACATGAAATTTAACTTAGATATAATTAATCCTTGTTGCAAATATCTATGTTGGTTGTGAACCATAATATGATGTGGGAATCTTGCATGCTTGACATGTTACTAGTAGTATATCCTGTTGTTGATCGGGTAAATACCCAATACCATGTTGCTTGGAAATCTAGTATACCTTATTTCACACTTTGTCATGATTTGGATATGTTTCGTATGATCTAGTTGAATTTTACACATGAAGAATAATTTTGTCCTTGTTGTTATCCTATTTTTGTTCAGTATTTTAGACCATATTAAGGTCAGTATATGAAAACTATTTGTGAATATGAAATTTAGAGAATTATGTCTACTTTCCAGTTTTTTTGACAGATCTCATTAAGTTCAAAAAATATCAAATTTTTATCAAACTTCTTCAAAATCATAAAACTTATGAAAATATATGTATATATGTGTATACATATCAGTAAGCCATCAAAATTCATTGTTTTTTAGTAGTATAATGTTCAATTCAAACCATAGTAACAATATGAATCCATATCTAATCAAAAATTTCACAAAACATTTAAAAAATAAAGTTTCGACTGAAGCCATGTAAGACCCAAATCAATTTCACTTCAACTCATAAAGGCTTGATCTTTTGAATCTAAAATCCTTCTTGCAACTTGATTAAATGCAACTACAAGTAGTTGTATTAGTTTATCCATGATTATAGGCATCTACAACAATTTTTTCCATCAAGTTTTACTCATCAAAAACATATCAACAGATCATACAAATATGCACACGTAGTAAAGTACTCATCTTTATTCAATTTATATGCCTATACATCACATAACTCATTATACACAATCAAATCAGTAAGCAATATGAAATAAAACAACATACCCATGATTCATACTAAGTTCTTAACAATCTCAAGTCATCTATGTAGAATTTTATCCGTCAATTGCATAGTTTCGTGAAAAGTACTATTTTTATTCATTCACCCATCAATAACTTCACTATATCATCATACCATCATCTATCATGCATCCTACTAGACAAATCATCATATATAACATGCATAGAACAACAAGAAACTAAACATATGTCACCCACCTTATTGAAAAATCAACTGAAATAATAAGAGAATAAGAAAAGTCCTTTCTTTCGCAAAAATCCAAGATCCTCGCTTCAAAACACCAAGAAAACCAATAGTAAAATATTTTTTTGTTTTTGAAGAGGAGGGGGGGCGGCTATAGTGGTCTTAATATGGGCCGAAATCTGATTATTAATGTTTTGCTAAGATTTTTCAAAATATTTCTTTAGAATATATCTTTACATACATAGATCTTTATACTAGAAAGTTAGATTAACCAATTTAATAGGGATTGAAAACCAAAATAAATCTCCAGATCTGGCCGGCATCCATATCTAATCAGCAAAATAAATTTTTGTAACATTTTGCCTCCATGTGGAAATTTTGCAAAAAGACCCTTCTTCAACAAATTTGTGAAATAAACCAAATCTATTAGAACAAAATTTAAAATCTTTACTTCTGAGTTGAATATCCATCATTCTCAGCCCATAAAACCAAAAATCTGGAGTTTTTACTTCAAGTAGTAATTTTCCACACAAGCCCCTCTTTTTTTGTAATTTTGCAATTATGCCAAATAAATATCTGAAAAATCCAGAAAATTTATAAATAATACCTACTAATAAATATTAGGTTTTCCAAAAATAAATAAAGACTTGAGTTTTCCAAAAAAATATTTGCACGTATTTTGCACGTGTAAAAGGATAAATTTCAGAAAAATATTTATTAAATCACAAAAATCACTTTAATTCATTTATTAATTTCAAAAACATTATTTAAAATTCTAGGGTATTACATCACTCGCTCCTTAGAATAGTTCTGTCATCATAACTACTGCTAATAGAAACCAAACAATTAAGCAAAAGAAAGAATGCAATCATATAAATAGAAATACGGTTTAAAGGATGCAATCTTACAAGAGAATTACAATTTAACCAAAAGAATACAATCGCACAAGAGCACAGAAAAATCTTTCTGCATGCGATCCTCCGGCTCCCAAGTAGCTTCTTCAAACTGTTGGTTCCTCCACAACACCTTGACCATAGGTATCTCGTTATTCCTCAACACCTTCTCCCTACGATCAACAATCTCTACAGGCTACTCCTTGTAATTCAAGTTCAGCTGTAGTCCCTCGGGCACCTTCGCCAACTGATGACTTTGATCAGGCACATACTTCTTTAACATCGACACATGGAACACATCGTGCACCTACGCTAGTTCCTCTGGTAGTTCCAACTTATATGCCGTCTTACCAATCTGCCTCAAAATCCTGTATGGTCCAATGTACCTTGGTGCCAACTTGCCCCCCTTCCCAAACCTGATTATGCCTTTAGTTAGAGATACCTTGAGAAAAACTGCATCCCCAATCTCATACTCCGAATCCCTCCGTCGAGTATCTGCGTAACTCTTCTACCGACTCTGAGCCTCGACCAACCGTTTACGAATCAGCTTGATCTTCTCCGATGTCTGCTACACAATCTCCAGCTCAAACATCTGCCTCTCGCCAACTTCAAGCTATTGTAATGTACTTCAAGCTATTGTCGTCTGTAAACATGTTGACCTTCTCTCCATACACATAATGTCTCTACTGCTTCAAGGAATAGATAATAGCTGCCAATTCCGGATCGTGCGTCGGATTGTTCTTTTAATGCAGACGCAACTTCCTCCAACCATATACAATAACCTTCCCTTCTTGCATCAAGACACACCCCAAACCTCTGAGTGATGCATCTCTGAAGATATCGTAGTCCTTTCCAACTTGTGGCAAAGCTGAGATAGGCGCAGTTGTCAACCTCTACTTTAGCTCAAGGAAACTCGCCTTACATTTATCATTCCAAGTGAATGCCACATTCTTCCGAGTCAACCCTGTCAAAGGAAATGCAATCTGTGCATAGCCCTGAATGAATCTCCTGTAATACCTAGCCAATCCTAAGAAACTCCTGACTTCCTTCACTGACATCAGCCTGGACCAATTCTTCACGTTTCAACCTTCTGAGGCTCGGTGGCCACTTCCACCTTAGAAAGGATATGACCAAGGAAAGCTACCTCGAACTTTCACACTTCGATAGCTTGGCGTACAAGTTATGTTCCTGTAATGTAATGCCCCGAACTTCCTGTATGGAGAATTCGAGACACGAGCCAAGACCTTTACATTCAATTAGTCACAATACACAGAAAAATAGGAAAATTTTAAAACTTTTCACTAATACAATATTACAGCCGAGTGTTTTCCATTAATACAATATATTACATCAGAGTATGAAAATGATAAATCATCGGGCTCTTCACTTGTAAACCATGCCTTGACTAGAGTTCTCCCGATCTGGTGATCCTGTATCCACAACCTATTAGAGTGGGGACGTCAATACATATACTGATGCTTAAAGGCTGATGACTAGCAGCGAATCTCCAATAACAAACATATACAAACAAGGTGAAATTTGTCACTGTAGTTTAAGTGTTCATGAGTGCTATGACTTAGAACCTAATGCGATATCAACTAAGGCTAAGATGCTCCTATTCTAATGCAAGCAAGAATCTGGAACCGTATGCATCCCATAACTACATACGTCCATATCAAGCCATTCTCCATATTTAGGGATTTGAACCCACGTTATGAGTTCTACTTTTGTACCCATCCTGTTCCTGACATAATACTACATGACTAGCAACTATTGCCCGGCGTACTGGACCGCACTCAAAAGCTAACACGAACTACAAGATACTTGTCAACCTTCTTCTGTGCCCTCAACTGGTCATGAGAAAGCATAGAACCTGCCGGGATCGTAGGGTTTATTTCCCTAGGGAACCCTCTCGTTCTTATCATGGCACATTCAGGAATTAACAATCAAGATACGGAACCCATGCTCCTAACTTGTCATGAAAAAGCACCGCCCGTATCCCTTTGACAGTGGAATACATCCCAATAACACTACCTAGTGTCAGCCTATAGGAGAGGTTGGATTATAGGGTATCACCCCTAACACCAACTCTCACCCTTTGGCAATTTATAGATGAGAATGGTTAAGTAGCAAGTTAGTACCCTAACGATGTCACTAACCCTAACCAATCAAATGGGGCCGTACGAGCTACAAGATACTCTCAACCTAGAGTAGTACTCTCAACTCATCATGAGAAGGCACCATATGGGTCAAACAAGCGAGATACGCAACTCATGCTTCAAACTTGTCAGGAAAAATCACGGTACGTGTCCCTCTTCTAACCAAACAAGCGAAACATGCACCGTGCTTCTAACTTGTCATGAAAAAGCACCGTGCGTGTCCCTCTTCTAGAGAGTGTGACAATTTATCGGCACAATTAACCAAGTCTTAAACTAGACTTCATACGATCTCCTCGGATCCACTCATAGCCTACTTATTTAAGACAATACCTATATATGAGCCCAATGAGCTTCGTATGGGGCCAACTGCTACATACGGACCAGGCGAGCCACGTATGAGACAACAACATAAAAACATCTACTCATCATAATCATGGGTTTCTACATACAACACAAGCATGATTGTTCACTAGAATGTCCCATAGGCATGGATGGGTTCATTTCAACATAGAACAATAAAATTCAAGCATGATGGGTTCTTTACTAGAACCTTTAGCAACTTAACCATGATGTTCTACTACCACTCAAGCATAGTACATAAACTTAAAGCATGGTACACAAACTTAAGCATGATGATCTACTACAACTTAAACATGGTACATAAACTCAAGCATGGCTTCTTACTACCAACTCAAGCATGATAGGTTTACTAGATGTCACATAAGCATGAATGGGTTTTTTAGTACAACTTAAGCATGATAGGTTTTACTAGAATGTCATGCAAGGATGAATGGGTTCTTTAGTACAACTCAAGCATAATAAGTTTACTAGAAGTCACATAAGCATGAATGGGTTCTTTAGTACAACCCAAGCATGGTGTTCTACTACTAACTCAAGCATGGTAGTTCTACTACAATCAAGCATGGTATTGTTCATGGGTTCCCAAGCATGAATGCGTTCTCATTTGACATAGAATCAACCTACTAACTCAAGCATGATCTACTACAACCCAAGCATGGTGTTCTACTACTAACTAAAACATGGTAGTTCTACTACAATCAAGCACGGTATTGTTCATAGGTTCACAAGCATGAATGGGTTCTCTTTTGACATAGAATCAACCTACTAATTCAAGAATGATCTACTACAACGCAAGCATGGTGTTCTACTACTAACTCAAGCATGGTAGTTCTACTACTAACTCAAGCATGGTAGTTCTACTACAATCAAGCATGGTATTGTTCATGGGTTCACAAGCATGAATGGGTTCTCTTTTGACATAGAATCAACCTACTAACTCAAGCATAATCTACTACAACTCAAGCATGGTGTTCTACTACTAACTCATGCATGGTAATTCTACTACAATCCAGCATGGTATTTGTTCATGGGTTCACAAGCATAAATGGTTTCTCTTTTGACATAGAACAACCTACTAACACAAGCATGATCTAATACAACTCAAGCATGGTGTTCTACTACTAACTCAAGCATGGTAGTTCTACTACAATCAAGCATGGTATTTGTTCATGGGTTCACAAGCATGAATGGGTTCTCTTTTGACATAGAACAACCTACTAACTCAAGCATGATCTACTACAACTCAAGCATGGTGTTCTACTACTAACTCAAGCATGGTAGTTCTACTACAATCAAGCATGGTATATAAACTAAGCTACTATCTAAGCTTACCTACATATTACAAGAACTACTTCTTTTAGGGATTACAAGTCCCATTTATTACAACGAACTAGTTTTACCAAATTACAAGTTCCTATATAAAGCAAAAATTAACCCTTGTTGAATCTACAACAATCTTCTATGTTGCAAAACTTATTCATCTACAACCTACAATTTCCTACATCAACAAAACTTGCCTTTTTAAGAACTATAAGTTAGTAAAGACATGATCCTCATTAGGGTGGGAAACAACATACAACAAAAATACTATCTTTTATTAAGCATGTTAAGTCCTATAACCCCAAGAATGGGTAAGTAACCATTTTCACTTTACTAACTTTGTATGCACATAGTAAAAGTCAAAGTTGTTAACTTGTGTTTAACCAAATAACCAAAACAATCAACCATAAAGATAAAAAGTTCAAAGATCTCATCTTTATATGTTTTTTTGTGAGTTCCATCCTTTCAACTTTCCTTATATGAAATTCCTTTTTGTATTCAACCATTCTTATTCTTATTTCTTTTAGTCCAAGTAGTGAAATTTACCCATAATAACAACAATAATAGTAGCAAGGCTAAAGATCCAATCTTTATTTGTTTTAATTAATTTCCACCATTCAAACTTTCCATGGGATCCTTTTGATCCAAAGAACTACTTATGTACTCAATAGTTAGTCCAAGTTGTTTTAATCAACATACAACATACACACACACATATAACCATAAGTAGAGAGCAAATTAAACAAAAATCAACATACAAAAATAGTAGAGAAACCCCCACCTTTTACTTTCAAATAGGAAGGACTAGCTTATGCTCCTTCTCCTTCCTCCTAGCTTTTGTGAAAGATTCAATGAACAACCTACAAGAGAACTCTAGGGTTCTTCTTCTCTTAATTTTTCTCCGAAAATTTGGTAAATGAGGCAAGGGGTGAGAGAGGGGGGGGGGGGGGTATTTATAGGATGGAGGAGAGGGTTGTAGGTGCAAAAACACCATGGCCATATGCAAAAACCCCCTTGGGACTAGAAGTGGCTGGAAATTTCCATGGGGTAAGGGGTGAGGAGGAGTGATGAGGTGGAGGAGAGACTTCTAGTAGAAGTCTCCTTAATCCCTTATGTAATCCTAATTAATTCAAACCCTAGGTTTAATCCTTCAATCAAATCCTAGCCATCCAAAAATGGTTCATCATGACAAAAAGATTTTTTTTTTTTCAAAACACATACTACATGGTTTATACGGATGCATGAAATCGATACAATATGCGCACGTATAGATTAATAAGTGTACCGATAATTTTTGTTTGTAAAACCGCACAATTCGTATAAAAATAAATTAATTTTGAAAATAATAATAAAAATAAATTTCATTGTCGGGTCGGAAGTTTCCAGTATCAAAACAGTATATCGCACATACATATGGACTGATATATATACAGATGATGGTTATTAATTAAACTAAGTAATATCCATAAAAAAAATTCAATTCCGAAAAAATAAAATAAAATAATTAAATAATAAAAATAAATAATAATAAATAAATAAATAAAAATATTTATTATTTAACAGGTCGAGATATTACATGTAACTTCTTCGATACTTCTTCCAAGTGTTTAGAGTGCTCTTCCTCTGACATCGAATATACCAGAATATCATTAATGAATACCACCACGAAGGAATCAATAAACGGTCGCAAAATCCGATTCATCATGTCCATGAACACTGCCGTGCATTCGTCACTCCGAATGGCATCAGCAAAAACTCATAGAGCCCATGACGAGTTCTGAAAGCTATTTTGCTCACATCTTCCTCCTTAACTCAGACCTGATGATATCCTGACCGCAGATCAATCTTCGAAAACACAGCTGCTCCCCGAAGCCTATCAAACAGATCATCAATCCGTAGAAGCGGATACTTGTTCTGAATAGTCACCCTGTTCAACTCCTGGTAGTCAATACACATCCTCATTGACCCATCCTTCTTCTTCGCTAACAACACTGGTGCTCCCCACGGTGAAGTACTCGGCCTGATAAACCCCTTACTCAGCAATTCCTCAATCTGCTTCTTAACTTCATCCTGCTCCACAGGTGCCATCCTGTACGGAGCCTTAGAAATCGGAGCACTTTCCGGCTGAACATTAATGCAGAACTTAACATCTCGCTGCGGTGATAACCCTAGTAGATCTTCCAAGAATATTGTAGGAAAATTCCTGACAACTGCGATGACTCTAACTTCATCCGGAATCAACAACTTAGATACCATTGCAGCCACTTTCGGGTTCTTCTTACCCAGAAAAGTCACTGTGGGACCTTCTGGCGCCTTCACCAACACCTCTTTCTTCTTGCATTTAATTGTGGCATCATATATTGCCATCCAATCAATGCCAACGATTACATCTACACCAAAGACTTGCAGTTCAATGAGATCAATGTCGAACAATCTCCCACCAATATCGATATCACAGCCCTCGTCATATCGATCAGCAATCAATTCTTCTCCTGATGGTGTTGCCACTGACAAGACTCTGCCTAGAAATACCTTAGGTTCCATACCTAAAACTTTAGCAAAATTAGGAAACACAAATGTATGCGAAGAACCAGTATCAAATAAAACTTTTGCTTTTATTCCATTAACCAAGACAAATCCTGTTACAGGAAGAATGATACTCAAATCTCTAATTTTTCTTAACAAAGTTTTACTTAATACATCAAATAAAGGAATTTAAAATTCTTGAATACCCTGGATCACATCTTCTAAGATACCTGCATCCTCCTTATTTAATGTGAACACTCGCCCCTACCTATGGAATTTGCTGCCATCCGCACCATCCTTCTTAAGTTGCGGGCAGAACAAATTAGTATGCCCATCTCACCCACACTGGAAACAAGTCTGCTTCACCAGTTTAGGACATGCTGACCTGAAGTGACCTACTTCCTTACAGTAGTAACAAGTCAGCTCTTGAGCTGCAGGTGCCTTCTGCTCTGGCTTACTGAACCTGCCCTGCTTCACTGGGATCTTCTTCCCACCCTGACTTGCTGCTGCTGGCCTCTTGTTCTTGTTCCAGGTCTTCTGCTTCTTCTGGAACTGGTCCATATCTTCTTCCATTATAGCTGCTCTCCTGACTAGCTTATCAAACCTTCTTATGCCTAACGGTATCATCCGAGACCACAAATTCGGCCTCAAGCCCTGCTTGAATTTCTTGGCCTTCTTCTCTTCATCAACTATCAGCTTTGGTGCATACCGTGAGAGTTGGGCAAACTTATTCTCATATTCGCGCACTGACATACTGCCTTGCTGTAGATTCAAGAATTTCATTGCCTTCTTCTCTTGAACATCCAGAAAAAAGAAACGATCCCTGAACTCCCCAAGAAAAGCTTCCCAAGTCACTTTTTTATTCCCAAAAGTCCTCTTCACTGACTACCACCAAACGCTAGCATCCTTCTCTAACTGCATTGTAGACAACTTCACCTTATTGGCTGCTGGGGATTCCAAAACCTTAAAGACCACTTCCATCTGTCTAATCCAATCATCAGCCTCATTTGGATCAGACCGCCCTTCAAAAATAGGTGGCTTCATCCGCTTGAAGGACTCCACATGCTTAATTGTTTCAACATTAACAAGCATTTATCCAGCCCCTTGATTCTTATTCTGAGTCATGTTGGTTTCCATGAATGTGTTCAAAGTCTGATACACCCTGGCAATCTCATTCTCTAAGTCGTTCTGCCTCCTTGGAACCCTCAGCCTCACTGTAATTCCCACCATTCTTGGTTTTGTGTCCTGCCATTAAACTGAAGACTGTAGAATGAGGGGAAAAGTTAGAGCATCACAACACAATTCATATTCGCATCAATACCTTGTGGAAAAAACACAATCATTCCCCGAACCATTTCATCTTGTTTTAATTCTATGTGATACTCATACTTTAATGTCCACACCTTAATGTCCACACCTATGTACTCATGCTCTCGTGTCCACACCAGGTTTATTTTTATACCATGTTTGTTATTGCTATTGAAGCATGCTCTGACACCAAACTCTGTAGCGCCCCGAATTTCTAATATAATATCTCAGAAATATGTGGCACAATTCCCAGCATCTACCTCAATGTAATAGTAAATATAGCCAAAACAAAGAATAATTTTTCAACTTTTATTACATCGATTCTTTACATAGCACAGCGGAAAACTAAACACCTTGAATTACAATTTCTTTCTTTTACACCACAATCTTTTACAGTTTGCATAAGCCATATTATCATTCTACCACATGCATCTAAATCATAAGCTAACAGTACCTACCTGTAAAATATGAGGCTAGAGATAATCCTAACCCCCAAAACTATGGGGTCAGACATAACATTGTGAGTGACATCAAAAGAAAAATACAATTTAATTAAGCATGAAGGATAAATTCATAATCAACACATTCTCATAGTAGTAACAAATGAAATATGAAAAGACAATAAATGAAGCATGTAAACATTCAGTGAAACTAGACTAAGTGTCAAGTGAAGGAAAGTACAAAACATCATGCATAATACCAGTCAAGAAACACAAATGTCGTGTGATGACTGTCTATTGCATACTTGTCGAATCTATGCTCCCCACTCTACATAGATCTGGTGCAAGCCCTTATCATCCTCCACTTTATAAAGTTAAATCCATCGTTATGCAACTAATCCTACTACGATGACTACTACGATATTTAAATAAACTGTGAGTATCTAGCCCATGCCCTGATAATTCTGCAGGTTAATCTCTATCCATAGATAATTCCGGAGACTATTTCACTCACACCTGGGAATTTTCGAGAATACCCCACACCGCAAGCTATGGTGCCTCATCACACGAATACCCCATGAGCGTCGCATCGATCTCGATAATTCTGGAGATCAATCCCAGACCGCAGGTAATTTCGGAGACTATTTCACTCACACCTCGACAATTTCGGGGATTATCTCACACCGTAGATCATACTGAGGTCAATAACCCATATTTGCACTCATTTCATCATATCACCATCTAGTGTCTGTCCTTATCTTATTAAGTTAATTATTTAATTACAAATATTCTAGAGTTGGTGTACCCTACTGGACTTAACTCAACAGATCAACAACAAGGCCACAACTGGCCAAACCACAAAAATCTCAATTATCGGTGTACTAGGTTCCCACTCACGCTCTAGAGACTCACAACTCAACTATCAGCACAAAAATCTTTCATTAAAACTCTAAATTTAATTATCAATTCACTCACATTAAGAACACTTCTTTAAAAATCAACAAATCCAAATCCATCCGAATACTCAGAAATTTCCAGAACTGAAATGTGATGTTAAATCTTCTAAATAACTAAGTTTCATATTTTGAAGTCATAAAAAATCACAAAACATCAATATCATCCATATATATTTTGCTTCTTAAAGTCATAGGAACTGTAGCGCCCCAAATTTCTGTACCGAAAATTTGAGACACAATCCAGGAATCGAACTTCAAATAGTCACAATCATAAAAAAATACAGGGAAATTAAAACTTTTATTCCATATAATTGGTACAATTACAAGTGTTACAATGTACAAATGAATTTACAAGATTTACAAATTTTACAATAACACTTGAGTATGTCACTTGGATGCTTGGACCAACTCGAGCTCTATTGTAACTGTGAATCGGCTCACGATACCTACAAGGTGGGAAACGTTAGTACATCTACTGACCGAATGCTGATAATAACAGCGATCTCCAAACTAGCAACCACAACCATACTTTATGCAAAAGAGAAAAGTGAGGTGAAATAGGGTTTAATGAATTCGGGTTATAGTGTTGTTATATGCCATGATCTAACAACTAAATACATCAATCACATGCCCTATTCTAATGCAGGCAAGACTTTGGAAACACATGCATCTCATACTACATACACCCCAAATCTAGCCGTTTTTCTCCACTTTTAGGGATTCGAACCCTCGCCATGCATCCTACTCTTGTACTCATCATATTCCCAATAGATTTTACCATGTCTGAGGAGGTTGCAGTTATTCGGTCTTGTCCATTACAGCAATCACTAAAGAGGTTGATGCGTTCGCCACTTTGTACCTGTGCACGGATTTCACTTCACTCAAAAAACCGTGACAAACACTTCAGGTACAAAACCATGTACCCATGATGTCAAAATAATTCATATATAAAAACAAAACCCACGTTCTTAGGAACACGACGGCCTCGAGGGTCAAATCTCCCTATCTGACAGGAGTTTCTCTCCCCGTTCCTTACCCGGCTCCTTGAGAATTAATAGATCGAGATACGAGACTAGTGATCTCAAAACCTGCGAACACTATCCGTATCCCTACGATAGAAAAAGTACAATACCCGACTATAGTCTGCTAGTACAAATGCAATTTACATATATCTAACACATCACTCTAATCCAAGACTCACTTTAATCCATTCAGTTGAAAAAGTTGCTTTCAAAATCTGCCTTTTGACCAGTGGCCCCAACGACACAATTCCTGATCACTACTTCCCCTAGCTTGGATTTTAACATTCACCACGGCCCGCATTTTCCTTCCTGGCATGAATTCGACGGAACCTAATCGGACGTCCAACGCCTCGGCAGGAGTTTTAATCTTATGGTCGATAGTCGTAGAGCATCACCCTATCCTAGTGACTAACTCGAGTCACAAACATCCTCATCTGGAGTCAAATACCATCAAGACCAGTAATAATCATCAATTATCTCCATTAGCAAGTCCATTAACTCTTATTCACAAGTGGGGAAAAGTACTTCCAACACTTAGTCAAAAATCATGACTACCCCAATATGTTGTTTCTGCCTGAAACTTAGAACGGTCATAACTCCCATAATACAACTCAGTTTTGGGTGTTGTAGCCCATTCTGGAAAGCTAAGAATATAGGCTACCACTCTCTAGTTGACCATAACATCAGATTCATCAATCTAATTTCCCTAAAAGGCCGCATTATCATCAGCCCGTGCACTTCCTGTACTCCGGTTGCATCTTGCCAATGGCATAAAACCTACTCGCTCATCGGAATAACACAAATTTAGGTTCTATGGAAAACTGAGAATGTCCTCTACAACTTCCTAGTTGATCACAAATCCAAATTATTCCATTTGAATACTGTAAAATAGTCATCTCTCTCAGGTATAAAGAACCATATATAATGCACTACTCAAACAGAGCCTATAGCTCAAAATCTAGTTTCTGTTCCAACTTGGAAAAACCATTTCTATCACTATACTTACTGGAGTTTCTTTACATAAGGCTTTTGGGAAAGCTCAGGATGTCTACTACAACTTCCTAGTTGTACATTTCCTCAAATTCTGCTCATACAGAGCCATAAAGTTGCAATCTTATCATGGTGTCAATTCTGACTAAGTTCTGCACACTACTCACTTAAAAATTCACAATAAATCACATGCATAACCAATGTCTATCAAACTTGTACTTTCCGAAACTAGACATCATCATGTATAGCATGCATAAAAGATCTCATCCTGATTCCAAGTATTCAATGAGTTCTACTCATTTCAATCATGTAAAAAAGTTCTACTGTTCATCAGTCACTGTCATGATTACCCTTGCTTAAACAATTTTGAACATGCATCAAATATCACCAAATTAAATTCAACCGGATCTAGATGCATTTAAGATACTACATTAAAAATTTTAGAGATAGATCATGCATCATTTACTTCTAAAAAATCCTTCAAGTACAGATTCTACAAGAGACAGAACCAGTCTCTGCCTTACGACCCAGTCACCAAACATGATTTTATTAAAATACTAAATAATGTCAGAAAAATCCGAAATAAACCATGTAGCTTCTAGACGTGCATAAGATCATTCTTTAAAGATTTCAAGGTCAAATTCCATCAATATTGTTATCTGGAAATTCAGGAACATAACATGCATTTTATGTTATTCTGTTCAATTTTCATATTCTAAACAGCTACCACTAACAATCATCCTCATAGCAACTACTACTTGTTTCATGCAAGAAATCAAACAAGAAAGCAAGAACAAAAGTTTAGAGAACTCCCTATCCTTTGGTGTAGTTTAAGAAGATGAGAATAGCTTGGCTTCCTCCTCTAATTCCTCCCTCCTCCAAAGTACTTTTGATCACCTCCTTATCTTGTCTACTTTCACTCTCTCCTTCTCTTTTTCTCTAAAAAATTCATAAATCTGAAATGAGAGTGAAAAGAAGGGTTTAAAATGAAGTGAGAATAGTTAGGGGGTGCATAGGGGGTGGCCGGCCTAGGGGTCGGGGGGGTGGTGAGGTGGAGCCAAGTGGCATGGAGGTTTTCACAAACAAGCTCCTCATGCCCATGGTTTTGGAGGTATTTTGCATTCCTCATTTTCTAGCCATTAGATCCATGATGAGATGTGATGAATGGCTAGATGTGAGTGCATGCAAAGAGAAAAAATATTTATAGTGTAGTATCACATAATTTGACAATTGCATATGTACCACATGTATATCCTAGTATACGTACTAGTGTAGATTCTTTCTTTCTCGTGCACCACCATGAACGTAACCATCCATATGAATAATCAAGCAATTTAATCAAACTACAACATATATATATATGGGCATTTATATATACACAAAAGCAGTACTTATTCGGGGTATTACATTACTCCCTCCTCAGCATCATTTTGTCCTCAGAAAGACACTAGTGGGAGAAAAGAAAAGAAAAACAACTCCTACAACAAATTCTGATACAAAGTCTTCATGCGGCTCTCCAGCTCCTAGGTGGCTTCTTCCACAAATTGATTCCTCCAGAGAACCTTGACCATCGGAATGACCTTGTTTCTCAGCACCTTGTCCTGACGATCAAGTATCCTCACCGGTTACTCCTTGTAAGAAAAATTAATCTGCACATCTTCCGAAACTTCTGGCAAATAATGGCTTGAATCCGGCACATACTTCCGTAACATAGGGATGTAGAACACGTCATGCACTTGGGATAACTCGGCCGGTAGCTCCAATTTATAATCCATCCTCCCAATCCTCTTCAGTATCTTGTATGGTCCAATGTATCTCGGAGCCAACTTTCCACCATTTCCAAACCTGATAACTCCTTTTGTCGGTGATACCTTGAGAAACACGGAATCGCCTTCCTCAAATTCTAGCTCTCTTCGGCGGTTGTCGACATAGTTCTTCTGCCTGCTCTTTTCTCCTTGTAGTCTCTTCTAGATAAGCTCGATCTTCTCCGAGGGTTGCTGTATGATTTCTGGCCCATACATATGCCGCTCTCCTACCACGTACCAGCACACGAGTGTTCTGCATCTTCTTCCATACAAAGCTTCATATAGAGCCATACCAGTGCTCGCCTAATAGCTGTTATTGTAAGCAAACTCTACTAAGGCTAGGTACTTCTACCAATTTCCTCCGAAGTCCAAAATGCATGCCCTCAACATGTCTTCAAGAATTCGATTGACTCTCTCTGTCTGCCCATCAGTTTGTGGATGAAAGGGTATGCTAAAATCTGTTCTGGTCCCCAATGCTGACTGTAAACTTTGCTAGAATCAAAATGTAAATCTTGCATCTCTGTCGGATACTATCGATATTGGCACTCCATGTAGCTTCACTATGTCTTCGATGTAGATTTTGGCTAGCTTTTCAACTGACTAGGTTGTCTTCGCTAGAAGAACATTTGCCAATTTTGTCAATCGATCCACAATTACCCATATCGAGTCATTTCCCTTAGGGCTCCTGGGTAATCCAGTGATAAAATCCATATTGATGTTCTCCCATTTCTACTCCGGAATGGGTAAAGGCTGGAGCATTCCACCAGGTTTTTGATTCTCAGCCTTGACTTGCTGGCATGTCAGACATTTGGCCATGAATTCTGCTATGTCTCGCTCATCTCTGACCACCAATAATACTGTTTTATATCAAAATACATCTTGGTGCCTCCAGGGTGAATTGCAAGCAATGTGGAGAGAGCTTCCTTCATGATATCTTCTCTCAACTCCTTGTCCTTTGGTACACACAGTTTGTTACCAAACCATAGTGAACCTTCTCTTATACTGAATTTGGACAGTTCTCATTCGTTCACTTGCTTCTTCATGGCTTCAATCTCTGGGTCTTCTGCCTGAGCCTTCTTCAGTTGTGCTTTCAAGTTTGGCTGTATAACCAACTGTGCCAAAACTGCACTTATGTGTTGAGTAATTACTTCAATGCCTGCTTTTCAGATCTCATCATCTGGCTCTCTCCGGGTTGCTACAAGTGTATCTATACTTCTCTTCCCGCTGAGTGCATCAGCTACCACGTTGGCCTTTCCTGGATAATATATGATTTCTGGCCTGATGTCCTCGAGGACATCCAACCATCTCCTCTGTCTTAAATTTAGGTTCTTCTGCTGGTATATATACTTTAAGCTCTTGTGGTCGGTGTATATCTCCACCTTTGTTCCGTAGATGTAATGTCTCCATGATTTCAAAGCAAAGATTATGGCTGCAAGTTCCAAGTCGTGAGTCGGGTAGTTCTTCTCATGTGGTCGGAGCTGTCTTGATCCATATGCTATAACCTTGCCTTCCTGCATAAGCACACATCCGAACCCAAAATATGATGCATCGCTGTAGATGACATAGTTTTTATCCTCTTGAGGTAAAACCAATATTGGTGCAGAAATCAATCGGTTCTTCAGCTCCTGAAAACTATCTTCACACTTCTCTGTCCAGTCGAAACTTTGGTTTTTCTTGGACAAAGCCGTAAGGTGTACAGCGATCCTTGCATAATTCTGGATAAACTTCCGGTAATACCTAGTCATACCTAGAAAACTCCTTACCTCTTTCACCGTCTTCGGCTGTGGCCATCCTTTGACCGCTTCAATCTTTTGGGAATCTATAGCCAATCCCTCCTTAGAAAGGATATGGCACAGAATTGTAACTTCCGATTTCCAGAATTTGCACTTGGACAAATTGGTGTAGAACTGATGCTCTTGTAGCTTGCTCAGTACTGCTGTCAGATGTTCAGCATGATCCTCTTCTGTCTTTGAGTACACCAAAATGTCATCGATAAAGACCTCAACGAAACTGTCAATAAATGGACGAAGAATTATGTTCATCAAGTCCATAAAGATTGTTGGAGCGTTAGTCACTCCGAATGGCACTACTAAGAATTCATAGTATCCATGCTGAGTCCAAAAAGCTGTCTTGGGTACATCCTCCTTGACTCGCACTTGGTGATATCCGGACCGTAGATCAATCTTGGAAAATACTGCTGCTCGCTGAAGCTGATCGAACAAATCATCGATCCTGGGAATTGGGTACTTATTTCGAACAGTGACCTTAATCAATTCCTGGTAATCAATACACATCCTGGCTGATCCTTCCTTCTTCTTAACGAGCAATACTGGTGCTCCCCAAGGTGATGCACTCGGTCTGATGAATCCCTTCAACAAGAATTCCTCAATCTGTTTCTTGACTTCCTTCTGCTCTACTGGCGCCATTCTATAAGGTGCCTTCGATACTAGAGAGCTGCCTAGTTGATATGTGATACTGAACTCGACATACTGGTGTGGGGGAAGTACAGGTAATTCCTCCAAGAATATGAGTGGGAAATCTCTCACCACTAGAAACTCGTTCACCTCTTCAGGTACCCGTGCTTCACTTGTAGTTGCAACGATCATTGCTCTTGACCTCTTCTTCCCGTGGAACACAAGTTCCATTCCTTCAGCTGAGATGACTACCTCCTTCTCCTTGCAGTCAATGCTTGCCTTGTGCTTCGACATCCAATCCATACCAATAATGACATATGTTTTGGCAAAACCCCATTCTAACAACTCGATACTTAGGGTTTTCCCGTTAATCTGGAGTTTACATCCCTTATAGCATAGATCTGTAGTGAGGGTTGCCCCTGATGGTGTAGATACCATTAAGGCCAATTCTGAAATGGCTTCTTGTGTGCATCTTAATTTTCTCGAAAAAGATTTTGACACAAAAGAATGAGTTGATCCACTATCGAACTAAACGGTAGCCAAAATTCCATGTATATATATATATATATATATATATATATATATCATGTTACAAAAGTTCATCCTTCATCAACAACTTCCCACAAATACCTAAGATACAACTTATAACTTGATTACATCAGTTATTTACATACTCGTGATTACCCCTTCATCATCTTCAGCATCCTCCTCGGTCAAGGTGAATACCCTTCCTTGATGCAACGGCTTCTTTCCCTTGTCAGCTACTTCCGACCCGGCCTTGTTGCCGTTCCTTGGATTTTGGGGACAATTTAGCTTAATGTGCATTTCTTGCCTGCATGGAAACATCTCTGTACATTCTTCCTTGGGCATTGGTCCTTGTCGTGCCCTTACTCTCCACAGAGGAAGCAGCTTCCGAGCTTGTACTCTTCTGTCTTAGCACCGGTTCTCTGGATTTTCTGGCTCATGTCATGCTTCTTGAATTTGGATGCAAGGGTGGATCTCTTTCCCTTGTTCCAAAACTCAGCTCTTCCTTGACTCTGACTCATGTCCATCTCTATTACCACGGCTAGCCTCACTAGCTTGTCGAATCAGCGAATGCCTAACGGAACCATCTTGACCGCAGTCCAAGTCTAAGCCCTTGGTCAAACTGCTGGGCTTTCTTCGCTTCCTCCTGGACCATCTCTGGTGCATACCATGATAGTTAGGAAAACTTCGTCTCATATTCCTTGACAGACACATTTCCCTGCTTCAAGTTGTGGAACTCCTTCGCCTTTCTTCTTGCACATCCATGGGAAAATAGTGCTGTCGAAACTCTTTAAGAAAATCTTCCCAAGTGATTGGACCTTCTCCAAGACCACGCTTCACAAACTGCCACCATACTCCAGCATCCTTCTCCAGCAAGATTGTGGCCAGACAAACCTTGTTGTCTTCTGGAGTCATCAGCACTTCGAATATCATTTCCACCTGACGTATCTAGTCGTCCACAGCTGTTGGGTCGGCCTGTCCTTCGAAGACTGCCGGTTTCATCCTCTTGAATGATTCAACCATCTTCATTGGGTCTGCGTTTACAACCACTCCTTGTGTTCCTTGTGGCGGTGCTTGGTTCCTGCTAGCTTCCACAAATGCTTCAATCATCTGGTATACCCGAGCGAATTCTTTCGGCACATCGAGGCTAGTACTGTTGGCTCCACTGCCTTCGGTTTCAGTCTGATCGGTCCAGTTGCTTTTGGTCCTTCCTGCCATCTGAATGCTACCACTTACATCATTAAATTGCAATAGTAATGCCAAACCCACAACACTAGTATTAGTCAGAAAACATACTAGTTCCATTCATTCATAAAAGGTTACAAGTGATATTGTTATCTGTAATGCCCCGATTTTTCATTTAATGAAAATTATTTATTTGCACGTAGTGTGCACGTGCAATATTTTGGTAATTATTTTCATTATGATGAGTATAGATATTTATATATGTGCTCTTTAATTATTTTTGTATAAAGCCTTTTTTCAAATAGACAAAAAGCCTTTCTTCTTAAAGCTCAAATTTAATTCAATTTACTATTTTTATTTTGGGCCATAAGCTAAAGCCCATGAGCTATTTTATTTTTAAATACAACTTGTAATGTAGAATACAATTTAAAGATTTTTTTTATATATTGTACAATTTTTAAATGGAGACCAAGTTGCATGCACGTGCACTACAAGTACACGTGCACAAGCACACTTGTGAGGCCGGTTGTGATTTAGGAGGGAAATCAAAATTTTAAGTGGAGTCATGGTGGAGGTGGTTACTTGATCATGGGTAGTTAGTGTAACTCCTCCTTAAATCTAAGCAATTTGTTCCTAACTCCTACTATTTCTTAGCCATCCATTCTCCTATTTTTTTAGTATAAATACCCCCCCCCCCCCCCTTTGGCTAGTATTCTTGTGCTAAATTTTTTCTCCAATCTATAGTTCAAAATACAATTATCTAGTAGTTAGTAAGTGAGTAAAAGATTGAGATTGTGTGGGAGAGTTGTGCTTGCATCAATCAAGAAGGGGAGAGGCCGGCTAACAAGAAGGAGAGCTCTCGGTTTTGGTGTGCTTGGAGGCTCGAGTGCGCGCTTCTAGGAGGAGGATCGTTCGTTTGCAAGGACATTCGTTTAGGAGGTTGCTAGTTGTATTTTTCTCTTCATTTAAGGTGGGTAAATTTTCTATATTTCTAATTAGGAATGCATGCTAGATTTGAATGAATGAAGCATGAAAAATATTAATAAGAGTACGCATTTAACTGAAAAAATGACCTATGGGTTGATTGAAATGTGGATGTGAAATTGTATGTGGTTCTATTAGTAAAGGCTAAATTTTGTGTGAATTGATTATAGCCATGGATTGTTGAAGAAAGTTTCATTATTTACATCACATATTATATAAAAAAAGTTAGTAGATTAACAATGCTACTTTATGTGTTTAAATGAATCTTTGTGTTGTATTGAAATGAATGAATTAAGATATAAATTTGTATGCTTGGTAAATGATTAAAAACAGGAATTTAATATGAAGTTTGCTAATAAAGAGATTAGATATTAATTGTTAAGGAATGTCGGAAAAAAAAATATGGTAGTGATAATTTAGAATTCGAATTAATTGTATGAAAAATATGTTTTAATTGTTGAAAAAAATTATTTTCTATATACTGGAATATAATTTATGATGATGTTAGTCAATCTGGAAATTTACAGTAAAATTTTATAAAAGCAAAGTGAAATGAGGACTAGTTGAACATCGAAATGTTTTAGTAACAGAGAGAATTGATTTAAGTGAACTTAGAGTGGCACCACTGACAACCCGGGCGCATGGCTCAAATGGTTGGGATGACTCTATTCGCTACAGTAGGTTCGGATCTCAGGTTGCTAGTTCGAATCCTCTGGTCACCATACTTTTGTTTCCTATTTTTCAAAAAAAAAATAAAGAACAGCGGTCGAGAGCATTAAATGCTCTCAGCCACTCTTTCCAACGCGTGCAGCATTCGGCCCAGTGGTCTGTGCCTTGGGCGGTTTTCCCTGTGGTCGTGGGTTCGAATACTGGGTTTGGCCAGTATTTAAATTGGGGAAAAAAATATTTTTTTTGGGATTTTTAATGATCAAAAAAATATAGAAAAAATATGATAATTATCCTAAAATTATGTGGGACTTGTGAAAAATAGTTTGATAATTATTTGCATGAAGTGGAGTATGTTAGAGAATAAAAGAATAATTTAGAACTATAAGTTCTATACTTGCATTTTCATAAAAGTTGTACTTTGCAAAAACACCTAAAATAGAATATTAGAAAAGAAAGATGAATAAGAAGAAATTGTGTGAAGTGATGTGAATTATTCTCAATGGAGAATAGTGCGACAAATTATGAAGTGTAAATGTCCATCTTTGATTGAATAATTAGTGATGTGGGTTTTAATGTGAAAATAATATTCTATGAGTTACATGATGAATAGTCGAATTTAATGTATAATTATGGACTATTGAACAATTTAGAAATCATGATTGGAAAAGAGAAATACTTTTGAGTATGATAACTCAACATGTGAACTTATGAGTTGGAAACTCTCAACTTTAGAAATTGTGAACTGGAATTGAAACAAAAGAGTAGCTAAGTCTTCCCCGGCATTTGGAAAGAAATGAAATGAAATTTGAAATGAAAGACCAAGGTTGGTCATGTTTGAATGAATGAATAAGTCCGGTTTAGTGGAGAGGCTAACTCTTGTGCTTTGATTTTGTTCATGATTCTATTTCATTAAAACTACGGATTAGTTACATAGTGAAGATGTGATGAAAGTAAGAGAAAAACATTGAGTATGAGGGCCATTGGATTGGCGGCGAGAGCGTATCCCAGGATGTCCCATGATGAGTCATGATAGGGCGTGGATACTGTTCCAGAGTACCGTCCCGGTGGCGACGCTCGTGGGATGTTGGACGACTGCGGGTGGTGTCATGTCTATGGTAGGAGCTGAATTACCACAGGATGCCTGCATGATGAGTCATGTGTCAGTGCGTTGGGATTCCCTTTAGGGCGCCTAGACATGAGTTCGTATGTCATAAAACATCTAGGATACTTACCGTAGTTACAGTAGTAGATTAAGTCATGGCGAGGGATTGAACCCTACAAAGATGAAGAACGATTAAGGGCTTGCCCTCGGACCTATGTAGTATGGGATGCATAGAATCCGAACAAGTGCGCATTAGTATCATGTAACATAAATAACTGCATTAAGGACTAAGTGCACAGCACGACACGACATCAATAGGATAGTCCCTTTAGTTTGATATGTGACAAGTTTGTGTTTGCTAAATATAGAAAATTAGTTATACTATTTCCGGCATAGAGAGGATGGCCGTGTATAATGTTCGTCGGTTGAATAAACTGACGTACCCACAGTTTTGTATGCAGGATAAATGACATGATAAAGGTTAAAGATGAACAGATGCTTAAAGATTATTCAATGTTGTTGTACATTTATTTAATTGTTGTAAATTTTACTTTCACTGTTGTGGTAGGGTGAAAAATGGCCTGAAGGCCCAACCAGGGCCCAATACAACTCTCACTCAAGAAAGGTAAAAATAGCAATTTAGTCCGGCTTCGAACCATTACAGGGTCGGCGCCGAACCTCAAGTGCACCCCCACAGAACCGGCCTCCTCGTATCCGACGAGCCTCAGTGGACCTCGGTCTCCGATCCGTGACAGCCCCACGGGCCGTCCCCCCTCTCTGGCGAAGCAGGGGGATGACCTGGCACCGCCTAGGCCCTCCGATTCTCCCAGAAACACAGAGGACCCACGATCAGCCATGTCAGCTCCAAATACCACCCAGGGTTGTGCCACGTCAGCCCTATACCACTCCTGGTATGGCCACGTCTGCCCTAAACCCCCTGGGCCCTCTGCCACGTCAGGTCCATGGGCTTTCGGGTCCAGACCCGACCCCCAAGCGGATCCACACCCGGTTGGAATTCTCTATAAATACTAGACCCTCACCCACCTTTTCAGGTAATCAATCTTTTTCCACTTAAATTCACCTAGTTATTGCTACTCTCTCACAGAGACTGACTAGATCGTCGGAGGGTCCGCCACCGGGACAAACCTCGGTGTTTCAGGACCGTCTGCAGGTACACAAGACCTCGGATCCGAATCCTCTGATCCGAGCCCAGATCTCCGAATCAGCCTGAGGTCGCCTCAGGTTCCGCCCGGTCAGCCGAGGGTCGTTAGACGAGCAGCTTTCTCCTTCAAATACAAATTGAGTCCGAACTCACACCTGGTGCATCCACACGTCTCCCAGAAATAAACCGCATCAGGTTGGTGCCGTCTGTGGGAACACTGCTTCAGAAGCCGACCCGAGCCCGACCATCGAGCGACCTCGACAGCCGAACTCTCATGGCCTCCAAGGGCAAAGGGGCCGCCTCCTCCGTCAACCGACGGGACACACCCCCACCAAACACCAATGCCGGGCAGCGCGCATCAAGGCATGGAGATTCCCATCAGGGATCCCGACGGAGCGCCACCCGTACAGTCCAGCCCGACCTACGGGGAGTAATCGTCAACTGACAGATTAGCTGCAGCAGGCGAAGGGCCGCTTCCAACCCGGCCCCGAACCATCCAAGACCGCCGCCCGAGGGACGGAGATCGGCACTCAGCCGCATCGGAAGGCAGCCTCCAGACCAACCACACCGGGTCGATGGAGCCCCCGTCACTCACAAGGAGTTCCAAGACTTCCGGAGAGAAATTCTCGGGGCCCTCCGACGGACCCCCGGGGAGGAAACCCTCCGCTCCCAAACAGGGTCGGATGTCGAGACCAGCGCATCGCGCCCTTCAACAAACCAGCCAGAAGACGATGGCATACTCCTAAGACGCCTCCAAGAAATGGAGGATCGCCTCGATCATATGGGAGACGGCGACCGACGGGCGGCTCAGGGGTACAGACCTGTCCGACCTCCCTTCTCTGCCCCATCCTCCAAGCGGAGATACCAAGGAATTTCCGACCACCTCAGTTCGAGACCTACGACGGCGAGGGAGATCCCGCTGATCACATGGAAGGTTTCAAAACCCTCATGATGATTCACAGCGCCTCGGATCCCCTGCTATGCCGAGCCTTCCCCGCCACGCTTCGGGGTCCGGCTCGGGAATGGTATTCGAAACTCACCCCCGGCTCCATTTACTCCTTCGACCAACTAGAAGGCAATTTCCTCGCCCACTTCGTCACCAGCCGGAAGGCGGAAAGGACTAGCGCTTCTTTACTGGGGCTCAAGCAGATAGAGGGAGAATTCCTCAGAGTGTTCGTCCAGAGATTTACCACGGAGGCGAGGTCAGTCTCCTCTCTTGATCCAGGCGTCGCCTCTGCGGCCTTTCGGCACAACGTTCGTCATGGACAGCTGAAAGCTTCTCTGGCGAAGAGACCCCCCATCGACTTTCCCGATCTCCTCAACCGGGTTGAGAAATACATTAGGGCAGAAGAGGCCCTTAACCCCGAAGATACCAGGGAGGCCCTCAGGAAGGGAAAGCGGAAGGTCGAAGCTGCCGAACCACCAAAGAAAGCTCCGAGGGACGCGGGGGCCGTGAAGAAGGTCCCGCCGGTCCCCCGCTTCAAAAGGTACACTCCCTTGACGCATGACGTATCCGCCATCCTCCTAGAAATCGAAGACAAAGGCATTGTCCGACTACCCCCCCCGATCTAATAACAACAAGAATCGAGATCAATGCTTCTACTGCCGCTTCCACAGAGATCACGGGCACGAAACCGACCAATGCCGGGCCCTGAAAGACGAAATTGAGGAACTCATCTCCAGGGGGTACCTCCGAGAATTCACCCGAGAAGTCCCGCGGGATCGACGAGATACTAGGAACCGGAGGTCCTCGCCTCCGAACCCTACCCCGAACCGCATCCAGGGTCGGGATCCCGACTCCGAGGAAGCCACAGATACACCCTTCATCTTGCATTGTGTCCACGGAGGGCCGATGGGAGGAGATTCAAACACTTCTCGAAAAGCCTTCATCCGGGAGGTGAATGCTGTCCACGACAGTCCCTCGCCCAAGCTACAACCGATGCCGGTCTCCTTCTCAGGAGAGGATCTCGAAGGCGTTCTCCTGGCCCACTGCGATGCCCTCGTCATTAATCTCCACATGGCTAATTGTGAAGTTCGCCGAATCCTCGTCGACAACGGCAGCTCGGTTAACATTCTTTTTCTCGAAGCCTTCGAGAATCTCAAGCTACCTAAAGGCAAACTCAAGCCGGCCGGATACACCTTGCATGGGTTCTCCGGTGTCCCTGTCGTGATAGAAGGAATTGTCACCCTCGACGTTACCGCAGGATCGGCTCCTGTCAAGAGGACCGAGTCCATGGACTTCATGGTGGTCAACCGTCAAGGCGGCTTACAACGCCATACTCGGCCGACCCGGACTATGCTCCCTCCAAGCGGTACCTTCGGCTTACCATCTGAAACTCAAATTTCCCACCCCGCAAGGAGTCGGCACTGTCCGAGGTAGCCAAGAAGCGGCGCAATCGTGCTACATGACCACCGTCGGGGGAGGTGTGTTCTCCCTCGACGCCGTCGAGTCCCAACCTGAGAGGGACGACCCTGCTTCGAAACTGACACCGAGCGGGAGGAGACCCCAGTCGAAGCCAAGTACCTAATGACACTCCTCGAGGGACAAACATAAGCTCTAGCCTGGCTAAATATAGACCCGTTTTTGTGTAAACACTCTTATGTACAGGACCATCTTAGCGGCCCTCCTTATCTTATGCAAAAGAGGTCTCTTTTGTTAAAATCCTAACGCCAGATAATAAGATCGGCGCCTGAGTCCTCACTCCGGTACCGTCCCCAACACCTCGGTAGGCTCCAACCGAATCCAAGCTGAGGACTCTCCCTAAGGCCCCACTTCGATCCCTCGCGGATCGGTGTACTCTCCTTAAAAACCACCATCGTTCACTACACTACTAGCCAAGGCAAAGAAGGAACAGGATCCTTTATTCGTACCCTTTTATTTTCGTCCCAAGAAGACAAACGAAGACCGTTACAGGACCACTCCACTCATCTCAAACTGAAGGAAGTCGCCATCCTAGAGCCCCTCGGGTCCGCTGGAGGGCGGGATTACTCCGAACGAGCGGCTAAAAAATCCCCTACTCGTTATGATGGTCCTGGAACTCAGTCATGGTCGACTCCCCAGCCATGGAGCTCTGGGCATCACCTGGTCGCGTACGCTGCAATAGCAGCAGCGCAGAGGGAACACCCTCTGCCTGCCGACCCACCGAGGAAGACGCAGAGGCACCCAGCATAATATTGTAACGATGTATCTCCATTTCTTTCTCCGCAGAGACATCCCGAAGTAACCTTTCAGAAGTGGGCCTCGGCACCGAGGCACCCAACACCGCCTGCCCAAGGCTCGCACCGCCGAGTCCCCGATCCAGCATCGCCCTCCTCAGCCGGCTTGCCTCCTTACTTAAAGCTTCAGACTTATTCCAATAAAAATTCAAAGCCGCATCAGTGTCACGGGCCCCCCATTCGGTGGCAGACCAACGCGGCCTCCAGGACCTCAACCTTGCTCCGGAGCCACGCCACATCGGAACGTCGGGGGTCCACCTCAGGAAGGGGAGCCACAACCTACAGGAGAACCAGCCAACCCAATACACACACGCGAAAAGGTTCAGAAAAATCCGAGTTCAAAACACTTCGCCGGTCAAAAATTTTTCTTTCCCTATAAATTTAAGTACTCCTTACAAAAAAGGCGGTGGCCAGTCCGCAGGAGGCAAATACAGTCAAGAGAAGGAGAAAAGAAAGACAGAATAATACAGCTTATCGTCCCACCTCAGCGTCGACTGACGGATCCACAGATGGGTCGGCCGGCGGGTCGAGAGCAAGCCCTTCTTCGCCAGGAGTCTTCGACGTCCCCTCAATCTCCATGTCATACTCAAAATTAGACAGGTCGATGGTCGGATAGAAGTGCCTCACATGGCTGAGGGCCTTCGCATAACATGTGTCCTGGGCCTTGATCACCATCATCTGGCCCGTAATCGTCACTTCTTCCTTCTCCTTGGCGAACTTCTTCTTCAAGGAGGCCACCTTCTTCCCCCACTCCGCATCCTTGGCCTCGAGCTCGAGCTTCATCTGCTGCTCCCTCTTGTGCGAACCCTCGAGCTCGATCCGCAGTTCCTTCATCTCCCGCTCGCTCTTTTCCGCCCGAGCTCGCTCTTGTGCCAGGGACGCCTCGTAGAGGTTCTTCATATTAGCCCCCTGCATGCAAGCCTGCGACCAACGAGCGCAGATAAGAAAAAGACTTCCGCAGAAAAAATTGACAAGGAGAATAGGGTCGACGGAATTACCTGCACGAGGGCCTGCGCCAGACGCGTGAACGTCACTTCCACGGGCTCACCCTCCATCACCTTGCGGTCACGAGGGGTCGCCAACTTCTCCACCACCTCGACGGCCTGGGCCTCGTCGGTCAGACGGTCCCCCGTCCGAACAGACGAGTCCGGAGCCCACCGCTGCCGCAGCAACTCCGCCACCGGGTCCTCTTCCTCAACCTCGACCAAGGGACCTTTCCCCTTGTCAAGAACGGAGGCCCTCGCTAGGCTCTGGCCCTTCGAAGCAGCCGCCCCCTTGCTCGTCTCCGAGCGAATCCTCTTGGTCCCCGATTCGGGCTGGACCTCAGAAATAACTAGGGGCGATCCCCTTGGCCTCTTCGCTGCCTCCCCCTTCTTCTCTGCATTCTCCTTCCTCATGGCAAGCCTCTTTGCCTTGATCGATGCTTCGTCCATATCTGCAAAAAAAGCCATTAAGAGCAATGAGCAAGAAAGTACGAAAGGACCGAAAGAAAAGAAACAACTACATACACATAACGGCCTGGGCTCAGTCCAACGTTCGCCAAGTTGGCCTCCGTCGCCTTCGTCCAATCGATACTGGGTGACGAACGGAGGCGCTAGACAAACCCCCACTCCTCGGCCGACAAATCCCTCGGCCTCGGTGCTTGATAGTTCGGTTTGGAGTGATTCCATCGAGTGGGAATGTCCCAGGGCTCTTCACTCCTGATCACCAGATATTTTTTCTTCCATTCCTTGATGGAGTCCGGGTGACTGTGAATGACCTTTCCCTTACTCCGGGGAGAGATGTAGTAAACACCCTCGGCCGCCGAGCTAATCATCAACATCGCACGGAACACATTCAGCCGCAGGGGTACCTTCTGTTCCTCGCACATCAGCACAAAGCAGATAATCTGCTTCCAAGAGTTCGGCCCGTACTGCATTGGGGCCAAGGAGGCCCAGTTCAGCACGTCCCGAACAAACGGTGGACTGGCAACCTCAGCACGGAGATGAAAGCGTCCACTGGGAAGACGCAATACCAAGCAGGAAGGGGATCGGTGGGGCGCAGAGTAGAGCTCGGTAGCAACAATTCGAAGCCAGGCCCTATGTGATACGCCAGCTGCAGAACCTCCAAGTCCTCGCCCTCCAAGACAGTCGGGATCGCGTCCATCATCACCCTCCTCCGACTTGGCGAAGAGGGCTGCACACCGAAGAGCTCCTGGTCAGAAAGATCGTCGGGATACTGACGGAAAGGCTTCGGCTGAACGGGCGAACCTGTCATCAAATTGCGGAAAAACAGGCGCCTGGCTCGAACCACCAGTCCTCGACCCCGCCTTCCTCGGGGCCCTCTTCCTCTTCTTGACTCACTGCGACGAGGGAGTAGATGAGGGCCCCAGGCCTGTCGGCGTGAAACTCGGGCCCGCACCCTGAACGGTGGATCTCCTCGTTGCGTCGCCCACGTCTCCCTCCTCCTCGGAAGACAACTCCAGCACAAGGATATCGTCCGAACCATCACTGGCTCCCTCCGACTCGCTACTCTCCACCACGAAGGGACGTCGGGAGCGAGACGGCCTCACCTTGTGTACCACCTCCCCCTCACCTACTGGTTCCTCCCACCAAACTGAATCGAAAGGCTCCGCAGCGTGCGCCGACTCCTCCTCAAGCACGGGCTCCTCCCACGACGTCGATGTGGAGGCTCGCTTCACTTCCCCCCTGGACGTCGATGCTGACGAGCCGGACTGAGCCCTACCCATCTGTGCTTAAACTAAATAAACTTACCGACTAAACCGCCTTCGGAAGGATGAGCCTAGTACAGCAAACCGCAAGAGCGAGGGCTGAAGGGTTAGAAGATTTTCTGAGAAAGAAAGCGGCAAGAAAGAAGTGGGCGAGAGGAGGAGAAGGGGGAATACTTATAAAGGATGAGAACGACTCCTCGACTTCCGCAATTACTGTTCACCGATTGACGTGCAACTGCCGTCTAGAAAATCGCACCGCGTCCTCGAAACGTGCGCTGCTGACATCATCAGGTGCCAGGCTGGCAGCCAAACTCAGGGCTCGGTTCGGATGGAGCACATGATGAAGAAAACGTTTTTACTTAAGGTTTAAGTCGCCGTCCTTCGACAGACGCCCCGGGCTCCATCGCTCGATCGGTTCCCCTCTCATCCCCGAGCAGCTCGGGGCTTACGGCCTCGGGTTGGCACCGAAACCCCGAACTGTTCGAGGGTGGGACAGAAACCTCCATCGCATGGAGCCCTATCGGAAGACAGAGTGGCCAACCCCTGATCGGAGGCGACCCCTCTATCTGAGGCTCTTCAGCCCCAAGACCGGAATACGGTTGGTGCCCCTCCCGTCTAGTTCTCTCTCGGGCCAAACAACCGTGTCAGGGTCATCTGACCCGAAAAAGGATCCAGACGGCAAAGCCACCACCAATCCGAGACTCCTTTTCTACCGGTACGGAGTTCGGCCGTTACCCCTCTCGCCCCGACCTCCCTTGGATCTGGCTGCCGTATCAAGAGCCATCAGATCCAAGAGAAGATCGGGGCGGCAGAGTAACCACCTCTCCAGCGCTGCCAGGGTTGAAAATTTTTGCAAGAGACAGGCGTCCGCCTAAGCAGACACCTCCGATGGTCAATAAACCACCCCTGCTGTGATCAAACCCACTGTGGGGGGAGAGGTATTTATAGCCTCCCCCATAGACCAACCATTATGGCACGGGAAAAGCCAATCGACGGAAGCCCGTGCGCTATCTGCATTTATTAGGCGGTGCCATTAAAGCCCGTGGAAAATTGGACTATCACACAGATCTCGAAGAGCCTTCAATGCTCCGCAGAAACGGCGGGCTACCCCCTGCTCAAACGATCTAAGGCACAACAGTTCGACCTCGCCCTTGCCAACCCGTAATCCCTCGCTAGCTCGAGGTCAGGTCTAGCACCAGGGTAGTCTTCTCAGGAAGGCTCCACGGCTTGCCATCGCCCTTGCCGGCCAGTAATCCCTCGCCAAGCTCGAGGTCAGGCCTAGTACCAGGGAGGTCTTCTCAGGAAGGCCAATGGCTCGCCATCACCCTTGTTGACCCGTAATCCCTCGCCAGCTCGAGGTCAGGTCTAGCACTAGGGTAGTCTTCTCAGGAAGGCTCCAAGGCTTGCCATCGCCCTTGCCGACCCGTAATCCCTCGCCAAGCTCGAGGTCAGGCCTGGCACCAGGGAGGTCTTCTCAGGAAGTCCAACGGCTCGCCATCACCCTTGCTGACCCATAATCCCTCGCCAGCCCAAGGTCAGGTCTAGCACCAGGGTAGTCTTCTTAGGAAGGCTTCACGGCCCGCCATCGCCCTTGCCGACCCGTAATCCCTCGCCAAGCCCGAGGTCAGGTCTGGCACCAGGGAGGTCTTCTCAGGAAGGCCAACGGCTCGCCATCACCCTTGTTGACCCGTAATCCCTCGCCTGCTCGAGGTCAGGTCTAGCACCAGGGTAGTCTTCTCAGGAAGGCTTCACGGCTCGCCATCGCCCTTGCCGACCGTAATCCCTCGCTAAGCTCGAGGTCAGGTCTGGCACCAGGGTGGTCTTCTCAGGAAGGCCAACGGCTCGCCATCGCCCTTACCAACCCATAATCCCTCCTCATCTCGAGGTTCGGTCTGGCACCAGGGTACTCTTCTCAGGAAGAATCAACGGCTCACATCACCCTTGTCGACACATAATCCCTCGTCATCTCGAGGTTGAGTCGAGCACCAGGGTACTCTTCTCCGGGGGATTCAACGATTCGCCATCCCATTTCCACGACCAGGAACACTCCTCCCCGGCTAGCTCCCGCACCCCCGCAGGAGTGGGGGGCTTGTGTGGTAGGGTGAAAAATGGCCTGAAGGCCCAACCAGGGCCCAATACAACTCTCACTCAAGAAAGGTAAAAATAGCAATTTAGTCCGGCTTCGAACCATTACAGGGTCGGCACCGAACCTCAAGTGCACCCCCACAGAACCGGCCTCCTCGTATCCGACGAGCCTCAGTGGTCCTCGGTCTCCGATCCGTGACAGCCCCACGGGCCGTCCCCCCTCTCTGGCGAAGCAGGGGGATGACCTGGCACCGCCTAGGCCCTCCGATTCTCCCAGAAACACAGAGGACCCACGATCAGCCATGTCAGCTCCAAATACCACCCAGGGTTGTGCCACGTCAGCCCTATACCGCTCCTGGTATGGCCACGTCTGCCCTAAACCCCCTGGGCCCTCTGCCACGTCAGGTCCATGGGCTTTCGGGTCCAGACCCGACCCCCAAGAGGATCCACACCCGGTTGGAATTCTCTATAAATACTAGACCCTCACCCACCTTTTTAGGTAATCAATCTTTTTCCACTTAAATTCACCTAGTTATTGCTACTCTCTCACAGAGACTGACTAGATCGTCGGAGGGTCCGCCACCGGGACAAACCTCGGTGTTTCAGGACCGTCTGCAGGTACACAAGACCTCGGATCCGAATCCTCTGATCCGAGCCCAGATCTCCGAATCACCCCGAGGTCGCCTCAGGTTCCGCCCGGTCAGCCGAGGGTCGTCAGACGAGCAGCTTTCTCCTTCAAATACAAATTGAGTCTGAACTCACACCTGGTGCATCCACACGTCTTCCAGAAATAAACCGCATCAACTGTGCAATGTAAAGTGTAAAGTTTTATATAAACTCTGATGTAAAGTGAAAAGTTCAAATTTCCTTGTAAAATTGTACTAAATGAAGTGGAAAGGTCCTGTAGAACTCTCGAATTCAGTTGTATTTGGGATTCGGGGCATTACATTATCGATACAATCATGTCATCATTCCAGTGGGTTCATAACATACCGATTCAAAAAAACAGCAAGTCAGCCTAGACATTCAAAATAGTTGTCATCTATACACAACAATATCCCACAACATAAGGAGAGATCATGCTCCCCTACCCCTGGCAAATCACCAGTCTCAGAATTATCCTCGGTGTTCATCTTATCTAGCAGGTCCTACATATCGCAGTCCTGAGTCCTCTGCACTAGATATCGACTCTACAGCTGTCCCAACCTCTCCTCATATCGGTGCTTCAATAGTATCACCCTCGTCTTCCACTTCTGCTTGGTACTCTCAAGCTTTGCCACCTCCTTTCCATGGCTATCAAGGCCTGAGCAAGATTCTCTAACCGGTCCTCCAACTGCCCATGTATCCATTTATAAGGCTAGCTCTTGGAATAACATAGTGACGGCTTGCTCTACAGCTGTGGGCTGTAGGGGTGGAGGTGTGGGTGGAGATGCATGACCATTTCCATTGGCCCAATCATTCGAGTGTCCATCATCCATGCTCGATATCTGTAAGAGAGAATATGGAAATTAGTCCAGAGACAGAAAAATTATAAAGCATAAGTTGTAAAAGCAATATTATGAATTATAATCATCATCTATCTGACTAAACCCAACTCTCGCAGTGCATCCAAATCATAATTTTCCTGCTGTGTTGGACAAATATTTGAAGTCAGCTCTAATACCAAGTCTGTAGCGCCCCAAATTCCTATACCAGAAATTTGAGATACAATCCAGGAATCAAACTTAAAATAGTCACAATCACAGAAAAGTACAAGGAAATTAAAACTTTTATTCCATATAATTGTTACAATTACAAGTGTTACAATGTACAATAGAATTTACAAGATTTACAGATTTTACAATAACACTGGAATATGTTACTTGGATGCTTGGACCAACTCGAGCTTTGTTGTACCTGTTAATCGGTCCCTGATACCTACAAGGTGGGGAACGTCAGTACATCTGCTGATGCAATGCTGATAATAACAGTGATCTCCAAACTAGCAACCATTGGTATAAATACCCGAAACCCGAATCCGACCCGAACCCGGCATTGGACCGGAACCGACCCGACCTATGCGGGTCCGGGTCTGGGTCCTAAAATGGGACCTGTTGTACTTTCGGCTTTGGGTCCAGGTCCGCTCAAAAGAGATCCGACCCGGACCCGGACCCGGGCCCGTTAAAAAAAACCCAAAAAATCAACATAAATATAAATATTATATCCTCATCCCTCCCCTCCATCCTCCTCAATTCTAAATCTTTATCTTCCAAATTCAAAACTCATGCTTTTTTCTTCTTTCTTCTAGTCTAAATCATCCACTTGCCGCCTCCGCACGCCGCTCACACTCCTGCTCCTACCCGATCTGGTAGAAATATTTTAATAGGACCCGGACCCGGACCCGGTCCTCACGGGTCCGGGTCTGGGTCCAATTTTTGGACACGTAGGGACCGAGTCCGGGTCCGGGTAGTGAAGGACCCGACCCGACCCGACCCGATACTAATACTAACCACAACCATACTTTATGCAAAAGAGAAAAGTGAGGTGAAATAGGGTTTAATGAATTCAGGTTATAGTGTTGTTGTATGCCATGATTTAACAACTAAATGCATCAATCACATGCCTTAGTCTAATGCAAGCAAGACTTTGGAAACGCATGCATCCCATACTACATATGCCCCAAATCTAGCCATCTTTCTCCACTTTTAGGGATTCGAACCCACGCCATGCATCCTACTCTTGTACTCATCATGTTCCCAATAGATTTTATCGTGTCTAAGGAGGTTGTAGTTATTCGGTCTTGTCCACTACTGCAGTCACTAAAGTGGTTGAGGCGTTTGCCACTTAGTACCCACGCACGGACCTCACTCAAAAAGCCGTGAAACCTTCTGGTACAAAACCATGTACCCATGACGACAAAATAATTCATAAATAAAAACAAAACTGACGTGCGTAGGAACACAACGGCCTCTAGGGTCAAATCCCCCTATCCGACAGGAGTTTCTCTCCCCATTCCTTACCCCCGACTCCTTGAGAATTAACAGATCGAGATACGAGACTTGTGATCTCAAAACCTGAGAACACTATCTGCATCCCTACGACCAGAAAAGTACAACATCCGACTATGGTCTGCTAATACTAATGCAATTTACATATATCTAACACATCACTCTAATCCAAGACTCACTCTAATCCATTCAGTTGATAATGTTGCATTCAAAATCCGCCATTCAACCAGTGGCCCCGGTGACACAATTCCTACTCGCCACTTCCCCTAGCTTGGATTTTGTCCTTCACCACGGCTCGCGTTTGCCTTCTTGGCATGAATTCGACGGCACCTAATCGGACGTCCAACGCCTCGGTTGAAGTTCTAATCTTATGGTCGATAGTCGTAGGGCATCACCCGACCTTAGTTCCTAACTCGAGTCACAAACATCCTCATCAGGAGTCAAACACCATAAAGACCAGTAATAATCACCAATCATCCCCAATAGCAAGTCCATTAACTCTTATTCACAAGTAGGGAAAAGTACTTCCAACACTTAGTCAAAAATCATGACTAACCCAATATGTTGTTTCTGCCAGAAACATAGAAAGGTCATAACTCCCACAATACAACTCGGTTTTGGGTGTTCTAGCCCATTCTGAAAAGCTAAATATCTAGGTTACCACTCTCTAGTTTACCATAACATCAGATTCATCCATCTAATTGACGTAAAAGGCCTCATTATCATCAGCCTGTGCACTTCCTGTACACTGGTTGCACCTTATCGATGGCATAAAAACCTATTCGCTGATCGGAATAACACAAATTCAAGTTCTACGGAAAACTGAGAATGTCCTCCACAACTTCCTAGTTGATCACAAATCCAAATTATTCTATTTGAATACTTTAAAACAGTCATCTATGTCCGGTATACAGAACCATATATAATGCACTACTCAAACAGAGCCAATAGCTTAAAATCTGGTTTCTGTTCCAACTTGCAAAAATCATTTCTATCACTATACTTAAGGGAACTTCTTGACATAAGGCTTTTGGGAAAGCTCAGGATGTCTACTACAACTTCCAAGTTGTACATGGCCTCAAATTCTGCCCATACAGAGCCATAAAGTTACAATCTTATCAGGGTGTCAATTCTCACTAAGTTCTGCACTGTACTCACTTAAAAATTCACAATAAATCACATGCATAGCCAAAGGCTATCATACTTGTACTTTCAGAAACTAGACATCATCATGTATAGCATGCACAAAAGATCTCATCCTGATTTCAAGTATTCAATGAGTTCTACTCATTTCAATCATGTACAAAAGTTGTACATTTCATCAGTCACTAGTCACTGTCATGATTACTCTTGCCCAAACAATTTTGAACATGCATCAAGTATCATCAAATTAAATTCAATCTTTTTCTGTACGATCTAGATGCATTTATGATACTACATTAAAAATTTTAGAGATAGATCATGCATCAATTAATTCTAAAAATTCCTTCAAGTACAGGTTCAACAAGAGACAGAACCAGTCTCTGCCTTACCACCCAGTCATCAAACATGATTTAATTAAAATACTAAATAATGTCGAAAAAATCCGATATAAATCATGTAGCCTATAGACATGCATGAGATCATTCTGTAAAGATTTCAAAATCAAATTCCATCAATATTGTTCTCTGAAAATTCGGGAACATAACATGCAGTTTATGTTTTTTGTTCAATTTTCAGATTCTAAACAACTACCACTTAAAATCATCCTCATAGCTACTAGTACTTGTTTCATGCAAGAAATCAAAAAAGAATGCAAGAACAAAAGTTTAGAACTCCCCACCCTTTGGTGTAGTTTGAGAAGATGAGAATAGCTTGGTTTCCTCCTCTAATTCCTCCTCCAAAGTACTCTTGATCACCTCCTTATCTTGTCTTCTTTCACTCACTCCTTCTCTTTTACTCTAAAAATTTCAGAAATCTTAAATGAGAGTGAAGAGAGGGGTTTAAAATGAAGTGAGAAGAGTAAGGGGGTGCATAGAGGGTGGCCGGCCTAGGGGTCAAGAGAGAGAGGGGGGGGGGGGATGAGGTGGATCCAAGTGGCATAGAGGTTTTTCACAAACAAGCTCCTCATGCCCATGGATTTGGAGATATTTTGCATGCCTCATTTTCTAGCCATTAGATCCATGATGAGATGTGATGAATGGGTAGATGTGAGTGCATGCAAAGAGAGAAAAATATTTATAGTGTAGTATCACATAATTTGACAATTGCATATGTACCACACGTATATACTAGTATACGTACCAGTGTCGATTCTCTCATTCTTGTGCACCACCATGAACGCAACCATCCATATGAATAATCAAGCAATTTAATCACCCAGAAACATTTATATATATATATATATATATACGGGCATTTATATATACACAAAAGCAGTATCTTATTCGGGGTATTACAGGAACACAAGTTAAACTCTAGTATAATAAAAATATAACTCTCTGTAACATATAGCAATCTGTAGCTAAAACTTCATCTAAAACAGTAGTCCAATAATCCATAAGTGCGAAGAAATAATCGTTTAAGAATCAGTAAGAAAACTCAACAAAACAATCCAAACAGAATGTAGTGCCCCGATTTCCAACACTGGGAAACCGTGACACGAGCCAAGACCTTTTCTTCAATTAGTCACAATACACAGAAAACAAGAGAATTTAAAACTTTTTATTCAATACACAATGTGTTACAAGTCTGAATATTGTACAACTGTAATACCTTACAATAGAGTTACAATATTACCTTTACATTTCTAAGTATTACAACCTTTAACATCTTACATCAGAGTACTTCTCAACTAATGCATAATCAATACATATACTGCAGCGGAACTAAACATAACACTGACTCCTTGCTTTCCTTGCCTTGAGTCCTCCTGAATTTCGCCTTTGTGCTTCGGCGATCCAGTACCTATGGAAGTGGGGACGTCAGTATTCACTGACGCTTAAAGGCTAATCATATAGCAGCGAATCTCCCAAACAATATACAAAATATAGCAATGGTGTTGGTGTAGTTTAAGTGTTCGTGAGTGCTGGGACTAGACTCTAATGCGATATTTAAATAGAACTAGGATGCTTCCTATTCTAATGTCAGCAAGTCTCCGAAGCAACATGCAGCCCATACTACATGCGACCCCATCTCAAGCTGTTTCTCCATATATAGGGATTGAACCCGCGTTATGAACTCTAATTGTACACAACCTGTTCCTGACAATAATCCATGACTCTGTGAGGTTGCAGAAGGGGTCAAGTCCCCCCCATGCAGTCTGCTTATGGTGTCTCCGTTTTCCACTGCTACCCGGCATGCCGGACCTCACTCGATCCCAGTATATCGGGGATCTTTCCAAAATCAAACCATAGGGTTTTCGCAAGCACAGGGTAGCATGAAGCCTACCCTGTGGCACCCTCTGGGGTATCGCAAGCGCAGGACTGCCCAAATGCATCCTGTGGCACCCCAGCCACGGTATTTCAGGAAATAACAGAGCGAGATACGCAACCCGTGTCCTCAACTTGTGAGACGGCACCGTGCATATTCTTTGACGGGAAGGTACAACCCAATACACCACCTATGATCTGCCTCAAGGGACGAGTTAGTGTAAGGGGCCCCCTACAACTGACTCTTCTCTCCCGGCAAAAAAGGTTTAAGTAAAATAGTCCTTGTAAGTCACTATCCTAATGATGTCCCTGACTCGAACAATCCTAGGGATGACAATGTTATAAACACAACCTGCTAGGCCTTTAATTTAGGCTTCGCAAGACAACTCTACTAGACTGCTCAACCTAGACTTACCAGAATCCCTCAGGATCCGGTTCGTGGCTCATCGATCCAAGACTTTGGCCGTGCGAATATACATGCATGCCGTTACCCTAGACTTGGATTTCGTCTATACTCCGGTCCTCGATCAACCTACCCTGGTTAAGATTCGACGGTACGCAAGGAGTGATTCCTCCACAGTTCCTTAGGGTGAGAAAACATATGTGATGGTCGATAGCCCTTAGGGTGGTAATATCACCCCAGACGAGCACAACGAACTGTGTACTAGTTAACAAGCTATACACGAGTAACAACCACATACAAGCCAATAAGCTACGTATGAAACAATAACTACCTACGAGCCAGGCGGGCCTCGTAGGAGATAACCACGTACATACCAGCCAAATAAGCCGTGTATGAGACCAATCGCTACGCACGGGCCAGTCGAGCCGCGTACGAGACGACAACCTACATACGAGCCAACTAAGCTACGTATGAAACCCACAGCTACATACGGGCCAGTCGAGCCACGTACGAGCATAACCATATGCAAACAACCATACAGGTAATCAATCCTAGAAGCAACCAAACGTGCTTACTAACAAACTTGGTCATCTATTATTAGAAGCAACAGAGGGATCTACCAATAGTCTATGATCGGTATTCTACTAAGGAAGAACCGAAGGCGACATAACAGCCTTTATCAACTAACTATTACTAGTGGTCTTCCCAATCTTATTACTTTGACCTATAATGCCTTAAGCATGACATACACTCGTAAGCATCTTCCTACGGTATTCCAATTACAAAACAGAACTACTCACCATCACACTCCTAAGTATGAATGTGATTTCGCTTGTGCTTACATCGAGCTTAAGCATAAAAATCACTACAACCTAGACATAGAGTCCACTATAGTCAAGCGAGCGTGAAAGCTTACTACTTATCTTGACTAATCACCATAACCCAAGCATGGATAGATAACTAATATAACATACAACATTCCAAGGCATGGTAGGTAGTCTAATATTACTCCTACAACGTTCTAAACATGCATTTGAACTTTAGCATGGTATGGAACATAACATAAAATCTCTACAACTAACCATGGGTAGTTTCTTTTCTCTAAGCATGAATGTCATAGTATGGATATCGTTAACTTAACATGATCAATAATTAGCATGACACCTACTTACTTAGCATAAATAATGATTAAGCATGACCATCTACTAACATAGCATGAACAAATACTTATCTAAGTATGGGTATCATGAGTATTCATTTAATCTAGCATGGCATACAACTTAATTACCATTAAGCTAGCATGGCATACAACTTACTTGTAATTAAGCTAGCATGGCATAGATCTTACTTACAATTAAAACTAGCATGGTATATCACATACCTACAATTAAACTAGTATGGTATATCACATACCTACAATTAAACTAGCATGGTATATCACTTACCTACAATTAAACTAGCATGGTATATCACCCACCTACAATTAAACTAGCATGGTATGTCACATACCTACAATTAAACTAGCATGGTGTATCACTTACCTACAATTAAACTAACATGGTAAGTAATTTTATCATGGATCCTACAACATCCTAAGCATAATAAAATTAATCCAAACATGGTAGGGAACTCTTAGATTGAATCCTATAACATTCTAAGCATAAATGAGTTGATCTAAACATGGTAGGAAACTCTTAGGTTGAATCGTACAACATTCCAAGCATAAATAGACTAATCTAAACATGGTAGGAATTTTAGAATTAATCCTACAGCATTCTAAGCATGAAATAGTATTCCTAAAACATTATAGGTAATTTTGGAAAGCATACTACAACATTCTAAGCATAAAAATATGATAGGTAATCTTAGAAAGAAACCTACAATATATATGTCATTCCTACATGTGATAGGCAATTTTAGAATTAATCCTACAACATTCTAAGCATGATAGGATATTTTTAGAAATAATCCTACCACATTCTAAACATAAAGCATGATAGGATATTTTTAGAAATAATCCTACAACATTCCAAACATAAAGCATGATAGGATATTTTTAGAAATAGTCCTACAACATTCTAAACATAAAGCATGATAGGATATTTTTAGAAATAATCCTACAACATTCTAAACATAAAGCATGATAGGATATTTTTAGAAATAGTCCTACAACATTCTAAACATAAAAACATGATAGAATATTTTTAGAAAACATCCTACAACTATCTACTACTACTACTACTCCATTTTAATCAAAAACATAACACCCAACTATCTACTACTACTACTACTTCATTCACAACATACAACTTACTACTACTACTACTTTATGGACATAGACATTTATACTACTTGCTACTACTTCTTCATTTAATCAATATACTACTACTTTATATTTTAGCATGCTACTACTTAGTTGCCTATTGGTCTTTATTATCACTAGTGATAAAAGAAAAGATCATTTTTATTTATTTTACAACTAGTGGTTAAGAAAGAGAAGATTATTTCTACAACTAGTGATTAATAAAGAAAAGATCTTTTTAATCTACAACTAGTGATTAATAAAAAGAAAAGATCTTTTTATTTTCTACAACTAGTGATTAATAAAAAGAAAAGATCTTTTTATTTTCTACAACTAGTGATTAATAAAAGGAAAAGATCTTTTTATTTTCTACAACTAGTGATTTAATAAAAAGAAAAGATTTTTTTATTTTCTACAACTAGTGATTAATAAAAAGAAAAGATCTTTTTATTTTCTACAACTAGTGATTAATAAAAAGAAAAGATCTTTTTATTTAAGAAAGAAAACTACAATAGAACATATGCTTATTATCATTAGTCCAAGTTCAATCAAAGTCCTACAACCCACAATGGTTGTAAAAATGCTCATATGCTTATGTATACCAAGTCCTACAAGTCCTACAACCCCCAATCAGTTGTATGTTCAATGTTCATATGCAATATGTCTTTTTAGTCCAACAACATACAAAACAACAACTACAATGTTAAAGATGTGATCTTTATATGTTTTTAGTAGTTACTACTACTACTTTCTTTCTTTTATTTACCACAACATTCAACACACCAATTCACAAGAACAAACCCAAAAAAAACAAAACAAAACAAGAAGGTAGAAGAAGAAGTCAACTATCAAAACAAACAAACAAACAAACAAACAACTAAATAAGCAAATGAAGAACCCCCACCTTGGTTTCAATTGGAAGGACTTGCTTGCTAACCTTCTCCTTCTCCTAGCTTTTAGAATCATCTAGGAAAACCCTACAATAAAAACTCTCTTTGTTAGTATGAGACTATCTCTCTTTGTTTTCCTTTCCTTTCTTTCTTTCTTTTTGTTTTCTAAAATGAGAGAAGGAGGAGAAGGAGGGGGTATTTATAGGAGGAAATAGGAGGTGGTAAGTGCAAGTGTGCACTCACATTTGCACAAAAATCCCAAGAAGAGGGGTGGCCGGCCATGCCCTAGGGGGGGGGGGGGGGGGAGGGGTATGGTGTAGGCTTGGTGAGGTGGAGGGATAAGGCTTCTAGAAGGGGTTTAACTCTTCTCATGTATACAAGCCCTAGTTTAAACCTCCTAATCAACCTTAACCTTCTAATTAAGTTGTCATGACAAGAATGAGTACATTGTTCTTTGAGTATATGCCATATACTTTGCATAATGTACTAAGTACCATACAATGGTATGTATGTGTGCATGTATGTGTATACTAAAATTTCTTTATAAAATCCTCATAAAATTCTCATAAAATAGTTTAATTTAGAAAATAATAGTAAAATAAATTTTATTATTAATTCGGAGGATCGTGCTATCAATTTGATGCGCTTCGGAAGCACATCGACCGGTAGATGCGCGTAGACACTGTTTGTGGGCAAACCGGCGAAAAATCATCAAAATAATTTGATTTTGGAATTAAAATAAAATAATAATAAAATAATACTAAGATAGTAATTTATACGAGTTAATATCCGTCCGGGATATTACACAGAAGGTGTTGGTCGACTGTCAAAACAGTTCAAAATAACGACGGTCGAGTGTCATATTGAAATTCCCAAATTTAAATAACGTCGGTCGACTTCCACTTTTAGTTCAAAAGTGGTCTGTCGACCGTGGGCTGCTGCCTAACCAGTTTTGAAAAATTGTGCACATTTCGACTGATTCATAATTTAATATCTTTAAAGGCATGAATTGTGAAATAAAGATCCTAAGATGATCGAATACAACTTTTCTAACATACTGGAGTTTATAAAACATATCAAAATCTCATCAAGTTCATAAAATATCAAATTTTCATCAATCTTCTTCAAAATCAGAAAACATATGAAATTATATGTATATATGTGTATATATATCAGTAAGCCATCAAAATTCATTATGTTTTAGTAGTATAATGTTAATTTCAAATCTCACACTACAAAAGATACCTGTTTTAGAGGCGAATATTCCCCGGCATTTTACTAGTAGCGCCGGGGTAGGGAGCGAATAGGAATGGGGTGCCAGATGGGATGGTTATACACCAGCGGTCGATTTAAAACGCCGGTCAATCTTCGTATTCACCGGCGTTTTATTTAGAAACGCCGGTGAAGCGTATTATTCACCGGCGTTTTGATAATAAACGCCGGTGAATATACGGATACATTCACCGGTGTGACTAATTGAAACGCCGGTGAATAAGCTGCGATAAAACCCGCGAACCCTAATCCTTCGCTCGCCATTTTCCCAGACTCCCCAAAAAAAAAGGGCGTGTCGTTTCCCTCCTTCCTCGCTCTACTTCCCGCGCGTTTGCCTCCGCCGCTTCGTCCTCTTCGACGGCCTTCGACCTTTCGAAATCGTCCCTTCTTCCCTTCGTCATTTTCGATTTCCCTCTTCCCTCTCTCTATTTGGAGGTGAATCGGCGATCGCCTCGCTCTCTCTCTCTCTCTCCTACGCCTCCGTGCTCGTCGCCCCGCTCTCTCTCTCTCTCTTCGGTATCATCTCTTGATTTCCCTTATTTTTCAAAAAAATAATGTTTTTTCAGATTATACTTCTTGATTTCCTTAACATGAATGGTTTAGTTGGGATGAAGAATGAATAGAAAAATATATGCTTAGATACTGGAAATTTTCATCTTCTTTTATTGTTAATGAAGCTTATTTCATGCATCTGATTGTCATATTGGTATGTTTTTTTGACCAAAATGGGTTCACTGTGAACTGAGGATGCTATAGGTACGTATGCCAAAATCCTCCGGCCGGATATGCACAACAATTGGGTTTTAGATTTAGTTGGGCATAGTGAATTAGTAGAGCAACATACAAGCTCAGATAATGGAAATTTTCATTTTAAGATACTGTTAAAGTTACCTGTTTGCCCTCGTTGGTATGATTTTTTAACAAAAAATGGGTTCACTTCCAAACTAAGTATGCTGCTAGCATACCCATTTTCTTTCACTATTAATGAAGCTGATTTCATGCATCTGATTGTCTTCTATTAATGAAGCTGATTTCATGCATCTGATTGTCTTCTTGGCATGCATGTTTTTTTGACCAAAATGGGTTCACTATGAACTGAGGATGCTATAGGTACGTATGCCAAAATCCTCCGAATATGCACAACAATTGGGTTTTAGATTTAGTTGGGCTAAAGAAGTAGTAGAGCAACATATAAGCTCAGATAATGGAAATTTTCATTTTAAGATACTGTTAAAGTAACCTGATTGCCATCTTTGGCATGATTTTTTAACCAAAAATGGGTTCACTTCCAAACTAAGTATGCTGCTAGCATCCCCATTTTCTTTCACTGTTAATGAAGCTGATTTCATGCATCTGATTTTCTTCTTGGCATGCATGTTTTTTGACCAAAATGGGTTCACTGTGAACTGAGGATGCTATAGGTACGTATGCCAAAATCCTCCGGCCGGATATGCACAACAATTGGGTTTTAGATTTAGTTGGGCTAAAGAATTAGTAGAGCAACATATACGCTCAGATAATGAAAATTTTCATTTTTTTCAGATACTGTTAGATAACCTGATTGCCATCTTAGGCATGATTTTTTAACATAAAATGGGTATACTTCCAAACTAAGTATGCTGCTAGCATCCTCATCTTCTTTTATTGTTAGTGAAGCTTATTTTCATGCATCTGATTGTCATCTTGGCATGTTTTTTTGATCAAAATGGGTTCACTGTGAACTGAGGATGCTATAGGTACGTATGCCAAAATCCTCCAGCCGGATATGCACAACAATTGGATTTTAGATTTAGTTGGGCTAAAGAATTAGTAGAGCAACATATACGCTCAGATACTGGAAATTTTCATTTTAAGATACTGTTAAAGTAACCTGATTGCCATCTGTGGCATGATTTTTTAACCAAAAATGGGTTCACTTCCAAACTCAGTATGCTGCTAGCATCTGATTGTTCTTTCACTGTTAATGAAGCTGATTTCATGCATCTGATTCTCTTCTTGGCATGCATGTTTTTTTGACCAAAATGGGTTCACTGTGAACTGAGGATGGTATAGGTACGTATGCCAAAATCCTCCGGCCGGATATGCACAATAATTGGGTTTTAGATTTAGTTGGACACAGTGAATTAGTAGAGCAACATATAAGCTTAGATAATGAAAATTTTCATTTTTTCAGATACTGTTAATGAAGCTGATTGCCATCTTTGGCATGATTTTTTAACAAAAAATGGGTTCACTTCCAAACTAAGTTTGCTGCTAGCATCCTCATTTTCTTTTACTGTTAATGAAGCTTATCCCATGCATCTGATTGTCATCTTGGCATGTTTTTTTTACCAAAATGGGTTCACTGTTAACTGAGGATGCTATAGCTATATGCCAAAATCCTCCGGATATGTACAACAATTGGTTCACTCTGAAAAATATATGCTTACATACTGGACATTATCATTTTTCTTTTACTGTTAATGAAGCTGATTTCATGCATCTGATTGGCATCTTGGCATGTTTTTTACCAAAATCCTCCAAATCTGTACAAGATTTGGGCTGAACAAACATCGTGCAGGTTTCTTTTGGCGCTACAAACATCAATGATTTAGTTGGGATGAATAATTATTTTAGAAAAACTTATTAGTAGTCATATTAGTTTCTTTTGTTTAGTATTATTATTATTATTATTATTATTATTATTATTATTATTATGAGATAAGTAAGTGATTATTAGTAGCCATGAACAGAATACTCTTTAGTTATAGCACGACGCGCTCATTATTCGGCCGATTCCTCTTCATCAGCAAAACACCCTTTACCATCATCATCTCCTTGAACGGAAAGCCAAATACAGGGGAGACTATAGTCGATTTTTTTTTACACTCGAACACAGGGTGTGCGATAAAATACCACTAAGGTGGTTGTGATAATTTCCACAAAAGGTAGTTTAGGGTTATGTGAATAGAGTAGATGGTGTTAAGATGTATTTTTTTTTTGTACATTTTTTGGAACCACAATTTCTTTATTTTATAGTTAAAGATTATATCGTTTATTTATTTGCAGCTAGGGATGATTTTCAAATAGGTGAAATTTAATATACAAAATGTCTTTTACTATTATTACTATTTAATATATCAAATTTTAATTTCAGATTGTGTGCTATTGTTATAATGGATAGAAGTTGGATTAGTAAACCACGATTATCCAAGGAGTACCATGATGGTATTAAAGATTTTATTATCTTTGCTAAACGACATTCCCGTGATCCCAACCTAATCCTTTGTCCATGCCTCCGGTGTACAAATTGTATGCTGAGGACATGTGACGTAGTACATACACACTTGGTTGTCAACGGTTTTCTTCAAGGGTACACAAGGTGGTTTTGTCATGGAGAGGATCATACGTCAGCTCCTGTTCGTCCGGTTGTATTAGAAAATGAAGCTGAGCCCTTAGTGAACGAAGACTTAAGCATTTTCGATGAGATGCATGCTTTGTTGCAAGATGCCATGGGAATTCATAATGTTCCTTTCCACAATGATAACTCAACAACCCAAGTTCACAATGAGTCAACAGAAACAAACCAGATTGGTGGTGGGGTGGACGAGAAAATGTTTGGCCCCACCCCTGAAAATAATAAGCAGCAAGAATCCTTCGCTAAATTACTTGAAGATGCTAGTACTCCGTTGTACCGCGATTGCACCAAATTTTCTAAATTCTCATTCATTGTCAGACTATTTCAGATTAAATGTTTAAACGGGTGGTCTGCTAAGTCCTTCACTATGCTACTTGAATTGTTGAATGAAGCATTCCCTGAAATCTGTATTCCAAACTCACCCTATAAAATCAAAAAATTCCTAAGTTCTTTCGATCTAGGATATGAGAAGATAGCAGCATGTCCAAATGACTGTATGCTTTTACGAGTGGTAAGGAAGGTCTGGAGAATTGCGAAGTGTGTGGTTCTTCGAAATGGAAAGAAAGACCAAATCAAGACGAGGGAGCCAGTGGATCTACTAAGCGAAGTAAGAAAAAGAAGCCTGCTAAAATACTGCGTTACTTTCCTCTGATTCCTAGGCTACAAAGGTTGTTTGTGTCTACGAAAACTTCTTCTGATATGAAATGGCATGCTGAAGGTCGCACTAATGATGGGATTCTTAGACATCCTGCTGATTCTTAATCTTGGAAAAAATTTGATGAAAGATATCCTGATTTTGCGGAAGATCCTCGAAATGTGAGACTTGGACTAGCTAGTGATGGTTTCAACCCTTTCAGGCAAATGAGTAGTACATACAGCATATGGCCGGTTGTGTTGATACCATACAATTTGCCGCCTTAGAAATGCATGAAGCAGTCCTCGTTTATTTTGTCCATGATAGTTCCTAGACCGAAAGGTCCTGGAAATGATATAGATGTGTACCTACAACCGTTAATAGATGAACTTCAGAAGTTGTGGGTGGGTGTTCCAACCTATGATGTTGTGGCTAAAGAAACATTTTCTCTTCGGGCCGCGTTGTCTTGGACAATCAATGATTTTCCAGCATATGCAAATTTATCTGGATATAGTACTAAAGGACGTTATGCATGTCCATGTGGTGCTGACCAAACTAGTTCAAGGTGGTTGTACAATGACAGAAAGTTTTGCTATATGGGTCATAGGAGATGGTTGCCTGACACACATATATTTCGGGCAGAGGCAGCGACATTTGATGGTACCGACGAGTGGGAATATGCTCCTGGGTCTTCTTCTGGTTCAAATATTTTGAGGCGGGTAGATGGTCATCAATTCAAATATAGAAAAGAACCAGAAGTCAGGACAAAGGGCAAGAAAGGGCAAGGCCGGAGCAAGGTGAGGAGACCGATCTATATGGCGAAGATGAGAATCAAAACATGATGAGTTTAGGTGCATGGAAGAAGAAGAGTATTTTCTTCAAGTTGCCGTATTGGGAATTCAACTTATTGCGACATAATTTAGATGTGATGCATATCGGAAAAAATATTGGTAAAAATTATATAGGAACAGTTATGGGAGATGATCGGAAAACAAAGGACAATCTCAAGAGCCGACTTGATTTGAAGTCAGTGGGCATCCGACATGAGTTGCACCCAGAAGAATTACCGAACGGGAAAGTACTCCTACCTCCTGCAATCTATTCAATGTCAAAATTGGAGTTGGAATTGTTTTGCAAAGTACTACTGGAACATAAAGATACGTAACTGCTCAAGATATCATCTCACCCCCTTCGGTAATAGAAACATATGCAAGTGAAAATAATTGGGTAGCAATATTAAAATGTATTGAGATTGATAAAACAGAAGAAAGACTAGCCATATACATTAGTTGATCGTTCACACAGACACAAAAAAATTACCATATAAATGAAAAGGAATTATTAGCGATCTTAAAAGCACTAAAAAAGTTTGAATTATTCATAATACATACAAAATTCATAGTAAGGACAGATAATACCCAAAGGAAAACCATGGATAAACAAAATAATAGATCTAACTATCACAAATAAAAGATTAATAAGATGGCAGATGGAACTAGCACATTATGATTTTATAAAAGAAAATATAAAAGGAAAAGATAACGTTTTAGATGATTATCTATCAAGGAATTAACAGTTTTACTTATGCACGATGAAAAATAGAGTCAAGCAAATAGAAAATAATATGGTTTTCCTCAAGGAAAATGTGGAGCAAATAAAGGAAGCATTTAACCAAATATAATTGCAAATATGCGGACTCCAGAGCTTATTTTACCACCATATAAATTCAGAACATATTGAAAAAATGAGTGAAGGAAGAGAACCTGTCAACCGAAAAAGTGCGAGTGAGATCACAGAAATGGCCACCGAAGAGGGAAGTTCCACACCCATACAACCAACTACCCACAAAGAGACTTTGCTATCAGAACCTCCGAAATATTCAAAGAATGATTTATTTTTAAAGTACATTGAGAAATTATGTCAGACCATCCAGGTCAATTAATTTACCAGAACTATTTCTCACCAACATATGAACAAAGCAATTATACTCCCAAGAGAAAATCTAAAGACATAAAGAGTATTATATGAAACTGGACTTATTCACTTCATATGTCCATCAAGAGAATGCGGAGAATTTAGCCAGCTACCAAGAGAAGTATATAAGTTTGCTAAAATCTATTTTGGTCTTATAAAGACCTAAAAAATATATGTTCAAATATTTTTAGCAATTTCGAAATTTCTTAAAGATGATGAAGAACTTCCTGCAAAACATATTATAAAGATAGGGATGACTACACAAGTCCTTTCGAAGCAACTAATATCGCACCATATAAAATTGAAGAATTTGGAAAACTAATTCCAGAAATGAGAGCTATGAGATTCAGAACCATGTATTGTGAACTAAAAGATATACAAAGTAGAGAGAGTAACATATGGATCTACGATATCCCAGATCCACAAAAAATAAGGATCTACATTATAGCAAAGATAAAACAGCCACAGCCAAAGAAAGAAGTCTTTGACCGCTAGTACCAAATACTAGATAAATGAGCCATGACTATGACAGAAGAGACAACTATCCACTACTGTATACTGATGCAGACAGAACCTTAGCAAAAATTCGGTCAACGCGAGAAAGGACAAGAAAAATATGAAGAAGAATTATTTCTAATGTGAGTAGAGAATGACATAAGCGTGATGTATTTACCTAAATTATTGACCTATGATGTAAGTCATGATGTAACCAGAACAATAATTAAAACTGATGTAATAGATGATGTAAGAACTCAATATGTAAAGTCATCTCTTCTCTATAAAAGTGCAGGCTTAGTTTAGGAGAAGGTATACAATCTAGGAGAGAAATTTCATATTATCTTGTAAGAAGAGTCGGTTTGTAAGAAGTCTGGAATCAATAAAGATTACATTTTGATCATTTCTTATTCAAGTATGAATAATTAATCTCTTCCCTTCAGGGAGAGCTTTGTAAGGGTCTATCTGTAAGATCTTACAAAAAGACCAAATTACAACATTCTCTAGTTGAGCTATACACCAAGTGGTAGGAAACGAGTTAGCTTGTGGTTGCCTATACCGAAGTGCTACTAGTTGTTCCAAACGTATCCCTTGTATAAAGCTCTCTTGAAGAGCAAAGTAATCATTGGATGGGAGGAACGTAAAAGGAATACTGAAATTGGGGTGCATACCAATGGTTTTTTATCCACTGGTAGTAGTAACTGGTACAAAACTGCTCAAAGAGGCTTATCCCTATTGCTTGGTTTTTATGGTATGCTTAGAAACTTCTCCCTACTCTTGATTTATGTACTTATTGTTTCAAGCTTTAAATTCATCAGAATCATAAAAAACGGAAATAATAATAATTCCAATCATGAGCTAATTCAAGAATTAATGGTTAACTATCATGGAAGTGATAGAATTTGGGTTTTTATGTTAATTATCCTCATTGTTTAAGAAACCCAGTTGAATTTTATGAGTTTAAATTATTTTTCTTTAGCAAAGAGTGAGCAATAATTATAACAATAAATCAGGTTAATCATGGTCAGACCGGTTATATAAATATTCAAATAATTGATGACTTAACTTTTCATGAAAGATCTTTATTATTTTTTTGAAAATGAAGAATTTGGTAGTTATATATTTAGTCCCACAACAGTTTATATGTAATACCTTGAAGAAAACGAATATATAGAAGAACCTCCACTGATAGTGATAGTGAGTTCTCGTTCTCATAAATAGATTCATATGAGAGAATTAAAGATATGCTTATAATATTTTGATATTTGGGAGAATGATAATGCATGTTATTTTCAAGATGATTAATTTTAAAGCTTTTTTATACTCTCTTGTTCTCTTTTGTAGGCTATTACAATTCTTTCATGCACGTCACACCCGGCACCTCAGTTGGTAGCAGAGCCTTGTTTCAAGAGTAAGTAACTCCTACGTGATTTTCTCAAAATAATTAGTATAAGTAATTTAAAAATTTATTCAAAAGATCAAATAAAAAATATTGAAAAAACAAAGTTTAAAATTGCAGAAAGGTCACACATCCTATAGAAAATATTATAGAACAAGAAATATAGAATTTAATTTGGAAACTAGCCTTTATTTGTAAAGACATTGGCTCATTTATGCAAATAGTTTTAGAAACTAGCCTATTAACATAATTAACTCCAACTTGTACATATTAATTCATTTATGGAAAACACGGTTGTATATTTGAGGCTTACTCTTATATATATATAAGCTCAACTTTTTTAGAGATGGTGTAATCATATGAAGTTAAGCAGCACATGCATTTTTTCTCTTTAATTTAACCAAACATGAATCAAACAGTTTGTCAAAGCTAGCTTAAATTGTTAGAGGAACCTACTCCATATAATAGTAAATACAATGTAATTTTAACATATAATAAATGATCATAATACCTTCTCTGTAAACCGGATCTCATCTATACTATTATTAAGCAAAGCTCCATTTTGGCGGCTTTTTACTATCATGCCCTCATATACATAAAAAGCTAAAAAAATATATATGGTTAATTCTGTAATTTTCACTTCACATTTAAAGTCTTCATAAAATTTTGTTCCCAAAAAAATCGAAACCGTCTCTTCCTCTCCCTCCATCGAATCCGTGCATTGCACGTGCATATCCTCAGTGCAAATTGCACGTGCTAACCCATAAAACATGTATTGCACGTGCGGATTACTAGTAAAATTTAAGAGTTGGGGGGCTCACAATCAAGAGAATATTTTCTTTAAAGTTTCTCCATCTCCATCTACCTGAAAATATCAAAGCAGTATATATAGCTTGATTCTTTTTAAAACTTTTTAAGTGGCTCTGTATAGATTTGGCGAGCAGCTTTGGTACTAGGTTAGTTACGTTGTTGAATTTTGACACGTGTTAATTTTTTCTTCTTGTAAGGGAGGTGTCCACTTTTTTTGTTTGATTTGATATCAAGTATACTACGTGCATAGGACAACGGAAACAAACAATTAGATTAATTAACAATATTATTTTTTTATAATATTGTAGTCACCCACATCTACACTTTATCCTGAATCTCTAATACTATAATGAGAGAATTGGGGTTATCATTTATAAACAATCTGTAATTTGTAAACAATCAACCATCTAATCTCAATCATTCATTTTTAAGTGGGAGTTATATTAACCATTTATTTACTAAACTGTTGTTAGTTACCATAATATACTCAAAATTCATTTTTATTTACGACATAATTATTTACAAAAGTGTCACTCATAAAAAATAACAGAGTGTGCCACGAGTGCCACTATGGGTAATTTATAAAGAGTATGTATGTGTAACGCCCCGGTCTCCACCTGACTGGAAAACCGTGACACATGCCAAGATCTTTCCTTCAATTAGTCTCGAGACACAGAAAAACTGGAAAATTTAAAAACTTTTCTTCAACACAGAGTTACTACGGAGTAATTACAAATATCAGTTTGTAATACCAAACTGTACTGCCTGCCCCTTTTCTTTTCTTTTTTTGACTCCAAAATCAGTTCTTCCAATTTCTATATTACTTTAAACATAAACTAAAATAGTTATGTTTCAAAGAAAATTTGGGCAGAGTCTCCCTTGTAATTTTTGCCCAAAACACAAAAAAGATTACGGAATTTTGCTCTAAATTCCCTAGCTTACATCACAGGTAATAATAATACGGGCTCCTCAGGCCAAAATGAGCATCGTCACCCAGGCAATATATATATATATGGTCTGGGGGTCAAAGTCATAACGGTTTAACAATTATCAATTAAAAAGCATAAATCCTCATGAAAACGTAGTAAGTTTTTAGAAAATAACATGTAAAAACCTACCACGACGCCCGGCACTCCACAACGAAATGGGTACGGGTCGAAACCATATCCTGCTGCCTCACACTATACTCTTCATCATCATCCTCACACTTATACATCAAAAATACAATTTAAAGCATAAATCTTTACTATTTACAATTAAATCATAACAACGAATTATAACTGGAGCTCCACTCCACGGAACCTGTACCTACACCTCACCTCTGCACTGCTGAGGACCTGTAACAGTAGGGACCTAGGGTAGTCCAGGGACTCCCTAACCCCCAAACACTAAGGGGTTAGCCATTTCTGGTGTGAGTATAGTTTATTAAAATAAGTAAATAAATTAAACTTACAAGTAAAAACATAACGAACTCACAATTTCCAAGATAAACAAATCTTACTTGACATCTGAATATGTAAACATTATAAATGAGATTTTACATCAAATACTCTCTGAGTCATCACCTGTATGTATATCTATACCCGCTCATAACATACTTATATTTAGTAACCATTTGAATAACCACTCATAATACAATATAGATTTTGTTTCCTTATATCACGTAACCCATCATAAACATATGTCTTCATTCACATACTATCACATTCATTCATGTCCAACCTAACATCTCATTTCACCTTACCATTTACTTGCATTTTATCATAATGTACCCTATATCCCAACATAGTTTTGGCAATAACATATCACACGCCAAGCCGATAGCTTGGGTAATAATCACGCACATCCCAAGCCCAACTTGGGTAATATCACATCACATCCCAAGCCCATAGCTTGGTTATTAATTTACTTCACTATCACACTCGCAATTTATCTCGAATGGAAAAGACACGTGTACATATAATTTGTGCCTGTGTACGTTATGACTTAAACTCTAATGCAAAATTACCAATACAACGATGCTCTTATTCTAATGCAAGATTACTAATGCGATGATGCTCTTATTCTAATGCCAGCAGGTCTCCGAAGCAACATGCAGCCCATACTACATGCGCCCATCTCAAGCCGTTTCTCCATATATAGGGATTTGAACCCGCGTTATGAATTTCTAATTGTACACAACCTGTTCCTGACAGATACTACATGACTGATGAGGTTGCAAATGTGGTCAAGTTCCACCAATGCAGTACGCTCATGGTGTCTATGTTTGCCACTACTACCCGGTACACCGGACCTCACTCAAAAACCAGACGAACACAGGGTCTCCCGAGAGCAGTATAGCATAAAGCCTATCCTGTGTCACCCCTAACTCATAGACCGTGATCTATGGCCTGTTCGCTCTCCCTGGCCAATGACCCGACGAAGTTCCGGGGTCCATCCCCTAGCTCCGCCTGCCTTATCACGGCACTTCAGGAATTAACAGTGTGCGAAACACAACCCGTACTCCCAACTCGTGAGAAGACACCGTACGTATCCCTTTGACAGGAAGGTACAACCCAGTAATACCACCTAAGGTCGGCCGCAAAGGGCGAGTTGGTCGTAAGGTGCCCCCTACTACCAACTCCTCCTTTCTGGCAAAATGGTTAAGTAAAAGATCTTTATAAGTTACCACCCTAACGATGTCACTAATCCTGAACAATCCTAGGGATGACAATATTATCAACACAACATGCTAGGTCTTAAATTAGACTTCGCAAGATAACTCTACTAGGCTGCTCAACCTAGACTTTTCCCAGAATCCCTCAGGATCCGGTTCATGGCTTATCGATCCAACACCCCGGCAATACGAACATATTCGCATGCTGCTACCTGAACTTGGATTTCGTCACACTCCGGTCCGTAATCAACCAACGGTTAAGATCTGACGGCACCCGCGAAGTGACTCGTCCACAGTCCCTTAGGAGTAAGCTAAACACACGTCTTGATGGTCGATAGCCCTAGGGCAATGATATCACCCTAGATGAGCACAACAACTGCGTATTAGCTAAGACGCTACATACGAGTAACCAAAAACACATACGAGCTAAATAAGCTGCGTATGGAACCAACAACTACATACGGGCCAGTCGAGCTGCGTATGAGACAACCACATGCATACGAGCCAAATAAGCTGCGTATGAAATCCACAACTACATACGGGCCAGTCGAGCCACGTACGAGCAAAACCACATACAACAACCATACAGGTAATCAAACCTAGAAGCAATCAACTGTGCTTACTAGCAAACTTGATCTTCTATAATTAGAAGTAACAGAAGAATCTACTATAATCAACTTAAGCATGGTATCCTTCTAAAATCAACTCATCATGGCATACCTACTATAATCAACCTTAACATGAGTTTCTCACTATAATCAACCTACAACAACTCAAGCATGGATTCTTAATATATCATAAGTGTGTATTTCTCTACAACAATCCAAATCCATAGGATGAGTTCTTTTTACTCACTACTACTAACGACTAAAATGGATTCTTTTTCGTATACACAAATCATATAGCCATAGGAATGGGTCCTTTTTTTTTTGACATAGACAACACTCATCTTTATGTTATTTTCTCAAGTCCTACCATTCATACTCTTCATAGGATCCCTTTGATCCATATTACTACTTATATGCACGTAGTTTAGTCCAAGTTGTCTTAGGCAACATAAAGCATACACACACATATTTAGACATAAGTAGAGAACAAATTTAAACAAAATAACACATAAAGAAAGTAGAGAATCCCCACATACATAACTAATCCCTTTATCCATAAATTTATATCAATACTTTAGTTTATTCGAACTTCTTCAAAACATCAAAATACGTATATAAACCATACACCCATATTTTGATATCATCATCTAAATATAACTCATCCATTATATAGGTTTTTGTATACTCAAAATAGTTAATTTGACCATATTTTTACAATCACAAAAATACGTAAAATAAATCGATACTTACTTATTTCTTTAAACCACAAAATACATAAATGAATTAATACTCACATATTCTTAACCACAAAATACGTAGATAAATTTATACTCTCCATATTTTGATATCCTCATATACATATACGTTATTCAAACATCTTTAAGCATCAATGTATAAATAAATCATACTCACATATATCTTTAGACCACGAAAATATATAAATAATATAACTCACCATTATCTTTAAACCACGAAAATATATAAATAATATAACTCACATATATCCTTCTTCAATCACAAATACATAGATAAATTAATACTCACATATTCATCAACCCACAAAAATATATATAATTAAACTAACTCACCATATTTCACGAAGATTCGAAGCGTCGCCATGCCACCCCGCATCCGAAGTCGTGAATATATCCTATCACCAAATTTCAAAGCAATTAAACTCAAATAATTCAAACCAATCATAAAAGCTAATAACACTATCTCCAAATATCACACAAGCGTTTACTGAACGCTTGGGATATACACGTGCGATGCACGTGATACTCTAATGCTTACGGTATTTTCAGTCCCAATTAATTACTAAAATCACCTCCAAATAATCTAATAGTCCAACTATACTCTCCATTATTATAAAAGAAATAGTTCACACTTATATAATTCTCTTTTTCAAACCCAAAATCCCAATTTACTAACAACTTGAAATCTCTTTAATAACCTACTAATTTCTCACATCTACAATTTCTAATATCTCTAAATCTCTCTACCCTGACATTCCTACTCAATAAAAATTAACCCAACTAAATTCTATACAATAAAATAGTTAGGGTTTTACCTTCCCGAATCGATTCGAAAATCCGACGACACCACCATGTAGTGAATCCCTCCATTAATCTAACCCTCAACTTAATTCGAAATCGATGAGGAAATGGTGGGGAATCAAGTGGGGGAACGATCGCCGAAGTGGGTTCGGGGTGGGGGGGTCGGGATGGAAATCGGAAGGGAAGAAGATGGAGGAGGAAGAAGATGGAGGGGCGGGCTTGGTTTCTTTCGGCTGGCGCGAACGGGAGGAGGAAGGGAGGAAGGCTGGGGGTCTTCTTTTGGGTTTGGGGAACGAACGGGAAGGGAAGAGGGGAAGGAGAAGGAGAAGGGAAGGGAGAAGGAGTTGGGTTTTCTTCGTTGGGAGTGAACGGGATGAGAAAGGAAGTAGGGGAAGAAGAAGGAGTGGGGGAACCGGGGGGGGGGGGGGGGTTACCTGGGTTGGGGTGGAACCGGTCGGGAAGGGAGAAGGAGAAGGAAGAAGAAGAAGAAGGAGAAGAAGAAGGAAGAGAATGTGGGGGTTTTTTTTTGTAAAAATGAAAATAGATAATAATAGATAGATAAATATCTAAGAGAATGTTTCGTATAAGCCCCCTAGCCTTAATACATTCCCAATAAAACTCAACTCTCTACTTTAATGTTATAAACAATATAAAAATACTTTAAAACTATTTCGTAATAATCTGTATAAAAATAATTTAATTTTGAAAATAATAATAAAATAAGGCAGACAATATATCTTATATTTCTCGATAAAAATAATTGTTATCAGAATACATACTCACGTGCAATTTTCAATGGCGCACACATTACGATGCAAAATAGACATAAGCTATTTTTCGGGTTGTTACATCACTCCCTCCTTAGAATCATTCTGTCCTCAGAACGCTGCTAGTGGAGAGGAAGACAACCACAATATTAGTGGTTCACGAGACATTTTTCCGTACCATCTCCAGTTCCTCGAGTGATATTCTTGAAAACTGATCTTCTACCAAGTTGAACTGTTGTCCTTCAGCCTTCTGGACAACCCACTATGAATTTAATGCTGACACTTCTCTGCTCCTGCTCTGGAGTAGACAATGGCTGCATTACCTTGCTCTATCCTTGTCTACAAGTGTTGTTGATTTACTCCTTGATTATGACACCTGTTGGTTGGTGACCACTCCCTCCTTAGAAAGGACAAAGTCACACATTGCCGCTTCAGCCCCTGAGCAGCTCCTCTTGGTGACCTTGTTGAATTGTTAACACGATTGTCCTCTGTCTGAGCGATATCTCCTCCTGGGCATGCTCCTAGCGGCTGCTTAATCATAAGCTGATCTTGGAAAACCCCGCTGCTTCAGTGCTTCAATCCCTACATTTCCTGCCTAAGCCTTCTGACTTGCTCACTTGGACTCGGTTGCAACTCCCATCGTGTCAAAATTGAGCTCTAAACTTGAGTAATCACCCTAATACTGGCTTGCTTGATCTCATCATCTAGCTTCTTGATTTCTTCACGATCTTTGGCTGAGGTCAATCCTCCACTTATCTTGATCCTTTGCAGTTCAGTAGTCACTCCCTCCTTAGAATAGGGCATGGCCTATGATCATTACTTCAAACTTTCAGGATTTTCTCCTGTAATTTGCTCGAAGCTGATGCTCCAGATGGTGTATTCAACAAAACCAAATCTGGAGTTTCCTCCCGCACACATCTCGACTCTTGAAAAATAATTCAGACCAAGGAATGAGATGAACCACAATTGAACAAAACAGTTGTATGGATTCCATATATATATGAATCCAACTGGTTATGAAAGTGTTTCCTCATACGTTACTTCTTAGTCCAAAATAACTTCCAAAAATACAACTTTGTAAACTTAGTTGCAGTTCTATATGCACATACCGGTACCAGCACTCCTGCCTTCTACAGCTTGCTAGTAGTAAGTGCGAACTCTACCCTCGGTGAACTGGCTCCTTTCCTTTATTGTTCATCTTCGAGGTTGATCTGTCATTCCTCCGGTAAAGCTGGGGAATATCTGGTCAGATACGACCAATCCTTCCACACTTGTAACATGTATGGGTATCTATCTGAGTGTCCTTCCTCGAACACTGGTTCTTGAGATGACCATGCTCACCACATAAAAATAACTTCCTGTCCTGGTGCCTCCAAGGTTGCCCTCCGTTTTCTGAGTCTTCTGCTTCTGACCTTGGTCCTTGAACCCTGATGCTAGTGCAGATCTTGTCCCTTGTAGTTGTGGACAGACTAATTTCTTGTGCCTGACTCTCTCACAAGATTGCATACTACAACCCTGGTGGTTTCTGGGATTTGCTCCCATTCATGTTGTAGTCGTGCCAATCTGGAATCAAGGTGTTCCTACTCCTTTGCTGGGCCTGCTAATCTAACTCCGAATGCATCACCCAGTTACTTAGCTTGACGACCTTTCCTAATCACGTACTTCCTAAGCTTCCTCATTTCCCGAGGTATGCTGGCAGCCGCCACTGTGTGTTGATCCACACTTAGTCCTTACGGTGGTGAAGTCTCCTTGGCTCCTCGCTCAAGGTTATCGGATCATCCATCGATATCGGTTCACTCTCTTCCATCAACACCTCCTTGGTTAGGACATCCTCGAACATCATTCATGTGTTTAAAGGATGGTAACACATACACTAGGATTAGTCCAGATATAGAAAAATTATAAAACATAAGTTGAAATAACCAACAATATGAATTATAACTATCTACAACTAACTAAAACCCAACTCTTAAAAGGCATCAAAGTTTAATTTTCCTACTGTGTTGGACTGTAAATTGAAGTCGGCTCTGATACCATCTGTAACGCCCCGGTCTCCACCTGACTGGGAAACCGTGACACATGCTAAGATCTTTCCTTCAATTAGTCTCGAGACACAGAAAAACTGGAAAATTTAAAAACTTTTGTTCAACACAGAGTTACTACGCAGTAATTACAAATATCAGTTTGTAATACCAAACTATACAGCCTGCCCCTTTTCTTTTCTTTTTTTGACTCCAAAATCAATTCTTCCAATTTCTATATCACTTTAAACATAAACTAAAATAATTATGTTTCAAAGAAAAATTGGGCAGAGTCTCCCTTGTAATTTTTGCCCAAAACACAGAAAAGCTTACAGAATTTTGCTCTAAATTCCGTAGCTTACATCACAGGCAATAATAATACGGGCTCCCCAGGCCAAAATGAGCATCATTACCCAGGCAATATATATATATGCTCTGGGGGCCAAACTCATAACGGTTTAATAATTATCAATTAAAAAACATAAATCCTTTTGAAAACGTAGTAAGTTCTTAGAAAATAACCTGTAAAAACCTACCACGACGCCCGGCACTCCACAACGAAATGGGTACGGGTCGAAACCATATCCTGCTGCCTCACAATATACTCTTCATCATCATCCTCACACTTATACATCAAAAATACAATTTAAAGCATAAATCTTTACTATTTACAATTAAATCATAACAACGAATTATAACTGGAGCTCCACTCCACGGAACCTGTACCTACACCTCACCTCTGCACTGCTGAGGACCTGTAACAGTAGGGACCTAGGGTAGTCCAGGGACTCCCTAACCCCCAAACACTAAGGGGTTAGCCATTTCCGGTGTGAGTATAGTTTATTAAAATAAGTAAATAAATTAAACTTACAAGTAAAAACATAACGAACTCACAATTTCCAAGATAAACAAATCTTACTTGACATCTGAATATGTAAACATCATAAATGAGATTTTACATCAAATACTCTCTGAGTCATCACCTGTATGTATATCTATACCCGCTCATAACATACTTATATTTAGTAACCATTTGAATAACCACTCATAATACAATATTGATTTTGTTTCCTTATATCACGTAACCCATCATAAACATATGTCTTCATTCTCATACTACCACATTCATTCATGTCCAACCTAACATCTCATTTCACCTTACCATTTACTTGCATTTTATCATAATGTACCCTATATCCCAACATAGTTTTGGCAATAACATATCACACGCCAAGCCGATAGCTTGGGTAATAATCACGCACATCCCAAGCCCAACTTGGGTAATATCACATCACATCCCAAGCCCATAGCTTGGTTATTAATTTACTTCACTATCACACTCGCAATTTATCTCGAATGGAAAAGACACGTGTACATATAATTTGTGCCTGTGTACGTTATGACTTAAACTCTAATGCAAAATTACCAATACAACGATGCTCTTATTCTAATGCAAGATCACTAATGCGATGATGCTCTTATTCTAATGCCAGCAGGTCTCCGAAGCAACATGCAGCCCATACTACATGCGCCCATCTCAAGCCGTTTCTCCATATATAGGGATTTGAACCCGTGTTATGAATTTCTAATTGTACACAACCTGTTCCTGACAGATACTACATGACTGATGAGGTTGCAAACGTGGTCAAGTCCCACCAATGCAATACGCTCATGGTGTCTATGTTTGCCACTACTACCCGGTACACCGGACCTCACTCAAAAACCAGACGAACACAGGGTCTCCCGAAAGCAGTATAGCATAAAGCCTATCCTGTGTCACCCCTAACTCATAGACCGTGATCAATGGCCTGTTCGCTCTCCCTGGCCAATGACCCGACGAAGTTCCGGGGTCCATCCCCTAGCTCCGCCCGCCTTATCACGGCACTTCAGGAATTAACAGTGTGCGAAACACAACCCGTACTCCCAACTCGTGAGAAGACACCGTACGTATCCCTTTGACAGGAAGGTACAACCCAGTAATACCACCTAAGGTCGGCCCCAAAGGGTGAGTTGGTCGTAAGGTGCCCCCTACTACCAACTCCTCCTTTCTGGCAAAATGGTTAAGTAAAAGATCTTTATAAGTCACCACACTAACGATGTCACTAATCCTGAACAATCCTAGGGATGACAATATTATCAACACAACATGCTAGGTCTTAAATTAGACTTCGCAAGATAACTCTACTAGGCTGCTCAACCTAGACTTTTCCCAGAATCCCTCAGGATCCGGTTCATGGCTTATCGATCCAACACCCCGGCAATACGAACGTATTCGCATGCTGCTACCTGAACTTGGATTTCGTCACACTCCGGTCCGTAATCAACCAACGGTTAAGATCTGACGGCACCCGCGAAGTGACTCGTCCACAGTCCCTTAGGAGTAAGCTAAACACACGTCTTGATGGTCGATAGCCCTAGGGCAATGATATCACCCTAGATGAGCACAACAACTGCGTATTAGCTAAGACGCTACATATGAGTAACCAAAAATACATACGAGCTAAATAAGCTGCTTATGGAACAACCAACTACATACGGGCCAGTCGAGCTGCGTATGAGACAACCACATGCATACGAGCCAAATAAGCTGCGTATGAAATCCACAACTACATACGGGCCAGTCGAGCCACGTACGAGCAAAACCACATACAACAACCATACAGGTAATCAAACCTAGAAGCAATCAACTGTGATTACTAGCAAACTTGATCTTCTATAATTAGAAGTAACAGAAGAATCTACTATAATCAACTTAAGCATGGTATCCTTCTAAAATCAACTCATCATGGCATACCTACTATAATCAACTCAAACATGAGTTTCTCACTATAATCAACCTACAACAACTCAAGCATGGATTCTTAATATATCATAAGTGTGTCTTTCTCTACAACAATCCAAATCCATAGGATGGGTTCTTTTTACTCACTACTACTAACGACTAAAATGGATTCTTTTTCGTATACACAAATCATATAGCCATAGGAATGGGTCCTTTTTTTTTTGACATAGACAACACTCATCTTTATGTTATTTTCTCAAGTCCTACCATTCATACTCTTCATAGGATCCCTTTGATCCATATTACTACTTATATGCACGTAGTTTAGTCCAAGTTGTCTTAGGCAACATAAAGCATACACACACATATTTAGACATAAGTAGAGAACAAATTTAAACAAAACAACACATAAAGAAAGTAGAGAATCCCCACATACATAACTAATCCCTTTATCCATAAATTTATATCAATACTTTAGTTTATTCGAACTTCTTCAAAACATCAAAATACGTATATAAACCATACACCCATATTTTGATATCATCATCTAAATATAACTCATCCATTATATAGGTTTTTGTATACTCAAAATTGTTAATTTGACCATATTTTTACAATCACAAAAATACGTAAAATAAATCGATACTTACTTATTTCTTTAAACCACAAAATACATAAATGAATTAATACTCACATATTCTTAACCACAAAATACGTAGATTAATTTATACTCTCCATATTTTGATATCCCCATATACATATATGTTATTCAAACATCTTTAAGCATCAATGTATAAATAAATCATACTCACATATATCTTTAAACCACGAAAATATATAAATAATATAACTCACCATTATCTTTAAACCACGAAAATATATAAATAATATAACTCACATATATCCTTCTTCAATCACAAATATATAGATAAATTAATACTCACATATTCATCAACCCACAAAAATATATATAATTAAACTAACTCACCATATTTCACGAAGATTCGAAGCGTCGCCATGCCACCCCGCATCCGAAGTCGTGAATATATCCTATCACCAAATTTCAAAGCAATTAAACTCAAATAATTCAAACCAATCATAAAAGCTAATAACACTATCTCCAAATATCACACAAGCGTTTACTGAACGCTTGGGATATACACGTGCGATGCATGTGATACTCTAATGCTTACGGTATTTTCAGTCCCAATTAATTACTAAAATCACCTCCAAATAATCTAATAGTCCAACTATACTCTCCATTATTATAAAAGAAATAGTTCACACTTATATAATTCTCTTTTTCAAACCCAAAATCCCAATTTACTAACAACTTGAAATCTCTTTAATAACCTACTAATTTCTCACATCTACAATTTCTAATATCTCTAAATCTCTCTACCCTGACATTCCTACTCAATAAAAATTAACCCAACTAAATTCTATACAATAAAATAGTTAGGGTTTTACCTTCCCGAATCAATTCGAAAATCCGACGACACCACCATGTAATGAATCCCTCCATTAATCTAACCCTCAACTTAATTCGAAATCGATGAGGAAATGGTGGGGAATCAAGTGGGGGAACGATCGCCGAAGTGGGTTCGGGGTGGGGGGGTCGGGATGGAAATCGGAAGGGAAGAAGATGGAGGAGGAAGAAGATGGAGGGGCGGGCTTGGTTTCTTTCGGCTGGCGCGAACGGGAGGAGGAAGGGAGGAAGGCTGGGGGTCTTCTTTTGGGTTTGGGGAACGAACGGGAAGGGAAGAGGGGAAGGAGAAGGAGAAGGAAAGGGAGAAGGAGTTGGGTTTTCTTTGTTGGGAGTGAACGGGATGAGAAAGGAAGTAGGGGAAGAAGAAGGAGTGGGGGAACCGGGGGGGGGGGGGTTACCTGGGTTGGGGTGGAACCGGTCGGGAAGGGAGAAGGAGAAGGAAGAAGAAGAAGAAGGAGAAGAAGAAGGAAGAGAATGTGGGGGGTTTTTTTTGTAAAAATGGAAATAGATAATAATAGATAGATAAATATCTAAGAGAATGTTTCGTATAAGCCCCCTAGCCTTAATACATTCCCAATAAAACTCAACTCTCTACTTTAATGTTATAAACAATATAAAAATACGTTAAAACTATTTCGTAATAATCTGTATAAAAATAATTTAATTTTGAAAATAATAATAAAATAAGGTAGACAATATATCTTATATTTCTCGATAAAAATAATTGTTATCAGAATACATACTCACGTGCAATTTTCAATGGCGCACACATTACGATGCAAAATAGACATAAGCTATTTTTCGGGTTGTTACATCACTCCCTCCTTAGAATCATTCTGTCCTCAGAACGCTGCTAGTGGAGAGGAAGACAACCACAATATCAGTGGTTCACGAGACATTTTTCCGAACCATCTCCAGTTCCTCGAGTGATATTCTTGAAAACTGATCTTCTACCAAGTTGAACTGTTGTCCTTCAGCCTTCTGGACAACCCACTATGAATTTAATGCTGACACTTCTCTGCTCCTGCTCTGGAGTAGACAATGGCTGCATTACCTTGCTCTATCCTTGTCTACAAGTGTTGTTGATTTACTCCTTGATTATGACTCCTGTTGGTTGGTGACCACTCCCTCCTTAGAAAGGACAAAGTCACACATTGCCGCTTCAGCCCCTGAGCAGCTCCTCTTGGTGACCTTGTTGAATTGTTAACACGATTGTCCTCTGTCTGAGCGATATCTCCTCCTGGGCATGCTCCTAGCGGCTGCTTAATCATAAGCTGATCTTGGAAAACCCCGCTGCTTCAGTGCTTCAATCCCTGCATTTCCTGCCTAAGCCTTCTGACTTGCTCACTTGGACTCGGTTGCAACTCCCATCGTGTCAAAATTGAGCTCTAAACTTGAGTAATCACCCTAATACTGGCTTGCTTGATCTCATCATCTAGCTTCTTGATTTCTTCACGATCTTTGGCTGAGGTCAATCCTCCACTTATCTTGATCCTTTGCAGTTCAGTAGCCACTCCCTCCTTAGAATAGGGCATGGCCTATGATCATTACTTCAAACTTTCAGGATTTTCTCCTGTAATTTGCTCGAAGCTGATGCTCCAGATGGTGTATTCAACAAAACCAAATCTGGAGTTTCCTCCCGCACACATCTCGACTCTTGAAAAATAATTCAGACCAAGGAATGAGATGAACCACAATTGAACAAAACAGTTGTATGGATTCCATATATATATGAATCCAACTGGTGATGAAAGTGTTTCCTCATACGTTACTTCTTAGTCCAAAATAACTTCCAAAAATACAACTTTTTAAACTTAGTTGCAGTTCTATATGCACATACCGGTACCAGCACTCCTGCCTTCTACAGCTTGCTAGTAGTAAGTGCGAACTCTACCCTCGGTGAACAGGCTCCTTTCCTTTATTGTTCATCTTCGAGGTTGATCTGTCATTCCTCCGGTAAAGCTGGGGAATATCTGGTCAGATACGACCAATCCTTCCACACTTGTAACATGTATGGGTATCTATCTGAGTGTCCTTCCTCGAACACTGGTTCTTGAGATGACCATGCTCACCACATAAAAATAACTTCCTGTCCTGGTGCCTCCAAGGTTGCCCTCCGTTTTCTGAGTCTTCTGCTTCTGACCTTGGTCCTTGAACCCTGATGCTAGTGCAGATCTTGTCCCTTGTAGTTGTGGACAGACTAATTTCTTGTGCCTGACTCTCTCACAAGATTGCATACTACAACCCTGGTGGTTTCTGGGATTTGCTCCCATTCATGTTGTAGTCGTGCCAATCTGGAATCAAGGTGTTCCTACTCCTTTGCTGGGCCTGCTAATCTAACTCCGAATGCATCACCCAGTTACTTAGCTTGACGACCTTTCCTAACCACGTACTTCCTAAGCTTCCTCATTTCCCGAGGTATGCTGGCAGCCGCCACTGTGTGTTGATCCACACTTAGTCCTTACAGTGGTGAAGTCTCCTTGGCTCCTCGCTCAAGGTTATCGGATCATCCATCGATATCGGTTCACTCTCTTCCATCAACACCTCCTTGGTTAGGACATCCTCGAACATCATTCATGTGTTTAAAGGATGGTAACACATACACTAGGATTAGTCCAGATATAGAAAAATTATAAAACATAAGTTGAAATAACCAACAATATGAATTATAACTATCTACAACTAACAAAAACCCAACTCTTAAAAGGCATCAAAGTTTAATTTTCCTACTGTGTTGGACTGTAAATTGAAGTCGGCTCTGATACCATCTGTAACGCCCCGGTCTCCACCTGACTGGGAAACCGTGACACATGCTAAGATCTTTCCTTCAATTAGTCTCGAGACACAGAAAAACTGGAAAATTTAAAAACTTTTCTTCAACACAGAGTTACTACGCAGTAATTACAAATATCAGTTTGTAATACCAAGCTGTACAGCCTGCCCCTTTTCTTTTCTTTTTTTGAATCCAAAATCAATTCTTCCAATGTCTATATCACTTTAAACATAAACTAAAATAATTATGTTTCAAAGAAAATTTGGGCAGAGTCTCCCTTGTAATTTTTGCCCAAAACACAGAAAAGCTTACAGAATTTTGCTCTAAATTCCGTAGCTTACATCACAGGCAATAATAATACGGGCTTCCCAGGCCAAAATGAGCATCATTACCCAGGCAATATATATATATGCTCTGGGGGCCAAACTCATAACGGTTTAACAATTATCAATTAAAAAACATAAATCGTTTTGAAAACGTAGTAAGTTCTTAGAAAATAACCTGTAAAAACCTACCACGACGCCCGGCACTCCACAACGAAATGGGTACGGGTCGAAACCATATCCTGCTGCCTCACAATATACTCTTCATCATCATCCTCACACTTATACATCAAAAATACAATTTAAAGCATAAATCTTTACTATTTACAATTAAATCATAACAACGAATTATAACTGGAGCTCCACTCTACGGAACCTGTACCTACACCTCACCTCTGCACTGCTGAGGACCTGTAACAGTAGGGACCTAGGGTAGTCCAGGGACTCCCTAACCCCCAAACACTAAGGGGTTAGCCATTTCTGGTGTGAGTATAGTTTATTAAAATAAGTAAATAAATTAAACTTACAAGTAAAAACATAACGAACTCACAATTTCCAAGATAAACAAATCTTACTTGACATCTGAATATGTAAACATCATAAATGAGATTTTACATCAAATACTCTCTGAGTCATCACCTGTATGTATATCTATACCCGCTCATAACATACTTATATTTAGTAACCATTTGAATAACCACTCATAATACAATATTGATTTTGTTTCCTTATATCACGTAACCCATCATAAACATATGTCTTCATTCTCATACTACCACATTCATTCATGTCCAACCTAACATCTCATTTCACCTTACCATTTACTTGCATTTTATCATAATGTACCCTATATCCCAACATAGTTTTGGCAATAACATATCACACGCCAAGCCGATAGCTTGGGTAATAATCACGCACATCCCAAGCCCAACTTGGGTAATATCACATCACATCCCAAGCCCATAGCTTGGTTATTAATTTACTTCACTATCACACTCGCAATTTATCTCGAATGGAAAAGACACGTGTACATATAATTTGTGCCTGTGTACGTTATGACTTAAACTCTAATGCAAAATTACCAATACAACGATGCTCTTATTCTAATGCAAGATCACTAATGCGATGATGCTCTTATTCTAATGCCAGCAGGTCTCCGAAGCAACATGCAGCCCATACTACATGCGCCCATCTCAAGCCGTTTCTCCATATATAGGGATTTGAACCCGTGTTATGAATTTCTAATTGTACACAACCTGTTCCTGACAGATACTACATGACTGATGAGGTTGCAAACGTGGTCAAGTCCCACCAATGCAATACGCTCATGGTGTCTATGTTTGCCACTACTACCCGGTACACCGGACCTCACTCAAAAACCAGACGAACACAGGGTCTCCCGAAAGCAGTATAGCATAAAGCCTATCCTGTGTCACCCCTAACTCATAGACCGTGATCTATGGCCTGTTCGCTCTCCCTGGCCAATGACCCGACGAAGTTCCGGGGTCCATCCCCTAGCTCCGCCCGCCTTATCACGGCACTTCAGGAATTAACAGTGTGCGAAACACAACCCGTACTCCCAACTCGTGAGAAGACACCGTACGTATCCCTTTGACAGGAAGGTACAACCCAGTAATACCACCTAAGGTCGGCCCCAAAGGGTGAGTTGGTCGTAAGGTGCCCCCTACTACCAACTCCTCCTTTCTGGCAAAATGGTTAAGTAAAAGATCTTTATAAGTCACCACACTAACGATGTCTCTAATCCTGAACAATCCTAGGGATGACAATATTATCAACACAACATGCTAGGTCTTAAATTAGACTTCGAAGATAACTCTACTAGGCTGCTCAACCTAGACTTTTCCCAGAATCCCTCAGGATCCAGTTCATGGCTTATCGATCCAATACCCCGGCAATACGAACGTATTCGCATGCTACTACCTGAACTTGGATTTCGTCACACTCCGGTCCGTAATCAACCAACGGTTAAGATCTGACGGCACCCTCGAAGTGACTCGTCCACAGTCCCTTAGGAGTAAGCTAAACACACGTCTTGATGGTCGATAGCCCTAGGGCAATGATATCACCCTAGATGAGCACAACAACTGCGTATTAGCTAAGACGCTACATACGAGTAACCAAAAACACATACGAGCTAAATAAGCTGCGTATGGAACCAACAACTACATACGGGCCAGTCGAGCTGCGTATGAGACAACCACATGCATACGAGCCAAATAAGCTGCGTATGAAATCCACAACTACATACGGGCCAGTCGAGCCACGTACGAGCAAAACCACATACAACAACCATACAGGTAATCAAACCTAGAAGCAATCAACTGTGCTTACTAGCAAACTTGATCTTCTATAATTAGAAGTAACAGAAGAATCTACTATAATCAACTTAAGCATGGTATCCTTCTAAAATCAACTCATCATGGCATACCTACTATAATCAACTCAAACATGAGTTTCTCACTATAATCAACCTACAACAACTCAAGCATGGATTCTTAATATATCATAAGTGTGTCTTTCTCTACAACAATCCAAATCCATAGGATGGGTTCTTTTTACTCACTACTACTAACGACTAAAATGGATTCTTTTTCGCATACACAAATCATATAGCCATAGGAATGGGTCCTTTTTTTTTGACATAGACAACACTCATCTTTATGTTATTTTCTCAAGTCCTACCATTCATACTCTTCATAGGATCCCTTTGATCCATATTACTACTTACATGCACGTAGTTTAGTCCAAGTTGTCTTAGGCAACATAAAGCATACATACACATATTTAGACATAAGTAGAGAACAAATTTAAACAAAACAACACATAAAGAAAGTAGAGAATCCCCACATACATAACTAATCCCTTTATCCATAAATTTATATCAATACTTTAGTTTATTCGAACTTCTTCAAAACATCAAAATACGTATATAAACCATACACCTATATTTTGATATTATCATCTAAATATAACTCATCCATTATATAGGTTTTTATAGACTCAAAATAGTTAATTTCACCATATTTTTACAATCACAAAAATACGTAAAATAAATCGATACTTACTTATTTCTTTAAACCACAAAATACATAAATGAATTAATACTCACATATTCTTAACCACAAAATACGTAGATAAATTTATACTCACCATATTTTGATATCCCCATATACATATACGTTATTCAAACATCTTTAAGCATCAATGCATAAATAAATCATACTCACATATATCTTTAAACCACGAAAATATATAAATAATATAACTCACCATTATCTTTAAACCACGAAAATATATAAATAATATAACTCACATATATCCTTCTTAAATCACAAATACATAGATAAATTAATACTCACATATTCATCAACCCACAAAAATATATATAATTAAACTAACTCACCATATTTCGTGAAGATTCGAAGCGTCGCCATGCCACCCCGCATCCGAAGTCGTGAATATATCCTATCACCAAATTTCAAAGCAATTAAACTCAAATAATTCAAACCAATCATAAAATCTAATAACACTATCCCCAAATATTACACAAGCGTTTACTGAACGCTTGGGATATACACGTGCGATGCACGTGATACTCTAATGCTTACGGTATTTTCATTCCCAATTAATTACTAAAATCACCCCCAAATAATCTAATAGTCCAACTATACTCTCCATTATTATAAGAGAAATAGTTCACACTTATATAATTCTCTTTTTCAAACCCAAAATCCCAATTTACTAACAACTTGAAATCTCTTTAATAACTTACTAATTTCTCACATCTACAATTTCTAATATCTCTAAATCTCTCTACCCTAACATTCCCACTCAATAAAAATTAACCCAACTAAATTTTATACAATAAAATAGTTAGGGTTTTACCTTCCCGAATCCATTCGAAAATCCGACGACACCACCATGTAGAGAATCCCTCCATTAATCTAACCCTCAACTTAATTCGAAATCGATGAGGAAATTGTGGGGAATCAAGTGGGGGAACGATCGCCGAAGTGGGTTCGGGGTGGGGGGGTCGGGATGGAAATCGGACGGGAAGAAGATGGAGGAGGAAGAAGATCGAGGGGCGGGCTTGGTTTCTTTCGGCTGGCGCGAACGGGAGGAGGAAGGGAGGAAGGCTGGGGGTCTTCTTTTGGGTTTGGGGAACGAACGGGACAGGAAGAAGGGAAGGAGAAGGAGAAGGGAAGGGAGAAGGAGTTGGGTTTTCTTCGTTGGGAGTGAACGGGATGAGAAAGGAAGTAGGGGAAGAAGAAGGAGTGGGGGAAACCGGGGGCGGGGGGGGGGGGGGGTTACTTGGGTTGGGGTGGAACCGGTCGAGAAGAGAGAAGGAGAAGGAAGAAGAAGGAGAAGGAGAAGGAAGAGAATGTGGGAGGTTTTTTTTGTAAAAATGGAAATAGATAATAATAGATAGATAAATATCTAAGAGAATGTTTCGTATAAGCCCCCTAGCCTTAATACATTCCCAATAAAACTCAACTCTCTACTTTAATGTTATAAACAATACAAAAATACATTAAAACTATTTCGTAATAATCTGTATGAAAATAATTTAATTTCAAAAATAATAATAAAATAAGGTAGACAATATATCTTATATTTCTCGATAAAAATAATTGTTATCAGAATACATACTCACGTGCAATTTTCAATGGCGCACACATTACGATGCAAAATAGCCATAAGCTATTTTTCAGGTTGTTACAGTATGAGTAAAAAGAGGTCTCAGGTTCGAGCTTAGATTACGTCTTATTATTTACTATATAAAAAATTTTGATTAGAACATGCATCGCACGTGCAGATTACTAGCGATATGGCTAAAAATGGGGTTAAATCGGAACCGTCCAAATCAGACACGAATCTCAAAGTTTGGGGGTAAAATGGTAATTTCACCTACAAACGGGTCTGAAGTGGGTACTGGGTCTTCTCTATAAAAGAACAGTAACCCGAAAACGGATTCACCTCAACTAGGTTCAGGTCCAAACCCGAAACGGACCTGCCCCAGCAGGATAGAATTAGGGTTTCTGATTAATCCTAATAACGGCCCTGATTCACATCTATTCTTTCACTGGGAAATTAGGGATTACATTCCTAATCTAATCCCAAAGGCGGGTATAAATATCCCCCATCCACCACCATTAAGAGGGAATCAATCTTTTGCCTATTTACGCTCTTTCATAATCTTCTCTGATTACTGACTTAAGCGTCGGAGGGTGCGTCGTCCGAATCAACCCCGATGTATTGCACTTTTTTCAGGTGAACGGCGGGAGTCAACGGTCAAACTCCAGCGGAAAAAGTTAAGGTTTGATTATTCAGTTTCCCTAAGAATCCACAAATACTATCTGTTTGCCCCCATACCAGATTCATCGGTAACAGATTGGCGCCATCTATGGGAGGTAACAAATAGCAGCCCTTCCTCTTCCCGTTGGTCAGATCTACCCAGCCATGCCTCCCCGAAAGCTAAGATCCAGACCGTGGACCCACTCCTCAACCACAACAGGAGATCCCCCTCTAGACCGTCCAGCCGGCGAGACTTCCTCCTTAACCTGATCAAGCCCCGCAACAGGACCAACCTCCTCATCAGAACCTCCAACCCCCTCAGGGTCAGACCGGGCCTCAGAATGCCGGTGCGGGGGGCTCTCATCCCAATCCTCCGAAATAACCTCTCCAACATGACCACGTCTCCGTGCATAACCTCTCTACCGACTCCATGGCATCTCATAATCCCCGGGCCTCCGATGACCTCCACAACACCCTTAACAATCGGCATAAAGAAGAGGATCTTTGCCACCGTTTGGATGAAAGGCGGTCCCGAGAGGGAGTCTCCTGCCAACAACGTCCAAATGAGCGATCTCCTCATCGCCGAGAACATAGGAGGTCTCCGCCTCACCGAAGACGGAGAGAGTCCCCTGAGCACTATAGAAGAAGGCCTCGCTCACCGAGGGATGATAATGCTCCTATCACCCTGTGCCGAATTCCAGCAATTCCAGGTTACCATCTTGCAAGCCCTCCATCTCAGACCCAACAATAACAATGCTTGGAGGGTCCCCACTCCTCCTCCAGTCCAAAGTCCTCGCCGACGGGCCCTAACTCCTCCCCCAGCTCCTAGCAACCCCCAGCACATTCCTAGTCCTCGTCACTCCCAGAGCTACTGTCGTCGTAACCCCCGCTCTCCCTCATACGAAGACGAGTCCAGAGGCTCGTTTGATTACCGTCGAAGAGATGACACTGTCTACCGTCGTCTCCAGGAAATGGAGAGGCACTTGGGTCAGCTAGACAGAGAAGAAGAGCTTAGAAGAAGGACCTTCCGTCCAAGCCGACCTCCTTTCTCTCGGACCATCATGGAGGCACCCGTTCCAATAGGCTTCAGACCTCCCCAATTCGAGACTTATTCTGGGAAGGCTGACCCCATCGATCACATCGAAAGCTTTAAGACCCTCATGCTAATCCACCAAGCTTCTGATGCTCTGCTGTGCAAGACCTTCCTCGCTACTCTCATGGGTCCAGCCCAAAAATGGTACTCTCGCCTCGCCCCATCCTCAATATTCTCCTTCGAGCAATTCGAGACCCTCTTTGTCACCCACTTCGTGAGTAGTCGCCGAACTAAGAAGACCAGCATTTTGCTACTCTATCTCAACCAGAAGAAGGGTGAGAAGCTGAGAGACTATGTGAAAAGGTTCACAGCGGAAGCCAGGTCCATCGCTTCCCTCGACCAGTCGGTCGCTACAGCAGCATTCCAGTCGAATATCCTTAACTCCAGCCTTCAGTCCTCCCTCGCCAAGAAGCCCCTGCAGAACTTCTCTGACCTCCTTTTCCGAAGCGAGAAATATATCCGGACTGAGGAAGCTGAGCATCGCCCCAACTTTGACGGGGCCTTCCTTCGGAACCAAAAGAAAGGCAGTCGAAGAAGAGGGAGCCAAGAAGCTCCAGAAGGACGATGGTGGTCAGCGCTGCCCTCCCCCCAGATTCGAAACATTCATTCCTCTTAATGCCAACATTTCCATTATTCTCATGGAAGTTCAAAAGAAAGGGGTGATACCTCCTGCCCCGAAGATGAACACCCCCCTGGCAAGAAGAGGGACAAAGAGAAATGGTGCCGCTATCACCGTGTAACACCCTGTTTTGTACGGTACCTGAAGATATGCATATGTGTATGTATATTGTTAGTATGCGTGCAATTGATTGTAGTATTATGGATCAATTTTTCCATCGTGGTGGATGGTTAGGGCTACGGGAAGGTTTTTGGGAGAGTTGCATTCCAAAGATGTACGAGAACGAAACGGACCGATACTAGTATAACTGCTAGTTTTCGGCACGACGCACATGCAAATATAATACGGTATAGTACTACAGTGAATATAGGTTAAGTGTGCTCATTAAAGCACGCATCTCACATTCGTTGGAGCTCTTTAAGAGTTATGTTGGGCAGCCAACCTAACATACACCAAACCAATGGGCTAAGCCATGGTTTTGGGTCTACAAACCACCTATAGCCTAACCTACCCCCCACCCCTTGTCAAATCCGGCCCCCCCTTCCCATCACCCTCATTTCCCACTTCTTTTCCCCCTTTGTGCTCTGGAATTTTCAGAAGAGAACACCACAAGAGAAGGAGGAGAGAAAAGAAGAAGAAAGTAAAGGAGAAGGAAGAAAAGGAGATTTCCAAGAGAAGAGCCTTCAAGAAATTCCTTCTACTACTACAACCTAAGGTGGGAAGTTTCTCTAAACTTGAAATTCCTGTCTTTTAATTAAATTTGGTTTCATTCATGTATGCTAGAATGCATAGGATTGCTTTTCTAAAAGTTAGAAGTAGAAGTCAGATTGGAACTAGGAAAAGCTGGTTCGGAGTACCATTTTGTGGATTTTTCCGAGAGTACAATATGTTGAATTAGACCACAAGATTAAAAGAATTTGTTCATTTGTGTTAGGATCATCCATGATTTATTTCAGATTTCTCTATGATTATTTGATATGCTAATAAAATTGAGAGATGGATATGTGTCGTAAGGCAGACTCAGAAAAAGAAAAACAGGATGGTGATATTGTAAGAATTTTTGTGATTTATTGATGCATGATTTTGACCTAAAATTTTTACTCAATGTTCATGAATGCATTTTAATTATCTAAAAAAATCCGTAAATTATTTGGGTGATTGTAAAGGCATGAGAAAAATCTATCTATGACCAGTAACTGATTGTTGAATTAGAAAGCATGATGATTTTTGTGCTAACTTGCAAAAGCTATTACTCACTGTATAATTAGAATTTTGACATGAGGTCTTTTGCATGATGTTGGGTATGATGTCTAGTATCACCACCATAAATTTTGTGTCAACTAGACAAGTGTGTAATTTACTATGATTTTGTGAATGAGCACTGTGCTGTTTTCAGCCAGTTTTGACACTCTGTAAAGATTGAGGAATTGAGACCTGTTAGAGGCATATTTTGAGGATCATGACCTAGTAGATAGTTTTAGGGGACACCTAGACCTTTCCGACAAAACTGATTTGAGGAAATTCCAGTGAACGGTTGAATTGTTATGATTTTTGTAAGACTGGACAGAGGATTAGAGCAGAGCTGTGTGCTCTGAATTGGAGAGACCAATTGTGTAAATTGGTGTATTGAGGATAGATGGGTGTGTTAGGGTGACTTAATGGTAAAATTTGTACTCATGACCAACTAGAGAGTTGTTGAGGACACCCACAACCTTCTACAGAATTTGCGTTTGTGTCGTTCTGATGAACGAGTAGGATTTTGTGTTACTGATAAGGTGCAGCCCGTGCATAGGAAGCACGCAGGCTGGAGCTCGAGAAGCTAATTCGAGGACTTAGATGGTTGAATCTAAGCTCGTGATCAACTAGGTAGTTGTAGCCTAAGATCGAACCTTTCTAGTTTGGGGCCATACACTCCAATCGGAGTTGTATCGATAGAGTTTGACCATTTTGAGATTCGGGCAGAAACCTGTAGGTCGCTTAGTCTGGGTTAGGACTAAGGATGGTGAAACCATTTTTTCCTTGTGTGTGAGCCGAGTCGGTGACTCGTGTCTAGGGATGGTTGATCTCTGTTATTGAGGTTGTTGTTTTCCCGAGTGGGATGTGTGACTCGAGATAGTCACTAGCGTAAAGGATACCCTGCACCTACCAAGCCTATATTATTAGACTTCTGCCGAGCATAGGACGTCCGAGCATACTAGAGAGTGGAGCTCACAGGGCAATTTTATATTTATAGCCGGGGTAGCGGCAGGCGTAGGCCATTTTTCCTAGACGAGTCCAAGTTAGGGGAAGTGGCGAACCGGACTGGTGTCGCCAGGGGCCAGAGGTTGATGGGCAAGAGTGGAAGCAGTTAATTCTTACCCAAAATAATTAGAGTAAAGTAGGGGTTAGAATGGTTTATTAAGGGGTTGGAAAATTGCATTAGTCCTAGTAAACCATAGTCGGTGTTGTATCTTCCAGTCGTAGGGATACGTTCTCGGCCGCTAATGGACTGCGTCCTAGGCTCTTATCTCGATCTGTTGATTTCCAAAGTTTTGCCGAAGTAAGGTGTGGGAGGCCCGAAGGAATTGACCTTCTGCGGTGCTCACGTCCCTAAAGCGCGGGTTTGTGTTTTGTGTTTTGGTATATATATGTTCATAACCCAGGCCAGGGGTGAACACGCATGCGAGAGTCCATGAATGGACATGTGGAACCAAGGGTCTTAAGGACCAGGTTCGACGTGGTTTCTAAGGAGGTCCGTACGCGGGTACCAACTGGCGGTGACCACTTGGGCACTGCAGGGTGGAGTTAGACCGACCACTGCAATCTCCTTGGGCGACGGACAATCTATTGGGAACTGGAGTGTGTACAAGAGTAGAGTGCATGGCGAGGGTTCGAATCCCTAAATTGTGGAGAAAGACGGCTAGATTTGGGGGCGTATGTAGTATGGGATGCATTCTTCTCCACAGTCTTCCTTACATTAGATGTTAGGCATGTGAGTTTGCTGCATCTAGACTTAAGGTCATGTCATAACACTGTACTAGAACCCGAATCCACTAAACCCTTATTTTTGGCACATTATCTTTCTATTTTCCATAAATTATTGGTTGTGATTGAATTTTAGAGGATCGCTGTTATCACCAGCTTTGTGTCAGTCGAAGTACTGACGTTTCCCACCTTATAGGTATCCGGAGCCGATCTACAGGTACCACGGAGCTCGAGTTAGTCCAAGGTTCCAAGGGACTTATACAAGTACTTTTATATTGTTGTAAATATTGTAACTTTTATTTGGACATTGTAACCCTTGTAAATGTAATATTTATATGGAATAAAAGTTTTTAAATTTCCTGTACTTCTGTGATTTGGCTAATTTGAAGTTCGACTCCTGGAGTAGGGTCTCAGGTCCCTAGTATAGGGATTTGGGGCGCTACAGAAGTTGGTATCAGAGCAGACTTCAAATATTAGTCCAACACAGCAGGAAAATTAAAACTTAGATGCATTGCGAGTGTTGGGTTTAGTCAGATAGCTGATGATTATAATTCATAATGTTGCTTTTACAACTTATGCCTTATAATTTTTCTGTATCTGTACTAATTCCCATATTTTCTCTTGCAGATGCCGAACTTGGACAACGGACACTCGAACGGATGGTCAAATGGACATGGTTCTGTACCCCCACTTCCACCTCCACCCCCACAGCCTACAGCCTTAGCACAAGTTATCACCAGGATGTCCCAGGAGCTGGCTGCCTATAAATGGAGTCACGGACAGCTAGAGGATCGTTTTGAGAACCTCACACGAGCGTTGATAACCGCAGAAAGGAGAGTGGCCAAACTGGAGAGGGCCAAAAGGAAATGGAAGACGAGGGTAGTACTGTTGAAGCACCGATACGAGGAGAGGCTGGGTCAGCTGCAGAGTGGGTATCTGGCACTGAGGACACAGGTCTGTGACATGCAGGATCTGTTGGACCGTATGACTGTCGGGGATAGCTCTGAGTTTGGCGACTCGCCAGGAGCAGGAGAGCAGTGACTTCCTCTAGTGTTATAGGATCTCTTTTGATGTATATAGATGATGACCTTTTTGAATAGCTAGGCTGACTGCTATTGTTTTGATGGGTGTAGTATGAACCCATGTGATAATGATGATGTGATCATGTATTGACAAATCATTGTAAGACCTTTTTGAAATGAATAGAACTAGTATGTTTGACTAGTGCTAGTGTGTTATGGGGTTTTGCATTAAGATGTTGGTTGATGGTGTCTGTGTTAGCTTTCAGATGGCAGTAAGGACTAGAAGCAATCGAAGTGACCAGACTGAAGCCGAAGGCAGTGGAGCCAACGGTACTGGCCTTGATGTAAGGGGAGAGTTTACTCGGGTATATCAGATGATTGGAGCATTTGTGGAGGCTAGCAGGAACCAAGCGCCGCCACAAAGAGCACCACGAGTTGCGGTGAACACTGATCCAGTGAAGATGGTGGAATCATTTAGGAGGATGAAGCCACCAGTCTTCGAAGGACAGGCTGATCCCACAGCTGTTGATGACTGGATACGTCAGGTGGAGAGAGTGTTTTAGGTGATGATGACTCCCGAAGATAGCAAGGTACGTCTCGCTACAATCTTACTAGAGAAGGATGCCAGAGTTTGGTGGCAGTCCGTAAAGCGTGGTCTCGGAGAGGGACAAATCACTTGGAAAGATTTTCTTGAGGAATTCCGACAGCACTATTTCCCTTTGGATGTGTAAGAGGAGAGGGCAATGGAGTTCCATAGCTTGAAGCAAGGAAATCCGATAGTCAGAGAATATGAGACGAAGTTTTCTCAGTTGTTAAGGTATGCGCCAGAGATGTTCCAGGAGGAAGCGAAGAAAGCCCAAAGATTTGAGCAAGGACTTAGGCCTGGATTGAGGTCGAAGATGGTTCCCTTGGGCATTCGCCGATTCGACAAGCTGGTGAGAAGAGCCGCAGCAACAGAGGCAGATATGAATCAGAATCAAGGAAGGACAGAGTTCTGGAACAAAGGGAAGAGAACCACCCCAGCAACAAAGTTCAAGAAGCAAGGTAAGAACCAGAAGTTCCGGAAGATCAATCCCAATGCAGGAGAATTCAAGCCCGGAAGTTGTTATCGTTGCGGAGAGCAGGGACACTTTATGGATCGATGCCCCAGGAAGAACGCAGTGAAATGTTTCAAGTGTGGACAAGGGCATGTCAAGCCAGAATATCCCCAATTGGCAAGGAACAACCACGGGACAGGGTCAGGAGCAACTGACAAAGGGAAAAAGCCCATGCATCAAGGAAGAGTATTCGCCTTGACCAAGAAGGATGTTGAAAAGGATGGAAGGGTAATTACTGGTATGTAAGCAAATGGTGTATGAGTTTAAGTTGTATTTTGGGTTTTTGGGAGATGATGGATAATGTACTGTTGTAACAGGACATATATATATATAAATGGAATTTTGGCAACAGTCTTGTTTGACAGTGGATCGACTCATTCTTTTGTGTCAAAATCTTTTTCAAGGAAACTAGGATGCACACAAAAGGCAATTCCAGATTTAGCTTTGATGGTAGATACGTCATCAGGGGCAAACCTCACTACAGATCTATGCTATAGGGGATGTAAGCTCCAGATTAGCGGAGAAACCCTAAGTATCGATTTGTGGGAGTTGGGTTTTGCCGGGATAGATGTCATTATTGGCATGGATTGGATGTCGAGGTATAAAGCAAACATTGATTGCAAGGAGAAGAAGGTGATTATTTCAGCTGAAGGAGTGAAACTTGTATTCCACGGGGAGCAGAGATCGGAGGCAATGACCTTCGCATGACCTTCGCAACTACTAGTAAAGTACGTGTACCAGAAGAGGTGAGCAAGATACCAGTGGTGAGGAATTTTCCACTTGTATTCTTAGAGGATTTACCTGGAATTCCCCCCACACCGTGATGTCGAGTTTAGCATCACAATTCAACCAGGAAGCGCTCCAGTATCCAAAGCACCCTATCGAATGCCACCAGTAGAGCAGAATGAGATCAAGAAGCAAATTGAAGAGTACTTGCAGAAAGGATTTATCAGACCAAGTGCATCGCCTTGGGGAGCACCAGTATTGCTGGTTAAGAAGAAGGACGGGTCATCCAGGATGTGTATCGATTATCGGGAATTGAATAAAGTAACTATTCGGAATACGTACCCAATTCCCAGGATCGACGATTTGTTCGATCAGCTTCAGGGAGCAGTAGTATTTCCAAGATTGATCTACGGTCTGGATATCATCAGGTACGAGTCAAGGAAGAGGATGTATCTAAGACAACTTTTCGAACTCGACATGGACACTATGAGTTCTTGGTAATGCTGTTTGGAGTGACTAACGCTCCAGCTATTTTTATGGTCTTAATGAACAGAATTCTACGGCCGTTTATCGACTCATTTGTCGTTGTCTTCATCGACGACATTTTGGTATATATATTCAAGGACGGAAGAGGATCATGCTGAACATCTAACAGCAGTCTTGAGCAAGTTACAAGAGTATCAGTTGTATGCCAAATTATCTAAGTGTGAGTTCTGAAAATCGGAAGTTGCATTCCTAGGCCATATCCTTTCTAAGGAGGGAGTGGCAACAGATCCTCAGAAGATAGAGGCGGTCAAGGAATGGCCACAGCCAAAGACGGTGAAGGAAGTAAGAAGTTTTCTGGGTATGACTGGATATTACCGGAAGTTTATCCAGAATTATGCAAGGATAGCTGTACCCCTTACAGCTTTGACCAAAAAAAACCAAGGTTTCGACTGGACGGAGAAATATGAAGGAAGTTTTCAGGAACTGAAGATCCAGAGATGGAAGACATGAAGAAGCAAGTGCATGAAGGAAAATTGGCAGAATTCAGTATAAGAGAAGGTTCACTATGGTTTGGTAACCGACTATGTGTACCAAAGGACGAGGAGTTGAGGGAAGACATCTTGAAGGAAGCTCACTCCACATTACTTACGATTCACCCCAGAAGCACCAAGATGTATCGCAATGTGAAGCAACACTATTGGTGGTCAGGGATGAAGCGAGATATAGCAGAGTTTGTCGCCAAGTGTTTGACGTGTCAACAAGTTAAGGCTGAAAACCAGAAACCAGGAGGATTGTTACAGCCTTTACCCATCCCAGAATGGAAATGGGAGAACATCAGTATGGGTTTTATCACTGGGTTACCCTAGGAGCCCTAAAGGAAATGACTCAATATGGGTGATTGTGGATAGATTGACCAAGTCAGCACATTTTCTTCCAGTAAAGACGACGTGGACAGTCGAGAAGTTGGCCGAGATCTACATTGAGAACATAGTGAAGCTACAAGGAGTGCCAGTGTCGATAGTATCCGACCGAGATGCAAGATTTACGTCTCGATTCTGGCAAAGTCTACAGTCAGCGTTGGGAACTAGAACAGACTTCAGCACAACTTTTCACCCTCAGACGGATGGACAGACGGAGAGAGTCAACAGGATTCTCGAGGACATGTTGTGGGCATGCATTTTGGACTTCGGAGGAAGTTGGGAAAAATACTTAGCCTTGGTAGAGTTTGCTTATAATAACAGCTATCAGGCAAGCATTGGCATGGCCCCGCATGAAGCTTTGTATGGACGAAGATGCAGGACGCCGATTTGTTGGTTCGAGGTAGGAGAGCGGCAGATGTATGGACCAGAAATCATGCAACAGACGTCTGAGTAGATCGAGCTTATTTAGAAGAGGCTTCAAGGAGCACAAAGCAGGCAAAAGAGCTATGCGGACAACCGCCTGAAGAGAGTTGGAATTTAAGGAAGGCGACTCCGTATTTCTCAAGGTATCGCCGACCAAAGGAGTTATCAGGTTTGGGAAAGGCGGGAAGTTAGCTCCGAGGTATATTGGACCATACAAGATTCTGAAGAGGATTGGCAGGACGGCTTATAAGTTAGAGCTACCGGGCGAGCTATCTCAAGTGCATGACGTGTTCCACGTCTCTATGCTATGGAAGTATGTCCCGGATTCGAGCCATCGGTTGCCAGAGGTTCCGAAGGATTTGCAGGTAGATCTTTCCTGTAGAGAGAAACCAGTCAGGATACTTGATCATCAGGACAAGGTACTGAGAAACAAGGTTATCCCGATGGTCAAAGTTCTCTGGAAGAACCAGTTCGTGGAAGAAGTCACGTGGGAGCCGTATGAAGGCCTTATAACCGGATTTATTTTGAATGTTTTCTATTTTTTTTGTTTTTTTTCTTTCTCCCGCTAAGGATGTTCTGGGGACAGAACGATTCTAAGGAGGGAGTGATGTAACACCCCGTTTTGTACGGTACTTGAAGATATGCATATGTGTATGTATATTGTTAGTATGCGTGCAATTGATTGTAGTATTATGGGTCGATTTTGCCATCGTGGTGGATGGTTAGGGCTACGGGACGGTTTTTGGGAGAGTTGCATTCCAAAGATGCACGAGAACGAGACGGACCGATACTAGTATAATTGCTAGTTTTCGGCACGACGCACATGCAAATATAACACAGTATAGTACTACAGTGAATATAGGTTGCGTGCGCTCGTTAAAACACGCGTCTCACACTCGCTGGAGCTCGTTAAGAGTTATGTTGGGCAGCCAACCTAACATATACCAAACCAATGGGCTAAGCCATGATTTTGGGTCTACAAACCACCTATAGCCTAACCTACCCCCCACCCCTTGTCAAATCCGCCTCCTCCCCCCCCCCTCTTCCCATCACCCTCATTTCCCACTTCTTTTCCCCCTTTTGCTCTGGAATTTTCAGAAGAGAACACCACAAGAGAAGGAGGAGAGAAAAGAGAAGGAAGTAAAGGAGAAGGAAGAAAAGGAGAATTCCAAGAGAAGAGTCTTCAAGAAATTCCTTCTACTACTACAACCTAAGGTGGGAAGTTTCTCTAAACTTGAAATTCTTGTCTTTTAATTAAATTCGGTTGCAGGCATGTGTGCTAGAATGCATAGGATTTCTTTTCCAAAAGTTAGAAGTAGAAGTCAGATTGGAACTAGGAAAAGCTGGTTCGGAGAACCATTTTGTGGATTTTTTCGAGAGCACAGTATGTTGAATTAGACCACAAGATTAAAAGGGTTTGTTCATTTATGTATTAGGATCATCCATGATTTATTTCAGATTTTTCTATGATCATTTGATATGCTAATAAAATTGAGAGATGGATATGTGTCGTAAGGCAGACTCAGGAAAAGAAAAACATGATGGTTGATATTGTAGGAATTTTCGTGATTTATTGAATGTATTGTAGGAAAAGAAAAACATGATGGTTGATTTTTACTCAATGTTCATGAATGTATTTTGATTATGTAAAAAAATCAGTAAATTATTTGGGTGATTTTAAAGGCATGAGAAAAATCTATCTATGACCAGTAACTGATTGTTGAATTAGAAAGCATGATGATTTCTGTGCTAACTGACAAAAGCTATTACTCACTGGATAATTAGAATTTGACATGAGGTATTTGCATGATGTTGGGTATGATTTCTAGTGTCACCACCATAAAGTTTGTATCAATTGCACAAGTGTGCAATTTACTGTGATTTTGTGATTGTGCACTGTGCTGTTTTCAGCCAGTTTTGACACTCTGTAAAGATTGGGAAATTGAGACCTGTTAGAGGCATATTTTGAGGATCATGACCCAGTAGAGAGTTGTAGGGGACACCTAGACCTTTCCGAAAAAACTGATTTGAGGAAATTCCAGTGAACGGTTGAATTGTTATGATTTTTTTAAGACTGGACAGATGTCTAGAGCAGAGCTGTGTGCTCTGAATTGGAGAGACCAATTGTGTAAATTGGTGTATTGATGATAGATGAGTGTGTTAGGATAACTTAATGGTAAAATTTGTACTCATGACCAACTAGAGAGTTGTTGAGGACACCCACACCCTTCTACAGAATTTGAGTTTGTGTCGTTCTAATGAACGAGTAGGATTTTGTGTTACTGGTAAGGTGTAGCCCGTGCACAGGAAGCACGCAGGCTGGAGCTCGAGAAGCTAATTCGGGGACTTAGATGGTTGAATCTAAGCTCGTGATCAACTAGGTAGTTGTAGCCTAAGATCGAACCTTTCTAGTTTGGGGCCATACACTCCAATCAGAGTTGTATCGATAGAGTTTAACCATTTCGAGATTCGGGCAGAAACCTGTAGGTCGCTTAGTCTGGGTTAGGACTAAGGATGGTGAAACCATTTTTTCCTTGTGTGTGAGCCGAGTCGGTGACTCGTGTCTAGGGATGGTTGATCTCTGTTATTGAGGTTGTTGTTTCCCCGAGTGGGATGTGTGACTCGAGATAGTCACTAGCATAAAGGATACCCTGCACCTATCAAGCCTATATTATTAGACTTCTGCCGAGCGTAGGACGTCCGAGCATACCAGTGAGTGGAGCTCACGGGGCGATTTTATATTTATAGCCGGGGTAGCGGCAGGCGTAGGCCATTTTTCCTGGACGAGTCCAAGTCGGGGAAGTGGCGAACCGGACCGGTGTCGCCAGGGGCCAGAGGTTGATGGGCAAGAGTGGAAGCAGTTAATTCTTACCCGAAATAATTAGAGTAAGGTAGGGGTTAGAATGGTTTATTAAGGGGTTGGAAAATTGCATTAGTCCTAGTAAACCATAGTCGGTGTTGTATCTTCCAGTCGTAGGGATACGTTCTCGGCCGCTAATGGACTGCGTCCCGGGCTCTTATCTCGATCTGTTGATTTCCAAAGTTTTGCCGAAGTAAGGTGTGGGAGGCCCGAAGGAATTGACCTTCCGCAGGTGCTCACGTCCCTAAAGCTCGGGTTTGTGTTTTGTGTTTTGGTATATATATGTTCATAACCCAGGCCAGGGGTGAACACGCATGCGAGAGTCCATGAATGGACATGTGGAACCAAGGGTCTTAAGAACCAGGTTCAACGTGGTTTCTAAGGAGGTCTGTACGCGGGTACCAACTGGCGGTGACCACTTGGGCACTGCAGGGTGGAGTTAGACCGACCGCTGCAATCTCCTTGGGCGGTGACCACTTGGGCACTGCAGGGTGGAGTTAGACCGACCGCTACAATCCCTATACCGGTCCCCGATATAGGGATTTGGGGCGCTACACACCGGGACCATGGCCACAACACCAATGATTATCGGGCCTTGAAGAACGAGATTGAGGCCCTCATCCAGAGGGGGCAGCTGGCCAAATTTGTGAGAAAGGACCGGACCGATCTACCTCCTCCCCCTCGGGGGGCTAACAAGCGTCCTGAACAACGTGATGAAACTCCAGAGTTCGAAGAGGAACGCATCCTACATCTCATCCATGGATGCCCCATGGGAGGCACCTCGAACTCCTCTCGAAAGGCTTTCAAAAGGGAAGTCAACTCAGTACATGGCATGCCCCCCCCAAAGGCCTCGGAGTACCGGTCACCTTTTCAGATGAAGACCTTTAGGGTGTCTGGATCCCCCATTGTGACGCACTAGTCATCAACCTCCATATGGCGAATTTTAAAGTGGAGAGGATCCTGGTGGACAATGGCAGCTCTGTTAACATCCTTTTCCTCGCTGCTTTCAAAGGACTCAAACTATCCCGGGACAGACTTAAGCCAGCCGGCTACACACTCCACGGGTTCACGGGAGTGCCAGTGACTATTGAAGGGGTGATCACCCTCGACGTAACCGCTGGCAAAACTCCTACTACCCGAACGGAGCCGATGGACTTCGTGGTCGTCGATGTCCCCGCTACTTATAATGTGATCCTAGGCCGACCCGGCCTAGCTACTCTCGAAGCCGTCCCTCCCGCTTATCACCTCAAGATGAAGTTCCCCATCCGGGCAGGAGTAGGGGAAGTAAGGGGCAGTCAGGAAATGGCCTGCAAATGCTACATGACCTCCACCGGGGGTCCAGTTCTCTCCCTCGAGACCCTTTAAATACCCCAAGAGGGTGTCCGGCCAACGTCCGAGCCGGTGGATCAATTGGAGGAAGTGCTCTTCTCCGAGCAGGACCCGAGCTGCAAGTTCTTTATCAGCAAGACCCTCCCATCCGCCCTATGCTCCGACATAGTCCAATGCATTAGAAAGAACCGCGACCTCTTCGCATGGTCGGCTGCCGACATGCCAGGAATCTCCGAAGAGCTCCTCGTCCACCACTTGAGTGTTTCACTGGGGTCCAAACCGGTTCAACAGAAGAGGCACAAATTTGCTCCCGAGCACCAACAAGCTATAAAAGAAGAAGTGGACAAGCTCCTTAAGGCTTGGTTCATACAGGAGGTCAATTATCCCGAATGGCTCTCAAATGTTGTAATGGCAAAGAAGGCCAACGGGAGCTGGAGAATCTGCATCGATTTTACCGACCTGAATAAAGCATGCCCCAAAGATCCATTCCCTTTTCCAAGCATCGACACCCTGATTGACGCTACTTCGGGCCATGAGCTTCTCAGCTTCATGGACGCTTTCTCCGAGTACAATCAAATCCGCATGTTCCCCCCATATAGCCCGAAGACCTCCTTTGTTACCGATTAGGGCCTCTACAGCTACAGGGTGATGCCTTTTGGGTTGAAGAATGCAGGCGCCACCTATCAACGCCTCGTTAACAAAGTCTTCCAAAATTAGATCGGCCACAACATGGAGGTGTATGTTGAAGAAATGCTTGTGAAGAGCATCCGTAGGGCCGACCATGTCACCGATCTGCAGGAGGCGTTCGATGTATTAAGAAAGCATAATATGAGGCTCAATCCGGACAAGTGTGCGTTCCGAGTCTCATCGGGAAAATTCCTAGGCTTCATGGTCAGCCAAAGAGAAATCGAAGTCAACCCCGAGAACATCAAAGCCATACTGGACATGGCTCCTCCTAAAAATGTGAAAGAGGTTCGGAAGCTAGCTGGACGCCTCGCAGCTATAGGACGCTTCCTCTCTAAGTCAGGGGAGAAGTGTCTTCCCTTCTTCAAGGCTCTCAGGGGGGCTAAGGGCTTCGAATGGGGTCAACAACAGCAGGAGTCATTCGATCAGCTTAAAGCCTATCTAGTCAACCCCCCTCTCCTCAGCAAGCCTATCCCCGGGGAAACACTCAACCTCTACTTAGCTGCCTCCAAACATACCCTCAGTGCTGTCTTGGTGAGGGAAGAAGACAGGGCTCAGAAGCCCATCTACTATGTGAGCAAGGTACTTCGGGATGCCGAGCTCCGTTATCAAAGGCTGGAGAAGATGGCATACGCCTTGGTCATGGCAGCTAGGAAGCTTCGCCCGTATTTCCAGTCCAAATAGGTGGTCGTTCTTACCGACCAACCTGCTGAAGCAAATCCTCCACAAGCCAGAGACCTCTAGCCGCCTCATGAAGTGGTCGATCGAGCTGAGCTAGCATGATATATCATACCGACCTCGGACCGCGATCAAGGCTCAGGCCTTAGCTGAATTCATCGTGGAAAGCACCATTCCTGAGGTTAGTCGAGCAGCAAACGGGCCTCCTGTCTGGTCGGTATATGTGGACGGGTCCTCTTACACCGAAAGAGGCGGAGCCGGGGTCATTCTGGCAGGCCCAGATGATTTCGTTCTCCAATACTCCCTCCGCATTAACTTCAAAGCCTCCAATAATGAAGCAGAGTATGAAGCACTTATAGCCTGCCTCGGAATGGCTCGTAAGGCAGGGGCACAACGCCTACGAATTTTTAGCGACTCTCAGCTGGTTGTGAACCAAGTTTTAGGCGAGTACGAGGTGCGAGATGACCGAATGGCTATGTATCTAGCCAAGGTCCAAAATCTCATGGCTCAGTTTGAAGAGGCACTGATTTGGCGGATACCCAGAGAAGAAAATTCCAAACAGATGCCCTCTCTAAGCTTGCCTCCTCACCCCTTCAAGGTCTCGAGTAGACCATCCTGACTGAAGTGCTTCTAAGACCGAGCATAGAAGAAGAAACTCCTGACTCAATGGAGTCACTGCCCGTCCAGCTTCAAGACAATTGGATGAAACCCTTGACAGAATTTCTAAGGGATGGGCTCCTCCTCGAAGACCCTAAGGAAGCTCGTCGAGTTAGAACAAGAGTGGAGTAGTACACCCTTGTTGAGGGGGTCTTGTACAAGCGCTCCTTCACCCAAGTGGACGGCAGACCTTATTTGAGGTGTCTCTCTCCCAAACAAGCCACATATGCCTTACAAGAGCTTCACGAAGGCATAGGCGGAGCACATTCAGGGTCTAGATCACTTGCTCGGAAGGTGTTGAATTATGGATACTTCTGGACTACCCTCCTCCAAGACACCGAACGACACGTTCGGCAATGCAGCTCTTGTCAAAAGTATTCCAACATTCGTCGCCTACCCCAAGCTCAGCTCACCTCCCTATCAAGTCTGATTCCTTATGCAATGTGGGGGATGGATTTACTGGGGCCGTTTCCCCCAGCTCCCGGCCAGCTTAAATTCTTAGTCGTGGCGATCGACTACTTTACAAAGTGGATAGAGGCCGAGCCCTTAGCTAGAATCACCGAGAACAAAGTACTTCAATTCCTCTGGAAGAACATTATCTACAGGTTCGGCGTCCCTCGAGTCCTTATAACAGACAACGAAACACAATTTACAGGGGCTGCATTCCGAGCTCTATGTGAAGACCTCGCCATCCAACAACGCTTCTCCTTCGCCTCCCACCCACAGTCAAATGGTCAAGTAGAAAATGCCAACCGACGAATTCTCTCCGGTATTAAGAAGAGGCTGGATAAGTTCGCTAAAGGCTTATGGGTCGATCAGCTCCCTAACGTACTGTGGAATTACCGCACTACGAAATGGACCCCTACAGGAGAGTCGCCATTTAATCTCACCTATGGGTCTGAAGTTGTGATCACCTTGGAATTCGGTGTACCCTCTCCTCGCCTCATTGCCTATGAAGAAGAACAGAATGCCAGGGAGCTTCGAGTGAATTTGGATTTGATTGATGAGCTCCGTGAAAGAGCCTCGATTCACCAATAAAGCTACCGAAGGAGGATCGAGCTGGTCTACAACAAGAGGGTCCGTCCCACCGACCTCAAAGAAGGGAACTTGGTCCTCAGAAAGTTAACAATCTCATTCCCCAGTCAGAAGAACAAGCTAGCCCCAAATTGGGAAGGACCCTACAAGATCTCCAGAGTGGTTCGGCCCGGGACATACCGACTAGAAGACCTTGAAGGAAGAGAGATTCCCAGGACTTGGAATGTCAACCATCTCTTGAAGTACCAAGAGAGCGCATGAACGCCTCTTTGAGTACCTTCAGATGTCGAACCGTTCCTTTCCCTTCACTTGTATTTTACTTTTGCTTCTTTATTTCTCCAATGTAATAACGGCTCGCAACTTAGAAGCGGACGACTATTAGGTTTCAATAAAGAACATTTTTTTCATATCTTACTTGTGAATTGCTTGTATCTCTCTGTTTTTTACCTTCTTTATACTCAAACGACGAGTTCGGAGTCCAACACTTGGCTCGACTCTGCTTTGCAAGCTCGCTCTTAAGCGAGCGAGAAGTGGTTCGCCATTCGCAATTGCTTCCACAACCGTTGAAACATACTCAAATGACGAGTTCAGAGTCCAACACTTGGCTCGACTCCGCTTCGCAAGCTCGCTCTTAAGCGAGTTAGAAGTGGTTCGCCATTCGGAATTGCTCCCACAACCGTTGAAACATACTCAAACGACGAGTTCAGAGTCCAACACTTGGCTCGACTCCGCTTTGCAAGCTCACTCTTAAGCGAGCTATAAGTGGTTCGCCAGTCGGAATTGCTCCCACAACTGTTGAAACATACCCAAACGACGAGTTCATAGTCCAACACTTGGCTCGACTCCGTTTAGCAAGCTCGCTCTTAAGCGAGCTAGAAGTTGTTTGCCATTCGGAATTGCTCCCACAACTGTCGATGCGCGCGAAATTTCTACACCTAGACTAGACATGGGAGAAAAGTACTTAAAAGAGCTAACGTTTGGTTCTTATGACTCGTTTCGAATCGAACTACCATACACGTCCAACACACGAACATCAGAAAGAACACGAGCATTTATTTCATTAAAAAGTTCGACAAAGGAACCCAAATTACAAGACAGAGTTACTACTACGGGGCGCTACAAAAACTCAAAGAAGCATAATTACAACTTATTCAACGCCTCTTTGGAATGGAGATGTTTTGGTTCAAAGACACTCGGGAACGGCGTCTCCTAACTTCGGAGCTCGTCTGTCGGCCAACAGACCGAGACGCCTCTTAGGCGCTGCCTCTGATCGTGGCCCCAACTGAAGCGCCACTGGACGAGGCAGCCACCCCGCTTTGAACATCTGTCGGGCTCCACCTAACGACAGGCTAACGAGTTGCAAGCTCGTAAAAAGAGATTCCCCTCTCACTCTCTTCGCACGTACACGATGTGCTCCGAACGTTGATTCTTGCCGGCTGAGGCTTAAGTCGAGCGACTTCCACCTCAAGCTCGACAATCCGATCCTTCAAAGAGTTGTCCTTCACAGATATCTTGAAGCGAGGTAGCCGAGCAGAGCCTTCAGCGCCAGAGCTATCGGCTATGATTCAACGTAGGTGGGTCAATTTGATACTTCTGTCGACTGTAACCCTCCTCAACTCGTCAACCTTCATTGTCAACTCGTAGCGTACGGCCATCAATTTACCCACTGTCGAAGCTAACTCGTCTTCCTTCGCCAAAAGTTCTTCCTCAGATATCTTCAAATCTTGAACTTCCGCCACAAGATCACCTTCCCCTTGAGTAACGTCGAACAGCGCCTTTCGGAGCAACTCCACCTCGCCTTCAAGACGAACCTCGCGAGATCGCTTCCGTAGTTGTTTCAGCTCGGAGAAATATCCTCTCGCCATTTCCTGACATCCTCTAGATCTAACTCGCTTTTGAGGAAGCACTCTCGGTTGCGAGAGAGGGCCCGCTTTGCCATTTTCAATTCAGCACGAAGGCGAGAAACCTCAGCCACTGAACTCAAATCAACCTGAAAAGTGAAAGAATATCAAAAGGAGTCTTCAACACTTAGTGAAATTTCAATGTGTTCACAACACTTGAGTTCTCAACATGAATAAAAAGTGTTCAACACTTAGCGAAATCTCGATGTGTTCACAACGCTTCAGCAAAATTTCAATAATAGTATCACCACCCTCAATACAGCAAAATCTCAAAACAAGGCGAACACGAGTCAAAAAATTTCAAACTTTCAGCCAAGGTTTCAAAAGGGGAAGTTGTTTTATTAAAAATCCAAAATATACACAAAAGCGGTGGCCAGTCCGCAGCTAGGCGTTACAACAAAAACAAGAAAAAAGAAGAAAAAACAATGAGAGAAAAGGCGACTAAGTCAGGGGTCGACCTCGTGATATTGTTCCGAAGCGTCGTCGCTCGGCACGGTGACTATCGCGCCCTCGACGCGCACGTCGTCCTCGGCCTCTTTACCCTCCTGCCCGGGGCGAGCTCCGCCAGAGGCAGTTCTTCCTCTCCCTCTACGGGGTCGTAGAAGTAGTAGGAGGAGCTGTCGAACCCGGGGATGCGAGCGGCCACATGCTTCAGCGCTCGGGCGTACGCCTCCTCCATGTTTGTCAACATGTGGACCTCAGCCTTGTCCCGAACCGCCTGCTTCGCAGCCGCCACCTTCAACGCCTGGCTACTCAAAGCCTCCTCCGACACCCTCAGTGCCTTGGACAGCTCCTCTTTGAGACGAGCCGTCTCCTTCTCCAAAGCTTTCGACCTTGGCAGCCTCGGCGGTCGAGTGCTTCAGCACCTCGGCGGTCGAGTGCTTCAGCACCTCGGCGAGCTTTGCCTCAAGACCGGCCACCTCGGCCGCGCGTGAAGCGGAAAGCAGCTGCTCGGCCTCGAATAGTTTGACCGCCTCGGCACGCTCTGACCTCTCCCGATCATTAAGCACAGTCATCTCCTTCTCTTTGCTCGCGAACTCCTCGAGCAGATGGTTGAAGTGGCATAGGGTCTGCAAGAGGCACAAGAGAAACTATTAGGCCCGAGCGAAAAAACTCAGAATAATTTTTGAAGAAACTTCTGATACTCACGGACATGGTGTTCCGAGCGATCTGCATGGCGTCATCGCCTACGGAACCCGCCTTCAGTGCAGCTCGATCTTTGTGGGTCGGCAAGTGCTTCACCGCCTGCATACAAATGCCCCCGTCACCGAGGAACCCATCCACCTTCATCACCCGCCAGTCGGGGACGAAGAGGCGCTTGTGCTCCTCGGTAAGTATCTTCTTGGCCTCGGCGGTGACAGAGGGGACCTCAAGAGCTAAGGCCGCACCCACGCTGAACGCCCCGCTCGACGACCCGGGCACCTCAACCTGAGCAGCTTGGGCCGGTACCTTCGAGGGAGCTGGGGCGGGTGACTCCAAAGGGCCTTGGGCGGGTGCATCCGAAGGTGCCTCAACCACCAGCTGCACGACGGTCGGTGAGGCCGAGGGGACCTTCGCAGCTGGGCCCCCCTGAGGCCCGGCCACAGTCCTCTTCCTCTTTCTCGACTCCTGCTTCTTCGCTGCCTGGGCCTTAACCATCTGTCCTTTGTAGTCCATACCGGGGGCCTCTGAAAAAACCGAGCAAAAAGAGTTAGAGATTTTTTTTAACCATAAGATAAAGCTAAAGCGAAAGAAGAAGAGAAAAGCATACTAGGGTCGATCGGACTAAGACCCGCACGAAACAAGACCTCCTTGGTGATGTCCTTCCATCTAAGGGTCGGAAGACCGAGGAGCTTCTCTACCACCTTTTCCTCTTCTCTGGAGAGCACGGGCTCCTTCTTCGCCCGCTTCGGAACCCCGGTCGTCTTCCACACCGTCGGAAAGATCCACGGCTTGGGAGCACGGATGAGAAAGTACTTCTCTTTCCAGTGCTTGATCGAGTTCGGGTTCTCGATCAACTTCACGCCCTTCCTCGGCGACAGACAGTATCTCTCCTCCATCTTGTTCATCTGGCAGAGGCGGTAGAGGCTACGAAGTATAACCATCTCCGACTGCACACCGATCTCTTGGCACTGAAGGACGAAGGCAATCACGTGCCGCCACATGTTCGGCATAAACTGAGCGGGACTCAGGCCGAACCATTGCAGCACCTCGATTACAAAAGGGTGCAATGGCAGCCGAAGTCCGGCGTTCAGTGCGTCGTAAGGAAAGACGCAAGTATCGGCCGAAGTCGACGTGCACGCTCGGACACCGGGGCCGGGGAGTAGAAGTACATACTCCTTGGGAATCCGAAACCCACTCCGGATCCAATCCAAGTCTGCCTCAGTCAAGATCGAGGAAATCTGATCCACATCGGAAGGGTCCCTCGGATCATTCTCCTCATAAGACGGAGCCGTGCCCTGCATCACCTTCTCCAACAGATCTTCAGGGTAACTCTGCACCCCGCCGACACTAGATAAGACAGACGGGTGCCGACCCAATTCTCCTGCTGTCTTAGGGTGTTCGACTATCATCGTCACCCCGAGCGGCTCGGCAATCTCCTTGCCCTTACTCGGCATAACCGTTGTCACATCGATCGGCTCGGCAATCTCCTTGCCCTTGCTCGGCCTAACCGTTGTCACATCGATCGGCTCGGCGACCTCCTTCCCCTTGTTCGGCCTTGCCGTCACCGCTCGGCCGACGTCTCGGTCCGAGGTGGGGGTCTCATCCTTAGAAGAAAACTTAACCATTTTCTAAGGATAAGGGGAGAGACTAACCTTGAAGTGATGTGAATGGCCAGAAAAGATTGTCGGAATCTGAAAGCACCTTGCCGCGACAGCTAGTAACACCACCCGAGAGCGAAAACATCTCTAGTAGAAAGTAAAAGCGAAAGTAAGAAATGAAAAGTGAAGAATGAGGTAAAACGTGAGGGGGGTGAAAACTTATAGTAAAAGAAACGACTCTTGGGCTTTGTAATGTAAATATGAAACTTTTGGGCCTCCCCTCAAGGCGTTGAAGAAGCCCAAGCGACTAAGTAGCAAAGAGCGGCGACCATTCACAAGAAGTAACGACGGTTCGATATGAGCCCCTCCGCTCGGCTGCACCTCTACCAAGAAGCACTCAGATCAGTCCACGATTCCTCGGAAACCGAGCAACTGCCAATACCGAGCTGCGAATTCAAGAAAAATGACTTTCTCCCTAAAATTCGTGCAAGATCTCGATCAGACGGCTCAGATCGGACCACGCCCACAAAATGACAAGATAGCATTTTCTCGAAATCTGAGCCTACCCTCGAGATCCTCGCCGCGATCTGACGGCCCAGATCGCTCCATGTCCCTCGGAACCAAAATCCGAACGACAAGCGATCCGAGCTACTCACACGAGAAAGTAACTCGGAAACCGAGCAATTGCCAATCCGAGCTGTGAATTGGAGAAAAATGACTTTCTCCCTAAAATTCGTGCAAGATCTCGATCAGACGGCTCAGATCGAACCACGCCCACAAAATGACAAGATATCATTTTCTCGAAATCTGAGCCTACCCTCGAGATCCACGCCGTGATCCGACGGCCCAGATCGCTCCACGTCCCTCGGAACCAAAATCCGAGCGACAAGCGATCCGAGCTACTCACACGAGAAAGTAACTCGGAAATCGAGCAACTGCCAATCCGAGCTGCAAATTGGAGAAAAATGACTTTCTCCCCAAAATTCGTGCAAGATCTCGATCAGACGGCTCAGATCGAACCACGCCCACAAAACGACTAGATAGCATTTTCTCAAAATCTGAGCCTACCCTCGAGATCCGTGCCGCGATCCGACAGGCCCAGATCGCTCCACGTTCCTCGGAACCAAAATCCGAGCGACAAGCGATCCGAACTACTCACACGAGAAAGTAACTCGGAAACCGAGCAACTGCCAATCCGAGCTGCGAATTGGAGAAAAATGACTTTTTCCCCAAAATTCGTGCAAGATCTCGATCAGACGGCTCAGATTGAACCACACCCACAAAATGACAAGATAGCATTTTCTCGAAATCTGAGCCTACCCTCGAGGTCCGCACCGTGATCCGACTGCCCAGATTGCTCCACGTCCCTCGGAACCAAAATCCGAGCGACAAGCGATCCGAGCTACTCACACGAGAAAGTAACTCGAAAACCGAGCAACTGCCAATCTGAGCTGCGAATTGGAGAAAAATGACTTTCTCCCCAAAATTCGTGCAAGATCTCGATCAGACGGCTCAGATCGAACCACACCCAAAAAATGACAAGATAGTGTTTTCTCGAGAACTGTGCCTGCCCTCGAGATCCGCACCGTGGTCCAACGGCTCAGATCGTTCCACGTCGCTCGGAATTCCTGTCCAAGCGACCGGCGATCCGAGCTGCTCATACGGAAAAAAGAACGCCGAGCGGTAATAGTAATCGGATCTCCTCAAAAATCGCACTTCGACCTGATGAGCGGACCAGATCATCTCACGTCGCTCGGAATCTGTGCTTCGATCGACTGGCGATCCGAGCCGCTCACACAAAGAAAATGGCACCGGGCTACGTGCCTCGGATTACGAGCAACTGGCCATACAAGCTGCTCATGCGAAGAAAATACTGCCAAGCGACTCTCACCATCCGATCTTTCAGAAATTCACGCCTGCACGAGATGGGCAGCCCAGATCTCGCCACATCATAATTCGGTATTAAAAATAGATTTTTATTTATCAAAATTGATTTATTTATTTAAAAATTGCGAAAAAATGGTTAAAAATCGGGGAAAATTAATTAAAAATTCTAAAAAATAATTACAAATTCAGGGAAACATTTTGAGCCCCTGAGCAGATAATTATTGCTTAGAATAGTTGAGTAAGACCCCCGAACGACAAATCAACACTTCGCAAAATTAAATAAATGGTCCGAAAAATTGCCAAAAGTCCAGGAAAGCCCAAGAGCAACCTAGGGCGTGCAACTAACTCAACAATTACCATAGTCCCTCACACAAGGATTCGATGCCTCCGATTTGGACTCCGATACAACTCCGCAAGCCATTAAAACAGTAAAACTACTCCTCAAAGGCTTATCAAACTCAGTCTTCGGGAGTGGGGGGCTCGTGATATGACTAAAAATGGGGTTAAATCGGAACCGTCCAAATCAGGCACGAATCTCAAAGTTTCGGGATAAAATGGTAATTTCACCTACAAACAGGTCTGAATTGGGTACTGGGTCTTCTCTCTAAAAGCCCAGTAACCCGCAAACGGATTCACCTCAACCGGGTACGGGTTCAAACCCGAAACGGACCCGCCCCAGCAGGATAGAATTAGGGTTTCTGATTAATCCTAATCAACGGCCCTGATTCACATCTATCCTTTCACTGGAAAATTAGGGATTACATTCCTAATCTGATCCCAAAGGCGGCTATAAATACCCCTCATCCACCACCATTAAGAGGTAATCAATCTTTTGCCAATTTACGCTCTTTCATAATCTTCTCTGATTACTGACTTGAGCGTCAGAGGGTGCGTCGGAGGGATCAACCCCGGTGTATCACACTTTTTGCAGGTGAACGGCGGGAGTCAACGGTCAAACTCCGGCGGAAAAAGTTAAGGTTTGATTATTCAGTTTCCCTAAGAATCCACAAATACTATCTGTTTGCCCCCACACCAGATTCAGTGGTAACAACTAGTACATGTTAATTGGAGTTTTTTTGTGCAAGCAGAATTCGAACTTCTGATCTCTTGCCCATATGGTAATAGAAGTTTAAAACAGGTGAAGGGGTCTAACGCTCGAAACTAAAATCAATCAGTTGACGTACTTTCTATTGTCAGACTTTCTAATTATAACTTATAAAGAGGAAAAACCCACAAACAGAGACTCGTTGATCCATTTAGTTTTTTGTCTGAAGTTTCCTGTTCTTCTTATCTCCACTGCCGGCCTTCTTCAACTCCACCCGACACACCATCATCATCTCCTTCGACGGAAATATTTACCCAATCTATTACTCATTCTATCATATTTTGAAGTGGAACACAAGGTGTTTGATAAATTGCCACAATGAAAATAACTTACTTTTAGGGGTGTAAACCCCTCAAGTTCCGACTATCTCCATCTCCTTTGCTGCTGAGGTGACCAAAAGATGAGGGGAGAGAGAGAGAAAGAGAGTGAGCGGAGGCGATGACATATGGGTTGGCATTTTCCTTGAGTACGGCGCCGTCATGAATCTTACTTACATGTTCTCCAATACCCTATTGCTGCCCCTTCCACTCACACGCAAGAGCCTCTTCACCTCCCTCATCATTTCCACATGCCCATCCTACCACCAAAACTAGGTACTTTTCTCAACCCCCTCACATTCTCTGAAACAAACCCTAAGCATGCTTTCCCCACCAAACCCTTCCCCAAATTTACACAAAAATCCACCATTATGAAGGGGAGGAAGAAGGAGAGGAGATGCATGAAGTGTAGAGAGGGCGATCACGATAGATGGAGTGCAGGCGGCAGGGCTTTTATTGTTTCAATTGCAAGAATGCGGGCCACCGTGTTAGAGATTGCCTGATCTTTAATAGGCACAAGGCCCTTAAGATTGAGGTGGTTCATAACTCTGAAACCTCCATGGCTGCTATGAGCTTTTCAACTGTGGATTCTTCCACATTATTTCGAGAAGACTTAGAATTGAAGAGTTTGTTAGTGCCCTTAATTGAAAATGGCAGGTCAGGGCTTATCGGTTGTAACCCCCATTTTCGTCTATACAAAAATTTTCTTGTATTCTTGTATTTGAATTTTCTATAAATTCTTCGATTCTTTGAACCCAATTGAATACAATCTGAAATTCAATTCTTATTTAAATCCTCCATAATCAACATTTGTATTTGTAGCTATTTTCATATTATTATAGATTTTAACCTATATTCCATTCTATAATCTTAATTCTATGATTAGGTATTTTAACAAAAATTTTATCGCATTCGAAAATTTTATTTTTCTTATTTGGTTAATTACTTATATTCTAGCCCAAACCAAGTCCAATTTTATTATTTGATTATTTATAAAGTGTGAGACCATAAACTCTATTTTTTAATTCATTTCATATTTATATTATCTTATAATTATTTTGAAACTCAAATAAAATTTCTTCTCTTAAACTCAAGTGCATCCATCTGCCCACTCAATTATTTTTAGAACCCAGAAATTATGTTTTAGTAGTAATAGATTATTTAACCAATATTTATTATTGGTTATTTTTGTAAATCCCAAAACTTCATTCTATTATTATAGATCTTTTTATTGGTTTTCACCCAATTTTATAAATCGTATAACCCGTTAACCCAAACCTTTAGCCCACATCTTAATCCCCCTATATATATTAATTATCTAAACCCTGATTAAATTAAACTAATCCCTTCTCCTACCTTTAGTCACTCTCGATATGTAACCCCCATTCCCGACAATAGGTATTTTCGTGTATTTTTGATAATTTGATTTTTTTAAATACAGTTGTAACCCCCATATTCTTTTGATTCCGGTGTCGTCCGTTCTTCTTCTTCCTGCTTGGTCCATCGATCGACATCGCTTGATCTTCAATGACCTGTCTATAGCTAGGAGCTTCACCACTAGAGTAGCGTAGCGGAAGCGTGGTGGGCCCATAACCCACAGGTCACAGGATTCTCTTGCTGCTTCTCTTTCTTTCATTGTTTACTCCCTTATTCACACATTTGCATTTATCATCATTCATTGAATCCTCATTCAACATCATTCTAGATAACTCCATTTTCTATCCATGTTCTTTCTAATTTTGGTGTTGCCACCATTTTGTCTTTTCCTTTGAATCCCTGTTTTGTTATTTCCCACTATGCTTTTTCCTTGTCCTATGTACCGCCTGAGCAAATTTTGAGGACGAAATTTTGTTGTAAGGTGGGTAGATTTGTAACCCCCATTCTCGACAATAGATATTTTCCGTGTATTTCCTATAATTTGATTTTTTTAAATTTATTTTGTGCTAAATTCTTTTTGGATATTTTATTAAAGTGTTTTCTAACTGAAAATTATATTCATTTCGAATGATGGTGTATTTCAATTTTACTTTCTATTTCTTATTTATTGACTTTTTATATTTTAGCCCAAATTTAATATGTCATTACTACTGGACTTTTATGAATTTTTTGAACTCAAATCTTATTTTGACATTCATATTATTATCATTGTTTTTGTTATTATTATTATTATTATTGTTACTATTATTATTATTGTTGTTGTTGTTACTATTATGATTTCTATTATTTTTATTGATGTTATTACTATTATTATTAGTATTATTATTTTTATTATTATAATTATTATTATTACTATTGTTATTATCATTATTAATATTATTATTATTATTACTAGTATCAGTATTGTCTTTGTTATTGTTACTGTTTGCATTATTATTATTTGGATTGTTAATATTGTTATTAATATTATTCTTTTAAGCCTAAAGCCCATACCCAGTTCTTCTTATTGAAACCCAATAGCCATTAACCTACACTTTATCCTACAAATACTATTCTAATCTACCCTAACCCCTAATCTATACTACTCTAACCATAGCCGCCAAACCTACCCCCTTTTACTGTGCAGACCCCCTCCCCCCCTCTCTACTATTCATCCTTGTCCCTTTCCCTCTTTGTTTCCATCATGGACCAAGCCCCGTCGCTCCGATCGTCTTCTTCGACCACTCATTCTCCTCGTCGACCCCTCGTCATCACCTCCTATCCCAGTCGCCTCCTATCCCTGTCGTCTTCGCAATCCACCGAACCCATTGCCATCGTCTCTGCCGAATCCCATTGTGCCATCTCCGTTGCCCCCCAGCCTCCTCGTCCTCGTGTGCTGCCCTTCACCGCAGTGCAGCACCATCGTCACTTACCGTCCTTGCCACCTCCAACCATCGCAGTCACCCTGCCATCGCTCTTCCTCATCTTCCTCTGTTTCCCTCTCAAAATAGAGCACGTCGTCATCGCGGTTCCCTGCCTCCTTCCTTCAGTCGCTGTCTCCTCCGCCTCTTGAGCCACCACCGCTCGACTCCCCCCGACTCTGCTGCGGCCACCACCGAGCCGCCCTACCGCCATTGCCAAAGTTGATCGGAGCCAGGGCCGAAGCCTTTGTTGTTGCTGTTGGATTTGAGCACTTTGACCATGGGCCGTCCAATCGCCATCGCGATCGTGATCATCATCAAGATCTTGAGCTTGATCATCTTCTTGATCATCAGCCGTCCGTTTGATCTGATCATGACCATCATCTTCTTGATCCTTTGATCTTGGCTGTTGGTTGCTTGATCTTGCACTTGAACGTCGATTGTTATCGAGATCCGTACCTGTAACCTCTATTTTCCCAAAAATGTAATTTATGTGTATTTCCAGTATTTAAAATTTTTGTACATTAGTTTTCCGCTTTCAAACTCTTTTGTCAAAATATGTTTTTGAATCTTCTATTAAAATCTGTTTTCGATAAATAATCTTATTTGTAACTATTTCCTATGATTTTTATCCAAATCTTATTATTGTTATTATTACTTTGATTTTTATTATTAGTATGGTTACTGTTACTACTATTATTATTATTACTTTTGAGTTCTTATTAAAAATCCATTTCTATTTGTTAATTGCATTTGTGGCCATTTCAAAATAAATTTCATATTGTAATGCAAATTACATTATTTTTATAAATTATATTATATTGGTTAATTATTTTTCTAATGGATTTTATACCCATTTGCTTCTTTATACCCATTATAAAATCAATAACCCATTAAACTAATTAAATCCCCATTAACCTATTTTATTATTTTCCCAGACCCTGTTAGTTAATACCCAGACCCAAAACCCGATATCCCTTCAGCTGTTTGCCCCTCTTCAGCCTCAACCCTAATATAATATCCCTACCTATATATTTAAACCCATCTTTCACTTCATCTTCTCCCCTAGCTGCCTTCGTCACCCTCTTCCTCCCGCTGCTTCTTTCCCTCTCCGGTGTGCCTCTCAGTCACGCCAGTCCCCCGGCTTCCTGAACCCATCTCTCTCCTGATCCCCCTCCGTCGACTGGCTGTAGCAACTACAGTATAGTGCCACATCGACCCCACCTCGTCCTCGACAGCAGCATCTCCTCGCCCTGAGCTACCTTCTCCCGGCCGCCAGTCGCGATGCCCACCTTTGTGCTTCTTCATCGACAGCCATGGCTGCCGTCCAACACCTTCTCCCTGTGTGCACCCCTGTGCAAGAGCCTTGCCTCCGCCTTCCTGTCGCACCTCATCCTCTCCTCCCTGTCGCGATGCACAACCGCGACTGCTGTGACCAGCTCCGCCCGCCGTTAGAGCAACGAGTGCAGCCATTGCCGTGGGGTGCCATTGCTGTTGTTGTGATCATGGGTGTGCTGTTCTTGATCATGTGGGTTTTTGATCATGTTTGAGTGCATTGTTAGCCGGCCGATTGATCTTGATTCTTGATCTTTTGTTGTGGATCGTCGATAATCATGATCATCGTCATCATGGAGTTCTTGATTGCTTTGATTGGTGGCCGTCCAATTTTCGATCTGATCCGATCATCATCATCATCAAGATACTGATCACATCTTGATCTTGATATTGATCTTCGTTCAGAGCTGTCCGATCTGATATGATCTTGATCTTGCCGTTGGATCTCTTGATCTTCATCCTCTTGATCATCAAGATCCGTGCCCGATCGTGTGGTTGTTCATCTTGTTCGTGTTCATCCGCTCGTGGTTTTGTGTTCGTGCCCAGGAATCCATTCCCGTTATTCTTGTTTTTGCTCCTTTCTCGTCGTCGTCTTTTAGGCAAGTAACTTGTACTCAAATTCCTTTGTATGATATAAGTCAAAAAATACCGCTTGTAGTGTAGTTGGGTTCTAGAGACAACTCGTGTGTGTGATGTTTTGGATGAGTTTGTCTCTATAGTGTTTGACCATAGTTGAATCTTGACACAAAAATTGATATGAAAAAATTTAGGGTTTTGCCCGTTCTTGATTTGATCATGTATGAGGGATTTTTGTGAGAATTTGGGTATTTGTTGAGATCCATGTGATAGGCTTATTGTAGATATGTTAATTACTCTATTTCATGTTGTTTGGACACTTGGTAGGCTCGATTTCTTGTTTGGTCGTGTTTGGATTTAGTTTCATTGAATCTATGTTGATTTTGGTTTTTGAGGAAATTCTGGATTTTGCCGATAATCTGTCTTGATCAGTAATATAGACCATATTAAGGTCAGTATCTAAATTCAGTATAAAACATGATTTGTAGAGAAATTCGTCTGCTTTCCAACCCCTCTGACCTTGGTCGATTTTATTTTCGTATATGTAAAATATGACCGTTTTACTACAGAGGTGTAATTCGTTTCTAGATTTCGTTCCTTGATGATTTGATGACTAAATTATTTTGATACTTGTGTAACACATATTATTTTGATCTGAAACATTGGTTAGTATTTCTATATCTATCTAGGGATTACCTAGAATTTTGGTGGATTTTATTAATGAGTTTTATACGCCATTTCATGCTTGTTTATGACAGCTATACTTGCTATTCTGTAAAGAATCGTATTTTCACCCTATTTTCTTTTACTGTATGGAAAATATTTATGAAATATGAAAGTTATTTTATTTTGTCTATTTTCGTCTTCCTTTGGCAGATTTGGATTTTGTTTCACGGTTTGCGAGATATTACAGTTCTCGTACAGCAGTGTTGGGAATTCCAGATTTACCAAACTATCGTTTATTGATGTTTTATGATTTTTGATGACAGGTCTAATTTTACTGGAAAATTATGAAACTTTATATTTTGATACTAGACAGATAGGGGAATACCCCAGATTTTTCATGGATTTATTTATTGAGTTTTGATGCTGTTTTCCTGACTGAGAATTTGATTTACTGAATTCTGCCTGAACGTATTTCCTGGATTTAAATCAGTTTTGAGTTATGATTTTGAGAAACAATATATGACTTGTTTATACTTGCTGGATTCGGCCGGAATTCTACTTTCCAGATTCTCTGACAGATTCAGGTTTGCATGTTTATATTTGCGGAAATCACTATTTTAGTACAACACTGTCTTGCTGTCCTGAATTAGAAAGCTAGTGGTTTTACCCTGTTATGTGTTATCTTGTACCTGTACTTGTTTATCTTGCAACCTGAACCTATTACATGATCATGCAAAGTTATTCTTCACCTGTTTGTAATACATACATGCTTGTTTGATAATAATAATAAATAACCAATACGGGGTTTAAGGGAAAGATCTAATATTGGATAATTTAGAAACGTGTACTCGAAAGGAGGCTCATATTTTTTATTTTGATTCATGTTGATACATAAACCTGTTGCTGCATGGACCTGTTGGTTCATGTACTGGTTACCTATTGCTGCATGGACCTGTTGGTTCGTGTACCTGTTACCTATTGCTGCATGAACTTGTTGGTTCGTGTACCTATTACCAGTTGCTACACGGACCTGTTGGTCGTGTATCTGTTGCTTCGTGAACCTGTTGCTTCGTGAATCGGATGATTTTTTGTGTACCTGTTTGATTCATGAACTTGTTTCTGTTCTGATCCCTGAGTACACTGCTCTCTATGGTCCACTATGAAATTTAAAGCGAAATTGTTTGTTGTAGCAACCATGTAGTAAAAGCTAGAATGCATGAAGTGCTACCTAGATAGTAATCACTACAAGACTTGAACATGACACGTGAACATGATACTTGAACATGATACATGCTTACTTGATACTTAACTACATGATACATAAGACTTGATACATGACACTTGATACATGATTACATGATACTGGATACTTGATGCTTGTTTACAAGATACTTGTTTACCTGACACTTGATTCATGCTATTTATACTTGTTCACCTTACCATGCTAGTTGTTATATTTTGATATCATGCTTATTCCATGTTGTTAGTTCGTTTTCTCCATGTACTTGTATCCTGCATTACAAGTGGCCCGTAACTTGCAATTGACGGGTACTTGTTTTCTCTTTTCCTCTTTCCCTGCAATTGTTAAATTACAGATTTTGGAGAATAGTGTCTAGATGGTATTGGTGACATGAAGTATTAGTGCTGGATTTTATTATTATTATTTCTTGTAGCTTACATGAACAATATTGTATTTTGATACTTGGTTTTATTCTTGTATTTGGGCAATGTGACCCAGGATATTTGTGTTATTCAGATCATGACTATTTGAGATTAATGTATTTGGTTTCAAGTATTCTTGTTAGTATTTTTGTTCATATGTGCATGTTGGTTGATACTTTTGCTTTCGACTCTGATTATTTTGTGAGATGTTGTAAAGATTCTTGAACAGCTTATGGATGATAAAAATCATTTACTGGGCTTTTGTTACGTGTTCATATTCCGTATTTTTGGAAAGCAGGGGCGTGACTGTACCCGATCGTGATCGTCACATCGATATTTGCTTGCTTTGGGATCGTCGCCGTTGCTCCGGGATTCTCATCCCGTTATTCTTGGTATTTGTTTTCACCATTTATAAGGCAAGTCTCTGTGATCTTGAATTGTTAATTGTATCAAATTCAAGTTTTTTTGAAACTCTTGCAAGTAAATTCCTTGTTTATTGTACTATACATTGTTCATCTCCTTGTTGGGTCTATTGAGGGTTTGCACGAGCTAACCCCAATATTCTTGATATCATGCCAATTTTGACTCTAAAGATTGGATCTTTCATGCATTCATGTAGAATTGGTAATAGGGTTAATCATATAATCATGACACAATTAATTATTGTAGAAACAACTACTAGGTAGTATGTTTGGTTGATCGTTTATTGTTTGATCGATGATAATTTAGTGTATGTTTACGATTTTATTTTTAGTTATCATGTTATTGCACCCATCATGTTGTTTACAAAATTTATTGACTAAAGAATCGATATCCATCATGTTTAATTATATTGTTTCATGAAAAATACCCTAAAATCTGTATAATGCTTGCTGACCTGTATGTTGACTACTGTTTTTGAACCAGTAAATGATCTTAAAATGATGACATTTTGAATATGAATTGTAGCCTTATCTTTCTAGTTTCCAGAACATCTTAAAATTTTGAATTCTTGGTTGTGTAGCAAAAGTTATGCAGTTTTACTACAGCTGTGTTTCACTTTCATATTTTTCAGATTCTTGTATCGTACATGTTTAAACAATAAAAAGGCTGATGAAATGATAAATTTTTTCTCTCAAAATTTCCAGATTGTTGCTAATCATGTTTAGGATTCTATAAAATATTTTTAATGAATTTAATATTGATTTTTTGCTGATTCTAAAAATAAAACAACATGATGTCGATTTTCTGCCTAAACATGAAATCTGTAAAGAACAATGTGATTGACCTAGCTACTGTTGTCGAATTTTGAACTTTAAATATGCGTTGGAACCGTGTGGAAGACTAGTTTCTAGAATTTCTAACGGATTCAGTTTTCGAGTTCTGAAACAGCAGAAAACTACATTTTTGTACATACTACTCTTGCTGCACAGAATTTTATATTTCAGATTTTAGTACATTAATTATTCCTATATCGTAATATTGCATGAATTAATGTATGTATGTTGTATTTCATGATCCCAATGAGTTATTGTCACCATTCTAATTGTCCTATTCACGTTACCATCCAATTGTTCTCCTATTGTTCTCATATTGTTACTATCGTCCACCTAATGTCTCTAGATTGCATATTGTATTGTTGCACTGATAAAATAATTAACAAGACGAGGTTTAAGGGAATGACTTGAGTAGTGAATAATATAGTGATTTTATCGGCCAATGTTTATCGATTAATTGTGGAGCGCTGACTACGGCAACCCAATATCATTATAATGAATTATGCAACAATATTACCATACCGACAGTATCAGTGTATCAATGTATCATTATCGTATCAGTGATTATCGTACTAACACATGATCTATAGAATTCACCACTAGAGTCTAAACAAAATTGATTGTATGTATCGAACCTGTGGTATGGAACATATGGGATACAGTAGTACATGCATTAGTTAGGATTAAAATGATTAATAGACTTAAAGATTGACATCACATCGACATTGCATGTTGTTCATTATTGTTCCTATTGATGTCGAGTATTGGCTAAGTATTATTGATATTGATCATTGAATACTGTTATCGAATATTGAATCATTGTTTATAGCCATTGCATCGATTACCGTGATATTGATTATTGATTATCGTGCCATGTTATTGATTCCTATTGATCCATTAAATTCATTGTTATATAGTTATTCCATTATTCCTTGTTTTCTCTACTTGCTGTCTACGACTTGCTCTAAGGACAATTTTTCTCCTCTTTTTAGATGAAGTGTTTAGAAGTGTTGATGGAGAATTGCCTGATGGATTGGGAGAACAACATTGGTGAAGGAAATTGATAGCATCGCCGCCTAATAAATTATTATTTTATTATGGAGATTTAATTATTGAACTATTGTTATTTCATTGTATTGTGGAATTTTGACCCGAATATTTTTATTATTGTTTCCATATGTTGGTTTATTATATTTGTATATTTTATATTGCTTCAGTCCAAGTATTATTGCCTGCGCAATTGTTCTGTATTGATTATATTGTTGAGTTGATTGGATAAACAGCTTATGGGTGACGTTATTCATTCGCTGGACCAATGTCATGTACTCCTATTCTGTATTTTTGGGAAGCGCAGCATGACACGATTCCTTCTTCTCCTCTATTTCGATCGTGCAACCTTGAGCGTCCCTGACGGCCTGTTGCAACCATCGACCACCACCTCAACACCCTCGTTGAACACCACCGCAGCTGCTACCCATCACCATCGAAGCCTCCATCCTTCCTCCGTCGACCCCCCGATCATCCCACAGTTTCCATTGACCTTGCCCTTGTTGTTATCGCTCCCTGTCACCAACCTCTCCACCATCGCCCGTAACCCTCGTCACTTGAGCACACCTTCTTCACCCGCCAGTGAATTCAACCGCCTACATCCCACAGTTGATGCCCCGCTATCACTGTCCTCTTGTGCCGACTTTGCCCCGCACCACCACTTGCAGCTCTCTTCCATGTTTGCTGTCGTTGTCGTCTCGTGTGTTGTCGTTGTCTTCTTCTGTTGTTGCTGCGGTGCCGCTGTATCTTGGAGTTGTTGTTTGTGCACCTCCATGTGTTGCCCGTGCCATCATTGTTGTTGCCATGTTCGTTGCCGTTGGGATTATCATTCCCTTTATTCTTTCATATTTGGAATCATCGTCTATAAGGCAAATTTTCCTTGAACTAGTTTATTATTCTTGTTGAAGACTTTCTTTGATCTCCACAAGTAGTTCCTCATTCAATTATCATATTTTACTTTTTTGATACTGTTGCCGCTAAATTTGGTGTGGGGGCAAACAGATAGTATTTGTGGATTCTTAGGAAAACTGAATAGTAAACCTGTGTACCTGTTCCGTCGGTGTTTGACGCTGACTCCCGCCATATACCTGCAAAAAGTGCGAGATACCGGGGTTGTTCCCGGCGACGCACCCTCCGACGCTCAAGTCAGTAATCAGGGATGATTAAGAAAGAGTGCAAAAATCGAGAAAGATTGATTACCCCTTAATGAAGATGGATGGAGGGTATTTTTAGGCATCTTAGGGATTGAATTAGGAATGTAATCCCCGTGATCTGATAAGGAATATTCTCCTTATAAACATATTAGGGATGTAATCCCTAATTCCCGGTGGAGGGATAGGCATGAGTCAGGGCCGTTGATTAGGATCTAATCAGAAACCCTAATTCTATCCCTCTGGATCGGGCTTTCTGCTGGTTGAAACCCGCACCCGATTGAGGTGGATCCGTTTGCGGGTTAGCGGGTTTTCGAGGAGGAGAACCAGTACCCGCTTCAGACCCATTGGTAGGAGAAATTACCATTTTACCCCTGGACATCAAGATTCGTGCCTGATTTGGACGGCTCCGATTAAACCCCATTTTTAGCCATATCACGAGCCCCCCCAGTCTTGAAGACTGAGCTTGATTAGCCTTTGAGGAGTAGTGTTACTGTTTTAATGGCTAGTAGAGTTGCGTCGGAGCCCAAATGGAAGGCTTTGAATCTTGAAGGAGGTAGTGAGGTGATTTTTCGAGTGGATTGAACTCTAAGTCACTCCTGAGCTCTCATGGTCGTATGGTGTTCTCGTAGGAATATCCCTTTAACTTTGCGAGGTGCCAATTCATCGTTCGGGGGTCTTCGAAGATTGTTCGTGGCAATAATCGCTTGTTTGGGGACTAGAAAATGCCTCCCCACCTCTACAATTGCTTCCCAGGAGTTCTTCCTTAATTTCCCAAATTTTTAATTGTTTTTTCGCGATCTCTTGGTGGACGGCTGGGCCGTTTTCCTTCGTTGTGTGGCCTACATGCTTGTTTCGCACTTCCGACCCCTTCCAGCGCTCGCCGCCGAGGAGACCGAGGTCTGTAGGTGGTTCGGCACCTCTTGCCGAAGAGGAGAGGGACCTCGGCTAGGTTGTGAGTGCTGAGAGGGAGTTCGGCAAAGTCCGAGGTCCAATCTTTCCACGTAATAGGGTCGGTGCCAAGAGCGCTCGGCAGCTGGTGCCGAACCCCAATTTTTCCCCCATAACGGGGTCGGTTTCAAGAGCGCTCGGCAGCTGGTGCCGAACCTCAACTTTTCCCCCACAACGGGGTCGGTGTCAAGAGCGCTCGGCAGCTGGTGCCGAACCTCAATTTTTCCCCCATAATGGGGTCGGTGTCAAGAGCGCTCGGCAGCTGGTGCCGAACCCCAATTTCCCCCCCCATAACGGGGTCGGTGTCAAGAGCGCTCGGCAGCTGGTGCCGAATCCCTATTTTTCCCCGTAATGGGGTCGGTGTCAAGGGCGCTCGGCAGCTGGTGCCGAACCCCAATTTTTTTCCGTAACGGGGTCGGTGTCAAGTGCGCTCGGCAGCTGGTGCCGAACCCCAATTTTTCCCCCATAATGGGGTCGGTGTCAAGAGCGCTCGGCAGCTGGTGCCGAACCCCTATTTTTTCCCGTAATGGGGTCGGTGTCAAGAGCGCTCGGCAGCTGGTGCCAAACCACTATTTTTCCCCATAACTGGGTCGGTGTCAAGAGCGCCCGGCAGCTGGTGCCGAGGTCCGTAACTTGTCGTTTTTGGCGTAGGAGTTGGTGGCTGCTGCGCGCCTTCTGAACTTCTGACAGCCCTGACAGATGAGACGTTCATTTAATGCTGTGACCTCTGAGCTTCTGTCAGATAGAACAGTAATTAATGCCGTGTACGGCTTGGCGTGGTAAGCAAGGTGACGATTGAGGTCGCTTTTGTCGTTTGGTGTGAATGGGCCGGTAGTACCGGCCCATTAACCTCGTTAGGCGCGTCTCTCTCTATAAAACCTCACCCCCCTCTCATTTTTCACTTCTCTTCTCTTTTGCTCAGGCGATCTATTGTGCTAGGCGAGTGTTTCCAGTGGTCGACATTCGTTTTCTGGCGAAGTTTCCGGCAGCTAATTTTTCAAGGTAACTTATCCTTAGTTTACTTCATAGACTATGTCTCTTGCTTCTGTCTCCGAGTCGACCTCTTGGTCCGAGCCCTCCCTTGAAGTTGTCGAAGATCGTACTCCAACCAAGGGCACGAAGGTGTTCGGCAAAGATTCGATTTTGGAGGATCCGAAGCATATGGGGGAGTTCGGAAGATTGCAGGGGCAGCTGACAGGGCTTCACAGAGTTCAGGAGCTCTCGGAGGATCAAGTCGAGCGAATTGTTAATGGGAGGGGGAGGTCCTTCGAGGAGAATGCAGCGAGGGAGACGACGGAGGCAGACGAGACGGTGTCGATCCTTCGCGAAGAGGACTTGGGAGTGATCCGGGACTGTTTCCAGATCCTGGATGAGTACGAGCTCATGTTGCCGGGTCCCGGGGTTAGGGCCAACTCGCCGCTACCAGTGACCATGTGTTGCTGGCCAGTCGATGCCTTCACCGGGGCTCGGCTACCTCTCCATACATTCGCTGTTATCGTGCTGAGTTGGTTCAGGGTCAGCCCCATCCAACTCATGCCGAACGCATGGACAGTGATAAATGGCTTCGTACTACACTGCCAAGCTGTGGGGATCGAGCCGGAGCTGAACGTGCTTCGGACACTCTATCAGCTACACCAGGGGAACAAGTCGGAGTACTGATACTATTTGGCTCCGAGGCACGGTGGTAGGCTCGTCATATGCCCCGACTCCATCAAGCACTGGCGTGACAAGTTCTTGATAGTGCGGAGTTCGGAGGCCTGGCCGATCCCCTCCGGTTGGGTGGAAGGGGTGCCAAAAAGGACGAGGGCGCCGCCCAAGCTTCGTCCCAAGGAAGAAGAGGCAGTCCGGACACTTCTCGATCGGCCGAAGTACGATTGGAAGGAGCTGACTGAGGACGTCTTGTTCAAGGAGGGGCTCTGCCGCGTAGATCCCAGTACGTGGCTTCTTTTTTTCTTTGTTTTTCATATTTTATTTTGCATGAGTTCCGTTGTTCTGACGAACTTTGTTTTTAATGCAGAGACGATGGACTATGACGCGGTGTTAGCTTTGAGGACAGGCCTCGCCAGTAAGGTGCCGAAGAAGCGCAAGAGGGTGGCCACCAAGTTGCCGACCCCGAAGACTCCGAGAGTCACTGCTTCGGTCGAGGTGGAAACCCTCGATAGCCCGGTCGTCGTCGGTGCAGGTGCCTCGACATCCACGGGGGTCGGCGAGTTCCCCATCACCGTAGCCCTCGGGATGACGATGCCACCGCTGACAGTGGCGGCTGAGGAGCTCCTGACAGAGGAGCACCGGAGGATCCATATTTCGGACTGGCAAGTTCGGAAGCACGATGGATTCCTCGGTAACACCTTGGCGAGCATGCAGGCCGTCAAGCACCTTGCCACGCCGAAGGACCGGGCCGCCATGGATGCCGGGCAGGAAGGGGACGACGTAATCGAGATTGCTCGTTCGCCGGTCTCGGTAAGTGTTGGATTTTTGCCGTTGTCGAATTTTTTCAGTTGAAATTTTTCCAACTCTCTAAGTTCTTCTCTCCTGGTCGCAGATCGTCATCCACTTCAAACACCTCACCGAGAGGTTAACAGCTCTGGAGAAGGAGCTGAAGCAGGAGTCCGACCAGGCTCAGAAGGAGGCGGCTTGGATGGGGAACGAGCTCGACAAACTCACGGTCGGGTTCGAGGCGAAGTCGGTGAGGGTCGAGTACCTCGAGGCGCAGGTCGCGAAGCTGGAGAGCGACCTTCTTCGTTAGAAGGAGGAGGCGACCAAGCAACTGGCCGAGGCTGAGGAGGCGAAGGCGGTAGCGGTGAAAGCGGCAGAGGACGCGACCTTGGCGAAGGCGCAGGGTTACCTCGCCAAAACATGGCCAAGACATATGCCCAAGCCATCGCCCGGGTGACGGAGACGTACCCCGATGTGGATTGCTCGGGATGGAGACTATTCCCGAGACACGTTGAGGGCTTCGATCCCGAGTCCGAGGGGGAAGAACAAGAAGGGGAGGACGAACCCGAGACTGAAGTCGAAGTCACCGGTGAGGTTCCGAACACCACGGTTACCCCGCTGGCAGTGGTGCCCCCCGTCGGAGATGTCGACCCCGATCCCCTCTCGTCGCTCCGGGAAAGAGGTCGCGCCTTGACCCCGTTATTTCTGTTCTTTTTTTTGTTTTTGTAATGCCTAATTGCGGACTGGCCACCGCTGTTTTGAAATGAATGAAAAATTTTTGAAGTGTTGGAGTTCGGCTCTGTGTCTTTGTCTTTTCTCACCAATTGTAGAAAGTTTGTTTGAAAATTTCTGAAGGGTTGGACTTCGGCAGTGTTTGAAATTTTGCTGTTTGTCTCGATTTCCTTTCAGCTCATGGTGGTAGCTCAAGGCGTCGAGCCCACTCGCTCGGATGACAATGCTCGAGCCGAGGCTGGCTTAGGGGCGACGAGGCTGTGCCTGGCGAGGTGCCGAGAACTGCTCTATGAAGTCGAGCTCGGATTGCGCAGAGCCGAAAGTGAGCGGAACCATCTTCAGCTCGTCCTAGGCTCGGCGAGACATCGAGATCCGGCGTCTGGCGAGCAGAATCGCCAAGATGACCCCCATAGGAGAGGACGAAGGTTCGCCGACTGCCTTCAGCAACGGGCTTCGGATCTAGTGCATTCGGCACAATTTGTCAAAAATAACGGCGGAGAGGGACGACCTGCTTTCCGAGATCCGCCACCTGCAGACTGTAGAGACGGAGCTTCGGACGGAGGGAGAGGGGCTGACGGCCGAAGTGGCCAAGCTGACGACTGAACGGGACAAGCTGACAGCCGAGGTCGACGCATTGTAGAAGGCTACGGTTGACAAAAGCATCGAAGTCACTCATCTTCATCGTCTCATAGCCAGTCGCTCTGGTGTGCCGGACTCCGCAATACCCCCTCGCTTCGAGGTCGACATAAAAGACGACTCTCTGAGGGAGCAGATTTCCGAGCTAGAGGCGGAGGTCGCTCGCCTGAAACCGCCCTCGGGGCCAATCAACGTTCGGAGCACTTCGTGTACTCGCGCGGAGAGCGATCGAGGCATCACGTTTTATGAGCTCGCGACCCGTCAGCGCATCGGCCATCCTAGTCCGGGGGACGCACAAAGTACTGTGGCCATTTCATCGAGCGGTGCATCCGTCGGAGCGGCTGCTAGGAGCGGCACCGAGGACACGTCTCAATTTGCCGGCTTGGGGTCGAGCTCTGGAGATAAATGTCGCCGCCCTCGAGTGTCCTTGAAGGGGAATGCCCCGGTGCCACGGAAGCGTTGAAGATCTTGTTTTTGGGAGCTCTTGTATTTAGCCTAAGTGTAATAAGTCAGCATTGTAACTTTTGCTTGTCAACACCTTTGTAATCTTTGTTGTATGGAAGAGTCGCTTTGTACGGCGTCCCAATTATTAATAATATTTCTGTCTCAAACTCGTGTGCTTCTTGTAGCTTTTTGTAGTTGTTTCGTTTGTGATTGTGTTCATAGTGCCGAGGTCCCTGAGTTAGTCTTTTGCTCATGTGGGGGTCGGCGACATCAGCGTTGGGCCGGCGGTGCCGAACTGCACTTCGGTCACTCACTCTCGCGAACTGGCGAGCTACTTCTAGCTTGCTTAGAAGCGAACTCACAAAGTAGAATCGATAACCTAAGTTCAACGGTTGTGGGAGCAATTCCGAATGCCGAATTACCTCTAGTTCGCTTAGGAGCGAACTTGCGAAGTAGAATCGAGCCAGGTGTTGGACTCCGAACCATCATTAGAGTAGTTCCACGGTTGTGGGAGCAATTCCGAATGGCGAACTACCTCTAGTTCGCTTAGGAGCAAACTTGCGAAGTAGAATCGAGCCAAGTGTTGGACTCCGAACCATCGTTAGAGTAGTTCAACGGTTGTGGGAGCAATTCCGAATGGCAAATTACCTCTAGTTCGCTTAGGAGCGAACTTGCGAAGTAGAATCGAGCCAAGTGTTGGACTCCGAACCATCGTTAGAGTAGTTCAACGGTTGTAGGAGCAATTCCGAATGGCGAACTACCTCTAGTTCGCTGAGGAGCGAACTTGCGAAGTAGAATCGAGCCAAGTGTTGGACTCCGAATCATCGTTAGAGTAGTTCAACAGTTGTAGGAGTAATTCCGAATGGCGAACTACCTCTAGTTCGCTTAGGAGCGAACATGCGAAGTAGAATCGAGCCAAGTGTTGGACTCCGAACCATCATTAGAGTAGTTCAACGGTTGTGGGAGCAATTCCGAATGGCGAACTACCTCTAGTTTGCTTAGGAGCGAACTTGCGAAGTAGAATCGAGCCAAGTGTTGGACTCCGAACCATCGTTAGAGTAGTTCAACGGTTGTGGGAGCAATTCCAAATGGCGAACTACCTCTAGTTTGCTTAGGAGCGAACTTGCGAAGTAGAATCGAGCCAAGTGTTGGACTTCGAACCATTGTTAGAGTAGTTCAACGGTTGTGGGAGCAATTCCGAATGGTGAACTACCTCTAGTTCGCTGAGGAGCGAACTTGCGAAGTAGAATCGAGCCAAGTGTTGGATTCCGAACCATCGTTAGAGTAGTTCAACAGTTGTGGGAGCAATTCCGAATGGCGAACTACCTCTAGTTCGCTTAGGAGCGAACTTGCGAAGTAGAATCGAGCCAAGTGTTGGACTCCGAACCATCGTTAGAGTAGTTCAATGGTTGTGGGAGCAAATCTGAATGGCGAACTACCTCTAGTTCGCATAGGAGCGAACTTGCGAAGTAGAATCGAGCCAAGTGTTGGACTCCGAACCATCGTTAGAGTAGTTCAACGGTTGTGGGAGCAATTCCGAATGGCGAACTACCTCTAGTTCGCTTAGGAGCGAAACTTGTGAAGTAGAATCGAGCCAAGTATTGGACTCTGAACCATCGTTAGAGTAGTTCAACGGTTGTGGGAGCAATCCCGAATGGCGATCTACTTCTGGATCGCTTAGGAGCGAACTTTCGAAGTAGAATCGAGCCAAGTGTTGGACTCCGAACCATTGTTAGAGCGAAGAGTTAAAAGCAGAAAGATGTAGACAAGAGTAAAATATGAAAAAGCTTTCTTTATTAATGACTAATAGTCGGCTGCTTCTGAAGTTGCTAGCCATTATTACAAGGGAAAAATGAAAGAAAATCATTACAAGTAATAGGAGTGGAATGGTTCGACATCTCGAAATACTTAGAGAGGCATTGGTGCTCTCTCTTGGTATTTTAAGAGATGGTCGGCATTCCAAGTCCTGGGGATCTCCCTGACTTCCAGATCTTCTAGTCTGTATATGCCGGAGCGGACTACTTTGGAGATCTTGTAAGGTCCCTCCCAATTTGGGGCCAATTTGCTCTTCTGACCTGGGAATGAGATGGCTAACTTCCTGAGGACCAGTTCCCCTTCATTGAGATCCGTAGGGCGGACTCTCTTATTGTATGCCAACTCGATCCTTCTTCGGTAGCTTTGTTGACGAATGGCAGCTCTTTCTCGGATCTCATCTATCAGGTCTAGACTTGCTCGGAGCTCTCTGGCATTTTGCTCTTCTTCATAAGCTATTAGACGAGGAGAAGGTATTCCGACTTCTAGAGGGATGATGGCCTCGGACCCATAGGTGAGATTGAATGGGCTCTCTCCTGTGGGGGTCCGTTTTGTGGTGCGGTAGTTCCACAGCACGTTGGGAAGCTGATCGACCCATAAGCCTTTGGAACATTTATCCAACCTCTTCTTAATGCCGGAGAGGATTTGACGGTTAGCATTTTCGGCTTGTCCATTTGATTGGGGATGAGAAACGGAGGAGAACCAGTGTTGGATGGCAAGGTCTTCGCATAGAGCTCGGAATGCAGCCCCGGTGAACTGGTTCCGTTGTCTGTTATCAGGACCCTAGGGATGCCAAATTGGCAGATCACGCTCTTCCAAAAGAACTGAACAACCTTGTTCTCGGTGATCGTGGCTAGGGGCTCGGCTTCTATCCATTTTGAAAAGTAGTCGATCACCACGACTAAGAATTTGAATTGTCCGGGAGCTGGCCGAAATGGCCCTAGTAAATCCATCCCCCACATTGCAAAGGGGACTGGGCTTGATAGGGAAGTTAGTGGAGCTTGCGGGAGGCATCGGATGTCGGAGTACTTCTGACAGGAGCTGCATTGCCGAACGTGTCGTTCGGCGTCTCGTAAGAGAGTGGGCCAGAAATATCAGTAATTCAACACTTTGCGGGCAAGAGCTCTGGACCCCGAATGTGCCCCGCCGATGCCCTCATGAAGTTCTTGCAGGGCGTAGTTGGCTTGCCCCGGGGAGAGGCATCTCAGGTACGGCCTGCCGTCTACCTGTGTGAAAGAGCGTTTATATAGGATACCTCCATTAGTGTGTAGCGCTCCGCTCGGGTTCTGACCCTTCGAGCTTCCTTGGGATCCTCGGGGAAGAGTCTGTCCCTTAAAAATTCAACGAGGGGCTTCATCCAGTTATCCTCAAGCAGGACGGGCAGTGACTCTAGAGAGTCGGGGGTTTCATCCTCAATACTTGGCCTCAGAAGAACCTCTATCAAGACGGTCTGCTCGAGACCTTGAAGGGAGGATGAGGCTAGCTTGGAGAGGGCGTCGGCCTGAGCATTTTCTTCTCGGGGTATTCTTTGGATGAGGGCTTCTTCAAAAAGTGCCATGAGGCTCCTGACCTTGGCTAAGTATTTGACCATCCTGTCATCACGTGCTTCATACTCGCCGAGAACCTGATTTACGACTAGCTAAAGATCCGGAGGCATTGCGCCCCTACGTTTAGAGCCATTCCAAAGCCGGCTATGAGTGCCTCGTATTCTGCTTCGTTGTTCGAGGCCTTGAAGTTTATACGGAGGGAGTATTGGAGGATGAAGTCATCTGGGCCTGCCAGAATGACCCCTGCTCCGCTTCCCTCGTTGCAGGAGGATCTGTCCACATAAACCGACCAGATAGGCGGCCCCTCCATCGCTTGACTGAACTCGGGGATGGTACTTTCAACTATGAATTCTGCTAAGGCCTGAGCCTTGATCGCGGTCTGAGGCTGACAAGTTATATCATGCTGGCTCAGCTCGATAGACCACTTCATAAGGCGGCCCGAGGTCTCTGGCTTGTGGAGGACCTGCTTCAGCGGTTGGTCGGTAAGGATGACCACCGAATGGTACTGAAAGTACGGGTGAAGCTTTCTCGTGGCCATCACCAGGGCGTAAGCCATCTTTTCTATCTTCGGGTAGCGGAGCTCGGCATCCCAAAGTACTTTGCTCACATAGTATATGGGCTTTTGAGCCCGGTCTTCTTCCCTTACTAAAACAGCACTGAGGGTCTGCTCAGAGACTGCCAGGTAGAGGTAGAGGGATTCGCCAGGAATTGGTTTGCTGAGGAGGGGAGGATTGACGAGGTAATCCTTGAGCTGGTCGAAGGACTCCTGTTGCTATTGTTCAAAACCTTTAGCCCCCCTGAGGGCATTGAAGAAGGGGAGGCATTTCTCCCCGGACTTCGAGAGAAAATGCCCTATGGCGGCCAAGCGGCCTGTTAACCTCTGAACTTCCTTAACATTCTTGGGAGGGGCCATGTCTAATATGGCCTTGATTTTCTCAGGATTTGCTTCAATTCCTCGTTGGCTAACCATGAAGCCGAGAAACTTTCCTGACGAGACTCCGAACGCACATTTGTTCGGATTGTCTCATGTTGTGCTTTCTCAGAACATCAAACGCCTCTTCGAGGTCAGTTACATGGTCAGGACCTCGGATCCTTTTTACAAGCATGTCGTCAACATACACTTCCATATTACGGCCGATTTGAGCTTGGAAAACCTTGTTAACGAGGCTTTGGTATGTGGCTCCGGCATTCTTCAAACCGAAGGGCATGACTCTGTAGCAATAGAGGCCCTGGTCGGTCACGAACGAGGTCTTCGGGATATCTGGAGGGAACATCCGGATCTGATTGTAGCCTGAGAAGGCATCCATGAAGCTGAGGAGTTCATGTCCCGAGGTGCATCAATCAGAGTGTCAATACTTGGAAGAGGGAAGGGATCCTTGGGGCAGGCCTTGTTGAGGTCGGTGAAGTCGATGCAGATCCTCCAAGTCCCATTGGACTTCTTTACCATTACTACATTCGACAACCACTCAGGATAGTTCACTTCTTGTATGAACCGGGCCTTCAAGAGTTTTTCCACCTCCTCTTTTATAGCTAGCTGTCGCTCGGGGGCGAACTTGCGTCTTTTCTGTTGAACCGGTTTGGACCCCGGTACAATGCTGAGGTGGTGTACCAAGAGTTCTTCGAAATTCCGGGCATGTCCGCAGCTGACCAAGCAAAGAGGTCTCGGTTCCTTCGGATGCACTGTACAATGTCCGAGCATAGGGCGAACGGGAGGGTCTTGCTAACAAAGAACTTTCGAGTTGGATCCTGCTCAGAGAAGAACACTTCCTCCATCTCATCCGCCGGCTCGGATGTTGGCCAGGCAGCGACTTGAGGTATTTCCAGAGTTTCTAGGGAGAGGACTGGACCGACGGTAGTGGTCATGTAACACTTACGTGCTGTTTCCTGATTGCCCCTTACTTCCCCTACTCCGGCCCGGGTGGGAAATTTCATCTTCAGATGGTACGCCGAAGGAACAGCTTCGAGAGCTGCTAGACTGGGTCGGCCTTGGATGACATTGTAAGCTACAGGGACATCCACAACCATGAAGTCCATCGGCTCTGTTCGGGTGGTAGGAGTTTGGCTAGCGGTTACATCGAGGGTGATCACCCCTTCGATAGTCACTAGTACTCCCGTGAACCCATGGAGCGTGTAGCCGGCAGGCTTGAGTCTATCTCGGGAGAGTTTGAGGCCTTTGAAAGCGGCGAGGAAGAGGATGTTAACGGAGCTTCCATTGTCCACTCGGATCCTCTCCACTTTGAAGTTCGCCATGTGGAGACTGATAACGAGTGCATCACAATGGGGCGTTCGGACACCCTCAAGGTCTTCATCTGAGAATGTGACGAGCACTCCGAGGCCCTTAGGAGGAGGGTTGGCACGAACCGAGTTGACTTCTCTTATAAATGCCTTTCGAGAGGAGTTTGAGGAGCCCCCCATTGGGCCCCCATGGATGAGGTGCAGGACACGCTCCTCCTCGAAGTCGGGCATTTCATCGCGTTTCGGACACTTATTAGCCTCCCGAGGCGGGGGAGGAAGTTCGGCTCAGTCCTTTCTTACGAACCTGGTCAGCTGCCCCTTCTGGTTGAGGGCTTCTATCTCATTCTTCAAGGCCCGACAATCATTCGTGTCGTGGCCGTGGTCCCGGTGATAACGGCACCACTTCTCTTTATCCTTTTCTTGGCAGGGGTGTTCATCCTCGGAGCAGGAGGTATGATCCCTTCCTTCTCAACTTCCACCAGAATGGTAGAGACATTAGTGGTGAGGGGAGTAAACTTCTCGAATCTGGGGGGAGGTCGGCGCTGGACGGTATTATCCTTCTGGAGCTTCTTGGCTCCTTCCTCTTTTATTCCCTTTCTCTTAAACCCGAAGGAAGACCCCTCCAAGTTGGGGCGGTGCTCGGCTTCTTCGGCCCGAATGTACTTTTCACTTCGGAGGAGGAGGTCAGAGAAATTCAGTGGGGGCTTCTTGGCGAAGGAGGAGCAGAGGTTGGCATTGAGGATATTGGACTGAAATGCTGCTGCAGCGACCGACTGGTCGATGGATGCTATGGACCTGGCTTCAGCTGTGAACCTCTTCACATAGTCTCTCAACTTCTCACCCTTCTTCTGGTGGAGGTACAGTAGCGAGATGCTGGTCTTCTCAGTTCTACGGCTACTTACAAAATGGGTGATGAAGAGGGGGTCTCTAATTGCTCGAAGGAGAATATTGAGGATGGGGCAAGGCAGAGTACCATTCTCGAGCCGAACCCTTGAGAGTTGCGGGAAAGGTTTTACAGAGTAGAGCATCGGAAGCTTGATGGATGAGCATTAGGGTCTTGAAGCTCTCGATGTGATCAATGGGGTCAGTCTCCCCAGAATTGGTCTCGAACTGAGGAGGCTTGAAGCCGACTAGCACAGGTGCATCCATTATGGTTCGGGAAAAAGGAGGTCTGCTAGGATGGAGTGTCCTTCCTCTGAGCTCTTCTTCTCGGTCTAACTGGCCCAAGCGCCTCTCCATCTCGTGGAGACGGCGGTATACAGCGTCATCACTTCGACGGTAATCGGGCGAGCCTCTAGACTCGTCTTCGTACGAGAGAGAACGAGGGCTATGACGACGGTAGCTCCTGGAGCGGCGAGGACTTGGGATATGCCGGGAGTTGCTAGGAGCGGGAAGAGGAGATGGGGACCGTCGGCGAGGACTTCGAACCGGAGGAGGAGAGGGGATCTTGGGAGCATTGGTGTTGGGACAGAGATTGAGAGCTTGTAGGACAGTCGCTTGGAACTGCTGGAACTCGGCACGGGTGATGGGTGCCTCATCGTTCCTAAGCTGTTGCCGACCTGCAGGAGAGTGCGGCCTTCTTCTGTAATGCTCGGGGGACTCTCTCCGCCCCCTTGGGTAGGGGTCCTTCTGTATTCTCGGTGGCGAGGAGATCGCTCATCCGGACAGTGTTGGCAGGAGGTTCCCTCTCGGGCCCTGCTTTTCATCCAGATGGCGGCGAAGGTCCTCGTCCTTCTGCCAGTTGAGGGCAGTGTTGCGGTGATCGGAGGCTCGGGGATGATGGGAGGCCATAGAGTCCGAAGAAGCATTGTGGATGGAGACGTGGTCCAGATGGAAGGGCTGTTTTTGTGGATTAGGACCCTTAGGAGGAGGTTGTTGGTTCTGCAGAGGAGGCAGGTCCTGTTCGAGTGGGTCTTCCGCCGGAGGAGGAAGTTGCCCCTGCTGTTGAGCGGGCTGAGGGGGAACTTCCTGCTGCTACTCGGGATTGGGTCCTCGGTTGGACCCTCTGGATCTGACTTTTCTAGGAGGCATGGCTGGAGAGATCTGTTCAATGGGAAGAGGGGAGGTTGCTATTCGTTAGTTTCCCAAAGACGGCGCCAATCTGTTGCCGCTAAATTTGGTGTGGGGGCAAACAGATAGTATTTGTGGATTCTTAGGAAAACTGAATAGCAAACCTGTGTACCTGTTCCGTCGGTGTTTAACGCTAACTCCCGCCGTATACCTGCAAAAAGTGCGAGACACCGGGGTTGTTCCCGGCGCCCGGTGTCTCCCGGCGACGCACCCTCTGACGCTCAAGTCAGTAATCAGGGATGATTAAGAAAGAGCGTAAAAACTGGAGAAAGATTGATTACCCCTTAATGAAGATGGATGGGGGTATTTATAGGCATCTTAGGGATTGAATTAGGAATGTAATCTCCGTGATCTGATAAGGAATATTCTCCTTGTAAACATATTAGGGATGTAATCCCTAATTCCCGATGGAGGGATAGGCATGAGTCAGGGCCGTTGATTGGGATCTAATCAGAAACCCTAATTCTATCCCTCTGGATCGGGCTTTCTGCTGGTTGAAACCCGCACCCGATTGAGGTGGATCCGTTTGAGGGTTAGCGGGTTTTCGAGGAGGAGAACCAGTACCCGCTTCAGACCCATTAGTAGGAGAAATTACCGTTTTACCCCTGGACATCAAGATTCGTGCCTGATTTGGACGGCTCCGATTAAACCCTATTTTTAGCCATATCAGACACCCTTCAAAGAAAATATTACCTATTCTGCTGCGAAACCAAGTAGTAGTTTTTTTTTCATGTCATTCCCTTGATTCAAACCCAAGGCTTGTTATACATTGTCATATGCATACACGACACGAATACATAGATTAGAAGCATGTTATATAGAAGAATGATGATTGAATGCTCTTTCGATTGAATTCGATGTTCATGCTATGATTGACAATAATTTTTCCAGTTAACAATAGAATTCCACCCTTATGACTGAGTATAATTTCTTGTTCATTATTTCTAGGAAGTCATATGCATGTGTATTTTGTTTTGTTGCTAAATAAAAATAATCTACTTGCTGACCTTCTGTTTATCACATATTGTTTTAACTTTTTACCCAGTTTCTTTTATATTTAGGAAGAACTTTATAAAAAAACATTTGTAGCCCTTTGAGTCTATTTTCCAGAACTTTTTACGGAAATAAATTCCGCTTTAGAAACTGTAAGTTATCATATTTTTAGTACTGCTAGGTTTTTAATTTCCAGAATCGAGCATGCACATGAAACCAGAAAAAATTTTATGTTTTTACACTTTGCTATGGTATTTATAATATATTGTGTGAATATGTGCTGGAACCGTCAGGGAGTTTAGTTTTCAGAACCCCTGACGGAACCTGATTTGCTTTCTTGTAGCAACGGAAAAGTTGACTTTTGTACAACAATGTCTTGCTATCCAGAATGTGTGTTTTGTGTTTTTAAGTATAAACATGTTTGATTTTTTCCATCTAGTGAATAGGATTAGTTATACCAAGCATTGCATAGTCTTGATACCTCCTTTTGACATGGCCTTAATATTTTTGTACCCATTGCATGTCCACATTTGAGTGTAATAAAATATTAACAAGTCGGGTATTAAGGGTCGACTTAGTATTGAACAATCGGAGATTGTAATCAGGATGGACCCCTTGTTCTTGATTGATTATTGTTATTGATGGCGGATTATTGATTTTTAATCATTGATTATTGTGTCGAGCACACAATCTGTTGAGTTCACCACTATAGTCTAAACGATCACTGTTTGCATGCACTGAACCTGTGGTATGTGACACAGTATTATGTGCATTAGATAGGATAATGAAAGACTAACAGACTTAGATCACATGAACATGTAATAACCAACATATATCTTGGTACTAATCTTATTTGATCCACTTTCTGATCCCTTCATATTTAGTTCTTTCATTTCTTACTTCCTACCGTCCCTTGCAGTCATCATTATTATTGATTTCTTATTGGATATAAATTTCATTCTTTTCGTACCCATGTTCTTTTGATCCCGGTGCTATTAATACTTTTTATTTCTGTTCGGTTCATCGATCGGCATCACTTGATCTACAATGACTTTTAAGCAGCTTGGAACATCACTAAGAGAGGAAGTGTCGTCTTTTCCTCCAAGATGTGCAGACAGAGTCGTAGGATCCCAGGAAGTGTTCAGAATCCCAAATCATCAGGAGTTCGAACTTTATGCTAGAGAGATGCCGTTTGGATGTGCCAAGAATATGGTGAGCCGCGAGGAAGGTTGCTGGAGTTAATGGATGCTCCCGATTAGAGTGGCGTAGCGGAGGCATGGTCGGCCCATATCCCATAGGTCCTAGGATTTTCATTTTGTTTCTCCTTCTTTGTATTGTTTACTTCCTTATTCATAAATTTGTATTCATCGTCATTCATCGAATCTTTATTTGACATCATTCTAGATCACTCCATTCCTATCTATGTCCTTTCTTATTCTAGTGTTGCCACCATTTCGTTTCTTTCCCTTTAACAACCTGTTTTCTTATCTCACAAGCTTGCCTTTGCTTTGTCCTACGTTCTATCTGAATGAATTTCGATGACGAAATTCTTTTTGTAAGGTGGATAGGATTGTAACCCCCATTTTCGTCAATACAAAAATTTCCCTGTATTCTTCATAGCGCCCCGAATTTTCAATAAATAAAATTAGATATAAGTAGCACAATTTTCAAAATCAACTTCAATTGCAATCATAAACACAGTATCAAATACAGGGAAAATTAAAACTTTTTATTATGTCCTTTCTTCTTACAAAACACAGTAGAATTAAATACATTAATTACATAGAATCTTCAATTTGCATTTATACTCCAAACTTTATTTATATCATGCAATCCATAACTGAAAATCCGACAAAAGTCCGTTGAAAGTGGGCACGTCAGTTAAATGCAAATGATGTCAACTATAGTAATAGTGATACTTCTACATCTTACAATCACAAACTTGATGCATATTAATATAACAATAATAAATTATTCATAAACAATAAATAAAATATAGAACAACCATGATAGAAGCGTAAAACAAAAGGTGAAGCTAGGCTAAGTGTGAAGTGTATGAGATGAAAACAGAAAACAAGCATGCATAAAACAAGTCAAGAAACACAAATGCATATGATGATTTCTAATGCATACTTATGGAATTCTATGCATCCCATACTACATTGGTCCGGTGCAAGCCCTTATCGTTCTCCACTTCATAGGGTTCAATCCCTCGTTATGCAACCTACTACCATGACTACGACGAGATTTAGACATTTTGCATGTACTAGATATCGCCCTTGGAATTGGAGACCAATCCCACTATGTAGATCATTCTGGGGCCTCTCATACCCTCGCTCTGGAAAACTGGGGACTGTCTCACTCCACAGGTCATTCTGGAGCCCTTATTGCACAAATATCCATGAGCGTCGCTCTCATCCCAAAATAATGGAGATCAATCCCACTCCGCAGATCATTTTGGGGCCTATTTCATCCCTCATCACGGAATACTGGGGATTATCTCGCTCCGCAGATCATTCTGGAGTCCACAACCTACATTTGCTCTTGTTTGATCATAACTCTAACGAGTGCATGTCCTTATGTTTATTATGTTCAATTAGTTAGAACCACAGTCTCCCTAGAATTTGTGTACCCTACCGGGCTTAACTCTACTGAATCAATAAAGCCCCACTGGCCAAATTCCACAAAATCACATTTGGGGCATGCTAGGGTCTCACTCAACCTCTACAGTCTCAAAAATCAAAATATCATCAACAGTCTCTTTAGGTTCCACATCATAACCCTAAGCCTCAAATCAAAACCCAATTTGATTTAATTATACAGAAATACTCTTTACTAATCACATTCCTTTAAATCAACTTATACTGCCACAAAAAAGCTCTTTCATATATGGAAACATATTCAATTTACAAAAATTCTTAAAGATCAACTTAAATATCACTTTCCATCCATACATATCATTCAATTAATTCTACTAGAAATTCCATCAGTTCAAACAAAACAAGCTTTTTAATCATGCGGGATCTCGTTGCAAAAATCTGAAAATCTTTTGTCTGAAAAAATCTGAAATTTGCCTCTGAAAAATACCCCTTTAGAACTGAAAATTTTACTTCCAAAAACTGAAATATAAATGCCCTCAAAACAGAGAATTCAATTTTTTTTAAAAAAATAATTTCCCTCAAGACATTATTGGAATATATTAAACTTGAATATAGTTTTAACAAAGTCTGAAATTTAACAATGTCAAAACTTCATCAAAAACTCAATCAAATCTCTCATAAAAATTAGTTTAAATACGTATATAAATACTTCTCTGTGTATACTAAGCTTCCCCCACCATAGCACACAAAGCTACACACGAAAAGCACTAAAAAAACACCCCAAAACCCATCCAAAAACACAAGGCAGCAAACAGCCCTGGGGTTACTGTTTGCGGGTTGAATAGTAATCCTCAGGTTACTGTTCACCCGAGAATAGCAACCCCAACCCTGGGGTTTGCTCTCCAAACCCTAGCCCCCTATATATTTAAGGTATTTTCCAAGTGTATATATCTTCCATATCCAAATTTCATGCTTAAAAATTTGGGTTTTCATCGAGAGTTATATTTGCATTTAAACCAGTGATTTAACATTAAAAAAAAAAAATCAACTTTAAAATCAATCAAGTATGGATTTAAGAGCATACAATGAATTCTAATCGTCCCTACAAATCTTCATCATCTGCAAGTTAAATCCATGATCATCAATCAATATTATAGACCCCAAATTAAATCTTTATCAAAAAAAAATTGTATTCTTATGTTCATGATAATCTCTAGGTTATAATATTAAAACTGAATATTTAATACACAATCCATTATCATACAGGAAGTTCATAAATCAAGATGAGTTCTTCTATATGTCTAACATCAATAAAATTCTTTCTCTTTTTAAAATGATAATCACAACATCAATTGAGTACTAATTCTATGAAAAAAATAGCTATACCACATTCATTCCTCATGCATACATCCATCAAAACTCTAGAATCTAAAATGTGAAATTAATTCTAATTAAAACAGCAAATTCTTTTATATAAATTGTAACTTTTAACCAACCAAGCATTTAATTTGTGTGTATTCAATGGTCTACAAATTATCATAACAACTACCCAGCAACTATTATAAACTCCATGATGATACGAGTATTATTTTATAAATCAAAATAAGTTCTTTCAAGCACCCCTAATCTCTAACATCAATAAACAATATATACATGGTAATCCCATCTCAATCAGAGTTTTTTTCATGAAGATGTTATTTGACTACTCATTCATTGAAATTTATCCTCTAATAGATTTAGATCAAGCTTTATAATCATGCAAGATCTTAATATATACCATACTTATCGATTATCATATTCTACAAGCATATAAAAAATCAAAAGATAAGAAGTACCACCCACCTCAAAGAAGATTAATTGAAGAGTAAAAATAACAAGAAAGATAAGCTCATCCTCCTTGCGAAAATCCAAAGATCCAAGCCTCAAAAACTCCAAGAATGATAAAGAAAATAATATTTTTTGTGAACTAATGAAAAAGAAACGGCTGCTGCTGTACAGATATAGGTCGGGATCTGTTTTTTAGGGTTTCTACGAAGATTTTACAAAAAGAACCCTTAAGAAAATAAGTCTTTACATATATAGATCTTTCCAAATTAATTAGTTAAATAAAATCAATTAGGGTAATATTTAATCTCCCCTAACCAATCCTATTTGACCGGACCAACATGTGCAACCAAAAAATTTAATTTTCAGAAATTAGCCTTTGAGTGGCAATTTTGCGCAAAAGTCCTCACTTTGAAATATTTGCAAACATGTAATAAATTATTCATAAAAATAAGAAAATTTAGAATTATTATCTAATAATAAATATTAGATTTTTCAAATAAATTTCCTGACCAAGAAAAATATCTGCAATAAAATCCCCAACAATCCCAAAATTGCATAAATATATATATATATATATATATATATATATATATATATATATATATATATATGGAAAACTTCAGTTGTGCACTCCTCTAGTGTGCACACGACGTGTGCACTAGGCCTTCGGACGTTCATATCGAAGATCCGAACCGTTCACATTGATCTACACATCTAAATTAGTCTAAATATGTAAAATCAAATCATTTCAAATTCATTTGCCCATCCATCATGCGACTATAAAAAACAATAATTTTCAGCCATACAATTTTGTAACACTTCAATGGATAGGCAAATAAATTTCAAATGATTTGATTTTACATATTTAGACTAATTTAGATGTGTAGATCAATGTGAACGGTTCGGATCTTCGATATGAATGCCCGAAGGCCTAGTGCACACGCCGTGTGCACTGGAGGTAGTGCACAACCGAAGCTTTCCCTATATATATATATATATATATATATATATATATATATATATATATATATATATATATATATATATATATATATGTATGTATGTATATACTCAATAAAATCAAATCAAATCAAATTAGAGGGATAAATCTCACCCCCCAATCTTTCTCTTGTCAAAATCGGCCTACCAAAATAGCTCAAACAAAATTTGAATTCGAATTTACCTCCAAACCACATTTTGCACAAAAACCCTTTCATTCAAAATATTTACAAAAATAGTTTCGTTATTCAGAAAAAATCCAAAATTTAGAAATACTTGATTATAAATAGGGGAATTTATTCAAAAATTCAAAAGTGGAAACTGCACTTCAAAAATATTTACATGTGTAAAAATGTCAATTTACAAAAATTCAAAATAATTAAATAAATTGATTTTAAAATTATTTATTAATTCAAAATATTATATAAAAAATTATGGGGCATTACATCACTCTCCCCTTATAATAGTTCTGTCCTCAGAACTACTCCTAATGTAATATTTGTATTTAGAACATATCATATAAGGATTCATTATTGTATATAGTAAGGCTGTCAATAACAGAAAATAAACATTGTATAAAAGTAATGTATAAAACAAAATAAACTTAAAATAGAGTATATACTTATATATAAAATGAAGAAAATAAGTGTATCAAGTAAGATATATATAAGTGAATAAAAGTATACGGCAATAAGAGCGAAGACACGAAAGTATTAAACGATCTAGAAAATTTTATAAAAACGAAATAGAAAACACATGTGACAGCGCAAGATAATATGGATCGAAAGAAATTTCCATACTAAAATAATAATAGGTTAAGTATTAGATAACGCAGTAAAAAAAATTACAAATTAAGTAATCAATTCTGAAAGAAATTGAGAAAAAACAAAAGAAATTGAAAAGTTTTAAGAAAAGCACAGTAAAGTGGATGATCTAAATTGAGTATGACAAGCAAAATGGTTAAAGTAGTTAGAATGAAAAAGAATAAGACAAAAATAAAATAAAAATAAAAGAAAAGTATAGAACTAAATAAGAAAAAAAAAACAAACACAATGTAAGTGCAAAGAATTGAAGAATTGAAATAGTATAGATAAATTGTAATGAAGTAGGAAGAGTTTGAAAATATACTAAGGGTGTCAATAAAGATTAAGTTGTTTTAAAAAAAAATCACTATGATGAGAAAAACAATATTATGACAAAGATTAAATAGTATAAAACAAAATGAAAAAAATGTCGAAATCCAAAGCAAACTGATAAATAACATGGAAGAGCATAATGTTCAAAAAGTGGTTAGCAGTAACTGATAAGAATTTGAAAAATTAAAGGAAAGAGAAGTTAATTAGAAGAAAACGTGAAGAATATGGTGATTAAAAATAACCGTCAACTAAACTAAGACCACATATTAAGAGATAAAAGGAAATAGCAATTTAAGAGAAAACTGTTAGATGCGAGGTAAAGAATTAATAAAAAACTGAGAAATATACAAGTTTTAAATTCAGTTAAAAAGTATAAACAATGATAAGTATAATGGAAAAATAAATAAATAATGATGCATAAAAATATATTATAATATGCAAATCATTAGTGAAGTTATATATATATATATATATACGGTTTAAAATTTAATATGTAGAATAATGTTCATTATATATCAAAATATTTATAAGTTATCAAGCATAGTAAGAAAATTAACATATTATATTATACGCGTAGATAAGCAAGAAAGAAAAAAAAAGTATAATAAAACAAACAATGTTATAATATGAAAATTATAAGTAGTTGTCATAGTAAAACAAAGTAAAATAACAGTAAAACTATTAATATGTGACTGAAATAGTATATAACATTAAATACATGGAAATAGAATGTAGATTGTAAATAAAAGTATAAATAATAAAAGTTATATTATATGGGTAGTAAACAAATATAAGATAAGTTAGCAATTAAATATACATTACAAATTAAATAGTGTAAAAATACAAGAATACTAACACATCGAAAGATAACGTATATATATATATATATATATATTAAGATAACAAAAATAGTTAATAATAAATAGTGATGATATAGGATGAAGAGTATGTTGTCGTTACAGAAGTAAGTATAGATGATAAAGTGGTTGAGTCAATGTGTATATAGATATAGCTGTATTATAAATAATAAAGTTGAAGGAGTATAGGATAAGTTTTAAAACATTATAAAATAGTATAAATTAGTATAAAAGAATGGAATAGTTGTAGGTAATATATATAAACTAAAAGTGGGGGGTCATTAAAGTAGAAAAATCTCTTTTGTTGTGGGTTCGCCTCATTGACGTCTAGCTGCAGGCTTGTCTCCTTGACATCAAGTTGCAAATTTGCCTCCACGACATCAGGTTGCAGGTTGTCATCTGGATATTCAAGTACAGTTTTTGTCCCCCCCCCCCCCCCCCGACCCCTGCGCGCGACATCCAGTTGCAAGTTTGCCTCTATTGACGTCTAGTTGTAGATTTGCCTTCTCGACATCCGGTTGCAACAAAATTGTTAATGGAATGATGTAATCTTCCATATGTACTTGGATATTGATTGCTTAATTAATTATGATGTTAAGTTTTGAAATTTGTGATATAAACATAGATGTAAGAGTGTGGGATAGTAAGAGTAGGAAATAAACTAGAAAATTACAATGATAGAATGTAAAGGTACAGGTCATAAAATTGAATATAAATAGTAGAAATTAGTTGTAATGAAAATAATATAAAAAGTAAGGAGAAGAAAATAAAATGAAGTAAATGCATAAGCTTAAATGCAATTGCAAATGAGAAATAACTATGTAGCGTAGTAAGTTAACATAAATAATCACATGTCATAAAATATATGGTAAATAGTAGAAAGTGTATGTAGTAAGAAAATAAAAAATAGGGTAAAAATTATAATGTTAAGGTAACAAGCGACCATAGTATATTATAGAAGTAAAAGTATAAAAATAAAATAAAGTAATGCAATTAATAAGTAGCTATCAATAGTGAAGGGCGAGTATAACAAAAGTAGTAAATAGTAAGTAATAACAATAGCATTGAGTATAAGTCATAAAAACGAGATAGGAAAGAAATGAAAAAATATATATATAGTGTGTAGAAGTATATTATATTTATATAAGTACAAATATTCAAATCATGTTAAAACATATTGGAATTAATAAGACAATATAAAGTAATGAAAAAAAGTTCATATATATATATATATATATATATATATATATATATATAATTCCAATATCGTAAAATCAAAGCATATATAAAATGAATGTAAATCATAATTTTAAAATATAATAAGAATAATAATAAAAGAAATTAATATTCGTTGTGATAATTTAATAAGTAGTAATTGAAACTAATATAATGCATAAAAGTAATAGCAAAAGAAATGAGTAAACACTCTTTGGAACGAACTTTACTCCTTCCATCACGATATCAATGGTTACTGGCTTTTCTGTGGAGACTTTAATGTCACCAGATTCTCTTCCGAGAGATCGGTTTCCTCCTCTTTATCTTCAGATTCCGCCCGCTTTAATGACTGTATTCGTTCCCTCCATCTGACTGATATGCCCCTTAATGGTAGATCTTTCACCTAGTCAAATATGAGATCCCCTCCGATCATGGCTAAGCTTGATCACTTTTTGGTTTATCTCGATTGGATTAATTTTTTCCACAACTCTTTCGCGTCGGCCTTGCCCAACCCTTCGTCAGATCACGTCCTTATCTCTTTGTCGTCTAACTATAATTTCTCCAGATCATACAAATTCTACTTCGAAAAGTTTCGGTTGCAAGATCAAACCTTCGTCAATCTCATTACAGAATGTCTCTCTTCGATTATGGGTTCTTCCGGTTTAGGGTGTACTTGTAACACCTCAGATTTTAAAATACCGAAAATATTCGTTTTTATGTTTTGTAGGGGTAAGAATTATTTTAAGGGATATCTTATCGATACTGGTATGGATATTTTAATTGGATTGGTGTAGAGGATATGTTGAAGCCAATGAGTTGAGATTTTATGTGAAGAAATATTATTTACTTTATTTTATAATTTTGGGGGATTGTTATGAGGTGATTTAATGTATTTTGTATTATTAGTATTATTAAAATATAAAGTTAGTGTTTATTTGAAATATTTTAGAGTATTGGGGGTTTATTTGCTAATAGCCCTTATTTTTATAACCCCCCCCCCCTCCTCTCCTCCTTCCTTCTCCCTTCTTTCTTTCTTTTCCATTCCCGATCGAAACCAACCCCAAACCCCACTTTCGGCCTCCACTTATCCCCGCTCAAATCCACTTGGATTCTTCACCAAATCCAAATTAAACTGAGGGGTATGCTAATTGAGGGGTTCTCTACATCGTGGAAGTGTCGGATTTTTGAAAGGATTTCGAAAAGGTATATCCTATTTTATTTATTCGTATAAAATTAAGTGTGGTTAGTTTTATTGAGTAGGATTATTATGGTAGAGAGATTTAGAGGTGTTGGAAGTGGAAGATTTGAGGAATTAGTGGATTGTTAGAGAAATTACAAGTTGTTAGTAAATTAAGGTTTTGGGTTTGTAAAATAGAGATATATATATATAAGAATTATCTCTTGTATGGTGGTAAAAATTATAGTGAGCCATTAGAATAAAATGGAGAGTAGTGATTTTGGCATAAACTCGAACTATAGGGTTTATGAAATCGGGTAGAAAACTCGATCCAAATAATTATAGAAAATGCATATGAGGGTGTAGAGTATTATGAAAGTATTAATATGAATTTAGGATGATTTTTATAGACTTCCAGCTCAATTAAATTGAGTAAAATAGACTATAGGTGTAAAGTGCACGCCGGGTGTTCGGTGAAATGCCCACGCGATATAGAGGTGAGAATTTGATAAATTCGGAGGTGTAGATGAGTCTCATTATTGTTGTTAACCCCAATTTGAGATATTAGGACAAACGGATTGAAGAAATTAGGAAATAGGAAATTTTCCTATTAGAAAGCCTCCGATCCATAGGTAAGTTCTTGTATTGGGGTTCGAATTTGAAATCCGTCGATGTAGCTCTCCAACGTATGTTATTTGTGACATGTGGGTGAAGACGGATTTGAATTTGGAGATCCATAGGTCGAGTTTTGAGTTTCATGCTAATCGATCCTATAATTTCCTATTTAGGTGAAAAAAGTCGAACTTCGACTGGCTACAGGACGGACGTGGGACATCGTTTGCTCGATCCGTCAGGTGAGTATGTTGTATTTATAAATATTTTATATTGTGGCCGAATTTCATGGCCTTTTGATATGTTTTGTGGGATTTATGCCAAAAGTGGATTTTTATTGAAAATACGGATTTTTAAGGATCCAAAATGGGTTTTTGAGAGATGTGGTGAAAGTGACTATTTTAAGTATATAAAATCTATAGTATGGGTTATTGTGATGTGTTGAAGTATAAAAACTAATTATATTAGATTGTTTATGCATATTTTTATCTAGTGCATATTTTGTGCATGTTTTGGGGCATATAGGCCCTTATAGGTAATTATGATTACATGGAGCATGGTGTATGAGCTAGTATGCTATAACTAGATATTATAAGATTTAATTAGAGGAAATAAGTGATTTTGGCCCCCTTTTCTGGGAAACCTGCATGTGTGGTGTATATTTGTGCTATATATAGCTGATTATGACGTGTGATGCAATAGTTGATGAAATTAATAATTGGGTACATGTTTACATTGTAATCATGTTCGAAGTGAATTAATGGGCAATAATATGATATTATTTTGTGATGAATTATATATTTTGATACGCTTACGATACAGACCAGCACCTTATAATTCTTTTATTTATGATATAACTTGGTGTATGCCTATATGTGATTTAATGAAGTAGTAAATAGCGTAGTATTCATAATGGGTGATGTTATGGAAAAATAAATAACGTGGTGCATTCGTGATATGCAATAATATGACATGTTGGTTTATATGTTAAATGACTAGGTGTATGTATATATGTGATATACTGAGATGATAATTATATCGTGGACATCAGATGTGCATCAAATGCAAGATAAAAGATAAGATGGTAAGTGCTAATTAAATGTGTTATTAATACACACGACTAAAATCAAGGTGGTAGCTATTCTTGAATTCAAAAGTGTAATGTTGTGGAACATAGTAAGATGGAAAGATGAAATGAATAAAGCTAATAACAGATGGTTTTGTTGACCAGTACCTACAGCAATCCTGGGGATTCGGGCTAGACCTCCTAATACCCAAGGACCGGCTTGGGGTGCGGTGTTTTTCCCTCCAAGCTTCGGCTGGGAGGAAGTACCAAGTTTATCTGGGAGTGCGGTGTTTTATCGCCCAAGCTATCGGCTTGAGGCCCGGTTTCCCTCGATGACAGCTGTCGCGAGGAAGTACCCAGTTTATCTGGGGTGCGGTGTTTTTCCCTCCTGGATATCGGTTGGGAGGAAGTACCTAGTTTACCTGGGGTGCGGTGTTTTTCCCTCGATGACAGACGTCGCGAGGAAGTACCCAGTTTATCTGGGGTGCGGTGTTCCCTCGCTAGTTCGGCTAGGAGGAAGACGTAGCCTCGAACGAGTAAGACTCTGTGTGAGCATCGGTCCGCGTGTTTTAATGGGCTATCGGCTTTCAGTATATTGGGATACTGTGGCTCACTGGTCGACAAACTAATAAAATAACTAAGTGTTAATAAAAATGTAAAAGTACAGAAAGCGAATTGTGAATTGTGGATGAGAAAGAAAGTAGTTGTGAATGAAGTAAATGTGAAGGAAAACGAGTTATGAGTTAGTGTATGAAAAGAAGTGATAAATGTAGTACGTGGTTAATTTAAAATGAAAATAATAAAAGAGACATGTGTTCTTATGAATAGTACGAAGTAATTGTATTATGTATGTGATCATTAAAGTAAAATACAGTTGATATGAGTTGTACCTTGGAATTGTGTCAAGGAACTACCTGCCTGCTATTTTTCTGGAAATGGTGGGAACTACTTGCCTTGGCATAATTCGCAGGGTGAGTTGGTATGATAGTGGTAATGATCAATGGAAATGAAGAATTAAGTAAAGTGAAGATGATAAGTGATTGAAGTGAATTAATAACCAAGCTATCGGCTTGAGATGTGATGTGATATTACCCAAACTGTGTGTTTGGGGTGCGGTGATTATTACCCAAGCTATCGGCTATGGGGTGTGATATGTTGTGGCCCCAGATTGTGTTTGGGGATTAAGTGAAAATGATAATAAGATTTATTGTTTATAAGAAAAAGAAATTACTAAAGTGGTATAATGAAATGGGAATGAGCTATAAAACAAGTTTTCGCTGTAATGAGTATAAGCATTCTATCAATAATGTGTTAATGATGTGATGAGATGTGAGAGCATTGCAATAAGCAATAAGATGTTATATTTGCATCATAAGATATGAATAAATGTGGTATTATGAGAATAGTAGCATTTGTAAGAAGTGATACTTGATAGGGCATAATAAAATAAATACCCGTATTATGAGATTGGTTATGAAAATGGTTATTAAGAGAGTATGTTGTATTATGAGTTGTATTCATATAAATGGTTATTAATGAAAGGAGTAATAACATCATGTAGTTATATTCATATAATGCTATTATGACTATACTTGTGGAAGAAAGAATATTTGGGTTAGAAAATTTTAAATTGAAAAGTAATGGATTGTATGTGTATTCGTACTATGCAGATGTAAAATAAGTATATTATGAAATGTGGGAAGTTATGGATAATTAAATAGTTGAATGTAGGATTGGCAAAGTATTTGATATGTCGTCGTATTGATGATGTTGTTGTGTTCAGGATTCAGGTTGCATTATCTTAACTTGGTATTTGTAAGTTGAAATTATTTTCTTTATACTATTTTAATTTGTTATTAGATTAATAACTATACTCACACCAGAAATGACTGACCCCTTAGTGTTTGGGGGGTTAGGAGAGTCTGAGGACTACCCTAGATCTTCTACTGTTACAGGTTCTCATCAGTGCAGAGGTGAGGCGTGGACTGGTAGGATGAAGTTTTATTTTAAAAATTTGTACTAATTAGTTAGGTGAATAGTAAAATTTATGATCTAAATTGTATTAGGGATGTATAAGCATGTATATTATGAGGATGAGTATAGTGTGGAGTGGTAGGGTATGTTTGTGACTCGTACCCATCACGTTGTGGAGTACCGGGTTCTGTGGTAGGTTTTACAAGGATTTTTCTAAATTTTTACCTCGTTTTTCAAAGAAATTTATAGTTTTTATTTGATATTTGATAATCCGTTATGAGTTTGGCCCCCAGAGCATTATATTATATTGCCTGTGTGTTTTTGCTCATTTTGGCCAGGGGAGCCCGTGAAATTATTGTGTATTGTGAGCTACAGAATTTAGAGCAGAATTCCGTAAGCCAATTGTGTTTCGGGGCAAAAATTACTGGGGAAACTCTGCCCAAATTTTTATTGAAATATAACTATTTTAGTTTAAGTTTAAAGTGATATAGAAATTGATAGAAATGAATTTAGAGGTTTGGTTTTCAAAAAAATAAAAATAAAATTTTTTTTGGGGCGTTACAGTACTCTGATTAAGCTCCATGCCATTAAATACGGTAGCAAAATATGGCATAAAGCTAGAAAGGCCAATAATAATTTCCTTAAAGAGGTGTTTCTATCGTCCATCGATTCCATTGATCGCTTGGAGGACATGGGACCTATCTCTGATTCCCTTTAAGCAGAGCAGGTCTCGTGTAAGAGAAGCTATGCGGATTTTCTCCATAACGACCACATTAAATGGGCTCAGCGAGCCAAGTTTCGCTGGCTTAAGGAGGGAGATGGTAACACCTCATTCTTCCACAATTTCGCATCGCACCGACAGTGATGCAATCGCATCTCTTCTATTTTTGATAATGGCAATGAATTATCTTCTGAGTCTGACATCCATGCTTCTTTCCTTCGTTTCTTTAAAGAATTGCTGGGCTCTAATAAACATCGTTCTATTCATCTAGACTGGCAGCAACTGTATGGCCAGCAGTCTCACGATCTTTCTAGATTGGAAGCACCTTTCACCTTGGAAAAGATCAGGCGGGTAGTGTTCTCTTTGAAGAGCGATTCTGCCCCAGGGCCAGACGGCTTTCCTGCTTTCTTTTTCCAACGGTTTTGGGATTTCCTCAAAGATGACCTATTTAAAATGTTCTCGGATCTGCATCAAGGGAATTTTTCCTTCGATATGATCAATTACGCGCATATAGTCCTCATCCCCAAATTTTTGGGTGCTAACTTGGTGTCGAACTTTAGGCCTATTAGCCTTCTTAATACTACCTTCAAGATCATCATGAAAGTGCTCTCTTCTCGTCTTAGTGCCATTATCCCCCCTTTGATTGATCCTATGCAATCAGGTTTTATTAAGGACCAGTTCATCCTTGATAGCGTGGCTTCGGCCTAAGAAATCATTTCTAAATGTCACAGTTCTAACTCGGAGGGTATCCTGTTAAAACTTGACTTTCAAAAGGCTTATGATAGTGTTAGCTGGGACTTTCTCCTAGAAATCCTTTTCCACCATGGTTTTGGCCCTAAATGGATTGCTTGGGTTAAATCTAGTCTTTTCGCTGGAACTTCGTCCATTATTATTAATGGAACAGAGGGCCATAAGTTTAAATGTAAGCGTGGTCTTCGTTAGGGGGACCCTATTTCTTCCTTGTTATTCGCGCTTGTCGCAGATGTGTTTAGTAAGCTGCTGCGCAATGCGTGGGAAGCTAGTGTTATTGAAGGCCTTGGTAGTTCTAGTAGTTTTCGGGGAGTGTTGAATCTTCAATACGCTGATGATACCATTATCTTTGCAAAACCCAATGGGTGCACTTTACGGAACCTGAAGTTACTTCTCTATGTCTTTGAAAATGCGTCAGGATCGGCCATTAACTTTCAAAAGTCCTCTATTATTTGCTCGGGGGTTCCCATAACCGGCAAACAGAAATTGTGCATATCTTTAATTGTGTTTCGGCCTCCTTCCCTATCACGTACCTGGGTATCCCTTTGCGATGGGGAAACTTCATAAAGCTGATTGGGTGCCGATGATAGATAAGGTGGAATCAAAACTCAACCGGTGATCTGGTAATCACCTTTCTTGTGGGGGCAGGCATATTCTTGTTAACTCCGTTCTCTCCTCTATCCCCTTATACATGATGTCCTTTTTTTACCTTCTGTCGTGGGTAATTAAGAAGATTGATTGTATTAGAAGAAATTTTTTCTGGTCAGGGTCGGATTCGTATAAAGCAGGTACTCATCTTTGCAGCTGGAAAATTATCTGCACCTCTAAGGCAGCTGGTGGTTTAGGTGTTCTGAATCTCAGACATTAAAATTTGGCCCTGTTAGGCAAATGGTTATGGAGATTTCTTAAATGTGAGCAACTGCCTTGGCGCGCATGATCTCTTCCAATTCTTATTCCCGTAATAATTTGTAGGATTTTCCCCCTTATCTTCTGCATAAATCACCGTCGTTCTGGAAAGGTATCTAGAAAGTAGCCAGTCCTTTCTAATGTGGCTTGGTTCATCAGTGCGCTTACGGCACTAGGACTAGATTCTGGATGGATTTGTGGTTTGACAACATCAAACTCGCTCATGCGTTCCCTAGCATCTTTCGGTTGGCGTCCAACCCCGATGCATTGGTGTCCGAGTATGTTATTATTATCAATAACCAAAAGTTCTGGTCTACTCCTTTCTCGAGCGCTCTTCCTCCGCCTCTTGAGATTGAGCTTCAATAGCTTTTTGATGATATTAAATTTTATACCTGGCATCATATTGAAGATTTCAAATGGAGATGGACTAGCTCTGGTATCGATTCAGTTAAATCATTCTACAACTTTCTCAATTTCAGTGGGATTGTCTCCCCAAGTGCAAAACCATTATGGAGCAGCTGTGCTCCTCTCAAATCTAAAATTTTAACCTGGCTAGCGTAGAAAAACAAGCTTCTGACGGTAGAAGTGCTTAACAAGAGGAATCTGGTGGTAGGCCAGTTGTGTGCTTTGTGCACTTCCCATCATGAGGACGCCGATCACCTTTTCCTCAAGTGTGCTTTCAACCAACCTCATTGGAAGATCACAGTAACTGCCTGGCAAGTGCCGAGTATTCCCTTCGAATTCACTTCTTGCTGGAAGTCCCAACACATCAAGAAAGAATTTAGTAATTCCTGGTTCCTTTCGATTATGGTGATTATTTAGGTTATTTGGTCCGAACGGAACAAGCATATCTTCTCGCTGTCCCTCTCTTCAATAAATAGCATCATAGATGACTTCCTTTTCTATTCCAAAATTTGTCCCTCCGGTCTTACTTTGGATCAAGTTAATACATTCTTTTTAAGTCGTCTCAATGTGGCACTTAGTAGTTTTCGCTCTAATTTTTCTTAATCATGCTGTTCTTTGGTTACTATTTTTAATTTATGTTCCCGTTTCTTTGCAGACTTGAGGTTGTAGCTTTGTGTTTGGAGCCTTCTTTTTGGTGAACCGGCTGGTTCATTTTGGATGCAAGCTTCATGGCTCGGCTTTGGCCTTTCTCCGTTTCTGTTTTGTTTTCTGGGCTGACTGCTCTCTGGCATGCAGGGGGCGGCTTTTGAAGTTGCTCCACCCATACTTTGTGTTCGTTTGTTATGGCATTCTGGTTCTTTTACTATGTTGGGGTGTTGCCCCTCTTAGGCCTGTGTGTTTTGGCACCGCTTTGGCCTCTTCTCGTTTTAACTATACTCTTGGTAATGTTCCATGGTTACTCTTTTGGTGGTTAGCTCTCTATTTTTGCTTGGCTACTGACCGGCCATGGTCTGTGTGGTTTTTTTCTCTGTGCTGCTTTGTGAGGCTTCTGTCGGTTTGGTTGGTTGTTTAGGTCTGGTTTACATTGCAGTGGAGGGGCTGCTCTTTGTTTTGCTCTCTTTATGTTTGCTTTGTGTGTTTTGCTCAGTTGGGGGTTAGGCCCTGTTTTGTGCGCTGAGCTTGGATGTTGTTTGTTGGTTGCTTGTGTGGGGGTGATGCTCTATTTGGTTGGGTGTCTCTATGCTGCAGTCAGTGAAAACGCTTTGTGTGTTTCCCTTTTCAGTGGAAACGCTTTGTGTCTCTGCACTGCAGTAAGTGGAAACGCTTTGGTTTGCATTGTAATGCTGTTCTATGTAGCATTTGCTCCTTCTCTGGTGTTTCGTTTGTGTTCTGTGTTTGGGGTTTGGCACAGAGCTGTTTTTTAGCATTTCTTGTTCTCTTTTTTGTTTGCATGTTTCGTTGCTTTCTGCAGGGTGGGAGCCTAGTTGCGGTCGGTGTGCAACTAAGCGTGTGGTAATCATTTTGTTCTCCGCTTCACGGTCCCTTCTGTTGGCCGATCGGATTGGACGTCCGGACTGCTGTTCCAGCCCTTCCTTGATCGGTTCTGGGCATTTTATTTGTTGGTTGCTTGTCATTTTGTTTGTATTTCTCTGCTTTTGCGCTTCCAGTTGGTCTCGCTGGAGGTATAGCCTTTGTTAGCTCAGCTGTGTGGGTTGTTGTTTTCCCCGCTGCGCTTTTGTCCTACCGAGTTTTACTCGTAAAATTGGGTCATTTGTAAGCTACTTTTATTTTTCGTAATATATTTGTGGGATGGAGCCGTAAGGCTCTATCCATCGTATCAAAAAAAAAAGAAATGAGTAAACATAAAAGTACATAAAAATATGAAGGACAAAATTTTAAGAAAGAAAAGTAAGTAGGACAAAATTTAAAAGATTAAGACCAAAGAAGATAGATAAAATAATAACTATGAACGCGAATTAATGGTAAAAGATTTTTTTTTTTTGAAAGAGTATTAATCGTTAAAGATGAAAGACAATATAAAGAAATACATGGAGAAGATACACATTAAAAAAAAGAGAAGGGAAAAGGTAGTCTATGTACAAAGTATCATAAATGTTAGGTCAAACTAACCAAAGCACGTGTGATACAAAAAAAAACATGCTCGCATACGATATCACATCAATGTATACGAAGAGAATACCACTAATGCAAGTACAATAACTATAACATTCATGACTCAAAACTGACACACATCTAATGTCCACCCTAATAACTGACACTCACACATCTAACGTCCACCCAAATTTTGTTCCCTATACCATGTTTAGTATTACTAATTGAAGTTTGCTCTGATACTAACTTGTAGCGTCCCGAATTTTCAATAAATAAAATTATAAATAAGTGGCACAATTTCCAGAATGAACTTCAATTGCAGTCATAAACACACTATCAAATACAAAAAAAAATTAAAACTTTTTATTACATCCTTTCTTCTTACAAAACACAGTGAAATTAAATACATTAATTACAAATCTTTACAACACATAAAATCTTCAATTTGCATTTATACTCCAAACTTTATTTATCTCGATGCAATCCATAACTGAAAACCCTGCAAAAGTCTATTGAAAGTGGGCAGGTTAGTTAAATGCAGTAACACCCCTCATTTTATAATTTCAAAACAGTCGTTTGTAATTCTTTTATTGCTATCAGATATTGGTATTACTGTTATTATTATTCATAAATATGAAATTCTATTTTATATATATTCCTTAATTTATTTATTCATCCGGTGGATTAGGTTTTATTGGATTTTATTATAAAATAGAACTATAAGGATATATAATTAATAGGAGAGTCTTTGAGGGGTTTAGAATTAATTTTCCATTTTTATTACTAATCTCACCCTCCCCATCTTTTCTTCATTTCCGTCAGATCCCGCATGCCGACCTACCCGTTCTTTTTTTTCTTTTTTTTTGGGTTTTCTATTTCCCATCATTTATTTGCCAATTTTAGAAATTTTTAGGGGGCTCTAGTTAAATTGAGGGTGCTCTTCAACATCCCGGTGTTGGTGTAACACCCCGAATTCCAATAAGACCAAATTCGAAGTTCCACAGGATCGTTACGCGTCTCTTCGTACAATTTTACAAGGAATTAAAAACCTTTATTACAATAGAGTTACATTTAAACAACGGAACCAAAATTACAACAATTACATGAATGAAGTAAAACAACTATTGAATAATTCTTTAAGCATTAATTCCTCCTTAGTCTTTTTCATTCACTTTATCCTGCATAGAAACTGTGGACATGTCAGTTCATTCAACTGACGTTAGGATATAATACATCAATTTCTCTTATTTAGAAAGCACACACTTGTCACAAAGCAAATCTACGGGGACTGTCCTATTGATGTCGTGTGTGAATATGTACATAGTCCTTTATGCAATTATTTATTTTATATGACACTAATGCGCACTTGTTCGGATTCTATGCATTCCATACTATATAGGTCCGAGGGCAAATCCTTAATCGTTCTGCATCTTGTAGGGTTTAATCCCTCGCCATGACTTAAACTATTATGGTAACTACGGTAACTATCCTAGATGTTCCATTCGTTACGAGCCCATGTCCAGCAGCCTGGAAGGGAATCCCATGTCGTGAAATGACGCATCATGCAGAGCCTATGGACAATTCAGCCTCTGTCATGGAACGATGGCACCACCCGTAGTCACCAAACACCCCACAAGCATCTCCACCGAGACAATAATTCCGGAGTAGTGTTCACGCCATGACATGACGCATCAAGTAGGCAACCTATGAATCACTCTCACACTGCCAATCCGATGACCCTCATACTCGTGTTTTTCTCTTACTTTCATCACATCTTTACTATGTATCTAATCCTTAATTATTTGAATCATGAATAAAATCAACGTTCTAGAGTTAGCACTTCCTCTATACCAATCTTAACCATCAATCAACACAACGATGCAAACTTGGTCTTTCATTTCAATATTACATCTCAAAAGAATTTATTCAAATGCTGGTATAAGGACTTAGCCACACTCTAGTTTTTAATCTCATTTCATTTTCATAAAATTGAGTATTCACACTCATGAGTTTATCCTCATAATTCATGATGATTTCCATTTCATTTTCATCCACAAATTTCATATATAAAGTGACAAATTCATTTTTTCAAACTTTACCACATTCATGATAGATTTTCACAATTCTCTTTTATTTTCATAATAACACTTTTCACTTATCAAATCAATTCACAATTTCCTTTATTTAAAATTTCCATGACACGACTCATAAAAATCTCTAAAAGAAAGTGTACTACATTTCTTTAATTACTCATAATTCTTTTTGACTAAAAATATCAATTTCCTTACTACAATGGCCTTGATTCTCATTATAGTGGGTCAAAAGGCTCATAAAAATTTCTCATAATGTCCAGGTATTTTCAGAATATGTCTAGTATTTTTTCTTAATTTTTCAAACATTTAAAACCCTTTAAAAAATCGAACTATATATATATATAAAGAAACAAAACTCCAATTTTTTTTGGCCTCAGTCGGTTTCGAACCAAGCCCAACAGACCCCCTACATGAACAGTGACGCAACTAAACCGCACCCACTAACCAAAGTGGCCAAAGTGACTAACTATTAAAGGGATAAGCTCAAATCTATTTGAGTTTGGGCTCTTGGGTTTTGTGAAAAAGTCAGATTTAAAAAAAAGAAGTCTCTGCCGAGACTCGAACCCATGCACAACAGTCCACCGAGCTACAGTAATGCTACTGTGGTGCACTCCCTAACCAGTAAGGTCACAGTGAACAACTGATATTAGATTAGTCGATTAAACTTTTGACTCGATTCTCTGTTTACTAATAATTCTTTGTATTTCAAAAGCTCTTAAACTCTTTTCTCTTCTAAATTAATTTATGAAACTTTCCAGAATACTGATTTTATTAATTAACAACACAACAGTATTTTAAAAATATTATTTTGGCATAAAAATGTGAATTTTACTTCCAATTTGCGTTGTAAGTCTATAAATTCGACATTGCCATTTATCAAGATCTCTACCAAATTCTAGTATTACAAACATCACAAAAATATTGTCTTTTACTTTTTCTTCTTTTATTTCTACAATGATCTTTAACATAGCCTCATTTATCAAACTAGTGTAACACTGAATTAATAAACACAATTCATGTATTTCAATTACTCATCAAGCCATTCACAAGCATATTCTACATTCTAACATGGTTCCAAACTCACAATTTTATTGCACATGATAATTTTACTACCATAATCATAATTTATAGCAATTACCATACAATTCATCAAGCATTCATTTCATTATCTAATTAGTTCATTTTTAAAGCCAACACATGGTTACTTTACTGGTTTCTTTAGCAATTTCATCAATCAAACCCCTAGCATGATGTATATATTAGAAGTAGAGAAATCACCCACCTATTTGGAGAAAACAAATACAAAGCTCCTAGAAATCTCCTTAAACACACGAACGGTCATTCTCCTCCTAGATTGTACCTCTATAAGAGCCTTCTCCTCCTTGTACAAGTGAACCCGAGCTCCCCTCCCTTGCACATGATGTAGGCCAGCCTCTACTTGGGAAGGAACACACACAAATGCTCTCAATCTTTTTCTCACAAAAAGCTCTCAATCTTTTTACTCACTCTTGTTTCTTTTCTTTCTTTCTTTATCAAATTTTTTCTAATGTACTACATGAAGAGAACTAAGGGGGTATTTATAATTTTTTGCAAGCAAAATAGATGGCTAGGATTGATCTAGATGGTTAAAGATTAGGGGCTAGGATGTATTAGGGAGTTGTAGCAACCACCCATGAACACAAAACTACCACTCCACTACACCAACTCACCACTTCCCCTCTCTCCATTTCCGGCCAACCCCTTATCCACACAAGGCACGTGTCTCCCATAGTACCCCTAGTTACTAGTTGTACATGATTAATTAATTAATTGTTTACAAAATTAGTCTACACTACAAGTCATGATAATTAAAAAAGAAATAAACTAGTGGGTTAAAAGTCTATGGGCTATTAATAAAAACAATTAATTAATTAGGGTGGGCTAGAATTAGAATATTAGGCCTAGAGTTTAAATAGGCTTTTGAAAATATAATAGTAGGATTAAAAAATACTTGTTCATGTTATGAAAAGAAATAATTTTCTATAAAAATTGCACATGAATTTGTACGTGCAAAACACGTAAAAATCAATAAACTCTTATTTTTAATTATAATTAAAAGTTCAGGATGTTACAACACTTCCTCCTTAGAATAGTTCCATCCTCGGAACTACACTTAAAGACTGAGAAAAACAGAACACAACAAGAAGAAAAGAAAAGAAAAGAAAAGAAGATACAAATCAAATAAAGAGCCCAGGATGATCCTTCATCATCCTCTCCTTAGATTCCCAAGTAGCCTCTTCAACCAACAGGTTTCTCCAGACTAATTTGATCACCGGTATCGTCTTGTTCCTCAAGACTTTCTCCCGATGATCCACAATCTCAACCGGATGCTCAATGTAACTCAGATCCAACTGCAAACCCTCCGGTACTTCGAGCAAATGGTGACTCGGATCTGGAATGTAACCTCTTAGCATAGACACATGGAATACATTGTGCACCTGAGACAACTCTTCCGGCAACTCCAACCGGTAAGCAGTTTTCCCAATCCGCTTCAATATCTTGTACAAGTCTATGAACCTTGGGGCTAACTTCCCACTTCTGCCAAAGTGAATCACACCTTTACTGGGTGATACCTTCAGAAAGACAAAATCACCAACCTCGAACTCAAGGTCCCTCCTTCGGTTGTCTGCATAGCTCTTCTGCCTACTCTGAGCATCCACCAACCTCTTCCTGATCAGATCGATCTTTTCAGAGGTCTGCTGTACAATCTCTGGCCCAAACATCTGCCGCTCTCTCACTTTAAACCAACAAACGGTGTTCTGCACTTCCTGCCATACAGAGCTTCGTACAGCGCCATCCCGATACTAGTCTGAAAACTGTTGTTGTAGGCAAACTCCACCAGAGCTAGATGCCTTTCCCAACTGCCTCCAAAATCTAGAACACAACACCGAAGCATATCCTCGAGAACTCGATTGACTCTCTCAGTCAGTCCATCAGTCTGAAGATGGAAGGCAGTGCTCAAATCCGTCTTGACACCCAAATCTGTCTGAAGACTCCTCCAGAAATGCGAAGTAAACCGCGCATCTCGATCAGACACAATGGTCAACGGAACATCAAAGCCTGACGATCTCTCCGACATACAGCTCGACCAACTTGTCTATAGACGAGTGAGTTTCATTGCCAAGAAGTGAGCAGACTTGGTTAGTCGATCGACTATAACCCAAATCGCATCATTTCCCTTTGAACTCTTAGGCAGAACCGTGATGAAATCCATGCTGATGTTATCCTACTTCCACTCCGGAATAGGTAACGGTTCCAATAAACCTTCAAGTTTCTGATTCTCGGCTTTTACCTGCTGACATATCTCACACCTCGCCACAAATTCAGTGACATCCCACTTCAATCCTGACCACCAAAAAAATTTCTTGATGTCCTTATACATCTTGGTACTCCCAGGATGTACAGACAAAAGAGTAGCATGTGCCTCCTGAAGAATACTCTCCCTCAATTCAGCTTGATTCGAAACACACCGCCTCTCTCCAAATCACAACACTTCATCCCTGATCTGAAACTCGGACAACCTGCTTGCATCAACCTGCTCCTTCATCTTCTAAATATCTGCATCTTCCTTCTGACTTGCTATCGTTCTTTCATTCAGTGTAAGCTGAAGCCTCAACTGAGCTAAAGATAATCCCAAGCCTTGTACAACAACTTCAGTACCAGCCCGATCCAACTCCTCTGCAAGATGCCTCTGAGTTGTAACCAAACTAGCCAGACTGCTCTTACGGCTAAGTGCATCAGCAACAACATTAGCCTTCCCAGGATGGTACTTAATCTCAGAATAAATGTCCTCGAGTACTTCCAGCCATCTCTGTTGCCTCAGATTCAGATCCTTCTGCTGATAGATGTACTTCAGCTCTTATGGTCTGTGTACATGTTCAATTTCTCACCATACACATAATGTCTCCATTGCTTTATGGCGAAGATAATCGCAGCCAACTCCAGAACATGAATTGGATAATTCTTCTCATGCGGTCTTAGTTGCCTAGACCCATAAGCGATCACTTCCCTTCTTGCATTAAGACACAATCAAGCCCACGATGTGAAGCATCGTTGTAGACATCATACTCGACACCTACTCTAGGAAAAGCTAAAATGGGAGCAATTGCCAACTTCTCTTTCACCTCTTGAAAGCTTGCCTTACATTGCTCAGTCCACTTGAAGTTCACATTCTTCTTGGTCCGACCAGTGAGCGGCACGGCTATCTGAGCATAGCCTTGGATAAACCTCCTGTAGTATCCACTTAACCGAAGAAAACTCCTGATTTCCTTCACTGTAGTAGGCCTTGTCCAATCCTTCACCGCCTCTATTTTCTGCGGATCAGTCGCCACTCCCTCCTTGGAAAGGATGTGACCTAGGAATGCCACTTCAGATTTCCAGAAATCGCACTTGGACAACTTGGCATACAACTCATGCTTCTGAAGCATCTTTAAAACCTCAACCAGATGCTCAGTGTGCTCCTCCTCTGACTTGGAGTACACAAAGATATCGTCAATAAACACCATGACGAAAGAATTAATAAACGGTCTCATAACTCTGTTCATCATGTCCATGAAGATTGCAGGTGCATTCGTCACTCCAAATGGCATAACTAAGAATTCATAATGCCAATGTCGAGTTATGAACACAGTCTTATGCACATCTTCAGTCTTCACTCAAACATGATGGTATCCTGATCGAAGATCTATTTTGGAGAAAACAACTGCTCCTTGTAGCGATCGAACAGGTCATCAATTCGGGAAATAGGATATTTGTTCTGAATAGTGACTTTATTCAGCTCTCGGGAATCGATGCACATCCTCATCGAACCATCCTTCTTCTTTACCAACAGCACCGGTGCTCCCCACAGTGACGCATTCGGTTGAATAAAGCTTTTCTCCAACAGTTTCTCAATCTGCCGTTAGATCTCATCCTGCTCCACAAGCGCCATCTTATACGGTGCCTTGGAAATGCGTGCACTCCCTGGCTGAATAGTGATGCTGAACTCTACATCACGATGCGGGGGTAACCAGGTCAAATCTTCCAAGAATACAGTCGGGTAATCCCGAACTACTGGAATTTGCTGCACCTCTACAGGAACCTTCTTCTTACTGATAGCTGCCACCAAAACTGAACATCTCTTCTTCCTATGGAAAGTGACTTCAGGACCCCCTAGAACCTTCACTGTTACTTCCTTGGTTTTACACTCGATGTTCGCACTGTACATCGACATCTAATCAATGCTAATGATAACATTGACCCCCAAAACATTCAGCTCAATCAGATCAATCCCGAAAATTCTGTCTCCAATCACGATCTCATAGTCCGCATAGTACCGATCAGTGGTTAAAGTCTCCCCTGATGGAGTAGCAACTACTAAGTCCTTTACCTGGAAAGATCTTCGGTTCAACTCTCAAGACTTTAGCAAATTTAGGAGATACAAAAATATGAGAGGATCCAATATCGAATAAAACAACAACTTTCTTTCCATTTAAATAAAGTTCTCCGGTTACATAACGCACACTCGTTACATAACAGTTTACTAAATAAAGTAGGGAAAAGAGAACAACAGAAAAACACTTCTAAACATCTACCCTCGTACCAGTGATGATGTGATCCACCTCATCAGCATCAGCCTCAGTCAAAGCGAATACTCGCCCTTACTGGTATGGCTTCTTCCCAACCTGCTGCGTTGGCCCATTACGGACGACATCTCGCAGCTTAGGGCAGTGAGATCAGTAATGACCTGTCTCTCCACAATTGAAAGAAGTCACCACAGGTGGTCTCACCCAACCATTTTCGGGTCTCTCGGCCACATTGACAGCGTTCGCCCCCAGTATGTTTGAACCTTTGAGTCGACGGCTGCCCTCTGACATGCCCAGAAACTGCGGGCCTCTTCCTAACTTGCCAATTGCTCCACCGGTTCTGAGCAGCATGAAACTGCTCCATATCTTCCTCCGTAGCTGCAGCTCGCTTGACCAACTTATCAAACCCCCTGATACCAAGGGGTATCTTGGATCTCAGACTTGGCCTTAATCCGAGGTCGAACTTTCGATCTTTCTTCGCCTCGTCCATCACAAGTTTGGGTGCATACCTCGAGAGCTGAGTAAACCTTGTCTCATACTTTCTAACCGACATATTGCCCTGTTGCAATGCCAGGAATTCCATAGCCTTCTTCTCCTGGACATCAGACGGAAAATAGTGACTGCGGAACTCTTTCAAGAATTCCTCCCAGCCAAGAACAACATCTCTCATCATCCGCTTCATGGACTGCCACCAAATAGCTGCATCCTTCTCGAACTGTAGTGCTGCCAACTTCACCTTGCTGGCTTCCGGAGTTTCCAAGACTTCAAAGATAGTCTCAACCAGCCTGATCTAATTGTCAGCCGCATCTGGGTCTTACTTCCCCTCAAACACGGGTGGTTTCATCCTTTTGAATGATTCCACGAGTTTGATTGCCTCAGGTACTGGATTTTCAGGCATCTTCTCTGGTTCTGATTCATGGCAACGACGTTGAGGGTCAGATAGACTCTCGCTAAATCCGTTTCCAAATCATGCCATTCTCCGCTTCTAGGTCTTCTTCCAGCCTTATTTTGATGCAAAAGATCCATTAAATCCAAAGTAGAAAACATGAATTTAAATAAACTCTTCATTTCATTGAATTCAAACTTTGTACATTCAAATTCAAAATATTTCTGACATCAAATGAAAGCAGTAAGAATATACAACATTCTAGTTCCTACAGTTCCTCTTGTCTTCTCGAAGCTCTTCCCGTAGTTCCGCCACTTCTTCCTTCAGTGTATCATACATGTTCTTTCTCTTCTCAATATCCCAAATACGATGACTAAGAGTTGCAATATCCTTCTTGCACTTTGCACACTAGGCCTACAGTAGCTCTGCTCTCTCCCTCTCAGTCTCCACCTGTCTCTGAATAGACACAATAAGACTGCTCAGAACTAGCTCTTCCTCGTCGGAAGAATCATCAGATGAATCTAGAGGCAGAGTGATCCATCGGGACTCAGGCCATTCCTCCTCAAACTCCTTGGGATCTTCTTCGTCGGAATCAGCTTGTCTGGGGTAGTAGTCTTCTTTGATTATGTGCCAATCATCATCGCCAGCTGGGTTGAAGTGGTTTGCCATCTTAGGGAAAAGAGAAGAAGAAGTATAAATCATAGAGTAACACAAATGTAAGTGACTTACATTTAAATCTCTATACTCAACACACACTCTAATGTCTACTCAGGGTGTCGTTCCTTATAAATTTGTACTACTTGGAAGCGTGGCTCTGACACCACTCTGTAACACCCCGAATTCTAAATAAGACCAAATTCGAAGTTCCACAGGATCTTTACACTTCGCTTCATACAATTTTATAAGGAATTAAAAACTTTTATTACTTAGAGTTACATTTAAACACCGGAAGCAAAATTACAACAATTATATGAATGAAGTAAAACAACACTTGAATAATTCTTTAAGCATCAATTCCTCCTTAGTCTTTTTCATTCACTTTATCCTGCATAGAAACTGTGGGCACGTCAGTTCATTCAACTGACGCTATGATATAATACATCAATTTCTCTTACTTAAAAAACACACACTTGTTAGAAAGCAAAGTTACGGGGGCTATGCTATTGATGTCGTGTGTGAATGTGCACTTAGTCCTTAATGCAATTATTTATGTTACATGACACTAATGCACACTTGTTCGGATTCTATATATCCCATACTACATAGGTCTGAGAGCAAGCCCATAATTGTTCTTCATCTTGTAGGGTTCAATCTATCGCCATGACTTAAACTACTACGGTAACTATGGTAACTACAGGTAAGTATCCTAAATATTTTATGAGTTACAAGCCGATGTCCAGACAGCCTGGAGGGGAATCCCCCGTCGTGACATGACGCATCATGCCGAGCCTATGGACAATTCGATCTCCGTCATGGAACGATGACACCACCCGTAGTCACCAAACACCCCACAAACGTCACCACCGGGAAGATAATTCCGGAGTAGTGTTTATGTCATGACATGACGTATCAAGCGGGCATCCTATGAATCACTCTCACACTGCCAACCAGATGGCCCTCATACTCGTATTTTTCTCTTACTTTCATCACATCTTCACTATGTATCTAATCCTTAATTATTCAAATCATGAATAAAATCAACGTTCTAGAGTCAACACTTCCTTTATACCGGTCTTAACCATCAATCAACACAACGACCCAAAATTGGTCTTTCATTTCAATATTCCATCTCAAAAGAATTTATTCAAATGCCGGTATATGAACCTAGCCACACTTTAGTCTTTAATCTCATTTCATGTTCATAAAATTGAGTATTCACACTCATGGGTTTATCCTCATAATTCATCTTGATTTCCATTTCATTTTCATGCATAAATTTCATATATAAAGTGACAAATTCATTTTTCAAACTTTACCACATTCATGATAGATTTTCATAATTCTCTTTTCTTTTCATAATAACACTTTTCACTTATCAAATCAATTCACAATTTTCTTTATTTAAAATTTCCATGACACGACTCATAAAAATCTCTAAAAGAAAGAGTGCTACTTTTTTTTAATTACTCAATAATTCTTTTTGACTAAATATATCAATTTCCTTACTAAAATAGCCATGATTTTCATTATAGTGGGTCAAAAGGCTCATTAAAATTTCTCATGAAGTCCAGGTATTTGCAGAATATGTCTAGTATTTTTTCTTAATTTTTCCAACATTTAAAACCCATTAAAAATCGAATAATATAAAAAAAACAAAACTGCAAATTTTTTTTGGCTTCAGTAGGTTTCGAACCAGGCCCAACAGACCCCCCACGTGAACAGTGACGCAAATAAACCGCACCCACTAACCAAAGTCGCCAAAGTGATAGGCTCAAATCTATTTGAGTATGGGCTCTCAGGTTTTGTGAAAAAGTCAGATTTTAAAAAAAGAAGTCTCTGCCGAGACTCAAACCCAAGCACAACAAGCCGCCGAGCTACAATAACGCTACTGTGGCGCACCCCCTAGCCAGTAAGGTCACAGTGAATAACTGATATGAGATTAGTCGATTTAATTTTTTACTCGATTCTCTGTTTACTAATAATTCTTTGTATTTCAAAAGCTCTTAAACTCTTATCTCTTCTACATTAATTTATGAAACTTTCCAGAATACTGATTTTACGGATTAAATCTTTATCAACTAAAATTAGTATTCTTATGTTCTTGATAATCTCTAGGTTATAATCTTAAAACTCAATATTTAATACACAATCCATTATAATACAACAAGTTCATAAATCAAGATGAGTTCTTCTACGTGTCTAACATCAATAACATTCTTTCTCTTTTTAACATGATAATCACAATATCAATGGAATTCTAATTCCATGAAAAAAAATATCAATACCACATTCATTCCTCAAGCATACATCCATCAAAATTTGTAATTAATTCTAATTAAATCAGCGAATTATCTTATAAAAATTGTAACTTTTTAATCAACCAAGCAATGAATTTGCGTGTATTCAATGGTCTACAAATTATCATAACAAATACCCATCAACTATTATAAACTCCATGATCATACAAGTACTTTTCGTAATTCAAAACAAGCTCTTTCATGCATCATTAATCTTTAACATCAATAAATAATTTATACATGGTAATCACATCTCAATCATGGTTCTTATTCATGAAGATGTTATTTGACTACTCATTCATTGAGAATTATCCTCTAATAGATCTACATCAAGTTTTATAGTCATGCAAGATCTTAATATATATCATACTTGATCAATCATCATATTTTACAAGCATATAACAAATCAAGAGATAAGAAGTACCACCCACCTAAAAAAAGATCAATTGAAGCGTAAAAATAACAAGAAAGAAAAGCTCCTCTTCCTCCTTGCGACAATTCAAAGATCCAAGCCTCCAAAACTCAAAGAATGATAAAGAAAATAATATTTTTTGTGAACTAATGAAAAAGAAATGGCTGCTGATGTACAGATATAGGTCGGGATATGTTTTTTAGGGTTTCTACGAAGATTTTACAAAAATATCCCATAAGAAAATAAGTCTTTCCATATAGATCTTTCCAAATCAATTAGTTAAAACAAATCAATTAGGGTAATATTTAATCTCCCCTAACCACTCCTATTTGACCGGCCCCTCATGTACAGCCCAGAAATTTAAATTTTCAAAAATTTGCGTCTGAGTGGCAATATTATGCAAAATTCTTTCACTTTGAAATATTTGCAAACATGACATAAATTATTCATAAAGTTCCAGAAAATTTAGAATTATTATCTACTAATAAAGATTATATTTTTCAAATGAATTTGTTGACCAATAAAAATATTTACGATAAAGTCTCCAACAATCCAAAAATTGCATAAATATATATAACTCAATAAAATCAAATCAAATAAAATTAGAGGAAAAAAATCTCTCCCTCCAATCTTTCACCTGTCAAAACCGGCCTACCAAAATAGGCCAAGCAAAATTTGAATTCGAATTTATCTCCAAATGACATTTTGCACAAAAACCATTTTCTTTCAAAGTATTTACAAAAATAGTTTCTTTATTAAGAAAAATCCCAAATTTTAGAATATACCTGATTATAAATAGGAGAATTTATTCAGAAATTCAAAAGTGGAAATTTGTACTTGAAAAATATTTACACGTGTAAAAATGTCAATTTTAGAAAAATTCAAAATAAAAAATAAATTTATTAAAAAATTAGTTATTAATTCAAAATATTGTATTAAAAATTACGGGGCATTACATTCTTTTATTTGAATTTTCCTATTCTTTGAACACAATTATACACAATCTGATATTCAATTCTCATCTAAATTCTCCCAAATCATCATTTTTATTTGTAGCTATTTTCAAATTAATATAGATTTTAGCCCGAATTTTATTCCATTCTATAATCTTAATTTTGTCTTCTTGATTATGTATTTTAACACAAATTTTATTTTTCTTATTTGGTTAATTACTTATATTCCATCCCAAACCAAGTCCAATTTTATTATTTGACTATTTATAAAGTGTGAGACCATAAACTCATTTTTTAAATCCATTTCATATATATATTATCTTATAATTATTTTGAAACTCAAATAAACCTTGTTTTCTTAAACTCAATTGCATCCATTTGCTCACTCAATTATTTTTAGAACCCATAAATTATATTTTAGTAGTAATCGGTTATTTAACTAATATTTATTATTGATTATTTTTTTAAAGCCCAAAACTTCATTCTATTCTTATATATCTTTTTATTGGTTTTAACCCAATTTTATAAACCCTATAACCCGTTAACCCAAACCGGTTAGCCCACATATTAATCCCCTATATATATTAATTTTCTAATCCCTAATAATATTAAACTAATCTCTTCTCCCACCGTGAGCCGCTCCCGACCCCTTCATCTCCTCTGTTTCGATCCCGCAACCCCGAGCGCCCTTGACTACCTGCTGGCACCATCGACCACCACCTAATCACCCTCATCAAACTCCACCGCTACTGTAACCCATCACCGTCGAAGCCTTCGTCTCACTTCCGTCGACCCCCGCTCATCCCCCATTCGCTATCGACCTCGCCCTTGTTGTTTCCGCTCCCTGCCACCAACCGCTCCACCATCTCCTGCAACCCTCGTCACCTGAGCACCACCCTCTTCATCCACCAGCGACTTCAACAGCCTGCATCCCATAGTGGACGCCTTGCTTTCACTGTCCTCTTGTGCTGATTTCGCCCCGCACCACCACTTGCAGCTCTCTTCCATGTTCGTTGTCGCCGTCGTCTCGTGTGTTGCCGTTGTCTCCTTCGGTCGTTGTTGTTTGTCTTGCTGCGGTGCTGCCGTATCTTGCGGTTGTTTTGTGTGCCACCGTGTGTTGCCTGTGCCATCATTGTTATTGTCGTCTCCACTGTCATCCGGACTCTCGTTCCCGTTATTCTTTCATATTCGGAATCATCATCTATAAGGCAAGTTTCCCTTGAACTAGTTTATTATTCTTGTTCAAGAATTTCTTTGATCTCCGCAAGTAGTTCCTCTTTCAATTGTCATATTTTAATTGTTTGATACACTTCAAAGAGACTATTACAGATTCATCAGGTGAAATCAAGTAGTAGTTTTCTTTTTGTGCCATTCACTTGATTCAAACCCAAGTCTTGTTATACATCTTCATATGCATACACGGTACGAATACATCGATTAGAAGCATGTTATATAGAATGCTCTTTCGATTGAATTTGATGTTCATGCTATGATTAACAATAATTTGTCCTTTTAACAGTAGAAATACACCCTTATGACTGAGTATAATTTCCTGTTAATTATTGCTAGGAAGTCATATGCATTTGTATTTCATTTTGTTACTAATTAGTAATAATCTACTTGTTGACCTGCTGTTTATCCCATATTATTTTGACTTTTTGACTCGGTTGCTTTTATATTTAAGAAAAACTTATAAACAACATTTGTAGCCCTTTGAATCTATTTTCCATAACTTTTTACGGATCTAAATTCTGATTTAAAAACTGTTAGTTATCATATTTTTAGTACTGCTAGGTTTTAAATTTACAGAGTCGAGCTTGTACATGAAATCAGTAAAGAATGAGTTTTACACTTAGCTATCGTATTTATAATATATCTTGTTAATATGCATTGGAACCGACAGGGAGTCTAATTTCTAGAACCCCTGGCAGAATCTGATTTTCTTTCTTGTAGCAACGGAAAAGTTGGTTTTTGTACAACAATGTCTTCCCCTCCAGAATGTGTGTTTTGTTTTTTTAAGTATAAGCATGTTTGATTTTGCATCTAGTGAATAGGATTAGTTATACCATGCATTGCATAGTCTTGACACCTCCACTTGACATCGCCTTGATATTTTTGTACCCATTGCATGTCAACATTTGAGTATAATAAAATATTAACAAGCTGGGTATTAAGGGTCGACTTAGTAGTGAACAATCGGAGACTGTAATCAGGATGGACCCCTTGTTTTTGATTGATTATTGTTATCAGTGTTCTAAAAAAGGCCTAGGCGGCGCCTAGGCGCTAGGCGGCCGCCCTACGCCTCGATTAGGGCCTAGGCATTTATGAAAATCAGAAATGGGTTCTAGGCGGCCAAAATCGGACCTAGGCAGCGTTTAATCGGTCTAGGCGGGTCTAGGCGGACTAGACCCGCTTAGGCCTTAAGTAATTTTTAAAAAAAAGTTAAAAAAACCCACCGCTGTCGCCTTAAGTAATTAAAAAAAAAGTAAAAAAAAACCCACCGCTCTCACTTTCTCCTCCTAATAAAATTTAAGCATATCTTTAGTCTTTTTATCTTGCATAATTTGACATGTATTCGCACTCTCACAGCAATCATGTTAAAACAAGTATGGACTTTAATATCATTAACACAGCCAAATAAGTGAAGTTATGCACCAAAGGGGGAAGTTTATAAGAAGTATCATGTGCCAACAACTTCAAGGCTCAATCAGTCTGCCAGATTATAAGTAGTATGCTTTTCCTCATTAGTGGAGCTATTTATTCATTTTGTATTTTCAGCTCCTAAAATGTCACCCAGATCTACATATCTTTCCAAAGCAATCTATGGATGGCCAATCCACTTAGTATGGGACAACATGTCATGAGATGGGAGGAAGTTATCTGATTTAATTGTGGTTATTAGTTAAAGCTGTTCATCGTTATCGAGCATATCATGAGATCATCTATCAACTTTACATTTATTCTCTCTTTAGAACTTGTATTCTTTTATGAGTAGCCACAATGTGGTTTACATCGGATATGGAGAAGATAGAGTCCTCATGTTCACCGATACAATAATACACCGATTCGACTATGTGAAGCCCATCCTACAATTGCAAAGAGAAAAAGTTCAATAGTAAGAATAAGCAGCAATAAAGAGTAAAAAGGGGTAACAACAAAATAAACCCAAAAGATCGATAAATAAATAAATAAATAAATAAATAAATAAATAAATTAAAAAAACCGCCTGTCGCCTAGCCGCTTTATCCCCGATTACAAGGTCTAGGCACTAGGCCCCCATCGGCCTCCCGACTACTGCCTAGCGCTTTTTAGAACATTGATTGTTATTGATGGTGGATTATTGATTTTTAATCATTGATTATTGTGTCGAGTACACGATCTGTTGAGTTCACCGCTATAGTCTAAATGATCACTGTATGCATGCACCGAACCTGTGATATGTGACACAGTATTATGTGCATTAGATAGGATAATGAAAGACTAATAAACTTAGACTGACACTTTCATTCTTGATCATGATTATTATTATTGACCTTGAATTATTGATCGCAGTCATTGATTATTGCATCGTTAATTCTAGACCTTGAGTTTTATTATCATCCCTTGTTATTGATCTTGACTTTGATCTAGTTCATCATTTCTTGGTATACCATGTTTTCTTACTTCTTTGCATCTTACTACTTGTTGTCCATAACTTGCTCTAACGGACAATTTTTCCCACTTCTAGTTGATGAGTTACAGGTATAGCAGAAAATTTGACTAAAGGACTTGGTGAGCAAACCTTCTGAAGAATGGATTTGAATCATTAGACTGATATAGTTATTTCATTTTTATTTGTTTATTTTATTATTTTCGTCGTATTTTGTATTCTGGGCTTGTATGACATGCAGTTTACTTTTCTCCCAAATGTTGGATAATATTTTGTGAATTTATTTCATGATTATTTATATTTTATTCATTGTTTATGTTGTTCTCTATTTCTTGCGTAGTTGTGATCTTTTGTGTATTATTTAGTTAATGTCACGCGCCGCTTCCTAAAAACACGAAACACAAGCACGTGACATTGACCCAGCGAATGACTTGTGTCATCCATAAGCTGTTATTGTTCAACTCAACAATATGTACAAGAATCCGACACAACCACACATGCATATAAGAACAATCACATGAATAACAAAACGAATTAAAACATGAAATAGCAATAAGATAACCAAATCTGGAAAAAGTAACAATTCTGGGTCAAATGCCCATAATACAATAAAATAATAATATTCAATGATTTAGGTCTCCATAACATAAATGATAAATAAATAAGCGACGATGCTATCAATTCCTTCAGCGGTGTTGTTCTCTCAATCCATCAGGCAATTCTCCTTGATTACCTGTAATCTGTTCATCTAAAAAGAGAGAATAATATGTCCTTAGAGCAAGTCATGGATAACAAGTTGTTTAAAGCAGTGAAATAATGGCAATAACGATATAACAATGAATTCAATGACTTAATATGATCGATAGTAATGAACGGTGGCGATGCAATACGCAATAACGATGGTCAATAACAATAACAATAAACAATAATAATAACGGTAAATAATAACGATGACAATATGCAATGATGATGCGATGACAGTCTTTAGTGCATTATTCAATTTAGTCCTAACCATTGCACGTACTACTGCGTCTCATTCCACAGGTTCGATGCATCCAAACACTTTCGTTTAGACTAAGGTGGTAGATTATATCCATCATGTAACACCCCGTGTTAAGAATATATATATATAGGAAAATCTTCTATTGTGCACCATCCCTCTGTGTGCACTCGTGTGCACTCGGCCTTCCCGCCTTCGTATCACCGATCCGAACCATTAACATTGATCTACACATCTAAATTAGTCTAAATATGTGAAATCAAATCATTTTAAATTAATTTGTCCATCCATCACGTGTCTATAAAAAACGATGATTTTCTACCATACAATTTTTTAACACTTTAACGGATGGGCAAATGAATATAAAATGATTTGATTTTACATATTTAGACTAATTTAGATGTGTAGATCAATGTGAATGGTTCGGATCGTCAATACGAAGGCGGGAAGGCTGAGTGCACATGCTGTGTGCACCATAGGTGGTGTAACACCCCGAATTCCAAATAAGACTGAATTCGAAGTTCCACTGGATCTTTACACTTCATTTCGTACAATTTTTCAAGAAATTTAAAACTTTATTTACAACAATGCTTACATCAGAGTCTTTCACATCAACACGCAGCGGAATAAATAAAATACAACAATAATAAATGTACAATTGTAACAACTTTAACATTTAAATAATCATCAGTAACAAATCATCTTTATTTCTTCTTGTAAACTCCAAGTCCTGCATATAAAACTGTGGGTACATTAGTTGCTTACAACCGACAAAATATTATACACGGCCATCCTCGCTATGCCGAATAGTATAACGATTCTTAAATACTTTAACACACCACAAACTTGATCACAAACAAAGCTACAAAGGGACTATCCTATTGATGTTGTGGGTGTTGTGCACTTAATCCTTAATGCAGTTATTTATATTACATGACACTAATGCGCACCTGTTTGGATTCTATGCATCCCATACTACATAGATCCGAGGACAAGCCCTTAATCATTCTTCATCTTGTAGGGTTCAATCCCTCGCCATGACTTAAACTACTACGGTAAGTATCCTAGATGTTCTATGAGTTACGAGCTCATGTCCAGTCAGCCTTAAGAGGAATCCCGCGTGATGACACGACACATTGTGTAGAACCTATGGACAATTTAGCCTCCGTCATGGGACATGACACCACCCACAGTCACCAAACACCCCACAAGCGTTGCCTGTACAAACTCCTGGAGATGTATCCACGTCATGACATGATGCATCGTGTAGACAGCCTGTGAATACTCTCATGTCGTAGCTCCGAGGCCCTCATACTCATATTTTTCTCTTACTTTCATCACATCTTCACTATAGTGTAGTCCTTACAATTTCAGTTTGTTTGAAAGAAAATCATCACAACCTAGAGCTAGCTTATCCTACCGAACTTAAAACAAAACAAAAGAGACAGTCAGCCTACATTGCTACTTCTCAAGAGACGCTCAACCCACACTGGTTAGCTCTCAAATTCATCAACCCACACTGGCTATCTTTTTCTAGAGAACACAATATGTCATATTCAATCTCATTAAGAGAAAAATCTAATTTCAATCCAAATATTCATCTCTATTTAATTAAACAAGAGTCACAATCTTCATTATAAAAATCACTTCTAATTCTTTTAATCGATAAACTCGAGTTCTTTAACAATATTTAATGAAAAATCCTCTTTCAATACTCCCAAAACATCTCAAATGGTGTAGAAATAATTTTCATGAAGTCCACATATTTTTAGAAAAATAATAGAATTTTTTCTGAAATTTTATCTCATTTAAAACCCTCAAAAACATTAAAAAAATCAAAAGAAAAAGAAAAGGCCACACCAGGTTTCGAACCCAGAACCTGAGCCCAAACCCGCCGGATGAACAGTAACAGCACGAAGGTGGACCAGAAGACCAGTTAGGCCAAGCTGTCAAATTGACACATGAAGAACTTAATATATATATATATATATATATATATATATATATATATATATATATATAGTTCTGTCTCTCGGTATTGAGTCAAAATCATATTTGAGAAAATAAATTTTCTGGAGAGACTCGAACCCAAGACCAGTAGCTCCACCGAGCTACAGTAACGGTCTTAAAACACACCTAAAGACCAACTTGTCTCTAGTGACTAACTGTCACAAAATGAGTTGGGTTTCTCAAACTCCAACTTTCTGTTTATAAATAATCTTTCATATTTCAAAACACTTTAAACTCTTTTCTCTTCTAAATTATTTCCTGAAACTTTCCAGATTACTAATTTTATATATTTGTAACAAAACAGTATTTAGAAAATATTATTTTGGCATTAAAACATGAATTCTCCTTCTAAATTGTGTTCTAGATGTATAATTTTAACATTGCAATCTATCAAGATCTCCACCAAATTCTAGTATTACAAACATCACAAAATTATTGTCTTTTACTTTTTCTTCTTTTATTTCTACAATGCTCTTTAACACGGTCGCATTCATCATACTAGTATCACAATAAATTTAATGAGCACAATTTCAATTATTTCAATTACTAGCCATTCACAAGCATATTTTACATCTAGCATGGTTCCAAATTTATATTTCCATAGAAACATGATAATTCTACTACAACAATCATAATTCATTGCAATTATATCAAAGTGATGCAATCTACAAATTAACATACCAATCACAATTTAACAACTAAACTATATATTATCTAGCATGCAAATCTACTCCTACATTAGAAAGGATTTTAGAATCACCCACCCAAAATTGAAGAATTTTGATGTACCAAATGAACTCCTAGAATAAGAAGCTCCTAGAAACTCCGCTGCGTCTCCTCGAATTCCGCGCACAAGAAAACTCCTCATCTTGACAAAGCAAAGACAGCAAGAGCACCAACTCCATCTTCGGTCAATGTAACAACAAGACAATACCTTCCTATATATGCACATATATATAATTATATATAATATATGTATGGAACATGATATAGGTGTACATAGGTGGAGTACAACAGTGGGCAAGTGCTGGATTGGGGCTCAGAAATGGCAGGCGAGGAAAATAGGAGGGGAAAAGAATGGGTATGAGTATATATACATTTGTATATATGTATACACACATTTCATGGTGGAATTTAGTGGGGAAGGAAAATAGGGAAGGCTCTGGATTTGGCTGGGGGTTTTCGGCAGAGGTAATGAGGAATAAGGAGGATGATGAGGAGGATGTGTATTAAGGATTGTTATATAGGAGATTATAGGAGTAGTTATTAAAACCACATCCCATGAACACCACTAACCCACTCCATAATTCAAAAATTGAATTTCCCCCCACTCCAAAATAAACAGCCGGGCTACCACTATGGAGTGTGCACATCGCACGTGTGCACGTGCCCGTGCTTTGTGTACACTGCAAAATAAATTATTTATTTAATATAAACAAATATTTATGTATGTAATATGCATAAAAATTAACTTAAAAATTATAATTTTCATGCACGATTAAAACAGACACACACTCTTCATGAAATTAATTTTCAAAAAGAATACGTCCAAATACGCGCACCGAAACATGTGTGTCGCACGTAAAATATCAAAAATACAAAATTCGACGTTATTAATGGAAAATTATTAAAATATAATTTAAATAAAACATAAGAAAAATATATTTATTAATTTTTATATATTCCACGATGTAATCACTACGTACATAGAAAACACGTGCATCACACGTATAAATTATTTTAAATCAAAATGAGAGAAAAATGAATTTTTGTTCATAAAAAGAATTCAAATACGAAAAATAAATATTTATTACACATAAAAAATCTTACACGTAGCGGTGGAAAATACGTAATCGATACGTGCATCGATAACACGGAAAAGGCACGTAAAAATATAGAGATTGAAATATTGAATTTGAGTTGACACAATAAGATAAAAGCAATACGGAAAATATATAAATAGTCGGAATCCAAAATACGTAATGAAACACGTTATAAATATTACCAGTAACGGTACAAAATACACGTACGTAACACACGAGAGCAAAATTGTCATTTCCAATTTTGTGGGGTGTTACACTCTCCTTACCTTATAACAGTTCTGTCCCCAGAACTCACTAGGGTAAAAGTTGTATTTTTTACACGCCAAAAAAAAATCATTATTGTACATAGAAACCTCTATCTTCTGTAATATAAATGTAATATAAAAATAAGCAAAGTGGAAGAATAAGACAAACTCTATATATGAAAACTTTAAGACAAACCTCTATCTTCTGCGGATCAGTTGTCACTCCCTCCTTAGAAAGGATGTGGCCTAGGAAAGCCACTTCAGATTTCTAGAAATCACACTTGGATAACTTGGCATACAACTCCTGCTCTTCCAGCTTCTTCAAAACTGCTGCCTGATGTTCTGTGTGCTCCTCCTCCGACTTGGAGTACACAAGAATAACGTCGATAAACACCACGACGAAAGAATCAATAACGACCTTAGAACTTTGTTCATCATATGCATAAAAATTGCAGGTGCATTCATCACTCCAAATGGCATAACTAAGAATTTGTAATGCCCGTGTCGAGTTTTGAACACAGTCTTATGCACATCTTCAGTCTTCACTCGAACTTGATGGTATCCCGATCGAAGATCTATTTTGGAGAAAACAGCTGCTCCCTGTAGACAATCGAACATGTCGTCAATTCCGAGAATCAGATACTTATTCTGAACAGTGACTTTATTCAGCTCTCGGTAATCGATGTACATCCTCATCGAACCATCCTTCTTCTTTACCAACAGCACCGGTGCTCCCCAAGGCGATGCACTCGGTTGAATAAAGCCTTTCTCCAACAATTCCTCAATCTGCCGTTTGATCTCATCCTGCTCCACAAGACCATCCTATACGATGCCTTGGAAATAGGTGCACTCTCCGGTTGAATAGTGATGCTGAACTCCACATCACGATGCGGGGGTAACCAGGCAAATCATCCAAGAACACAATCGGATAATCCCGTACCACATGGATTTGCTGCACCTCTATAGGAACATCCCTCTTGCAGATAGCTGCCACCAGATCAGAACATCTCTTCTTTCCTTGGTAAGTGACTTCAGGTCCACCTGGAGCCTTCACTGTTACTATCTTGGTCTTGCACTCGATGCTCGCACTCTTTAACGACATCCAATCAATGCCAATGATAACATCGACTCCCAAGACATTCAGCTCGATCAGATCAATCCCGAAAATTCTATCTCCAATCACAATCCCCCAGTCTGCATAGAACCGATCGGTGGTTAAAGTCTCCCCTGACGGAGTAGCTACTCCTAAGACCTTGCCTAGAAATATCTTCGGTTCAACTCCCAGAACTTTAGCAAACTTAGGTGATACAAAAATTTGAGAGGACCCAGTATCGAACAAAACAACAACCTTCTTTCCATTCAAATAAAGTTCTCCTGTTACATAACACACACTCGTTACATAACAGTTCACTAAATAACGAAAAAAAAAAGACAACAGAAAAACACTCCTAAACACTCCCACTCATACCAGTGATGACGTGATCCACCTCATCAGCGTCAGCTTCAGTCAAGCCCAATACTCGCCTTTGCTGGTACGGCTTCTTCCCAACCTGCTGCGTGGTCCACTACGGTTGACACTCTGCAGCTTGGGACATTGAGATTTGTAATGTCCCGTCTCACCACAGTTGAAACAAGTCACCATAGGAGGTCTCACCTAAGTATTTCCCGGGTCTTCCTACCACCTTAACAGCGTTCACACCCGTAGGCTTGAACCTTTGAGCCGGCGGCTGTTCCCTGACATTTCCAGCAACTGCGGGCCTCTTCCCGACATTCTATTTGTTCCTCCGATTCTGAACAACGTGGAACTACTCCATATCCACCTCCGTGGCTACCGCTCGTTTGACCAGCTTGTTAAACCTCCTGATACCAAGGGATATCATCCTGGATCTCAGACTTGGCCTCAGCCCATGCTCGAACTTTCGAGCCTTCTTCACCCCGTCCATCACCAGTTCGAGTGCATATCTTGAGAGCTGAGTGAATCTAGTCTCATACTCCCTAACCGACATGCCGCCCTGCTGCAGCGCCAGAAACTCCATGGCTTTCTTCTCCTGGACGTCTGAAGGAAAATAATGACTATGGAATTCCTCGAAGAATTCACCCAGCCAAGAACAATACCTCCCATCGTCCGCTTCATCGACTACCACCACATCGCCGCATCCTTCTCGAACTGCAGCACCGCCAACTTCACCTTGCTGCCCTCCGGAGTCTCTAAGACTTCGAAGATAGTCTCTAACTATCGGATCTAATTGTCAGCCATGTCAGGGTCTGACTTTCCCTTAAATACTGGTGGTTTCATCCGCTTGAATGATTCCACATGTTTGATTGCTTCGGGTACTGGATTCGCAGGTACCCTTTCTTGATTCTGATTCATGGCAATGGCATTGAGTGTCTGATAGACCCTCGCTAGTTCCGTTTCTAAGTCCAGACCTTCACCATTTCGAGCTCCTCTTCAGCCATATTCTGATGCAAAAGACCCATTAAAATTCGAAGTATAAAACATGAATTTTAAATCAACTTTCATTTCATTGAATTCCAAACATTATACATTCGAATTTAAAATATTTTTGACATCAAAAGAAAGTAGTAAGAAGATACAACAGTCTAGCTCCTACGGTTCCTCTTGGCTTCTCGAAGCTCTCCCCGTAGTTCCTCCACTTCCTTCTTCAGTACATCATACATGTTTTTCCTCTTCTAGAGTTCCCAAACACGATGATTGAGAGTTGCAATGCTCTCCTTGCACTTTGCACACTATGCCTGCAGCTCTGTCCCTCTGAGTCTCAACCTGCCTCTGAAGAGACACAATAAGACTACTCGGAACTGGTTCTTCCCCGTCACAGGAATTATCATATGAATCCGGAGGTAGAGTGATCTCTTTGGACTCAGGCCATTCCTCTTCAAATTCTTCTGGATCCTCTTCGTCTAAATCAGCTTGCCCGGGGTAGTAATGCTCCTCAACGATGTGCTAGTCGTCATCTCCAGCTGGGTGGAAGTGATTTGCCATTTTAAAGAAAGAGGGAGAAGAAGCATAAATCATAGAGCAACACAAATGTAAATGACTTACATTTAAATCTCTAGACTCAACACACGCCCTAATGTCCACTTCTAGGGTGTCATTCTTTATAAATTTGTACTAACTGGAAGCGTGGCTCTGATACAACTCTGTAACACCCCGAATTCCAAACCATACTGAATTCGAAGTTCCACAGGATCTTTACACTTCTTTCATACAATTTTACAAGGAAATAAAACTTTTTGTTACATCAGACTTACACTACATATTTACAGCGGAAGCAATTTACAGCAATTTACAACAATTTACATGAATTGAAATGTACAACACTTGGACCATTCTTTAATCAGCATGCATTCTTTATTCTTGTTAATCATTTTACCTTGCATAAAAACTATGGGCACGTCAGTTGTTTACAACCGACGAAATATTATACACGGCTATCCTCTCTATGCCGAAATAGTATAACGATTCTCAATACTTAACAAACCACAAACTTGTTCACAAACACAGCTAATGCGACTATCCTATTGATATCGTGTGGTGAAAGTGCACTTAGTCCTTAATGGAACTATTTAATTTATAAGACACTGATGTGCACTTGTTCAGAGTCAATGCAGCTCATACTACATAGGTCCGAGGGCAAGCCCTTAACCGTTCTTCATCTTGTAGGGTTCAATCCCTTGCCTTGATTTAATCTACTACTGTAACTACGGTAAGTATCCTAGATGTTCTACGAACTACGAACTCATGTCTAGGCACCTTGGAGAGAATCCCAACGCACTGACACATGACTGATTATGCAGGCATCCTGTGGTAATTCACCTCCTACCATAGACATGACACCACCTGCAGTCGCCAAACACCCCACGAGCATCGCCACCGGGACGGTACTCTGGAGCAGTATCCACGTCCTACTCATGACGCATCATGGGACTTCCTGTGAATACTCTCACGTTACCAATCCAATGGCCCTCATACTCAATATTTTTCTCTTACTTTCATCACATCTTCACTATGTAACTAGTCCTTAATTTAATTGAATCATGAACAAAATCAATCCCTTAGGTTTAGCACTCCCACTATACCGGTCTTATTCATTTGTTTCACATGACCCAAATCTTGGTCTTTTCATTTCAAATATCATTTCAACTTTTCTTTCATTTTGTCGGTGTGAGCCTTAGCTACACCCTAGTTCTTAATTTCAACTCATAATTACAATATTGAGTTTTTCACTCATAAGTTCTCTTTTACTATTAACATATTCCAATTTTTTCTATGAATCAAAACTCATGCAAATAATTCAATTGCAATTCATGTATCTCATTTTAATCAATAATAATTTCATTTGATTCTCATACTAAAGTTTATTTCATTTATTTAACTCAAAAGCCACAAAGTCGTATTTTTCATACATAAACCAATTCAATTTAACAATCATAGTCCATAGAAAACACAATTAGATTTCCTATCATTCAGAAATTCTTCATTATCACTTAACATAATTTCTCATAAAAATAAATCACTTTTATAATTTTCCAAAAGTAGATTTCAATAGTCTTTTTGATACAATTTCAATTCTAACTCAACGTTTTTTAGTCAAATAGTTCCCAAATATTTTTCATGAGTTCTACATGATTTTAGAATAAGTAACACAAAATTTTCCAATTTTTAGAAGCTAAGAATCTGTTTTAAAACTAAAAAAAAATCAATTTTTATATACAGGCCGAGACCATGAATCGAACCCGCAACCTGAAGGAAAACAACCGCAACCGCAAGCCAACTGTGCAACGGTGCACACACGATAGGTAAAAGGAAACAATACTTAAGTATCTTAGGGTTTGGATTTTGGGTTTTATTCGAATTTCCGAAACAAAAGAGCAGAGCTCAGGACTCGAACCCGCCACCAAGAGTAGCCCACGCTGAAGTCATCGCCCAACACACCTACCGACCGACTGGTCTAAGCGACCAAGTCGTCTAGAATGGGGGTTTTAATGGTTTTGTTCCTACTCTCTGTTCATCTCTAGTTTCTCAATTTTTGAAAAACGATTTTGGTTTCTTTTTCTACTCTTTTTGAACTCAAATTTTTCAGATCTTAATATGTATACAACTATAGTAGATAAGTATTTTTAAAGTTATTATTCACTAATAAAACATGCATTTCTAATCTCATTTTGCATTCTAATGTCCATAATTTTGACATTTAGAACAAACACAATTGCACACAATTTGAAGTATAGATTTCTACAAAAATATTCTATTTCTTCATTCCTTTATTTATTAACCATTCACACTAATTTAGAACACCAAATTTTCTTCCTTGCTATAATGAAATTGCTTACAATTAACCTATTCAATTTTACATGAAACATTCAATTTTGTCTCATAGGCATAGATTTTCATACAACTTGATTCTTAATTATTTAGCATAGTAAACATGATAGTTTTTAGCATTGTAATTCACAAATAGCCCAATAACAATCATTTCACAAACATTATCGCCTCATCACTAATTAAGCAACATGAGTCAAATCTCAACTAGTTGTTCTCTAATACTTCCATCAAAACACTCCTGGCATGGTATCTGGATTTAGAAGTCATGAGAAATACCTGCCTATTTGAAGGAAAACGAATTGAAAGCTCCTAGAACGCAAGAAAGTAGCCTTCTCCTCCTATAATGTATTGCAAAATGCTTCTCCTCCTTGCTCCTTGGTGCAACCCGAGCTCCTTTGTGCTTGATGGTGATGGCCGGCCTCCTTTTGGTTGGAACACACACAAGGATTTCACACTCTAGTCTTTTGCACACAAATCTCCTCAATCTTTTGCTCTCTTATCATTTTCTTTTCTCTTCTTTCTTAACAAATGTTTAGTGCACTAATGAGAAGAATAGCTAGGGGTATTTATACATTTTTAGGGTGGAAAAAGATGGCTAAGATTAATCAAGGAGTTAGAGATTAAGGACCAAGATGAGTTGGGAAGTTGTAGCAACTTCCATGAACTCAATAACTACCCCTCAACTCAATCCCACTCTCCCACTCTCTCTTGGCCACAACCCGGCCTCCCCAAAGGTGTGCAAAGCACACCCTAGTGTGTGCACGTGCCCCTTCTAGTACCCTCTATTAAAAGTTGTACAAATTTAATTAATCAATTGTCCACTAATTGTGTCTACATGATAAGTTGTGACAATTAAAAGATCAATTAAGTTGTGGGCCTCAAAATAGTGGACTTTAGGCTCATGGGCTATTTAATAAAATATTTAATTTATTAGGGTGGGCTTAAAAATAAGAAAACAAGTTTAGGCTTTATAAAATATGCTTTTTAGAAAATAAAGAGAAAGAAAGAAATAATTTTCCATGTTACAAAAGATAATTTTTTAAGAAAATATGCATACAAAATATGTATGTGCACAACACGTTAAAATCAACATTTCTCATTAAATAAAAATTCAGGATATTACAGTAGTAGTGATGTATCGCTAGATACCGCTCACTGTTCGTAACACTAAAATAGGATTTTAGTATTACTGTCAACGTAATGGGAACCTATAGGTTCACACATTTAGATTGGATCGAAATTGAGAATTAAACTCATAATTGGGAATCCGAGTAAGATTTGACTCCCAACGTTGGTTGACAATTAATTATATTAAATGGGCCAACCAAAATTAAAAGGCCCACACATGAATCTTACCTAGGTTAGATTGTGAGCCCGACAACCCGACAACCTCTATAATTGGGAATCCGAGTAAGATTTGACTCCCAACGTTGGTTGGACAATTAATTAGATTAAATGGGCCAACCAAAATTATAAGGCCTACACATGAATTTAACCTAGGTTAGATTGTAAGTCTGGCAACCTCTATACTTTCTTAGGGTAAATTTCCTTATATATATATATATATATATATATATATATATATATATGGAAAAGGGACAAAGAAAAACCCTAGCCGTCACAAAAAGTATGAGAGAGAGAGAGCGAGAGGAACATCCCCTTTCAGCAGCTAGCACTGCGACATGAGGGAGAGTCTGATTTCGTTGTTTGTTCATGTGGATACCACAGAGGAACTGCAACTTTCTTGTGCTCGTAAATGGCAGATTGTGGAGACAGTGGTTCCATCGTTGAGGTAAAAAGTCTTTACATGTTTCATGATTTTCGCATGGATTCATGGCTGCGTTTCGAATTTTTATTTTATTTTTGTAATTTTTCGTTGTCTACTACTCTGTAGTAAACCTCAAAGTCCAACAATTTATAGCCCTAAGCCTTGGGACATTCCCACCCGATGGGTGTATGACATTCTGAAGATTAAGGCTCCGGAGCTAAAAGACTTCACTTCAGAGGAGGAGGTGGAGTTCACGAAGTTTTTCGAGAGGGGCAACATAGACTGGGTGAGGGTTACTGAGAGCCTGGCAGAGTGTGTTCAAAGTCCATTCGTGCCCGTATGTTCTTAGTTTCTTTTTGTAGTTGACTCTTTTGCTTTGTCTTTACGTTACTTTCTTTTGCTTTGCAGCCATGATTGACGACAACGCCATCGCGGTTCACTGGACCGAGCAGAAGAAAAAGGCGGTCGTGGAGTTGAAGGGGACAAAGAGGGTATCTGTCTTAGCCTCCAACAAGTCGTTGGGGGGATGTTGTGATAGGGCAAAAGGCCGAAGGCCCTCACCATCGGCGACCCTGAGGAGTCCCTAATGGATCCGCCAAGTGAAGAAGTGCTCAAGGTCACCATATTGGCCAAGTCTTCGCTTTCCTTCGATTCATCTAATACTGAAGACTGTTCTTGAAGAGAATGTCGAGGAAACTTTCAGGCCTTAGTGGGTCGTGAAGGTGTCCGATTCCTTAATGGAAGGCCGGTGGATCTCGAGGTGGTGAACCACCTAGCTCCACCAAGATAAATGAAGAGCCTCGCCCATGAGACCTACGACTTAACCTACCTTAAGTTCACTCAAGCCTCCGTCATGGTATGGACCTGATCTTGATGAGTTACATCCTTTCATTTTTAGTTTTGAATTTCTCAAGCATTTTACCTAACTTTTCCAGACCATTCTCCAGGGGAGGGAGATGAAGAGGCAGTATAAGCATGAGCTCAAGTGCGCAAATCGGACGACGTCCCAGATTGAGAAGGAGTATAAGGATGCAATGCTCCAGGTTAAGGGCCTCGAAAAGTAGGAGAAAGCTTTAGAGGTGGAGCTCTCATCCATAGCCTCAATCCAGGAGGGATTGCAGAAGGAGAAGGTGGCTTTAGAGGCGAAGTAGAGGGAGATGGTTATTGACCTAGAGAGGTTAATGGACAAGGTCATCGTGGGGCAAGACCAGGGGTATGATCGGGCTCTCCTACATCAAGCAGAGGTATCCGAACCATGACCTCGATGGCCTCTCCTTCGAGTCGGGGGTCGGTAGTGCTCCCCCAACCCCCGGAGAAGTGCCTCGGGAGATGAGGAGGTTCCCTTTTCACCTGGCATACGTCAGAATGTTGGGACCGAGGCTCTCTAAGTTTCTCCATGGGGGTACCCCTCTCTCCTAAATCATAGGTTGCTGCATATTATTTTATTTTGTATTGATGCAGAGAGTGGCTGCATTTTATTCCATTTTCGATGTGGGAGCAACAGATGATGAGTTATAGTATTTTTGTGGAAAGCTTAGATCCCAACCCTTTGTCAGATTCAGATGTGAGGCTAGTATTTTTGAAATTTTGTGGAGGTTATGGTGATTTCGCTTACTAGCATCCAACCAGAATCATGCAACTGACTCGATTCCTTGCTCTCACAATCAGGATGTCCTGCAATTGACGCAATGTTAATGATACCAGTAATCTCCAAATCATCAACAATCAACACTAATGCAGAAAATGTGAAGGTCCTATAAAAAGAAGTGTCGGTGTGTGCCATGACCCTAGAATCTAATGCATAATCAAATGCACATGGTGCTCTTATTCTAATGCACACTTGGTTGGAAACATAAGCATCTCATACTACATACTTCTCAATCAATCTTACGTTCTTCAGATTATATGGTTTGATCCCCCGTGATGCAAACCTACTCTTGTATTCTTACTCTGTTTCGGGCTTTTATCTAGTGACTGATGAGGTTGCAGTCGTTTGGTCCAATTCTGGCTCTGTAGTCGGTAGTGGTCATGTCTTTATGCCGGGACGTTGTGGTCTTTCTCCGCCCCCAGGGAAACCTGTGGAACATTCCACATGTGGCACCCAGACCCTGCAGTCTTTCTCCACCCCCGATCTTAAATATTTCATTTTGCCCTATCCCTGTTGTCTTTCTCTACCTTCAGTCAACTTGTTGAACATTCCATGTGTGGCGCCAGACCCTGTGGTCTTTCTCCACCCCCGGACCTCGTCAAAAGTTGTTATGAACATAAAGGCGATCCTATAAGACTTACCCTGCCCCACTGGAAGTTTTAGAGTCTTTCTCTTGCTCCATGTTCATGTTAAACAACATAGAAGTCTAATGGATACTTAGGGGTCCATTACCTAATTTTCGACAAAATATTTGTGGTCATACGTCCGCCTCCGTTATTGCACTAGATCCCAGAAATTAACAAACTTGATGACGCCGCACGTGTCCCCTTGACAGGTGAGTACAACGCCCAAGTAGTGTCTGTCCTTACAAATAATAGCATCGCATCTTAGAGCTAGCGTACCCCCACTGGTCTTAAATAAACCTTCATCTTAAAAACTCACTACTGTCAATACCTTGGGCTAGTCTCTCGAGCCACTATAACACCCCAAAGAATTGAGTTATGATAATTTTGCCCCATGTGTGTTACACAAATATATTTTGTACCGTTACGTGTAATATCCGTAAAATTATAAATACAAATATTTTTATGTATTTTGTATTTTAGTTGTTTATAAATATTTTTTCGTTCTCTCGAAATTCATTCTCTCCTATTTTGAGACAACTCATATATTTTTATTTATACATGTAATACATGTACTTTCAATGCGCATGTTGATTATCTTTCTAATACATCAAATTAATGAAGTGTGTATATTTATTTTTGTTTGTTCTTAATTTTAAGCATATGGAAAAAATTTAGATTGAAATAATCGCATAATGTGTTTAATGTAATTTATTTAACTAATGAAGGGTTACTTTATTTTACAACATGTATGCATGTATTTGTAGTACAAATTTTAATTGCAAAATCTTTTGGAGTTACATATATATTTTTATTTCATTTACCAAGTGCGGATGCATATTAAATTGGAATATATATGTGATTATATTTCATAAAAATTTAGTGTGTAGTTTATGTGCATATGACCCATTTGATACCCGTGTTTTGTCCCCGTATTGTTTGACCGGCCAAAATTGATATAGGATGGAAATTGAAATTTTATAAAGACTTAAAGTTAGTGTGTTTAGTGGTGTAACACACCGCAAAATAAAATAATTTATTTTGCATTATTAAATAATATTAAATTGGTAAAGTTGACTATTATGACTACTTTCTTGAAATTGCAATTTTACACGTGCAACACACGTGCAAAGTTAGAAAATTTTGAATTCTTAAAATTTTACTGTTAATGATTGATTTTCCTCATTTATTTATGATATTTTAATTTTTCATATTTATTTAAAGTAATTTGACTATTTTACGAATTTATCAATTTTACACGTGCAAAACACGTGCAAATAATTGTTTTGATGCAAATATCCACTTTTAAAATTTCTAAATAAATTCTCCTATTTATAATTGAGTATATCATAAATTTTTTGATTTTTCCGAATAAAGAAACTATTTTTATAAATGCTTCAAAAGAGAGGGGCTTTTATGTAAAATTCCGATTGGATCTCAAACAAATAATAAAATTTTGTTTTTGCTACTTTTTGGATTAGCCATGTTCATTATTATAGATAAAATTTATTTAAAATATATTTAGAGTTTATTTGGTAAAGATTTAAACAAATATGAAATTTAAGTTGGACTTTGTGTAAATATTTTTCTTGGAAACTAAAAGTCAGAAATTTTATTTAGAAAATCTAATGTTTATTAGTAGATAATAATTCTGAATTTTCTGGATTTTTATGATTATTTTATGACATATTTGCAAATATTACAAAGAGAGGGATTTATGTGCAAAATTACCACTTTGAGTACAAATCCAAAAATTTTCAATTTCTGGGCTATGCTTGATGGCCGGCTAACTTAATAGTAAAGAGATTTTGTTTTATTTTAATTTTTTAAACTTATTTGACTAATTTATTAAAGAAAATGTCTATATATGTGAAGGAATAAATTATTGAGGGATGTTTCCATATAACTTGTAAAACCCTAAAAACCCAGATTTTGGCCTGTATTATGGCTGCTACAGCCGTCCCCCTTCTACAAAAAAACAAAGGTTTTTCTTTATTATTATTTTCTCGGAGTTTCGCAGCAAGGATCTTGGATTTTTGCTAAAGGAATGACTTTTCTTATTCTTTATTATTTTGGTCGATTTCTTCATTGAGGTGAGTGACATATGTTTGATTTCATGTTGATCTATGCATGTTAAATATGATGATTTGTTTAATAGAATGCATGATAGATGATTGTATGATGATATAATGAATTTATTGATGAATGGATGAATAAGGAATAAAACTTTTCTTGAAACTATGCAATTAATGAATAAAATTTCTATATAGATGACTTGGGATTGTTAAGAACTTAGAAGGAATCATGGGTATGTTGTTTTATTGCATATTCTTACTGATTTGAGTTGGGATAGTCAGTTTGTATGATGTTTATTGCATAAAGTGAATAACAGTTGAGTCTTTATTGTGTATGTTATATATATGACCTGTTAGGAGTTTTGATGAGTAAAAACTTGATGGATGAAGGTTGTAGATGCTTATAATCATGGAAAAACTAATATAAAAAGCTTTAGTTGTGTTTAATCAAATGTAAGAAGGATTTTAGAATCAATAGATCATGTTTTGAAGATTTTATAGGGTTTGATTTTCGGTATGTTGAATACAGCAGAAATTGTTTTTTGAGATTTTGTGAAGTTTGATTGGGTTACTGATTTGTATTGATACTGTGATTGAGATAAACTTTATACTAATCTTATACAATGATTCTTGAAGCTTAAACTAATATATAAACATATTTATTCACATATATACTTATATAGTTCCTGATATGAAGAAATTCAACAAAAAATGCTCTTTTAAGAATTCGATGAGAGTTTGATTTCATTTATGTACTCCACCATGTTAGACAATTTGTATTTGATATCTCAGGATTCTTGTTTTACAAATTTATGCTTTTAAAGATTATACCTATATGTCAGTTGAAAAAGTGCACGAATATTAAAGCAGTTAATTTTCGAACATGTCGGTCGATTGCACGAATTTTACACATGAAATGTCGGTCGACTGTTAGTTCTCAGGTTTTGGAAATTAAGCATGACCGGCGACCGTCGCTTTTTGAACTATTTTGACAGTTGACCGTTAGCTGCACTACTGATTGTTTGTTGAGTTTTTTTTTTTTGCTAATTTCTTGAAATATTATTTCTTCGAACTTACGATCTATTCATCTACTGTTTTAAATGAAGCTTTTGCTACAGATTACTGTATTTTATAGAGAGTTGTAATTTGATTTTAATAGAATTTAAATTGTGTTTCTATGACTCTAAAAAGGTTAAATATATATGGCTTTCAAAGGAGTTGTTGTTTTGGTGATTTTTCGGCGACTTCAAGATGTGAATCTCAGTTGTTTAAAGAGATTTAATTTCAGATTTAATTTCTGGAATTTGTAAAGTATTTGGATAAATTTGTATTTGTTTGATTGAAGAAGTTTTCTTAATATGAACAAATTGATGATGGAATTAAGAGTTTTAATGAAAGATTTTGTATTGATATTTCGATTTGTGAGTCTCTAGAGCTTGAGTGGGATTCCTGTAAACCGGCAGATGAGATTTTGTGAACTTGCCCAGTTGGGACCTTGCGGTTGTTTTGGTGGAATTAAGTTCGGCAAGGTACACCAACTCTAGAGAGGGGGCTATTGTGTTTTAATTAATAATAATTAACCTAAGGACAGGCACTAGTGGATATGTGATAGAACTTGGGAAACATAGGTATATGCTTTGTTGTTAGTCCAACGGATGCGTTCCAGGACTGTATTGTTGTCCCGAGAGGACAATTGGTATGTTCGCGTGTCGAGGGTCGGCAGGCCTATTCACGGAACATACGGTGCATTCGCGTGTCGAGGGACTGCAGGCCTATTCACGGAATGTACTGTGTATCTGCACGTCGAGGGTCGGCATGCCTATTCGTGGGGTACACGGCATGGAGGTGATTCTGCGGTTTTTGAGCTATGCTCACATGATGCTTGTGCGTCGAGGATTGTTAGGCCTATTCGCAGAGTATTCTAGATCTTGTTTCTGTCATCGTAGTAGGATTAGTTGCATGACGAGGGAAATAACCCTATAAAGTGGAGAATGATAAAGGTTTGCACTAGACCTATGCAGTATGGAATGCATAGAATCCGACAAGTATGCATTAAAGAGTCATCATACTGCATTTGTGTTTTCTTGACTTGGTTTTATGCATGTTTGTTTTCTGTTTTCCTACACTTGACACTTAGCTTAGTTTCACTTGATGTTTTCATAGTTTATTTATCGTTATCCTTTTGTTACTAATGTGGGAATATGCTGATTATGAATTTATTCATCATGCTTCATTCATATTGTATTTATTTGATGTCACTCACACCGTTATAGCTGACCCCTGTAGTTTTGGGGTTTAGGGTTATCTCTAGCCTCATGTTTTACAGGTAGGTACCGTTAGCTTGGGATTGGATGCATGTGGTAGAATGATAATATGGCTTATGCAATTTGTAAAAGAATGGGTTGTAAAAGAAAAAAATGTAACTCAAGGTGTTAATTTTCCGCTGTGCTGTGTAAAGAATTGATGTAATAAATAGTTATAAATTTTCCTGTATTTGGTTTCTGTGTTTATGATTACAATTGAAGTTGATTCTGGAATTTGTGCCAACTATTTCTAATTTTTAATTACTGGAAATTTGGGGAGCTACAAGTTAGTGGAGGGATTATTTGGTCGTTATCATAACCCTTAATCGCTCATCTATAAATAGGCCGGCCAACACTAGTGAGGGAGAGTTGAGTTTTATTTTTTGGGTATATTTCATTATCCTAGTGTGGAGCTTTTGGAGTTGAGGGGAAAAAGGCTTGGGAAATTGCTTGGATCTTTCAATTGCAAGAAATACACTTAAAAGGTGTGTGTTTTCCAAAATTTCTAATTTTAGTGGATTTGGTTCATGCTTAGTTGTAAACTTATGTATGTTGATTAAATTGGATATGGAATGTGTGTGTAGGAATTCCTGAAATTTGGTGTCTAAATTGCTATAGTAGTGTAACGCCTCGAACTTCCTATATGGAGAATTCGAGACACGAGGCAGGACCTTTACATTCAATAAGTCACAATACACAGAAAACATGAAAATTTTATAACTTTTCACTAAAACAATATTACAGCCGTGTGTTTTCTATTGATTCAATATATTACATCAGAGTATGAAAATGATAAAACATCGGGCTCTTCACTTGTAAACCATGCCTTGACCAGAGTTCTCCTGGTCTGGTGATCCTATATCCACAACCTATTAGAGTGGGGACGTCAGTACATATACTGACGCTTACAGGCTGATGACTAGCAGCAAATCTCCAATAACAAACATATACAGATAAGGTGAAATTTGTCAGTGTAGTTTAAGTGTTCGTGAGTACTATGACTTAGAATCTAATGCGATGTCAACTAAGGCTAAGATGCTCCTATTCTAATGCAAGCGAGAATCTGGAATCGTATGCATCCCATAACTACAAACGTCTATATTAAGCCGTTCTCCATATTTATGGATTTCAACCCACGTTATGAATTCTACTTTTGTACCCATCATGTTCCTGACATAATACTACATGACTGGCGACTATTGCTCGGCATACCGGACCTCACTCAAAAGCCAACACGAACTACAAGATACTTGTCAACCTTCTTCCGTGATCTCAACTGGTCATGAGAAGGCATAAACCAGCCGAGATCGTAGGGTCTATTTCCCTAGGGAACCCTCTCGTTCTTATCACGGCACATTCAGGAATTAACAATCAAGATACGGAACCCGTGCCCCCAACTTGTCATGAAAAAGCACCGCCCGTATCCCTTTGACAGGGGAATACATCCCGATAACACCACCTAGTGTCAGCCTATAGGAGAGGTTGGATTATAGGGTATCACCCCTAACACCAACTCTCACCCTTTGACAATTTATAGATAAGAATGGTTAAGTAGCAAGTTACTACACTAACGATGTCACTAACCCTAACCAATCAAATGAGGCCGTACGAGCTACAAGATACTCTCAACCTAGAGTCGTACTCTTAACTCATCATGAGAAGGCACCATATGGGTCAAACAAGCAAGATACGCAACTCATGCTTCCAACTTGTCATGAAAAAGCACCGTACGTGTTTCTCTTCTAGAGAGTGTGACAATTTGTCGACACAATTAACCAAGTCTTAAACTAGATATCACAAGATCTCCCCGAATCCACTCATAGCCTACTTATTTAAGACAATACCTATATACGAGCCCAATGAGCTTCGTATGGGGCCAACAACTACATACGGGCCAGGCGAACCGAGTATGAGACAACAACATAAAAACAACTACTCATCATAAGCATGGGTTTCTACATACAACACAAGCATGATTGTTCACTAGAATGTCACATAGGCATGGATGGGTTCATTTCAACATAGAACAATAAAACTCAAGCATGATGGGTTCTTTACTAGAACCTTTAGCAACTTAACCATGATGTTCTACTACCACTCAAGCATGGTACATAAACTTAAGCATGGTACACAATCTCAAGCATGATGTTCTATTACAACTTAAACATGGTACATAAACTCAAGCATGGCTCCTTGCTACCAACTCAAGCATGATAGGTTTACTAGAAGTCACATAAGCATGAATGGGTTCTTTAGTACAACTTAAGCATGATAGGTTTTACTAGAATGTCATACAAGCATGAATGGGTTCTTTAGTACAACTCAAGCATGATAGGTTTACTAGAAGTCACATAAGCATGAATGGGTTCTTTAGTACAACTCAAGCATGGTGTTTAACGACTAACTCAAGCATGGTAGTTCTACTACAATCAAGCATGGTATTGTTCATGGGTTCACAAGCATGAATGGGTTCTCTTTTGACATAGAATCAACCTACTAACTCAAGCATGATCTACTCAACTCAAGTATGGTGTTCTACTACTAACTCAAGCATGGTAGTTCTACTACAATCAAGCATGGTATTGTTCAAGGGTTCACAAGCATGAATGAGTTCTCTTTTGACATAGAATCAACCTACTAACTCAAGCATGATCTATTACAACTCAAGCATGGTGTTCTACTACTAACTCAAGTGTGGTAGTTCTACTACAATCAAGCATGGTATTTGTTCATGGGTTCACAAGCATGAATGGGTTCTCTTTTGACATAGAATCAACCTACTAACTCAAGCATGATCTATTACAACTCAAGCATGGTGTTCTACTACTAACTCAAGTGTGGTAGTTCTACTACAATCAAGCATGGTATTTGTTCATGGGTTCACAAGCGTGAATGGGTTCTCTTTTGACATAGAACAACCTACTAACTCAAGCATGATCTACTACAACTCAACCATGGTGTTCTACAACTAACTCAAGCATGGTAGTTCTACTACAATCAAGCATGGTATTTGTTCATGGGTACACAAGCATGAATGGGTTCTCCTTTGACATAGAACAACATACTAACTCAAGCATGATCTACTACAACTCAAGCATGGTGTTCTACTACTAACTCAAGCATGGTAGTTCTACTACAATCATGCATGGTATATAAACTAAGCTACTATCTAAGCTTACCTACATATTACAAGAACTACTTCTTTTAGGGATTACAAGTCCTATTTATTACAAGGAACTAGTTTTACCCAATTACAAGTTCCTACATAAAGCAAAAATTAACCCTTGTTGAATCTACAATCTTCTATGTTGCAAAAATTAACCCTTGTTGAATCTACATCTACAACCTAGAATTTCCTACATCAACAAAACTTCCCCATCTACAACCTAGAATTTCCTACATCAACAAAACTTCCCTTTTTAAGAACTTAAAGTTAGTAAAGACATGATCTTTATTAGGGTGGGAAACAACATACAACAATAATACTATCTTTTATTAAGCATGTTAAGTCCTATAACCCCAAGAATGGGTAAGTAACCATTTTCACTTTACTAACTTTGTATGCACATGGTAAAAGTCCAAGTTGTTAACTTGTGTTTAACCAAGTAACCTAAACAATCAACCATAAACATAACAAATTCAAAGATCTCATCTTTATGTGTTTTTTGTGAGTTCCATCCTTTCAACTTTCCTTATATGAAATCCCTTTTTATATTCAACCATTCTTATGCTTATTTCTTTTAGTCCAAGTAGTGAAATTTACCCATAATAACAACAATAATAGTAGCAAGGCTAAAGATCCAATCTTTATGTGTTTTAATTAATTTCCACCATTCAAACTTTCCATGGGATCCTTTTGATCCAAACCACTACTTATATGCTCAATAATTAGTCCAAGTTGTTTTAATCAACATACAACATACATACACACATATAACCATAAGTAGAGAGCAAATTAAACAAAAATCAACATACAAAAATAGTAAAGAAACCCCCACCATTTACTTTCAAATAGGAAGGACTAGCTTATGCTCCTTCTCCTTCCTCCTAGCTTTTGTGAAAGATTCAATGAACAACCTACAAGAGAACTCTGGGGTTCTTCTTCTCTTTCTTTTTCTCCCAAAATTTGGTAAATGAGGGGGGGGGGGTATTTATAGGATGGAGGAGAGGGTTGTAGGTGCAAAAACACCATGGCCATATATAAAAACCCCCTTCGGACTAGAAGTGGCTGGAAATTTCCATGGGGGAGGGGGTGAGGTGGAGTGATGATGTGGAGGGGTGAGGTGGAGGAGAGACTTCTAGTAGAAGTCTCCTTAATCCCTTATGTAATCCTAATTAATCCAAACCCTAGGTTTAATCTTTCAATTAAATCCTAGCCATCCAAAAATGGTTAATATTGACAATTTTTTTTTTTTAAACACATACTACATGATTTATACGGACGCATGAAATCGATACAATATGCGCACGTGTAGATTAATAAGTGTACCGATAATTTTTGTTTATAAAACCGCACAATTCGTATAAAAATAAATTAATTCTGAAAATAATAATAAAAAATAAATTTTATTATCGGGTCGGAAGTTTCCAGTTCCAAAATAGTATATTGCACATACATATGGACTGATATATATACAGATGATGGTTATTAATTAAACTAAGTAATATCCATCAAAAAATTTTCAATTCCGAAAAAATAAAATAAAATAACTAAAAAATAAAAGTAAATAATAATAATAAGTAAATAAATAAAAATATTTATTATTTAACAGGTCAGGATATTACAAAGTAGTGCTTATGGTTAAAGTATATGTAGAATTATAATTAAATTATTTGCATGAGAAAATTTGTGTATGTGTTAATCTCTGTAAATAGATAGCTAGTAAATTGATTTTGTTCATTATATGTCAATTGTGTGCTAGATTCAATATTAAGATATGGTAAATTGGTAAAATGTGTATATTCATGCCAAAATATTTTAGCTTAATTAGAGTCACGTCTCTGGAAAATTATTCAGAGAAGTTGTATACTATGTTGTGACTGTAATTTAATTATATGATCCAATCTCCGCAAAAAAATTTATTCGGGTTGAGAAACAGAGTGCACAGTTAAAAATTTCGCATTCCTAATATAGACAGATTATGAGGCTTGGTTGAATGGTTAGTGCGTTCGAGTTTGGTCGATGTATACAGTAGGCCAGGTTGCTGGTTCGAATCCTACGGGACTCTTTTCTTTTTGGAAATTTTTATGTATTAAACTATAGGCAGTAAACATTATAGAAATTTTGTGTGAAGTCTTCTACACAGACAATGGGCTGAAAATCTGGTTAGCGGTTGTGGATTGGACCGTGGTTAGCGCTCTGTTTTGATTTATGGGGAGAACAAATTTTTTATGTTGATTGATTTTTACTATTTTTCACTTTGGGGAATAGCTTGAAACTTAGAATTAATATAACGTTCATGAGATTATTTTTTTGAGATTATATATCTAAATTTAAAACTTATTTGAGATTAAATTACATTGTAAATTAGATTCGCTTAAAAAGTGTGTTTATTTGGTTGATTTGGATTCATTCTAAAATATGTATCGTTTTAAAACGAGTTAAATTTAGGGTTTATGTAAATTATTTTGGGGAATGAACTAAGAGTTAACCAAAGTACAGATTTTGAAAATTAGACCTGGGATATTTGATGAACTTTTATCAAGTTCAAATTTTGTTGCAAATCTATTATAATGGGTAAAACGGCTATCTTAACGTTTTGAGATTGACTAATGGGTAGAAATGTATACAAGAATGAAATGAGTTATATGAATGAATAAGAATTTCATAAAAGAGGTTAAGAATAAACTAACGGGCTTATGATTTTGGATGTATGGATTCTAGAGGCTATGTGAGACCCAGGATGCCGGCAGGTATGATAAATGAAAAAGTGAGAAGTAGCCAGTGTGGGCTCGCGTTCTCGGTATTTTTGGGTATATGTCCGGTAAGGTAAACTAGCTCTAGGTCAGACTTATTATGTATGAATCTTAAGGATATGCACTAGGTGAGAGATATGATGAAACTTGAGCAAACGTGAGTATGAGGGCCCATAGTGATCTACGGGGTGAGATATTTCCATATGGGTTTGAACTCCAGAGTTTCAAGACGAAGTGCGACGTTCACAGGGCATTCGTGTGATGAGGGTTCCACAGTGACCTACGGGGTGAGGTATTCTCCATTTACTTCCCAGATGTGAGTGAATTTGTAATCCATGTTCTCGTATATATGTATTTTCCGTGTATTTCTGTATTTAAAATTTTTATAACTTTCTTCTCGCTTTTAAATTCTTTTTCCGACAATTATATTTTCGATTGATTGAGTTTTAACAAAATATTATTCTGGTTTCTAAGAAATTTTCTGTTTCATTTTATTATTCGAAATTTACACTTATTTCGAATAATGGTGTATTCAAATTTATTGATCGCTATTTATATTATATATTGTTTGGATTATTTTAATAAACATGTTAAACTCGAATTTGCATTTTGATATACATATATTATTATTATTACTATTATCAGTATTATTTTTGTTAGTGTTGTTATTTGCAGTATCATTATTTTCATTGTTAATATTATTATTATTATTATTTTATTTTAAGCCGAACATACTCTATTTTATATGTATTCATTATTTGACTTAATGTATATGTATATGTATGTTTTATAAACCCCTCTAATGCATATTATTTTTTCCCTATTGGATTTAAACCTATTAATTGATTTATAACCCAAAATCCATTACCCATTCTCTTATTGGATCCTATCCTATACTACCCATTACCCAAACCCTCACCCTATACTATATAATCCCCTAATCACTTTTACCATAACCCCAATTACCTATTACTGTTGAACCCCTATACACAGCGCCGCAACCCCCCTTCTCTTACCTATGTTCACCTTCCTGTCTCTATTCACCATCCGCCTCTTTGTCTCATCGCCGCCTTTGATCTCAGCGTCATCACCGCCTCATCGTTCCCCATCACCCTCGTCTTCGCCCTCACACCCTCATCGTCATGCCATCACCCTCTTTGCCATTTCCATCTCCGAAACCCATCACCTCATCGTCTTCGCTCCCGAAACCCATTACCCCTCGACCTGTGCCATCATCCTCGTCATCATCCCCACCACAACACTCCGGTAACTACCGTTCTTGCTATTTTTTATTTTCACCTTTTTGTAAAATTTTATTTATATTGAATAAAATGCTATTTTTGTTCTTGATTATTTTAAATTAAATCTTGTTCATGAAATTCTTCGTTCTTTTGATCGGGCTATTCTTGTTGATCCTATTGTTCTCTTATTTAATTGTGGGTATTTTGATTTGAACTCTATTGATTTTGATCTATCTCTTAATTGAACCTTAAAACCCAATTTGATTTGTTCTTAACCCAAAACCGCTATTATTTAACCATAAACCACTAACCCAATACCCTAATTGTACCCAATAAATACAAACCTAATGCAAACCCTAAAAGTTGCACATAGCTGTCTACTCTCTCTCCTATTCTCTCTCATCACGTTTCTCTTTCCCCATTATTGTGCCTTTCCCGCCAAAACCCTTCCATCCCCTTCCGATCGTCTTCCCCGGCTAGCTCCGGCAGCCCCATCGTCGTCAAACCCCTCCCAGTGCCACTCCCTTAGCGTCGCCAGCCAAGCCCCTCAAAGCCCCTCCCTGTCTCCTTCTCTCCCTGTTTCGCTCGACGACAGCGCCCAGAACCCCAAAACCCATCACTACCTTTTCCCAGTTCGATTGCTCACCAGCGCCGCCGCTTGCCAATGACCCAGCGACGCCGTGTCCCCCCTGGCCAGCCTTGCCTGGTGTGGTTGCTGCCGTTCTCTTACTATTGCTGCTTGTCTCTTTGTGTGCTGTGTTGATTGTGCACGTATATTGCACATGCTAGTTTGTGTGTTCGTGAGTTCATTGCTTCGGGATCCTTATCCCGTTATTCTTGGTATTCAAATTCACCTTTTATAAGGCAAGTCACCGTCCTCTTGAATTGTTAATTATACCAAATTAAATTGTTGTTGAAACTCTTGCAAGTAGATCCTTCGTTCATCATATTATACATTGTTTATCTCTTTCGTTGGGTTTATTGAGGGTTTACACCAGCTAACCCTAATACTCTTGATATCATACCAATTTGACTCCAAAAATATTGAATCTTGCATACATCATATATTATGGACAATAGAGTTACACATATAGTCACCACACAAATAAGTTATTGTAGAGACAATTACTAGGTTGTATGTTGTTTGATCGTTTGATCGTTGATTGAATGATAGATTTGTATATGTGGGTGTTATAATTTTATTTATCATTTTTGACACTCATCATGCTGATTATACAATTTATTGACTAAAGAATTGATACCCATCATGTTTAATTAATTTATTTTCATGAAAAATACCCTAAAACTGTATCTAGCTTGATGACTGAAATTTGTCTACTGTTTTTAATCCAGTAAACGATCTTAAATTTAATTACTTTCTGAACAAGAGTTGTAGCCTCATCTTTTTATTTTCCAAAACATCTTAAATTTTTGAATTCCGAATCTTGTAGCAAAAGTTATGCTCGTTTTACTATAGCTGTGTTTCGACTTTAAGATTTTCAGATTCTTATATCTTCCATGTTTAAACAGTAAAACGGCTGCTCAAATGATAGAATTTTGTTATGAAAATTTACATCTTATTAATTTACATGTTTGTGAACCTAATAAGTTTTTTTAATGAATTTAATAATGAGTTTTTACTGATTCTAAAATTAAAATAACATGATGTCGATATTCTGCCTGAACATGAAACCTGTAAAGAACCATGTGTTTTACCTAGCTACTGTTGTCGGATTTTGAACTTTAAATATGCGTTGGAACCGTGTGTAAGTCTAGTTTCCAGAATTTCTGACGGATTCAACTTTCGATTTCTGAGTCAGCAGAAAATTGCATTTTTGTACAGACTGCACTTGCTGTCCAGAATTTTAGATTCCACTTTTTAATAGATTAATTATTCCTATATTGTACTATTGCATGAATTAATGAATATATGATACATTGCATGTCCCCAATGAGTTATTATCACTATTCTAACCGTCCTATCCATGTTATCATCCTATTGTCCCCTATTGATACTATCGTTCACCGAAATGCCCATTGATTGCATAATGTATTATTGCATTGATAAATAATTAATAAGCAGGGGTTTAAAGGGTGATTTAAGTAGTGAACAAAGTAGAGAATGTACTTGGAGGAGGGGCCCGTGTTTTCCTAATTACCGTTCCGGCTACCGTTTTATCGTGTGGTTGTGGATTATGGCCGTAATCCCAATCTATCATGTACCTTATCGTTGCCGATGACCGTATCGTACACCGAAAGGTGAATAGTGTTTACCGTTGCCAAGTACATGATCCACCGAATCACCACTTCAGTCTTAACGAAATTTATTGTATGCATTGAACCTGTAGTATGGGATGGAGTAGTACATGCATTAGTTAGGATTAAAATGATTAATAGACATAAGGATTGACACATCACCGACATTGCATATTGTTCATTATTGTTCGTATTTGTATCCAATATTTTCTTAGTGATATTGATATTAACGGTTGATTACCGTCACTGAATATTGAATCATTGTTACATCGTTGCATTGATTACCATGTTATTGATTATTACTATCGTGTTATGTTATTGATTCCTATTGATCCATTGATTCATTGTTATACCGTTATTCTATTGTTCCTTGCTTTCTCTACTTGTTGTCCATAACTTGCTCTAAGGACAAATTTTCTCCTCTTTTTAGATGAAGTATACAGGTAATGAAGGAGAATTGCCTGCTGAAATTGGAGAACAAACATTCTGAAAACTACTGCTTTCTAATTGCTTATTGCTTTAATAAACTTAATGTATTGAGACTTGTTAGTATTTTGGATTGGATTATTATTGTTTTGGGCTTATGTAACCCCTGTTTCCCCAAAAACGTATTTTATGTGTATTTTATGTATTTAAAATTTTTGTAATTTACTTTTCCGCTTTCAAATTCTTTTGTTAAAATGTATTTTTGGATCTTCTATTAAAGCCTATTCTAATCGATAATTTTATTTGTGACTATTTTCCAATGAAATTATATTGTAATACAAACCCTATTGATATTGTTATTATTATTATTGTTATCAGTATTATTATTATTACTGTTATTTTGCTTATTGTTATAAAATTTTGGAAGCCTATAGATCCTAATCTATCTTGTACTTTTATTAGACTATGGATTTTATGTATACCATTTTATTTAAATAAATAATATGTAATATTATTTTGCTCCTTATTATATTTTGGTTCGATTCAAATACAGTCTTGATCTTTTGTGAGGTCCTACATTCAATTGTGTTTAGTAGTATTTGTGTATTAATTCGATGCATACAAATTGATTAATTGTGTTACTATATTATTTTTGAACTATTTTTTCCTATAATCCTAATTGTATATTTTCTTATTGAATTTTAAACCCAATACCCTATAACCCTTCTTATTGGATCCAAAACCGCTAAACCCATTACACAATAACACTCTTAACCCCTATATATATATCCTACTGTTTATACCTAAACCCTAAACCTATCACCTCTAACCCTAGCCGTCATTTACCCCCTCCCGACTTCTCTCTCTCCCGTCTGCACACGCCGACCTCCCGATCACCCTCTCTGACCTCCTTCATCCTGTGATCCCCGTCCTGTCGCTCGATCCATCGCGCTTCCCCAGTTGCGCCGCCCTGCCACATGACGATAGCGCCAGCCCCCGACTTGCTCCCCTTTGCAACCTCCCGATCCTCATCCCTGAGCGCCCCACCTCAATGACCCTGCAGCGCCAGCCCCTTGTCGACCATGTGCGAGCTTCCTGTGCTGCCCTCGTCCCGAGCGCCGCACAACAGCGACGACAGATAATAGCCACCTCCGTGCCTACCCCTCACACCCTCTGTCGCGCCTCTTCCCTACCCCCTGCCGACTTCAGCCCGAAGCCGCAACGCGATCCCCGCTCTGTGTTCCTCCGTCGACAGTACAACAACCGTGACAGCACCCCCGGCCTGTCATCCCGATGCCGGCAGCTCTGTCCCGCCGTCATCGTCCGTCGTCAGCCTCGCCTTGAGCACCACCGCCTACCATTGGAGCTGACCCAGTGCACCCCTATTGCCATTTGCTGTTGATCTCAATCGTCTTCATCTTGTTCGCGATCGGTTGTTCATCTTCTTCGTGATCATCTCGTTCGTGATCGTTGGTATCGTGTTCGTGCTCGGGAATTCGTTCTCGTTATTTTCGCTCTTTACATCGTTTACGCCGTAGTCTATAAGGCAACCAACTTGTATTCTTTTGTTGCATATACAAGTATTAATTACCGCCTTAGTGTAGTTACTTCAAAATCTATTCCCAAGAAAACCCTTGTTTGATCTTGACTACAGGTTTTGATCCATCCGTAGTCATCTTGTTACACACACAACATGAAATAACTTACATCTAATAAGTTCTTGATGTATACATGGATGTTGATCGTGATTTATAAGGTGTTGTATGCTTGATTGTGTTAGTCATAGTATAACTCGTTGTAGACTTGTAAAATACCATATACCATGTTGCTTGGACATCTAGTATACCATATTTCTTATTTTATTATGATTTGGATGCGTTTCATATAAACTAGTTGATTTTATGCTTAAAGAATGTTTCTGTTTTTGTTGTTACCCCGTTTTTCTGTTCAGTGTTTTAAACCTTATTAAGGTCAGTATATGAAAATTATTTGTGAATATAAATTATAGATAATTCTGTCTACCTTCCAGATTTTTTGACAGATCTCAGTTTCGATTTGTGAGTTGCAAGTTATGAATATTTTACTACAGAGGTGTAGAAAATTACAGATTCTGTTTTATATGAATTCTGTATGGTAATTTATTTTTATACTGATGTTAAAGATAATATTTTGACCCAATATTTTGTTGAGTACAACTAGACTTGATTGAGATTAACCGCTAATTTTTGTAGATTTAACTGATGACTTTTACAAACTATTATATGCTTGCAAACAACTACTATACATGCAGTTTCATGCTGCTCTGTAAAGAATCTTAATTTCGACCTGATTCTATTTGCTGTTTATAAAATCTTTGTGAATATGAATTGTAGCCTATTGTATCTATTTTATTACCCTTTTGACGATCTGGATTTCGATTTATATTTTGTAATCTATTGCTGTTTTAGTACTGCTATGTTTATGATTCCAGATTTACAAATCTGCTACAACTTGCTGCTTGCTGATTTTAATTGACTATTCTATCTATGTTAGAAAATTATGAAACTTTATTTTCTGTTATTAAACATACAAGGGAACACCCCAGATTTTTCTTGGATGTAATCAGTATGTTTTTATGCCATTATCCTGTTTATGAACACAAACTCCTGATTTCTGGCTGAACATCTTTTCTGGATACAATTCTGTTTTGAGTCATGTTTTTGTGAAGTACCATCTGACATATATATTTTCTAGATTTGGCCGAGGCTCTATTTCTTGATTTTCTGACGGATCTATATTTGCATGTTTGTGGCAATGGAAATTCCAGATTTGGTGCAGTACTGTCTTACTGTCCCGAATTAGAATTTTCGTTGTCCAATCATTTTATGTGTCGTCTTTCATCTGTGCATGTTTGTCTTCTGACCTGAACCTGTCACCTGTTTGTACCATGCTATTCTTGCCCTGTTTTGTGACACATACATGTCTATTTGATAATGATAACAAATAACCATGCTGGGGTTAAGGGAAAGATCAAGTAGTGGACAATATAGGAGCCTGTACTCGGAAGAGGACTCGTGTTTCCTGTGTGACATGTTTACCGACCAAGTTACCGACTAAGTTACCGATCAAGTTTACCGTCCAAGTTATCGATCAAGTTTACCGACCAAGTTACCGATCAAGTTTACTGACCAAGTTTTGTAATCCTATGAAAACCCGAGTACACGACCTATAGAATCCCCTACGAAATATCAATGCAACTTGTTTGACTGTAGTAACCATGTGGTAAAAGGATGGGACACATGAAGTGCTACCTAGATAGTAATAAATATAAGACTTGACATAACATGACATCTGTTACATGCTTACCTGTACATGTTACCCTGTTACCTGTTTACCTGTTTACCTGCTTGCATGATACTTGACATCTGTTACATGTTACCCGTACCCTGTTAGCACATAATGTTACTTGATTTTGTTTCCTGATTCATGTTAGTCATTCTATTTGTTTTCATGTCTATTCCATGCTATGTTTGCTTTCTACCCAAGCATGTTTAAGTCCATTACAATACTCTAAACTAATGGTGAACCAAGTGTGCAAAACCAATAACCATAAGCTGCTCATTTCGATTTTATGAAGTAAAAACATGCTTAAATCACATAATAATAGATTAAATTTATTCATGAACCTACATAACACATCATAGCATGAATATATTTCAATAAACCCAATTTTAAGTGCTAATTTCTACTACAACAACACACATGAACATGCATATCAAAAACAGAAATTTTTAGCTACTTGATCACAATTTTGAACTAGGATTTCTACTCATTTACAACGACATTAGTTCAATTTCGAAATCAAATCAGTGTTAACCATTCTAGCATGATATTAGTGATTTTCTAATGAATATTCATCATGGCCTTCTACTAGAAATCATCCTCTACTATTAAGATTACATCTCTCTTCTCGAACAATTTAGTCTATTAAGTTCCTTTTAAACTGTTACGAACATATGCATATATCTACTTGTGTTGATCATGGAATTGCAATGAGAGCTTCAAAAATCATATAACATTCAGTTAATTATGAAAAATAGACATGTAAGAGGGTTAGAAGAACACCCACCTTGTTTTGGTTGCAACTAGTACAAGATAATGACCTCCAAGATTGTTGTTTCTTCTCCTAGCCTTGCTTCTTCTTCTCCTTCCTTGATCTTGATCCAAAACAAAAACTAATGGAGATCAGACAGTGTTTGGAGAGTGGGGAAAGAGTTGTAGAATGGAGAGGGAGAGAAAATGAACTAGGGCTTCATGTTGCCATCTCGTATAGTGGCCAGCCAAGGAGTGGGGGAGGTGAAATGTGGGAGTGGATTTGTTGCTTAGGGTTCCACACTTGTACTCAAGTATATTTTAGGAAATCACACACCATGATGCCCTTAGATTCCCTATAAAAATCAAAAACCCACACTTCCCCTTCAAGCCCAAAACCAGCCAACCCCTCATCTTCCAATTTATATATTTCTTTGTAGTATGCTAATATGAAAAAATGTAATATGTTCAAGTGACTATGTGTAACGCCCCGAATTTCCAATATAATATCTCAGAAATACGTTGAACAATTTCCAGCATCTACATCAAGGTAATACTAAACACAGCCAAAACATAGAATAATTTTTCAACTTTTATTACATCGATTCTTTACATAGCACAGTGAAAAACTAAACACCTTGAATTATAATTTCTTTCTTTTACAACACAATCTTTTACAGTTTGCATAAGCCATATTATCATTCTATCACATGCATCCAAATCCGAAGCTAACAGTACCTACCTGCAAAACATGAGACTAGAGACAAACCTAACCCCCAAAACTACGGGGTCAGCCATAACGGCATGAGAGACATCAAAAGAAAAATACAATTTAAATAAGCATGAAGGATAAATTCATAATCAACACATTTTCACAGTAGTAACAAATGAAATATGAAAAGACGATAAATGATGTATGTAAACATTAAGTGAAACTAGGCTAAGTGTCAAGTGCAGGAAAATAGAAAAACATCATGCATAATACATGTCAAGAAACACAAATGTCGTGTGATGACTCTCTAATGCATACTTGTCGAATCTATGCTCCCCACTCTACATAGATCTGGTGCAAGCCCTTATCGTTCTCCACTTTATAGGGTTAAATCCCTCGTTATGCAACTAATCCTACTACGATGACTACTTCGAGATTTAGATAAACTGTGAGTATCTAGCCCAAGCCCCGATAATTTTGGAGGTTAATCTCTATCCGCAGATAATTCCGGAAACTATTCACTCACACCTAGGAATTTTCAAGAATACCCCATACCGTAAGCTATGGCACCTCATCACATGAATACCGCAAGCTATGGCACCTCATCACACGAATACCCCATGAGCGTCGCCTCGATCCTGATAATTTCGAAGATCAATTCCAAACGGCAAGTAATTCTAAAAACTATTTCACTCACACCTCGATAATTCTAGGGATTATCTCACACCACAGACATAACCCATATTTGCAGTCATTTCATCATATCACCATCTAGTTTCTGTCCTTATCTTATTAAGGTAATTAATTAATTACAATTATCCTAGAGTTGGTGTACCCTACCGGACTTTAACTCAACTGATCAACAACAAAGCCACAACTGACCAAACAACAAAATTCTTAACTACCGGTGTATGAGGGTCCCACTCACCATCCAGAGACTCACAACTCAACTATCAGTACAAAATTTTTCATTAAAACTCTAAATTTCATTATCAATTCACTCACATTAAGAACACTTCTTTAAAAAAACAACAAATCCAAATCCATTCGAATACTCACAAATTTCCAGACCTGAAATATGAAGTTAAATCCACTAAATTACTGAGTTTCATATTTTGAAGTCATGGAAAATCACATAACATCAATATGTTGAAATCCATATATATTTCGCTTCTTAAAGTCATAGGAACACAAGTTAAACTCCATTATAATCAAAATATAACTCTCTGTAATCTATAGTAATCAGTAGCAAAAACTTCAGCTAACAGTAGTCCAATAATCCATAATTGCGAAGAAATAATTGCAACCCCTGTTATCCATTTTCTGTATTTTTGGATGTATTTTTCTTTTGGTGTATTTTTTCATATTGTATCTCTTTTTGGACCGTGTATTGGATCTTCATTTTCTATATATCAATTTATTTCATTTGTCATCTTCTTATTTGATTTTCTTGATTCTATTGTCTCTGATTGTTCGAACTATTATTTTGAGCCTTATTCTATAATTGTTCATGTCCTATTTTATTTAGTCATTTTTTGTTCCCGTCTATTGATTGGATCTTTTTAATTTAAATCCTAAATTCTATTGCATCCTTATTACAACCTAAACCCTACTCTATTATTCCTTAGTGGATTTTTAATTCTAACCAACCCATTTAATACCCTATTGAATCCATTACTCGTTACACACAATGGCAACCCGCAACCCAGCTTCCACCTAAACCCTAATACTGCATATATCTATACCTATTCTTCTTCCCTGTTCAACCCATCCAAACCCTAGTTGCTCTCACAAAAACCCACTCCCGACTATATTCCAAACTTCATCTCCTAACCCTATTAACAACTCCTGATCTTCTCCTAACCCCTATCCCAACCATCCTGTGCACCCTACATCACCCCGACCACAGTGCCCTCGCCTGCACCCTCGACCTCTCGACACGACTGGCGGCAGCACAGCACCCGATAGCAACCCCCTGGTCCCCTCTCTGCCTTCTTTCGTACTGCCAGAGCAGCGACATCACCTCGGTGCTATGTTCCGTCGACCACAGCTAAGCCAGCAACGAGCGTAGCCGCCCGCTGTCCATCGTGCCTTGATGTCGTGCATACTCTCCTCTGTTGTTCTCTGTTGTGTGCGGGTTTGAATCTCGAGTTGTACGTTCGTATAGTTCGTGATTCGTTCGTTATGTTCGTTGTCCGGGAAACCGTTCCCGTTATTCTCACTTTTGGCTTCGATTCCGTCGTCGACTATAAGGCAAGTAACTTGTATACTTTTCTGTTACATATACAAGTACTAAATACCACCTATAGTGTAGTGGTGTTCTAGACACAATTCTTGTGCAAAACCCCTGTTTTATCTTGTCTTTATGTGTTGATCCGTCTGTAGTCATCTCTAGTTACACACATAACATGAAATTTAACTTAGATCTAATTAATCCCAGTTGCAAATATGTATGTTGGTTGTGAACCATAATATGATGTGTGAATCTTGCATGCTTGACGTGTTACTAGTAGTATATCCTGTTGTTGATCGGTGAAATACCTTATACCATGTTACTTGGACATCTAGTATACCCTACTTCACACTTTTTCATGATTTGGATGTGTTTCATATGATCTAGTTGAACTTTATGCCTGAAGAATAATTTTTTCATTGTTGTTATCCAATTTTTGTTCAATAATTTAGACCTTATTAAGGTCAGTATATGAAAATTATTTGTGAATATGAAATTTAGAGAATTCTGACTACTTTCCAAATTTTACTACAGATCTCAGTTTCGATTTGTGAGTTGCAAGTTATTGCAGTTTTACTACAGATGTGTTTAAAGTTCCATATTCTGTTTTATATGAATTATGTATGGTTATTTATTTTTATACTGATGTTAAACATAACATTTTGATCCAATATTTTGTTGAGAACAACTAGACTTGATTGGGATTAACCCCAAATTTTTGTGGATTTATTTGATGACTTTTACAGACTATTTATACTTGCAACCAACTACTATACTTGCAGAATTTTCATATTGTTCAGTAAAGAACCTTAATTTCAACCTGATTCTACTTGCATTTGATAAAAACTTTGTGAATATGAATTGTAGCCTACTGTATCTATTTTATCTCCCTTCTGACGGATCTGGATTTCAATTTATATTTTGTAATCTATTGCTGTTTTAGTACTGCTGTGTTTACGATTTCAGATTTACAAATCTGCTACATCTTGCTGCTTTCTGATTTTACTTGACTATTCTATCTATGTTGGAAAATTATGAAACTTTATTTTCTGTTACTAAACATACTAGGGAATAATCCAGATTTTTCTCAGATTTAATCAGTAAGTTTTTATGCCGTTTTCCTGTTTATAAATACAAACTCCTGATTTCTGGCTGAACATGTTTTCTAGATACAATTCTATTTTAAGTTCAGTTTTTGTGAAATACCATACGACTTATATATATTTGCTGGATTCGGCCGAAAGTGTATTTTTTAGATTTTCTGACGGATCCAGGTTTGCATGTGTGGCAACGGAAATCCCAGATTTGGTGCAATACTGTCTTGTTGTCCTGAACTAGAATTTTCATTGTCCTACCATTTTATGAGTTGTCTGTCACCTATGCATGTTTATCTTCCAACCTGAATTGTTACTTGTTCATGCCATGTTATTCTTGCTCTGTTTTGTGACATGTATATACGTGTTTGATAATAATAACAAAATAACCAAGCTGGGGTTAAGGAAAAGATCTAGTAGTGAAAAATATAGAAATGTATACTTGGATGGGGGCCCGTGTTTCCCACCTGATTATATGTTATCTATTACCTGTGATATGATTATGCATGATCCTGATTATCTGTTATCTAATTTCTGACTACATACTTCCTTATGAGAAGGTGTACTCAGAAGGGGGTCCGTGTTTCCCACCTATTACCCAACTAAATACTTCCTTATGAGACGGTGTACTTGGAGGGAACGTCGTCCTACCTGATGCCTGATTACCTGTACCTGTACATGTTTACTTGATACCTGAGTACACGACCCTATAGACTCCACTACAAAATCTAAACGTAACTGGTTTGAATGTAGCAACCATGTGGTAAAAGTTTGGGACGCATGAAGTGCTACCTAGATAGAAATAAATACAAGAATTGACATAACATGACACCTGTTACATGCTTACCTATACATGTTACATGTTTACCTGCTTGCATGACACTTGACACCTGATACATGTTACCTGTACCCTGTTAGTATATCATGTTACTTGATTTTGTTTCTTGATTCATGTTAGTTATCCTATTTTGTTGACATGCATATTCCATGTTTTGTTGTTTCCGCTGTTACTCTATACTTGTTTATCTTTTCCTGTACTTGTACCTGCACTACAAGCGGCTCGTAACTTGCATTGACAGGAGTTTTGTTTTTTTTTTCTCTTCCTGCAATTTATTAAATTACAGATTTTGGTGACCAGTTTCCTGATGGAGTAGGCGATCTGACTTTTTATATGCTGGAGTTCTTTTTATTATTATTATTTCTTATTGCTTATTTCGAATAAATATATATGTTACTTGGATTATTTGTATTAGGCAGTATAACCCAAAATTATTAAATTGTTCAGATCTGGTTTATTTGAGATTATTAAGTTTTGTTTTAAGTGAATTCTGTTGGTATATTGATTCATTTATGCATGTGTGGTTGATTTCTCCTTGTTCACTTCTTGTTATTCCTATGAAATGTTGTAAAGATCTTGACAGCTTATGGATGATGAAAATCATTTGCTAGACTTAGTCACGTATCCGTATTCCGTATTCTTTTTGGGAAGCGGGGCGGGACAAGGTTTTTAGTGGTATCAGAGTCCAGATTTTGACTAATGTATTAGTTTGACTGATATATTAGACAACCTTGGCTTGATCTGGGATTGGTTTAACAATACACAGACCATGCATTACATGAATGAATTATAATCAACTTTGATCTGAATGCTAATTATTTTTTTATCACGTGCAGACCATGGCTCGCAGAGGTTCCACTTCCCGCCTTCAGGAAGATCAGCCCGGCCTAAAAGGCATTACCAATGTATTGTAACGGTTGATCAATATGCAGCAGAACCACAGTAACCTTTTGATGGCTCCTTTGGAAGCTGCCCAGGTTCCGCCACCCGCTGTGCCTATGCAGGCAGCTCTCCCTCCTCGTCCACGTACAGTCAAAGATTTCATGAGGCTGCATCCTGATAGATTCTCTGGCACTAAGATGCCTTTGGAGGCCGAGCTGTGGCTGATCCGGACTGAGCAATTACTTTTGGCAGCAAGAGTTGCCGATGCTAATAGAGTGGATGTGGTAACCATCCAGCTAGTGGATCTGGCCTACATTTGGTCGAGGTCCGAGTCCGAAAGGCTCGAACGGCCTATTACTTGGGCCACATTCACTAGGAGCTTCTTGGATAAGTTCTTCCCTAGTAGCACTCGTGTTGAAATGGAGCAACAGTTCCTGGCCCTGAAACAGGTTGGTCATTATTCTATTTTAGAATTTTGTTACATATTGTTCATGCAATTTTGTTACATGGGACTTTATTGAAATAGGGCTCCAGGTCTGTGGATGAGTAAGCAGTGGAATTTACCAGACATAGCCGCTTCGCAGTCGTTCTTGTGGCGAACGAAGAGGACAGAGCTCATAGATTCATGCTGGGACTTGAGCGAGATATTCGGGTGCAGCTCGTCTCCCTTCGCTTGCGTACTTATGCTGAGGCTCTTGAGGCAGCTCGAGCTCAGGAGCAGGCTCGTGGTAGGTTGACTCCTCCCTCGCGGACTGTTCTGCACTCTGTTGTTGCTAGGCCTTCTGGTTGGCTGATTCGGAGGTATGTCCTAGCCAATCCTCCCAGGGAGACTCCCTACTCTTCTGCTGCTCCCAGGGAGCTAGTTTCTGCAAATTCTACCAGCTGGCCGGGTATGATCATAGGGACTATAGGCGTGCCAACCGTCGGTGCTTTGGATGTGGTGCTGCTGTCTATTCAGTGCAGGACTGCCCGCAACGGAGGATGGCTCTTCCAGCCAGGGGTATAGTTCAGCAGGTAGCCCCAGCTCGTGGTCCTGTTAGGCCACCTCTTCCTCCTCAGCACCAGATCATCGGTCGGAGTACATCTGCTCCCAGGAGAGGTCAGGATTTCAACCTGACAGCTGCTGAGGCTGGGTCAGCAGAAGGAGTTGTTGCAGGTATATTTTGCATTTTTGTTGTTTTGTTGTTTCTCTTTTGCTTCTTTTCGTTTGTCTTGCATTATTCTCTCATATTATATTTCTGCATTGTGTTTTCCTCACCCTTGATCATTAACTCTTTTTCTCTTACTTTTGATTCTATCTGAGTTGTTGTCCTTGTTTGCTCTTTTTCTGCTCATTTTCTCATTGATTCCAGGGCATCCCATTCCTTTGTCTCTTCCCGCTTCATGGCTCGCCATCAGTTGGACTGTATCATTATGTCAGAGGCTTGGAACATTATGACAGGTGGCATTGTTTTTGTTTGTTCCCAAGAGTGCAGACAGTGTCACGTGGTTATTGGCAGCATAGATTTCAATGTTGACCTGATTGTAATAGGGAATTCAGGATTTGATGTCATTCTCGGTGTGGATTGGTTGGGTGAATCCCACACCATTATTGATTGCCGTGCCAAGAAAGTTTTATTCCGAATCCCAAGCCATGCAGAGTTTGAGTTCCATGCCGGCGAGACACCCCTTGGCCGAGCTAAGACTGCAGTTGATCAGGAGGTTTGTGTAATGGAATGCATTCAGGCTATGAGGCTGCACCTCTAGTAGTGTGGGAATTCCTGGATGTTTTTCCAGAGGAGTTTCCTAGCTTACCCCCTGATAGGGATGTGGAGTTCGGTGTTGAAGTTCAGCCTGGTACGGCACCGATATCGAAAAGTCCCTACAACATGTCACCGGTTGAATTAGCAGAGCTTAAGGTGCAGATTCAGGAGTTGCTTGATTTGGAGTTCATCAGACCCAGTGTTTCGCCGTGGGGTGCTCCAATCCTTTTTTTCAATAAGAAGGATGGTAGTCATCGACTGTGCGTTGATTATCGAGAACTGAGTTACCTTCTTGGGGCACATTATCTCGGGCGATGGTATTTCAGTGGATCCGTCCAAGGTTGAGGCTGTGAAGGATTGGTCAGTTCCCAAGTCAGTTTCAGAGGTGAGGAGTTTCCTTGGTCTAGCTGGCTATTATCAGAAATTCGTCCAAGATTTCTCGAAGATAGCATGACCATCGACTAAGCTGACTTGGAAGGATCAGAAGCTTTGTTGGTCCGAGGCTTGAAGTGAGGCTTTGACTAAGTTGAAGAGCAGGTTGATGTCAGCGCAAGTGTTGACTATTCCAGATGGTTCAGGCGAATTTGTTGTTCATTGTGACGCTTCTGGCAAGGGTCTTGGAGCAGTTCTGATGTAGAAGGGCCAAGTTGTTGCTTATGCATCGAGGCAGTTGAGAAAAACTATCCGACTCATGATTTGGAGTTAGCGGTAGTGATCTTTGCTTTGAAGCTGTGGAGACACTATTTAATTGGGGACCGAGTGGAGATCTTTATTGACCACAAAAGTCTCAAGTACGTCTTCACCTAGAAGGAATTGAACATGTGGCAAAGGCATTGGTTGGAACTTATGACCGATTATGACATCAGTTTGCAATACCATCCTGATATAGTGAATTTGGTGCCAGATGCTTTGAGCAGGAGACAAACAGCTATGTTCCTGACTCAATAGAGAGATTTGGTTGAGCAGATGCGAAGGTTGGAGTTGATGTGTTGTTGTCGAGTTCTGATCGGAGTTGTTTGGTGCTCCAGCTTCAGTCGTCTCTTGTTGATCAGATCAAATAGGTTCAGGCTGGTGATGAGTAGTTGCAGAGTTTCAGAGCAGAGATTGGGACTGGTTCCCGAATGGATATGGTTATTCATGCTGATGGATCGCTTCGTTTTGGGTTCAGGTTGTGTGTTTCGAAAGGGTAAGTTCGTTAGAGGTTGCTTAAGGAAGCCAACCAGTCATCGTATTCTATTCATCCTGGAGGTACTAAGATGTATTGGGACTTGAAGCTTCATTTCTGGTGGCATGGTATGAAGAGGGTTGTGGCTCGGTTTGTGTCTCAATGTTTGACCTCTCAGTAGGTGAAGGAAGAGCATCATAGAACTACCGGACTTCTTCAACCACTTCCCATTCTGGAGTGGAAGTGGGAACATATCACTATGGATTTTGTGACCGCTTTGTCGAGGAGTTCTAAGGGTCACAATGCCATTTGGGTGATTATCAACCGATTGATGAAGAGTGCTCACTTCATTCCCTTCCGAGTCAGACAGTCCACTGAGAGCCTAGCTGAGAAGTACATGCAAGAGATCGTCAGACTTCATGGGGTTCCAGTTAGTATTGTATCCGTCAGGGATACGAGATTCAGATCTCAGTTCTGGAAGATTCTTCAGAGTAGTTTGGGGAGTAAAATGAAGTACTGTACAACTTTTCATCCCCAGACTGATTGACAGTCTCGTAGAGGACCATCCAGACTCTATAGGACAAGTTGAGGTCCTATATGCTGCAGTTCGATGAATCTTGGGAGGACCATTTACATCTCATAGAATTCTCGTACAATAACAGCTTTTAGGCCAGTCTTAAAGCTACACCATTCGAGGCACTTTATGAGCGGAAGTGCAGATCACCAGTGTGCTGGGATAACATTGGTGAGAGGAAGTTGTTGGGTCCAGAGTTGATCACCAGGACAGTTAATGCGGTGACTCAGATCAGGAAGCACTTACAGGCAGCTCAGGATAGGCAGAGGCAATGGGATGATGTCCATCGGAGAGCTTTGGAGTTTGAGGTTGGTGACCATGTTTTCCTGAAGGTATCTCCTTGGCGAGGTGTCAATCGGTTTGGTGGTGGGGGCAGGCTCAGCCCTAGGTTTATTGGACTGTTTGATATCGTGGAACGAGTAGGCAAGGTGGCCTATCGTCTTGCATTGCCACCGGCTTTATCAGGAGTGCATGATATTTTCCATGTCTCGCAACTCAGAAGATATATCCGCGATGAGAGCCACATGATCGACTATTCTGAGTTGATCGTGCGGCCGGATTTGACTTGTGAGATTCCGACAGTTGCTATTTTGGATCGGCAGGAGAAAATGCTTAAGAACAAGGTCATCAAGCTAGTTCGTGTTTCTTGGAATCCTCACTCGTCGGGTGAGTCGACATGGGAGTTGGAGGAGGAGATTCAACAGAAGTTCCCCCATCTATTTAAGTAACTTTTTGTTTTGTTCTTTCTTTTCTATTCGGGGTTACCCTATGTAGTTCTTGTTTGAATTTCGAGGACGAAATTCATCTTGTTAGGTGGGTAGAATTTGTAACCCCAGTTTTCCACTTTCTGTATTTTTGGATGTATTTTTCTTTTTGTGTATTTATTCATATTGTATCTCTTTTTGGACCATGTATTGGATCTTCATTTTCTATATATCCATTTATTTTATTTGTCGTCTTCTTATTTGATTTTCTTGATTCTATTGTCTCCGATTGTTTCGTCTATGATTGTTCGAGCTATTGTTTTGAGCCTTATTCGATAATTGTTCATGTCCTATTTTATTTAGTCATTTTTGTTCCCATCTATTGATTGGATCTTTTTAATTTAAATCCTAAATTCTATTGGATCCTTATTAGAACCTAAACCATACTCTATTATTCCTTAGTGGATCTTTAATTCTAGCAAACCCATTTATTACCCTATTGAATCCATTACCCTTCAGCCCATTACCTGTTACACCCAATGGCAACCCACAACCCAGCTTCTACCTAAACCAGAATACTGCATATATTTTTACCTATTTATTTTCCATGTTCAACCCAACCAAGCCCTATCCGCTCTCACAAAAACCCACTCCCGACTCTATTCCAAACATCATCCCCTAACCATGCTCTCAACTCCCGATCTTCTCCTAAACCCTATCCCGACCATCCTGTGCACCCTGCATCACCCTGACCACAACGCTCTCACCTGCACCCTCGACCTCCTGATGCGACCTGCGGCAGCACAGCACCCGACAGCAAATCCCCTGGTCCCCTCCCTGCCTCCTGTCGCGCCGCCAGAGCAGCGATGGCACCTCAGTGCTGTGTTCCGTCGACCACAGGGAAGCCAGTAGTGAGCGTAGCCGCCCGCTGTCCGTCGTGCATTGACGTCGTGCATACTCTCCCCTGTTGTTCTCTCTTGTGTGCGGGTTTTGATCTCGAATTGTACGTTCGTATAGTTCGTGATTCGTTCGTTAATTTCGTTGCCCGGGAAACCGTTCCTGTTATTCTCGCTTTTTTGCTTCGATTCTATCATCGACTATAAGGCAAGTAACTTGTATACTTTTCTGTTGCTTATATAAGTACTAAATACCGCCTGTAGTGTTCTGGTGTTCTAGAGGCAATTCTTGTGCAAACCCCTGTTATATCTTGTCTCTATGTGTTGATCCATCCGTAGTCGTCTCTAGTTACACACATGACTTGAAATTTAACTTAGATATAATTAATCCTTGTTGCAAATATCTATGTTGGTTGTGAACCATAATATGATGTAGGAATCTTGCATGCTTGACGTGTTACTAGTAGTATATCCTGTTCTTGATTGGGTAAATACCCAATACCATATTGCTTGGACATCTAGTATACCCTATTTCACACTTTGTCATGATTTGGATGTGTTTCATATGATCTAGTTGAATTTTATAAATGAAGAATAATTTTGTCCTTGTTGTTATCCTATTTTTGTTCAGTATTTTAGACCCTATTAAGGTCAGTATATGAAAACTATTTGTGAATATGAAATTTAGAGAATTCTGTCTACTTTTCAGTTTTTCTGACAGATCTCATCAAGTTCATAAAATATCAAATTTTTATCAAACTTCTTCAAAATCATAAAACTTATGAAATTATATGTATAGGGTAGCGATCCGGTGAGAACCGTTCTCACGATAAGCTTCGTGAGAACTCCATGCCTATCCATCCTATGGATAATCCAAACCGTTCACATTGTTTAACACAACTAAATTAGTCTAGAAATATAAAATCAAGTCATTTGATATTCATTTGTCCATGCATCATGTCACTATAAAAAAAAAATGATTTTTCAGCCATACAATTTGTAACACTTCAATGCATGGGCAAACGAATTTAAAATGAGTTGATTTCTCATACATAGACTAATTGAGTCGTGTAGATCAAAATGAACGGTTCAGATCTTTCAACAAATGTCCCAAACAAAAGTTCTCACGTGGTTCTCACCAAAAGAGTTCTCACTCGATCATTTCTCTATATGTATATATGTGTATACATATCAGTAAGCCATCAAAATTCATTGTTTTTTAGTAGTATAATGTTCAATTCAAATCACAATAACAATATGAATCCAGATCTAATCAAAAATTTCACAAAACATTTAAAAAATCAAGTTTCGACTGAAGCCATGTAAGACCCGAATCAATTTCACTTCAACTCATAAAGGCTTGATCTTTTGAATCTAAAATCCTTCTTGCAACTTGATTAAATGCAACTACAACTAGTTGTATTAGTTTATCCATGATTATAGGCATCTACAACAATTTTTTCCATCAAGTTTTACTCATCAAAAACATATCAACAGATCATACAAATATGCACACGTAGTAAAGTACTCATCTTTATTCAATTTATATGCCTATACATCACATAACTCATTATACACAATCAAATCAGTAAGCAACATGAAATAAAACAACATACCCATGATTCATACTAAGTTCTTAACAATCTCAAGTCATCTATGTAGAATTTTATCCGTCAATTGCATAGTTTCATGAAAAGTTCTATTTTTATTCATTCACCCATCAATAACTTCACTATATCATCATACCATCATCTATCATGCATCCTACTAGACAAATCATCATATATAACATGCATAGAACAACAAGAAACTAAACATATGTCACCCACCTTATTGAAAAATCAACCGAAATAATAAGAGAATAAGAAAAGTCTTTTCTTTCGCAAAAATCCAAGATCCTCGCTTCAAAACACCAAGAAAACCAATAGTAAAATATTTTTTTGTTTTTGAAGAGGAGGGGGGACGGCTGTAGTGGTCTTAATATAGGCCGAAATCTGATTATTAAGGTTTTGCTAAGATTTTTCAAAATATTTCTTTAGAATATATCTTTACATACATAGATCTTTATACTAGAAAGTTAGATTAACCAATTTAATTGGGATTGAAAACCAAAATAAATCTCCAGATTTGGCCGGCATCCATATCTAATCAGCAAAATAAATTTTTGTAACATTTTGCCTCCATGTGGAAATTTTGCAAAAAGACCCATCTTCAACAAATTTGTGACATAAACAAAATCTATTAGAACAAAATTTAAAATCTTTACTTCTGAGTTGAATATCCATCATTCTCAGCCCATAAAATCAAAAATCTGGAGTTTTTACTTCAAGTAGTAATTTTCCACACAAGCCCCTCTTTTTTGTAATTTTGCAATTATGCCAAATAAATATCTGAAAAATCCAGAAAATTCATAAATAATACCTACTAATAAATATTAGGTTTTCCAAAAATAAATAAAGACTTGAGTTTTCCAAAAAAATATTTGCACGTATTTTGCACGTGTAAAAAGATAAATTTCAGAAAAATGTTTATTAAATCACAAAAAATCACTTTAATTCATTTATTAATTTCAAAAACATTATTTAAAATTCTAGGGTATTATATCACTCGCTCCTTAGAATAGTTCTGTCATCAGAACTACTGCTAATAGAAACCAAACAATTAAGCAAAAGAAAGAATGCAATCATATAAATAGCAATACGGTTTAAAGGATGCAATCTTACAAGAGAATTACAATTTAACCAAAACAACACAATCGCACAAGAGCTCGGAAAAATCTTTCTGCATGCGATCCTCCGGCTCCCAAGTAGCTTCTTCAAACTGCTGGTTCCTCCACAACACCTTGACCATAGGTATCTCGTTATTCCTCAACACCTTCTCCCTACGATCAACAATCTCTACAGGCTGCTCCTTGTAATTCAAGTTCAGCTGTAGTCCCTCGGGCACCTCCGTCAACTGATGACTCTGATCAGGCACATACTTCCTTAACATCGACACATGGAACACATCGTGCACCTACGCCAATTCCTCCGGTAGTTCCCACTTATATGCCGTCTTACCAATCTGCCTCAAAATCCTGTATGGCCCAATGTACCTTGGTGCCAACTTGCCCCCTTCCCAAACCTGATTACGCCTTTAGTTAGAGATACCTTGAGAAAAACTGCATCCCCAATCTCATACTCCGAATCCCTCCGTTGAGTATCTGCGTAACTCTTCTACCGACTCTGAGCCTCGACCAACCGTTTACGAATCAGCTCGATCTTCTCCGATGTCCGCTACACAATCTCTGGCCCAAACATCTGCCTCTCGCCAACTTCAGACCAACAAATGGGTGTCCTGCACTTCCTCCCGTACAGATACTTGCATGGTAACTGATATGGTCAAAACAAGGGGTTCAATCGAGACCGTCCAAATGGGGCACGAATCCTACAGCTCAGGGGCGAGACGGTAATTTCACATGCAAACGGGTCCGAAGCGGGTACTGGGTCTCCTTCTCACAGATCCAATAACCCGCAAACGGATCCACCACAGCTGGGCACGGGTTTCAACCCGCTGCCAACTCGATCCAGCAAGACACAATCAAGGTCCCTGATTAGATCTAAATCAACGACCATGATTCACGTCAATCTTTACACTGGGATTTAGGGATTAAAATTCCTTATCTGATTACCAGAATATACCTTATCAGATTACTTTCCCAATCTGTTTACAAGGAGATTATTCTATATCAGACTACGCGGATTACATTCCTAAATTGTTCTCTAAGACGCCTATAAATACCCCCCACCCATCTCCATTAAGAGGTAATCAATCTTTCTCTAGCTAAACGCTCTTTCATAATCAATTCTGGTTACTGACTTGAGCGTCGGAGGGTGCGTCGCCGGGAACAACCCCGGTGTTTCGCACTTTTTGCAGGCGCACGACGGGAGCGACGATCAGAGTTCAACGGAACAGGTATACAGGTTCTCCTATTCAGTTTCCCCAAAGAACTCACAAATTCATCTGTTTGCCCCCACACCGAATTTAGCGGCAACAGATTGGCGCCGTCTGTGGGAAACTAACGAATAGAGACCTCTCCTCTTCCCGGTGAACAGGTTTTCTCCAGCCATGCCGCCTCGCAAAGTCAGATCTAGGGGCTCCAACCGAGCGCCCAACCTTGACCAGCAAGAAGTCCTTCCTGATCCCACTCAGCAACAAGGGCAGCTCCCTCCTACCGTGGAAGAGCCGCTCCAGCGGAACCCTCCACATCCCGATCCGAAGGGGCCTAACCACCAGAAACAGCCTCTTCATCCAGAGAACATACCCAACCACACTGCCTCCAGTGCCTCCATGGCCTCCCATCATCCCCGAGCCTCTGGTCGCCACGATGCCCATCCCAGACGCCCGGAAGATAAGGACCTTCGTCACCATCTGGACGAAAAGCGGGCTCGGGGAGAAGCCTCCCACCAAGAACGATCCCCCCGACACCGGGGACACAGGGGGTCCCCCGCCCGAAGAGGGAGAAGAGACTCCCCCGATCACTACCGAAGGAGGCACTCACCAGCAGGTCGGCAGCAGCATCGGAACAATGAGGCACCCATCACCCGTGCCGAGTTCCAGCAATTCCAAACTATGGTACAACAGGCCCTCAATCTCCGTCAGAATCCCAATGAGCCGAGGGCCCCCTCCCCCCGTCCGGTACGGAGCCCTCGACAACGTTCCCCTTCTCCTCAACCCGCTCCTACCAATTCCAGACGCACCCCAAGTCCTCGTCGTTCCCGAAGCTACCGTCGCCGCAGCCCTCGCTCCCCATCCTACGAAGACGAGTCCCGTGGCTCGGCAGATCACCGCCGGAGAGATGACACCATGAACCGCCGCCTGAACGAGGTGGAAAAACTCCTGGGACAGATAAACCGAGAAGAAGAACTCAGGGGGAGGACCCTCCGTCCTAGCCAACCCCCGTTCTCCCGGACCATAGTGGATACTCCTGTTCCCTTCGGTTTCAAACCTCCCCAGTTCGAGAACTACACGGGAGAGACCGATCCGGTTGACCACATCGAAGGCTTTAAGACTTTGATGCTCCTCCATCAAGCGTCCGACGCCCTCCTCTGCAAAACATTCCCTGCAACTCTGAAGGGCCCAGCTCGAGAATGGTACTCTCGCCTTGCCCCGGCGTCAATATTCTCCTTCGAACAGTTCGAGACCCTGTTCATCACCCACTTCGTCAGCAGCCGGAGGGCCGAGAAGACCAGCATTTCCCTGTTACACCTCCGTCAGCAGAAGGGGGAGAGACTGAGGGACTACGTGAAGAGGTTCACAGCCGAGGCCAGAACCATCGCATCCCTCGACCAATCCGTTGCTACTGCGGCGTTCCAATCCAACATCCTAAATTCCAACCTCCGCTCCTCCCTCGCCAAAAAGCCGCCACATGACTTTTCTGACCTCCTCCTCCGCACTGAAAAGTACATCCGAGCTGAAGAGGCCGAGGAACCGCCCAACTGGGAAGCAACCGCCTCCGGATCTAAGAGGAAGGGAACAGAAGAAGAGGGACCCAAAAAGTTCCAGAAGGATAATGCCGGCCAGCGCCGGCCTCCCCCTAGATTTGAAAAATTTACTCCCCTCACCACAAACATCTCCGCCATTTTCATGGAAGTCGAAAAAGAAGGGGTCCTGCCTCCAGCTCCAAAGATGAACACCCCAGCCAAAAGGAGGGATAAAGACAAATGGTGCCGTTATCACCGGGACCATGGGCATGACACCAACGACTGCCGGGCTCTGAGAAACGAGATCGAAGCCCTCATCCAGAGGGGGCAGCTGGCGAAGTTTGTAAGAAAGGACGGGGCCGAACTTCCTCCCCAGCCTCGGGGGGCTAACAAACGTCCAGAACGGGAAGAGACGCCAGAATTCGAGGAAGAGCGAGTCCTCCACCTTATCCATGGGGGTCCGATGGGGGGCTCCTCGAACTCTTCTCGGAAAGCTTTTATTAGGGAAGTAAATTCTGTCCGGGCCACCCCTCCCCCCAAAGGGCTCGGAGTGCCCGTCACCTTCTCTGACGACGATCTCGAGGGCGTCCGCACCCCTCATTGCGACGCACTCGTCATCAACCTTCACATGGCCAATTTCAAAGTCGAAAGAATCTTAGTGGATAACGGCTCCTCCGTTAACATCCTATTCCTCGATGCTTTTAAGGGGCTGAAGCTCTCCCGAGACAGACTGAAGCCCGCCGGGTATACGCTCCATGGGTTCACGGGGGTGCCGGTGACGATCGAAGGAGTGATTACCCTCGATGTCACAGCAGGCAAAACTCCTACTACCCGCACGGAGTCAATGGATTTCATGGTTGTAGATGTCCCAGCGGCCTACAACGTCATTTTGGGTCGCCCCGGCCTAGCCGCCCTCGAGGCCGTCCCTTCTGCCTATCATCTCAAAATGAAATTCCCCACTCGGGCTGGAGTGGGAGAAGTTAGGGGCAATCAGGAACAGGCCCGCAAGTGTTACATGACCTCCACACTCGGACCCGTCCTCTCCTTAGAAACACTCGAGATCCCCCAAGATGCTGCTCGGCCGACTCCTGAGCCGGTAGATGAGCTGCAGGAAATACTCTTCTCGGAGCAGGAGCCGACCCGTAAGTTTTATGTCAGCAAGGCACTCCCGTCCGCCCTACATTCAAACATTGTGAAATGCATCCGAGCCAACCGGGACCTCTTCGCATGGTCAGCAGCGGACATGCCCGGTATCTCCGAAGAACTCTTGGTCCATCGCCTCAGCGTGGATCCGGGGTCCAAACCGGTCCAGCAGAAGAGGCGCAAGTTCGCCCCCGAGCGCCAGCTCGCCATCAAAGAGGAGGTAGACAAATTGCTGAAAGCCCGATTCATACAGGAGGTGAATTATCCGGAGTGGTTGTCCAACGTAGTCATGGTGAAGAAATCCAATGGGACATGGAGAATCTGTATTGATTTCACTGACCTCAACAAGGCCTGCCCTAAAGATCCCTTCCCCCTGCCGAGCATTGACACTCTGATTGACGCAACCTCGGGACATGAGCTCCTCAGCTTCATGGACGCTTTCTCGGGTTACAATCAGATAAGGATGTTCCCCCCGGATATTCCGAAGACGTCTTTTGTAACGGACCAAGGACTCTATTGTTACCGAGTCATGCCGTTCGGACTGAAGAATGCAGGGGCAACGTATCAACGTCTCGTCAACAAGGTTTTCCAGGCCCAGATTGGTCGGAACATGGAAGTCTACGTGGACGACATGCTTGTGAAAAGCATCCGAGGCATTGATCATGAGGCCGACCTCCAAGAAGCGTTCGATGTTTTGAGAAAGCACAATATGAGACTCAACCCGAACAAGTGTGCGTTCGGCGTCTCATCAGGCAAGTTCCTCGGCTTTATGGTCAGCCAACGAGGAATAGAGGCAAATCCGGAGAAGATCAGGGCCATACTGGACATGGCCCCGCCTAGAAACGTCAAAGAAGTTCAGAAACTGACGGGTCGTTTAGCCGCCATTGGGCGCTTTTTGTCGAAATCCGGGGAGAAATGCCTCCCGTTCTTTAAAGCCCTGAGGGGGACTAAGGGGTTCGAGTGGGGGCAGCCACAACAAGATTCCTTCGACCAGCTTAAAGCTTACCTCGTCAATCCGCCCCTGCTCAGCAAACCCATACCGGGCGAGCCCCTCTACCTCTACTTGGCAGCCTCGGAACAGACACTAAGTGCGGTCTTAGTCAGGGAAGAAGAAAGAACTCAAAAGCCCATTTACTACGTCAGCAAAGTGCTCCGGGACGCCGAGCTCCGGTACCCGAAAATTGAGAAAATAGCCTACGCCCTGATAATGGCTGCAAGAAAGCTTCGGCCATACTTCCAGTCTCATTCAGTGGTCGTCCTTACCGACCAGCCGTTGAAACAGATCCTTCACAAGCCAGAGACTTCCGGCCGCCTCATGAAGTGGTCGATCGAGCTGAGCCAACATGATATTACTTATCAGCCTCGGACCGCAATCAAGGCGCAGGCGCTGGCCGAATTCATAGTTGAAACGACTATCCCCGACTCCGAGCAGACGACGAAGGGACCGCCTATCTGGTCTGTATATGTCGATGGATCCTCTTGCAACGAGGGGAGCGGGGCGGGAGTCATCCTGGCGGGCCCAGACGACTTTGTCCTTCAATATTCCCTCCGGATAAACTTTAAAGCCTCGAATAACGAAGCCGAATACGAGGCACTCATAGCCGGCCTCGGGATGGCCCGAAACGCAGGGGCGCGACGCCTGCAGATCTTCAGCGACTCTCAATTGGTCGTCAACCAGGTCCTCGGCGAATATGAAGCCCGCGATGACAGAATGATAAAGTACTTGGCCAAGGTGAAGAGCCTCATGGCGCTCTTCGACGAGGCCCTCATCCGAAGAATCCCCAGAGAGGAAAATGCCCAGGCCGACGCCCTGTCCAAATTAGCTTCCTCATCCCTGCAAGGCCTCGAACAAACCGTTCTGATAGAAGTCCTCCTCAAGCCCAGCATAGAGGACGAGGCTTTCAACTCCGTCGAAACACTGCCGCTCCCCCTCGAAGACAATTGGATGAAGCCCCTCGTCGAGTTTTTAAGAGACGGACTCCTACCAAGGGATCCGAAGGAAGCCCGAAAGATAAGGACCCGGGCCGAGCGTTACATAATGGTCGAAGGCGTTCTGTATAAGCGCTCCTTCACCCAGGTGGATGGTCGACCCTACCTAAGATGCCTCTCCCCCGGACAAGCCGATTACGCCCTGCAAGAGCTCCATGAGGGCATCGGCGGAGCCCACTCCGGCTCCAGAGCCTTGGCACGTAAAGTGTTAAACTACGGGTATTACTGGCCCACTCTCCTAAGGGACGCCGAACGACACGTTCGACAATGCACCTCCTGCCAGAAGTATTCCGACATCCGACGCCTTCCACAAGCACCACTCTCCTCCTTGTCGAGTCCGATCCCCTTTGCAATGTGGGGGATGGATCTACTCGGGCCATTTCCACCGGCCCCCGGACAGTTGAAGTTTCTAGTCGTGGCAGTCGACTATTTCTCGAAATGGGTCGAGGCCGAGCCCCTGGCTACAATTACCGAACATAGAGTCGTCCAATTCTTCTGGAAAAGTGTAATCTGTCGTTTCGGTGTTCCCCGAGTCGTAGTTACAGATAACGGTACGCAGTTCGCTGGAGCTGCCTTCCGAGCCTTATGTCAAGACCTAGCTATACAGCACCGCTTCTCCTCAGTCTCTCATCCCCAGTCAAATGGCCAAGCCGAGAATGCCAACCGACAGATCCTCTCCGGCATCAAGAAGAGACTCGACAAATGCTCCAAGGGATTGTGGGTCGATCAGCTGCCCAATGTGTTGTGGAATTACCGAACCACGAAGCGGATCCCGACGGGCGAAAGTCCGTTCAATCTCACCTATGGGGCCGAGGCCCTCATCCCACTAGAAGTTGGAATACCCTCTCCTCGCCTGATTGCCTTCGAAGAAGAACAGAATGCCAGGGAGCTCAGAACGAGCCTAGATTTGGTAGACGAGATTCGGGAAAGAGCCGCCATACGGCAGCAAGGTTACCGAAGAAGAATCGAACTCGCCTACAACAAACGGGTCCGCCCAACCGACTTGAAAGAGGGGGACCTGGTCCTCCGAAAGCTGGCCATTTCGTTCCCCGGACAGAAGAGCAAACTGGCCCCAAATTGGGAGGGACCGTACAAAGTATCCAAAGTGATCCGCCCCGGTGCGTACAAGCTAGAAGACCTTGAGGGTAGAGAAATTCCCAGGACTTGGAACGCCGACCATCTTTTGAAATACCTAGAGAAGGCAACCCCGCCTATCTAAGTAACTCGAGATGTCGGGCCGCCACTCCTGCTACTAGTAATTTTTCCTTTGTCTTTTTCATTGTAATAAACGGCTAGCAACTTTAGAAGCAGCCGACCATTAGATATTAATAAATAAATAAAGTTTTTCTTTACATTATCGCGTACTCCCGCCTCTAACTCCCTTATCACACAATGGTTCGGAGTCCAACACTCGGCTCGACTCTTCCTACTCGGCCCGTCTTCAGACGGGCCAGGGGCAGATCGCCGCTCGAAATTGCTCCTGCAGCCGTTGAATGGATCGGAGTCCAACACTTGGCTCGATTTTGCTTCGCAAATCCGCTCCTAAGCGGACTAGAAGTAGCTCGCCATTCGAAACTGCTCCTGCATCTCTCAAATTTATCACACAATGGTTCGGAGTCCAGCACTCGGCTCGACTCTTCCTACTCGGCCCGTCTTCAGACGGGCCAGGGGCAGATCGCCGTTCGAAATTGCTCCTGCAACCGTTGAATGGATCGGAGTCCAATACTTGGCTCGATTTTACTTCGCAAATCCGCTCCTAAGCGGACTAGAAGTAGCTCGCCATTCGAAACTGCTCCTGCATCTCTCAAATTTATCACACAATGGTTCGGAGTCCAGCACTCGGCTCGACTCTTCCTACTCGGCCCGTCTTCAGACGGGCCGGGGGCAGATCGCCGTTCGAAATTGACCCTGCAGCCGTTGAATGGATCGGAGTCCAACACTTGGCTCGATTTGGCTTCGCAAGTCCGCTCCTAAGCGGACTAGAAGTAGCTCGCCATTCGAAACTGCTCCTGCATCCCTTAAACTAATCTTACGACCGGATCTTTCCTCCGGCTCGACTCTATCTCTCCGACTCGTCCTCAAACGGTCCGGTACCCGTCCCGACCGTAGACTGTGCCGAGCTGACGAGGTACCGACCCTCGTTTTGGGAAAAAATCACCCCGAGGTCAACTCGCCGTTAGATCCTCTCAAATTGTGTGCCAAAGCGTGATGAGCGGATCCAGTAGTGCCACGTGCCCACAAAACGACAAGATAACGTTTTCTTGGGACTTGTGCCTGCCTCTGGATTCGCGCCACCATCCAACGGTTGTAGACACCCCACGTCGACGGGCGTCAATAGCCGAGCGACAGGATCAGAATTGCGACAAAAGACTCGACGAACAGCCAATAGAAGACACTTCGGATAAATCGACCCCAATTTTATTAATGACTTGGACGAGTTTACAAAAAGATTACTACAGCGAGTTCAACAAAATATTAGAAGGCATGACCCGCTCATTTCCTCCGAGGAAGGGGGACACTCCGGTTCAACGACACTTTGGGTCGGCGCTTCTTAGCCTCCGAGCTCGTCTCCAGGCCGACGAACCGGGACGCCCCTTCGCCGCTGAGCCTCACAGTCGCCCCAACCGAAGCGCCACTTGAAGACACCGCCACACCACTTTGTGCATCGGCGGCTGACGCCCCGATGATAGGAGTCCGGGACGCCGCTTGGTAGAACGTGATACCTCGCTCGATCTCTTCGCGGGTACACGAGGTGCTCCGGACGTTGGCCCTCACCGGCTGAGGCTTGAGCCGAGCGACCTCCTCCTCCAATTCGACGATCCGGTCCTTCAGTGCCTCGTCCTTCACGACAATTTTGAACCGAGGAAGCTTCGCCGATCCAGGGTATTCGGCGCTGTCAGATATGACACGACGCAGATGGGTCACCTCGATACTCTTGTCGACTGTCACCCTTTGCAAATGCTCGACCTTCTTCACGAGCTCATCTCGTTCGGCCAAAACAGAAGCCAATTCTTCTTCCTTAGCAAATAGCTCGGCTTCGGCTATCCGCAAGTGGTACAATTCGGCCAACAGATCCCCGTTCTTCATCTCCATATTGTACAGCATCCTCCTCGTCAGGTCGATCTCGCCCTCAAGGCGTTTCACGAGAGATAGATGGAACAGCTCTACTTGTCGCCGAGCCATCGTAGTGACGGGGGCCTACCCTACGACCGAACCAAACACTTAGACAATTTCAAAGACAAAACGTTTTTTCATTTATCAAAAAGCGGTGGCCAGTCCGCAAAAGGCGTTACAAAGCTCGGAAGAAAAAGCAGAACAGAAGCTACAAAAAGATTAACGAAAGAATCAAGGGTCCACCTGCGTCTCCGCTCCCACCCCGGACGCATCGACGGGCGGTCCCTCGATCTCTCCCTTAGCCGGGTCATCCTCTCCCCCTCCGTCTTCGCCTTCGACCTCGTCCTCGGCATCCCCCTCCTCGTCGTCCACGGGCGACCCGGGCCACAGTCGATAGCCGACTCGCTCGAAGCCGGGGACACGAGCCTGGACGTGGTCCAGGGCCGTCTGGTAGGATCGCTCCATGTTCTCAGCCATATGTTTCTTCGCCTCTGCCTCAATCTCGGCTTCGACCTCCGCCCGGATCCTCGCGGCCTGCGCTTCCCTCTCCGCCTTCTCGTCGGCCAAGGACTTCAATGCCGCGGCAAGATCTTTGGCGGCCTTGGCGGCTTTGGCGGACTCCGCTTCGAGGCCCTCCTTCGCTTTCTTCAGGTCGGCAGTAAGGTCGGCCACCCGAACGTCCAGAGCCTCGGCCCGCCTCTGCTCGGCCTCGAGATCCTTGACCGCCCGGACCTTCGCCAGCCTGTCTTTCTCGCTGGCGGACTTCAGCTCCTTCTCCTGTGCGGCGAACGCCTCCATGAGATGGCCGAAGTGAACGGTGGCCTACGAAGACAACGATAAGTACGAAGTACGCACCGAGTAACAAACTTGAAGAAATTTGCGAACACTTACCGAAACAAGCCCCCGGGCGACTTCGTAAGTGTCGTCGCCGACCCTCCCCGCATTCAGCGCGGCCTTATCCTTCGGGGTCGCCAAGTGTTTGACGACCTGCATTGACATCTGCGAGTTGCAGAGGAAACCATCATGATTCCTCACCAGCCAGTTCGGCACAAACAACTGCTTGTGCTGCTCGGTCAGGATTTCCTCGGCATTCTGAGTCAATGGGGGAAGCTCGAGCGCCAGCGCCGCATTGACATCAAAGACACCCTCGTTCACGGACGGGGCGACAGGGGCCGAGGTCTCCTCCACCATCACTACCTCCGAAGGCACCTCGGTAGCCGGGGGAGGCGGAGCAACGTTAGTGGCGACCGCGGGCTGAACACCCGAAGACGCACCCTCGGCCGCCCTCTTCCTTTTTCTGGTCCCGGTCAGCTTGGACCTATCGGCCATCATAGCTTTAAAGTCAATCTTCATCGACTCTGCATCAACAAAAAAAAAAGAGGGAGAAAACCGAATCAAAACAGACGAATTGAAGACTTAGAAAAAAAAATGAATGAGATGTCAAGAGCGTACTCGGGTCGATGGGGCTTAGTCCGGACCCGAACAACACCTCCTCGGTCAACTCCCTCCAACTCAGTACCGGAAGGGCCGTGATCCTCCTCGCTACCTCCTCCTCGGCCTCAGATAGTGCGGGGTCGCCCCGCGCAAATTTCGGCACTTCCACCTTCCACCGGGACGGAATGTGCCAAATCGCTTCGCCCCTTACGATAAAATACTTCTCCCTCCAACCCTTAAGAGAGTCGGGATTCTCTACAATCTTAACACCTCTCCTCGGCCCCAAATAGTACCGGTACTCCGAGCCGTGTTGCCTGTTTATCCGATAGAGGCCCCGGAAAACTGACAGATCCGGCGCTACCTCGGCTCGGTGACACTGAAGCAAGAATGCGTTCACATGACGCCAAGTGTTTGGACTGAACTGAGTAGGGGCGAGACAATACCAACCGAGGATCTGAAGTATGAAAGGGTGCAGCGGAAAACGCAGTCCCGCGTTCAAGGAGTCGACGTCAAACATGCACATGTCCGACGAAGGCAACTTAGTGTTTGCTCGCACCCCAGGGCCAGCGACCATCAGCTTGTACTCCGACGGGATAGCGAAGGCCTTCCTGATCCGAAGAAGATCCTTCTCGGTCAACGACGAAATGAGCTCGTCAGCTTCGGAGGGATGGAACGGACTAGGCTCCTCGACGATCTTCGACTTTCCGTAGATCGCTTTCTCCAGAAGATCACCCTCGTACTGCCTGACTCCCGAATGCCCGGACAGGACGGAAGGATATTGTCCTATCTCGGGAGCTCGTTTCGGGTTCTCCACAATCACCCCCACTATGGGGGGCGGGGTCTCCCCTGTCCTCTTCTTCTTCCCGATCCTCGACTCGACAGCCAGCGGTTCGGCCATCTGCTTCCCCTTCCTGCGAGCTTCCGCCCTGCTCCTCTCCCCGGCGCCATCACCGCCCGAGGACGAGGCACCACTACCCGAGCTTACCCTTGACATCTTTTGAAAAAGCTAAGGCAAAGACAAACTAACCTTTGAAGTGACGTTCACGGTCGGAGAATGCTCGCCTGAAATCGCCTGGCCCACGCGACAGCTAACGACAACACCGTGGAGCAAGAGCGCCGCTAGCAGAGGACTTAGAGAACAAAAGTGAATTCGTAGAGTGAAAAGTGAGAAATGAGCTCAGGGGTGAAGGAATGGTAACTTATAACCTCAACTGATAACGGGCCTCCTTGGGAATCCAAAAGGCCCACTAAGAATCCCAAACGCCCTACAAGAGAGAGGCGGCGGTATGAGAGGGGTGGCGGAACTCCCCAAAAAACACAAGTTGCGACTCGGCCACCGGTCTAATGAGCCGAGCTATCAAACGAAACGCTCAGTGACCGAGCCACCGAGTTCGCCCAAAAATACCCAACTCCGCGCCCGGCAAACAGCGCGAGGTATGCAGACCGAGGTGACGAGATACCGACCCTCGTTTTTGGCAAAAAATCCTCCCGAATCAAAATCACCGTCGGATCTCTCCAAAATTCGCGTCAGAATCTGATGAACGGTTCAGATTGCGCCACGCCCACAAAACGACAAGATAGCGTTTTCTCGTGATCTGAACCCCATCCTCGTGATGCGTGCCCAGATAAACGGCCCAGATCTTGCCACGTCCACAAAACGACAAGATAGCGTTTTATGGGGATCCACGCCAAAGATGGACGGCCTAGATGATGCCACGTACCTCGGATGCTCCGAACCGAGGCACCGACCCTTCCAACCAGGTCGCCGACCCCCCAAGCCGCGGCACTACGCATCCGGGCCGTGGTGCTGGGTTACCGACCCATCCAACCGGGTCGCCGACCCCCCTAGCCGCGGCGCTACGCATCCGGGCCGTGTTGCTGAGGTATCGACCCTTCCAACCGAGTCGCCGACCCCCCTAGCCGCGGTGCTACGCATCCGGGCCGTGGTGCTGAGGTACCGACCCTCGTTTTTGGGAAAAAATCCTTCCGACCCTCAGGAGCCGTTGGATCTCATAGGAAAGCGCGCTCGTCATGATGGACGACCCAGATCTTGCCACGTCCACAAAACGACAAGATAGCGTTTTATGGGGATCCACGCCAAAGATGGACGGCCTAGATGATGCCACGTACCTCGGATGCTCCGAACCGAGGCACCGACCCTTCCAACCAGGTCGCCGACCCCCCAAGCCGCGGCACTATGCATCCGGGCCGTGGTGCTGGGTTACCGACCCATCCAACCGGGTCGCCGACCCCCCTAGCCGCGGCGCTACGCATCCGGGCCGTGGTGCTGAGGTATCGACCCTTCCAACCGAGTCGCCGACCCCCCTAGCCGCGGTGCTACGCATCCGGGCCGTGGTGCTGAGGTACCGACCCTCGTTTTTGGGAAAAAATCCTTCCGACCCTCAGGAGCCGTTGGATCTCATAGGAAAGCGCGCTCGTCATGATGGACGACCCAGATCTTGCCACGTCCACAAAACGACAAGATAGCGTTTTATGGGGATCCACGCCAAAGATGGACGGCCTAGATGATGCCACGTACCTCGGATGCTCCGAACCGAGGCACCGACCCTTCCAACCAGGTCGCCGACCCCCCAAGCCGCGGCACTACGCATCCGGGCCGTGGTGCTGGGGTACCGACCCTTCCAACCGGGTCGCCGACCCCCCTAGCCGCGGCGCTACGCATCCGGGCCGTGGTGCTGGGGTATCGACCCTTCCAACCGAGTCGCCGACCCCCCTAGCCGCGGTGCTACGCATCCGGACCGTGGTGCTGGGGTATCGACCCTTCCAACCGAGTCGCCGACCCCCCTAGCCGCGGTGCTACGCATCCGGGCCGCGGTGCTGAGGTACCGACCCTCGTTTTTGGGAAAAAATCCTTCCGACCCTCAGGAGCCGTTAGATCTCGTAGGAAAGCGCGCTCGTCATGATGGACGTCCCAGATCTTGCCACGTCCACAAAACGACAAGATAGCGTTCTATTGGGATCCCCGCTAAAGATGGACGGTCTAGATGGTGCCACGTACCTCGGATGATCCGAACCGAGGTACCAACCATTCGAACCAACTCGCCGACCCCTCGAACCGCGGCGCAACGCATCCGGGCCGGGGTGACGGAGTGCCGACCCTCGTTTTTGGGAAAAAATCCTTCCGAGGAGCAGGAGGCGTCTGATCGTTCCGAAATTCGCGCTCCATCTTGATCGAAGGCCTAGATGATGCCACGCCATAAATAGGTATTAAAAATTGATTTTTATTTATCTAAATCGGTTTATTTATTTAAAAATTTGCGAAAAATCGCTAAAAATTCGGGAAAATTAGCTAAAAATTCCAGGAAATAATTAAAAATTCGGGGAACATTTCTAAGCCACCGAACGAGCAATTATTACCTAGAATACGCGGTTAAAACCCCCGAACAATTAGCCAACACATCGCAAAATTAAATAAATCATCCGGAAAAATAGATAAAAACTCGACACAGCTTCGGAGCATCAAAGAAGGAGGAACTAGCCTACCCCCGTGCTCCAGGATTCAAAAATCACCCATTCGGACTGCGATACAGTTCCACCGACCACTGAGTTAGTCAAACTACTCCTCAAAGACTGACCACCCTCAGCCTTTAGGAGTGGGGGGCTCGTGATATGGTCAAAACAAGGGGTTCAATCGAGACCGTCCAAATGGGGCACGAATCCTACAGCTCAGGGGCGAGACGGTAATTTCACATGCAAACGGGTCCGAAGCGGGTACTGGGTCTCCTTCTCACAGATCCAATAACCCGCAAACGGATCCACCACAGCTGGGCACGGGTTTCAACCCGCTGCCAACTCGATCCAGCAAGACACAATCAAGGTCCCTGATTAGATCTAAATCAACGACCATGATTCACGTCAATCTTTACACTGGGATTTAGGGATTAAAATTCCTTATCTGATTACCAGAATATACCTTATCAGATTACTTTCCCAATCTGTTTACAAGGAGATTATTCTATATCAGACTACGCGGATTACATTCCTAAATTGTTCTCTAAGACGCCTATAAATACCCCCCACCCATCTCCATTAAGAGGTAATCAATCTTTCTCTAGCTAAACGCTCTTTCATAATCAATTCTGGTTACTGACTTGAGCGTCGGAGGGTGCGTCGCCGGGAACAACCCCGGTGTTTCGCACTTTTTGCAGGCGCACGACGGGAGCGACGATCAGAGTTCAACGGAACAGGTATACAGGTTCTCCTATTCAGTTTCCCCAAAGAACTCACAAATTCATCTGTTTGCCCCCACACCGAATTTAGCGGCAACAGTAACTATTGTTATAAGCAAACTCAACCAATGCCAAGTTTCTTTCCCAATTGCCGCAAAAATCCATAACACAAGTCCTCAGCATATCCTCCAATACCCGATTCAACCTATTAGTCTGACCATCGGTCTGCGAATGAAAAGCAGTACTGAAATTGGTTCTGGTACCCAAAGCTGCTTGTAGACCCTTCCAAAACCTCGAAGTGAACCTCGCATCCGTGTCGGAAATAATCGACACAGGAACTCCATGAAGTCTCACAATCTCATCAATGTACAAATCTGCCAGTTTTTCCAACGACCAAGTAATCTTCATAGACAGAAAGTGAGCTGACTTGGTCAAACGATCCACAATGACCCAAATTGAGTTGTTGCCCTTCGGACTCCTCGATAACCCGGTGATGAAATCCATGCTGATATTCTCCCACTTCCATTCTGGAATAGGCGATGGCTGTAACAAACCTCCAGGCCTCTGATTCTCTGCTTTGATCTACTGGCAAGTCAGACATCTTACCACAAATTCTACCACATCTCTCTTCATACCCGACCACCAAAAGTATTATTTGATGTCCTTGTAAATCTTTGTGCCTCCAGGATGTACTGAAAACAAGGTACCGCGTGCCTCCTGCAAGATACTCTCCTTTAAATCTGCATTCTCTGGTACACACAACCGCTCACCCATTCATAGAACCCCGTCTTGGACACGGAACTCTGAAAACTTGCCTTCAGAAACTTGCTGCAACATCCTCTGAATCCCTGCATGTGATTTCTGAGCCTCCAAAATGTGCTATCTTAAAGAAGGTTGCAACCTCAACTGAGTCAAAGATGCTCCCAAACCCTGTAGTACAATACTTGCTTGATCTAACTCTGCTGCCAACCCTCTCAGAGTAGTGATCAAACTCGACAGACTACTCTTATGACTAAGCCTATCAGCCACCAAAGATACTTGATCTCAGGAAAAATTTCTTCTAACACCTCCAACCATCTCCTTTGTCGAAGATTTAGATCCCTCTGCTGATAAATGTACTTCAAGCTATTGTGGTCTGTATACATGTTGACTTTCTCTCCATACACATAATGTCTCTACTGCTTTAAGGAATAGATAATAGCTGCCAATTCCGGATCGTGCGTCGGATTGTTCTTTTCATGTAGACGCAACTGCCTCCAACCATATACAATGACCTTCCCTTCTTGCATCAAGACACACCCCAAATATCTGAGTGATGCATCGCTAAAGATATCGTATTCCTTTCCAACTTGTGGCAAAGCTGAGATAGGTGTAGTTTTCAACCTCTACTTCAGCTCAAGGAAACTCGCCTTACATTTATCATTCCAAGTGAATGCCACATTCTTCCGAGTCAACACTGTCAAAGGAAATGCAATATGTGCATAGCCCTGAATGAATCTCCTGTAATACCTAGCCAATCCTAAGAAACTCCTGACTTCCTTCACTGACGTCGGCCTGGACCAATTCTTCACTGCTTCAAACTTCTAAGGCTCGGTGGCCACTCCCTCCTTAGAAAGGATATGACCAAGGAAAGCTACCTCGAACTTTAACACTTCGATAGCTTGGCGTACACGTTATGTTCCTGTAATGTAACGCCCCGAACTTCCTATATAGAGAATTCGAGACACGAGCTAGGACCTTTACATTCAATTAGTCACAATACACAGAAAACAAGAAAATTTTAAAACTTTTCACTAATACAATATTACAGCCGAGTGTTTTCCATTGATTCAATATATTACATCAGAGTATGAAAATGATAAAACATCGGGCTCTTCACTTGTAAACCATGCCTTGACTAGAGTTCTCTCGATCTGGTGATCCCGTATCCACAACCTATTAGAGTGGGGACGTCAGTACATATACTGATGCTTAAAGACTGATGACTAGCAGCGAATCTCCAATAACAAACATATACAAACAAGGTGAAATTTGTCACTGTAGTTTAAGTGTTCGTGAGTGCTATGACTTAGAATCTAATGCGATGTCAACTAAGGCTAAGATGCTCCTATTCTAAAGCAAGCAAGAATCTGGAACCGTATGCATCCCATAACTACATACATCCATATCAAGTCGTTCTCCAAATTTAGGGATTTGAACCCACGTTATGAGTTCTACTTTTGTACCCATCCTGTTCCCGACATAATACTACATGACTGGCAACTATTGCCCGGCGTACCGGACCGCACTCAAAAGCCAACATGAACTACAAGATACTTGTCAACCTTCTTCTGTGCCCTCAACTAGTCATGAGAAAGCATAGAACCTGCCGGGATCGTAGGGTTTATTTCCCTAGGGAACCCTCTCGTTCTTATCATGGCATATTCAGGAATTAACAATCAAGATACGGAACCCATGCTCCTAACTTGTCATGAAAAAGCACTGCTCGTATCCCTTTGACAGGGAAATACGTCCCGATAACACTACCTAGTGTCAGCCTATAGGAGAGGTTGGATTATAGGGTATCACCCCTAACAACAACTCTCACCCTTTGGCAATTTATAGATAAGAATGGTTAACTAGCAAGTTATTACCCTAACGATGTCACTAACCTTAACCAATCAAATGGGGCCGTACGAGCTACAAGATACTCTCAACCTAGAGTTGTACTCTCAACTCATCATGAGAAGGCACCATATGGGTCAAACAAGCGAGATACGCAACTCATGCTTCCAACTTGTCATGAAAAATTACGGTACGTGTCCCTCTTCTAACAAAACAAGCGAGACATGCACTGCGCTTCTAACTTGTCATGAAAAAGCACCGTACGTGTCCCTCTTCTAGAGAGTGTGATAATTTGTCGACACAATTAACCAAGTCTTAAACTAGACTTCATACGATCTCCTCGGATCCACTCATAGCCTACTTATTTAAGACAATACCTATATACGAGTCCAATGAGCTTTGTATGGGGCCAACAGCTACATACGGACCAGGCGAGCCACGTATGAGACAACAACATAAAAACAACTACTCATCATAAGCATGGTTTTCTACATACAACACAAGCATGATTGTTCACTAGAATGTCCCATAGGCATGGATGGGTTCATTTCAACATAGAACAATAAAACTAAAGCATGATGGGTTCTTTACTAGAACCTTTAGCAACTTAACCATGATGTTCTACTACCACTCAAGCATAGTACATAAACTTAAGCATGGTACACAAACTCAAGCATGATGATCTACTACAACTTAAACATGGTACATAAACTCAAGCATGGCTCCTTACTACCAACTCAAGCATGATAGGTTTACTAGAAGTCACATAAGCACGAATGGGTTCTTTAGTACAACTTAAGCATGATATTTTACTAGAATGTCATACAAGCATGAATGGATTCTTTAGTACAACTCAAGCATAATAGGTTTACTAGAAGTCACATAAGCATGAATGAGTTCTTTAGTACAACCTAAGCATGGTGTTCTACTACTAACTCACGCATGGTAGTTCTACTACAATCAAGCATGATATTGTTCATGGGTTCACAAGCATGAATGGGTTCTCATTTGACATAGAATCAACCTACTAACTCAAGCATGACCTACTACAACGCAAGCATGGTGTTCTACTACTAACTAAAGCATGGTAGTTCTACTACAATCAAGCACGGTATTGTTCATGGGTTCACAAGCATGAATGGGTTCTCTTTTGACATAGAATCAATCTACTAACTCAAGCATGATCTACTACAACTCAAGCATGGTGTTCTACTACTAACTCAAGCATGGTAGTTCTACTACAATCAAGCATGGTATTGTTCATGGGTTCACATTCATGAATAGATTCTCTTTTGACATAGAATCAACCTACTAACTCAAGCATGATCTACTACAACTCAAGCATGGTGTTCTACTGCTAACTTATGCATGGTAATTCTACTACAATCAAGCATGGTATTTGTTCATGGGTTCACAAGCATAAATGGTTTCTCTTTGGACATAGAACAACCTACTAACTCAAGCATGATCTACTACAACTCAAGCATGGTGTTCTACTACTAACTCAAGCTTGGTAGTTCTACTACAATCAAGCATGGTATTGTTCATGGGTTCACATTCATGAATAGGTTCTCTTTTGACATAGAATCAACCTACTAACTCAAGCATGATCTACTACAACTCAAGCATGGTGTTCTACAGCTAACTTATGCATGGTAATTCTACTACAATCAAGCATGGTATTTGTTCATGGGTTCACATGCATAAATGGTTTCTCTTTGGACATAGAACAACCTACTAACTCAAGCATGATCTACTACAACTCAAGCATGGTGTTCTACTACTAACTCAAGCTTGGTAGTTCTACTACAATCTAGCATGGTATTTGTTCATGGGTTCACAAGCATGAATGGGTTTTCTTTTGACATAGAACAACCTACTAACTCAAGCATGATCTACTACAACTCAAGCATGGTGTTCTACTACTAACTCAAGCATGGTAGTTCTCCTACAATCAAGCATGGTATATAAACTAAGCTACTATCTAAGCTTACCTACATATTACAAGAACTACTTCTTTTAGGGATTACAAGTCCCATTTATTACAAGGAACTAGTTTTACCAAATTACAAGTTCCTACATAAAGCAAAAATTAACCCTTGTTGAATCTACAATCTTCTATGTTGCAAAACTTATTCATCTACAACCTACAATTTCCTACATCAACAAAACTTGCCTTTTTAAGAACTAAAAGTTAGTAAAGATATGTTCTTTATTAGGGTGGGAAACAACATACAACAAAAATACTATCTTTTATTAAGCATGTTAAGTCCTATAACCCCAAGAATGGGTAAGTAACCATTTTCACTTTACTAACTTTGTATACACATAGTAAAAGTCAAACTTGTTAACTTGTGTTTAACCAAGTAACCAAAACAATCAACCATAAAGATAACAAGTTCAAAGGTCTCATCTTTATGTGTTTTTTTGTGAGTTCCATCCTTTCAACTTTCCTTATATGAAATCCCTTTTTGTATTCAACCATTCTTATTCTTATTTCTTTTAGTCCAAGTAGTGAAATTTACCCATAATAACAACAATAATAGTAGCAAGGCTAAAGATCCAATCTTTATGTGTTTTAATTAATTTCCACCATTCAAACTTTCCATGGGATCCTTTTGATCCAAAGCACTACTTATATACTCAATAATTAGTCCAAGTTGTTTTAATCAACATACAGCATACATACACACATATAACCTTAAGTAGACAGCAAATTAAACAAAAATCAACATACAAAAATAGTAGAGAAACCCCCACCTTTTACTTTCAAATAGGAAGGACTAGCTTATGCTCCTTCTCCTTCCTCCTAGCTTTTGTGAAAGATTCAATGAACTACCTACAAGAGAACTCTAGGGTTCTTCTTCTCTTTCTTTTTCTCCCAAAATTTGGTAAATGAGGCGGGGGGGGGGGGGGGGGGGGGTATTTATAGGATGGAGGAGAGGGTTGTAGGTGCAAAAACCCCCTTGGGACTAGAAGTGGCTGGAAATTTCCATGGGGGAAGGGGTGAGGTGGAGGAGAGACTTCTAGTAGAAGTCTCCTTAATCCCTTATGTAATCCTAATTAATCCAAACCCTAGGTTTAATCCTTCAATCAAATCCTAGCCATCCAAAAATGGTTAATCATGACAAAAAGTTTTTTTTTGTCAAAACACATACTACATGATTTATAAGGACATATGAAATCGATACAATACGCGCACATATAGATTAATAAGTGTACCGATAGTTTTTGTTTATAAAACCGCACAATCTGTATAAAAATAAATTAATTCTGAAAATAATAATAAAATATAAATTTAATTGTCGGGTCGGAAGTTTCTAGTACCAAAACAGTATATCGCACATACATATGGACTGATATATATACACATGATGGTTATTAATTAAACTAAGTAATATCCAAAAAAAAATTTCAATTACGAAAAAATAAAATAAAATAATCAAATAATAAAAATAAATAATAATAATAAATAAATAAATAAAAATATTTACTATTTAACAGGTAGGGATATTACAATACTCCCTCCTTAGAATAGTTCTGTCCTCAGAACTGTTACTAAGTAGGAAGAACAGAAAAGTAAAAGGCAACACCCTAAATAACTCCGGAAAAGAAAGCTCCATCTGGCTCTCTGGTTTCCAAGTGGCTTCCTCCGCAATCTTCGGGTGAGGCCAATTCTTTAATTATCTCAATCTTTTGTAGTTCGGTAGCCACTCCCTCCTTAGAATAGGACATGGCCCACGAATGCCGGTTTAGACTTCTAGGATTCTCTCCTATAATTTGCTCAAAGCTGATGCTCCAAATGTTGTATTTAAACAAACCAAATCTAAAGTCACCTTCCGCACACCTCTTAACTCATGAAAAATTTATCTTAGAAAAAGAATATGATGAACCATGATTTGAACAAAACAGTTGCATGGATTCCATATATATATATATATATATATATATATCCATTTGGTTTCAAAAAGTGTTACATCATATATTACTTAAAGTCCAAAATAAAATTTCAAAAGAAACTTCAACCTTAGTTGTCCCCCCATCATTGCACACCGGTGATGACTTCCTCACCTTCGTTGACATCATCTTCTGTAAGTGCAAACATTCGTCCTTTGAGAAGCAGCTCTTTTCCTTTGTGGTTCACTTCTGGGGCTGATCTGCTGCTATTCTTTTGAAACTGGGGACAGTCTGGTCGGATATGACCAATCTTTCCACATTTGTAACAAACACGGGTATCCATCTGAGGGTCCTTCCTTGGGCACTAGCTTATGAAATGACCTTGCTCTCCACACAGAAAACAACTTTCGAGCTTGGCAGCTCCAAGTTTGCCATCTGGTTTCTAAATCTTCTGTTTTCGTCCTTGGTTCTCGAGCCCTGATACTGGTGCAGATCTCTTCCCCTCATTCAATCTCCTAGTGTTCTCTTGCCATTTTGGCCCTTGGTTAATGTCAAGCTCTGTCGTTGCCGCACAGCGGATCAATTTGTCGAACCCCTGAATGCAAAAAGGTACCATCTTCGTTCTGAGTGCAAGTCTGAGCCCTTGCTCGAATCTCTTGGCCTTCATGAACTCATCTTCTACCACCTCTGGAGCATATCGGGACAGTTGCGTAAACTTGGTCTCGTATTCACGAATTGTCAAGCTTCCCTGCTTTAGGTTAAGGAACTCCAAAGCCTTGTCCTCCTGCACATCTAATGGAAATTAGTATGGCCTGAATTCTGCTAGGAAATCCTCCTAGGTAATGGGTCCTTCGCCCATGCCTCTCTTTACCAACTGCCACAAGACTCCGGCGTGTTTCCCCAATAGAATGCTCCCCAACCCGACCTTGCTGTCATTGGGTGTCTTCATCACCTCGAACATGGTCTCGACTTGATGAATCCAGTTGTCGGCCGCTATCGGGTCTACCTTTCCCTCAAAAATAGGTGGCCTCATCCTCCGGAATGATTCGACCATCTTAATGTGGTCGGTAGCTGCTGCTCCCCGATTACCTCCAGGTGCCCCTTGGTGTTGCACATTATTTCTGCTTACCACGGCTAGGTCTCCAAGCACCTGGTACATACGAGCGAATTCTGCCCCTATATCTAGCCCTGTGCCATTTCCTCTACTACTCTCTCCTTCGTTTGGGTCGCCCTGACTGCTCCTAGTTCTGCGAGACATCTGGTAAAAAAGAATAATGGAATACACAGAACATCATATTGTAATATCGCAAAATAACATCCATTCATCTCACCATACACATAAGACTTGTAGAAAACATAAAGCTAAACTTAATTTTATCATAACCCCATATCTTACATATGCATTATCTTCCTTACATTTATATCATATAAGTAGGAAGCAAAATATCAAAACTACAAAAATAACCTATGGACACCTGACTGCCTAGTTGGTACTACCAGTGTCCTCTGCTGGGTTCCCTCCAACAGGCGGTGGTGCTAGCAGTGCCTGTAACTGCTTGATCTGCACCTGAAGCTCAGTGCATTTGTGCTCTAGGCGTGCAAACTGTACACGATGGCTGCGCTTTACGATCACCATCCTGCGGTTGGCCCTCATCTTGGCGCTCCATAACTTTGCCACTTCCTTCTAATGGTTGTAGGCCACAAACTCACACGAGTTCATCCTGTGGTCGAGACAAACATGCTCCCAACTGAATGTCGAGATATCGTAAAAGACCTGCTCAAGGGCCTGCTCTACTGGGGTAATCTGGGGAAGTGGCAGGGGTGGGTGTACTGGGATCTGGTCCCCTACAGGGGTAGCCCCTACTGCGGTAGCTACGGGGGCCCCGTTGGCCAATCCGGCCCCAACCGATGACTCGTCCCCCTCTGAGATGGGCTCTAAGTCCGAGTCCACCTTGATCGCAACTCCGTGTGCCCATCCATTCCCTAGGGGAAAAGCTCCGTTCGCCATCCTGCAAGGAGTGGACACGGAAATTAGCATAGATATAGAAATATCACAAAACATAAGTTGAGGAACAACAATATGAATTATAATTATCTACAACAAGTTCAAAGAAACCTAACTCCTATAAGGCATCTAAGTTAATTTTTCCTTCTATGTTGGACTATAAATTGAAGTCGGCTCTGATACCACTCTGTAACGCCCCGAACATCCTATATGGAGAATTCGAGACACGAGCCAGGACCTTACATTCAATTAGTCACAATACACAGAAAACAGGAAAATTTTAAAACTTTTCACTAATACGATATTACAGCCGAGTGTTTTCTATTGATTCAATATATTACATCAGAGTCTAAAACTGATAAAACATCAGGCTTTTCACATGTAAACCATGCCTTGACTAGAGTTCTCCCGGTCTGGTGATCTTGTATCCACAACCTATTAGAGTGGGGACGTCAGTACATATACTGACGCTTAAAGGCTGATGACTAGCAGCGAATCTTCAATAACAAACATATACAAACAAGGTGAAATTTGTCAGTGCAGTTTAAGTGTTCGTGAATGCTATGACTTAGAATCTAATGCAATGTCAACTAAGGCTAAGATGCTCATATTCTAATGCAAGTGAGAATCTGGAATCATATGCATCCCATAACTACATACGTCCATATCAAGTCATTCTCCATATTTAGGGATTTGAACCAACGTTATGAATTCTACTTTTGTACCCATCCTATTCCTGACATAATACTACAAGACAGGCGACTATTGCCCAGCATACCGGACCTCACTCAAAAGCCAACACGAACTACAAGATACTTGTCAACCTTCTTCCGTGCCCTCAACTGATCATGAGAAGGCATAGAACCTGCCGGGATCGTAGGGTCTATTTTCCTAGGAAACCCACTCGTTCTTATCATGGCACATTCAGGAATTAACAATCAAGATACAGAACGCGTGCTCCCAACTTGTCATGAAAATGCACCACCCGCATCCCTTTGATAGGGGAATACACCCCGATAACACCACCTAAAAATGATCAAACATCAGGCTTTTCACTTGTAAACCATGCCTTGACTAGAGTTCTCCCGGTCTGGTGATCCTGTATCCACAACCTATTAGAGTGGGGACGTCAGTACATATACTGACGCTTAAAGGCTGATGACTAGCAGCGAATCTTCAATAACAAACATATACAAATAAGGTGAAATTTGTTAGTGTAGTTTAAGTGTTCGTGAGTGATATGACTTATAATCTAATGGAATGTCAACTAAGGCTAAGATGCTCATATTCTAATGCAAGCGAGAATCTGGAATCGTATGCATCCCATAACTACATACATCCATATCAAGCCGTTCTCCATATTTAGGGATTTGAACCCCCTTATGAATTCTACTTTTGTACCCATCCTATTCCGGACATAATACTACAAGACTGGCGACTATTGCCCGACATATCGGAACTCACAAAAAAGCCAACATGAACTACAAGTTACTTCTCAACCTTCTTCCGTGCCCTCAACTGATCATGAGAAGGCATAGAACCTGCCGGGATCGTCAGGTCTATTTCCCTAGGGAATCCTCTCGTTCTTATCATGGCACATTCAGGAATTAACAATAAAGATGCGGAATGTGTGCTCCCAACTTGTCATGAAAATGCACTGCCCGTATCCCTTTGATAGGGGAATAAACCCCGATAACACCACCTAGTGTCAGCCTGTAGGAGAGATTGGATTATAGGGTATCACCCGTAACACCAACTCTCACCCTTTGGCAATTTACAGATAAGAATGGTTAAGTAGCAAGTTACTACCCTAACGATGTCACTAACCCTAACCAATCAAATGGGGTCGTACGAGCTACAAGATACTCTCAACCTAGAGTCGTACTCTCAGCTCATCATGAGACGGCACCATATGGGTCAAACAAGCGAGATACGCAACTCATGCTTCCAACTTATCATGAAAAAGTACCGTATGTGTCCCTCTTCTAACCAAACAAGCGAGACATGCACTGTGCTTCTAACTTGTCATGAAAAAGCACCATACGTGTCCCTCTTCTAGAGAGTGTGATAATTTTTCGACACCATTAACCAAGTCTTAAACTAGACTTCACACGATCTCCTCGGATCCACTCATAGCCTACTTATTTAAGACAATACCAATCTACGAGCCCAATGAGCTTCGTATGGGGCCAACAGCTACATATGGGCCAGGCAAGATGCGTATGAGACAGCAACATAAAAACAACTACTCATCATAAGCATGGGTTTATACATACAACACAAGCATGATTGTTCACTATAATGTCACATAGGCATGGATGGGTTCATTTCAACATAAAACAATAAAACACAAGCATGATGGGTTCTTTACTAGAACCTTTAGCAACTTAACCATGATGTCCTACTACCACTCAAGCAAAGTACATAAACTTAAGCATGGTACACAAACTCAAGCATGATGTTCTACTAAAACTTAAACAAGGTACATAAACCCAAGCATGGCTCCTTACTACCAACTCAAGCATGATAGGTTTACTAGAAGTCACATAAGCATGAATGGGTTCTTTAGTACAACTTAAGCATGATAGGTTCTACTAGTATGTCATACAAGTATGAATGGGTTCTTTAGTACAACTCAAGCAAGATAGGTTTACGAGAAGTCACATAAGCATGAATGGGTTCTTTAGTACAACTCAAGCATGGTGTTCTACGACTAACTCAAGCATGGTAGTTCCATTACAATCAAGCATGGTATTGTTCATGGGTTCACAAGCATGAATGGGTTCTCTTTTGACACAGAATCAACCTAATAACTCAAGCATGATCTACTACAACTCAAGCATGGTGTTCTATTACTAACTCAAGCATGGCAGTTCTACTACAATCAAGAATGTTATTGTTCATGTGTTCACAAGCATGAATGGGTTTTCTTTTGACATAGAATCAACCTAGTAACTCAAGCATGATCTACTACAACTCAAGCATGGTGTTCTACTACTAACTCAAGCATGGTAGTTTTACTACTATCAAGCATGGTATTTGTTCATGGGTTCACAAGCATGAATGGGTTCTCTTTTGACATAGAAAAACCTACTAACTCAAGCATGATCTACTACAACTCAAGCATGGTGTTCTACTACTAACTCAAGCATGGTAGTTCTACTACAAACAAGAATGGTATTTGTTCATGGGTTTACAAACATGAACGGGTTCTCTTTGGACGTAGAACAACCTACTAACTCAAACATGATCTACTAGAACTCAAGCATGGTGTTCTACTACTAACTCAAGCATGGTAGTTCTACTACAATCAAGCATGGTATATAAACGAAGCTACTGTCTAAGCTTACCTACATATTACAAGAACTACTTCTTTTCAGAATTACAAGTCCCATTTATTACAAGGAACTAGTTTTACCAAATTATAAGTTCCTACATAAAGCAAAAATTAACCCTTGTTGAATCTGCAATCTTCTATGTTGCAAAACTTATTCATCTACAACCTACAATTTCCTTATCAACAAAACTTGCCTTTTTAAGAACTAAAAGTTAGTAAAGACATGATCTTTATTAGGGTATGAAACAACATACAACAAAAATACTATCTTTTATTAAGCATGTTAAATCCTATAACCCCAAGAATGGGTAAGTAACCATTTTCACTTTACTAACTTTGTATGCACATAGTAAAAGTCCAAGTTGTTAACTTGTGTTTAACCAAGTAACCAAAACAATCCACCATAAAGATAACAAGTTCAAAGATCTCATCTTTATGTGTTTTTTTGTGAGTTCCATCCTTTCAACTTTCCTTATATGAAATCTCTTTTTCTATTCAACCGTTCTTATGCTTATTTCTTTTAGTCCAAGTAGTGAAATTTACCCATAATAACAACAAAAATAGTAGCAAGGCTAAAGATCCAATCTTTATGTGTTTTAATTAATTTCCACCATTCAAACTTTTCATGGGATCCTTTTGATCCAAACCACTACTTATATGCTCAATAATCAGTCCAAGTTGTTTTAATCAACATACAACATACATACACACATATAACCATAAGTAGACAGCAAATTATACAAAAATCAACATACAAAAATAGTAGAGAAACTCCCACCTTTTACTTTCAAATAGAAAGGACTAGCTTATGCTCCTTCTCCTTCCTCCTAGATTTTGTGAAAGATTCAATGAAAAACCTACAAGAGAACTCTAGGGTTCTTGTTCTCTTTCTTTTTCTCCCAAAATTTGGTAAATGTGGCAAGGGGTGGGGGGTATTTATAGGATGGAGGAGAGGGTTGTAGGTGCAAAAACACAATGGCCATATGCAAAAACCCCCTTGGGACTAGAAGTGGCCGAAAATTTCCATGGGGGAGGGGGTGTGGTGGAGTGATGAAGTGGAGGGGTGTGGTGGAGGAGAGACTTCTAGAAGTCTCCTTAATCTCTTATCTAATCCTAATTAATCCAAACCCTAGGTTTAATCCTTCAATCAAATCCTAGCCATCCAAAAATGGTTAATCATGACAAAAAGATTTTTTTTGTCAAAACACATACTACATGATTTATATGGACGCATGAAATCGATACAATATGCGCATGTATAGATTAGTAATTGTACCGATAATTTTTGTTTGTAAAACCGCACAATCCGTATTAAAATAAATTAATTCTGAAAATAATAATAAAAAACAAATTTTATTGTCGGGTCAGAAGTTTCCAGTATCAAAACAGTATCTCGCACATTCATATGGACTGATATATATACAGATGATGGTTATTAATTAAACTAAGTAATATCCATCAAAAAAATTTCAATCCCGAAAAAATAAAATAAAATAATTAAATAATAAAAATAAATAATAATAAATAAATAAATAAAAGTATTTATTATTTAACAGGTCGAGATATTACATGTAACTTCTTCAATACTTCTTTCAAGTGTTTAGAGTGCTCTTCCTCTGACATCGAATATACCAGAATATCATCAATGAATACCACCACGAAGGAATCAATAAATGGTCGCAAAATCCGATTCATCATGTCCATGAACACTGCCGTGCATTCGTCACTCCGAATGGAATCAGCAAAAACTCATAGAGCCCATGACGAGTTCTGAAAGCTATTTTGCTCACATCTTCCTCCTTAACTCAGACCTGATGATATCCTGACCGCAGATTAATCTTCGAAAACACAGCTGCTCCCCGAAGCCTATCAAACATATCATCAATCCGTCGGATACTTGTTCTGAATAGTCACCCTGTTCAACTCCTGGTAGTCAATACACATCCTCATTGACCCATCCTTCTTCTTCGCTAACAACACTGGTGCTCCCCACGGTGAAGTACTCGGCCTGATAAACCCCTACTCAGCAATTCCTCAATCTACTTCTTAACTTCATCCTGCTCCACTGGTACCATCCTGTACGGAGCCTTAGAAATCGGAACACCTCCTGGCTGAACATTAATGCAGAACTTAACATCTCGCTGCAGCGGTAACCCTAGTAGATCTTCCAAGAATACTGTAGGAAAATTCCTGACAACTGGAATGCCTCGGATTTCATCCGGAATCAACAACTTAGATACCATTGCAGCAACTTTCGGGTTCTTCTTACCCAGAAAAGTCACTGCGGGACCTTCTGACGCCTTCACCAATACCTCTTTCTTCTTGCATTCAATTGTGGCATCATATATTGCCATCCAAATAATGCCAACGATCACATCCACACCAAAGACTTGCAGTTCAATAAGATCAATGTCGAACAATCTCCTACCAATGTCGATATCACAGCCCTCATAATATCGATCAGCAATCAATTCTTCTCCTGATGGTGTTGCCACTGACAAGACTCTGCCCAGAAATACCTTAGGTTCCACACCTAAAACTTTAGCAAAATTGGGAAACACAAATGTATGCGAAGAACCAGTATCAAATAAAATTTTTGTTTTTATTCCATTAACCAAGACAAATTCTGTTACAGGAAGAATGATACTCAAATCTCTAATTTTTCTTAACAAAGTTTTACTTAATACATCAAATAAAAGAATTTAAAATTCTTGAATACCCTGGATCACATCTTCTAAGTTATCTGCATCCTCCTTAGTTAATGCGAACACTCGCCCCTGCCTATGGAATTTGCTCCCATCCGCACCATCCTTCTTAAGTTGCGGGCAGAACAAATTAGTATGCTCATCTCACCCACACTGGAAATAAGTCTGCTTCACCAGTTTAGGACATGCTGACCTGAAGTGACCTACTTCCTTACAGTAGTAACAAGTCAGCTCTTGAGCTGCGGGTGCCTTCTGCTCTGGCTTACTGAACCTGCCCTGCTTCACTGGGATCTTCTTCCCACCCTGACTTGCTGCTGCTGGCCTCTTGTTCCTGTTCCAGGTCTTCTGCTTCTTCTGGAACTGGTCCATATCTTATTCCGTTATAGCTGCTCTCCTGACTAGCTTATCAAACCTTCTAATGCCTAACGGTATCATCTGAGACCTCAAATTCGGCCTCAAGCCCTACTTGAATTTCTTGGCCTTCTTCTCTTCATCAACTATCAGCTTTGGTGCATACCGTGAGAGCTGGGCAAACTTAGTCTCATATTCGCGCACTAACATACTGCCTTGCTGTAGATTCAAGAATTCCATTGCCTTCTTCTCTTGAACATCCAGAAAAAAGAAATGATCCATGAACTCCCTAAGAAAAGCTTCTCGAGTCACTTTTTCATTCCCAAAAATCCTCTTCACCGACTGCCACCAAACGCTAGCATCCTTCTCTAACTGCATGGTAGCCAACTTCACCTTATTGGCTGCTGGGGTTTCCAAAACCTCAAAGACCACTTCCATCTGTCTAATCCAATCATCAGCCTTATTTAGATCAGACTGCCCTTCAAAAACAGGTGGCTTCATCCGCTTGAAGGACTCCACCTGCTTAATTGGTTCAACATTAACAAGCATTGGTCCAGTCCCTTGTTTCTTATTCCGTGTCATGTTGGTTTCCATGAATGTGTTCAAAGTCTGATACACCCTTGCAATCTCATTCTCTAAGTCGAGTCTGCCTCCATTGGAACCCTCAGCCTCACTGTAATTTCCACCATTCTTGGTTTTTTGTCCTGCAATTAAACTGAAGACTGCAGAATGAGGAGAAAAGTTAGAGCATCACAACACAATTTATATTCGCATCAATACCTTGTGGCTAAAACTCAATCATTCCCCGAACCATTTCATCTTGTTTTAATTCTATGTGATACTCACACTTTAATGTCCACACCTAGGTACTCATTCTCTAGTGTGCACACCTAGGTTTATTTTTATACCATGTTTGTTATTGCCATTGCAGCATGCTCTGACACCAAACTCTGTAGCACCCCGAATTTCCAATATAATATCTCAGAAATACGTGGCACAATTCCCAGCATCTACCTCAATATAATAGTAAACATAGCCAAAACAAAGAATAAATTTTTAACTTTTATTACATCGATTCCTTACATAGCACAGCGGAAAACTAAACACCTTGAATTACAATTTCTTTCTTTTACAACACAATCTTTTACAGTTTGCATAAGCCATATTATCATTCTACCACATGCATCTAAATCCTAAGCAAACAGTACCTACTTGTAAAATATGAGGCTAGAGATAATCCTAACCCACAAAACTATGGGGTCAGACATAACATTGTGAGTGACATCAAAAGAAAAATACAATTTAATTAAGCATGAAGGATAAATTCATAATCAACACATTCTCATAGTAGTAACAAATGAAATATGAAAAGATGATAAATGAACATGTAAACATTCAGTGAAACTAGACTAAGTGTCAAGTGAAGGAAAGTACAAAACATCATGCATAATACTAGTCAAGAAACACAAATGTCATGTGATGACTGTCTAGTGCATACTTGTCGAATCTATGCTCCCCACTCTACATAGATCTTGTGCAAGCCCTTATCATCCTCCACTTTATAGAGTTAAATCCATCGTTATGCAACTAACCCTACTACGATGACTACTACGATATTTAAATAAACTGTGAGTATCTAGCCCATGCCCTGATAATTTTGGAGGTCAATCTCTATCCATAGATAATTCCGTTGACTATTTCACTCACACCTGGAAATTTTTGAGAATACCCCACACTGCAAGCTATGGTGCCTCATCACACGAATACCCCATGAGCGTCACATCGACCTCGATAATTTTGGAGATCAATCCCACACCGCAGGTAATTCTGAAGACTATTTCACTCACACCTCGATAATTTCAGGAATTATCTCACACCGTAGATCATACTGAAGTCGATAACCCATATTTGCACTCATTTCATCATATCACCATCTAGTGTCTGTCCTTATCTTATTAAGTTAATTATTTAATTACAAATATTCTAGAGTTGGTGTACCCTACTGGACTTAACTCAACAGATCAACAACAAGGCCACAACTGGCCAAACCACAAAAATCTTAACTATCGGTGTACTAGGGTCCCACTCACGCTCCAGAGACTCACAACTCAACTATCAGCACAAAAATCTTTCATTAAAACTCTAAATTTAATTATCAATTCACTCACATTAAGAACACTTCTTTAAAAATCAACAAATCCAAATCCATCCGAATACTCAGAAATTTCCAGAACTGAAATATGATGTTAAATCCACTAAATAACTAAGTTTCATATTTTGAAGTCATAGAAAATCACAAAACATCAATATCATCCATATATATTTCTCTTCTTAAACTCATAGGAACTGTAGTGCCCCAAATTCCTCTACCGGAAATTTGAGACACAATCCAGGAATCGAACTTCAAATAGTCATAATCATAGAAAAATACAGGGAAATTAAAACTTTTATTCCATATAATTGGTACAATTACAAGTGTTACAATGTACAATAGAATTTACAAGATTTACAAATTTTACAATAACACTTGAGTATGTCACTTGGATGCTTGGACCAACTCGAGCTCTGTTGTAACTGTGAATCGGCTCACGATACCTACAAGGTGGGAAACGTTAGTATATCTACTGACTGAATGCTGATAATAACAGCGATCTCCAAACTAGCAACCACAACCATACTTTATGCAAAAGAGAAAAGTGAGGTGAAATAGGGTTTAATGAATTCGGGTTATAGTGTTGTTGTATGCCATGATCTAACAACTAAATACATCAATCACATGCCCTATTCTAATGCAAGCAAGACTTTGAAAACACATGCATCTCATACTACATACGCCGCAAATCTAGCCGTTTTTCTCCACTTTTAGGGATTCGAACCCTCGCCATGCATCCTACTCTTGTACTCATCATGTTCCCAATAGATTTTACCATGTCTGAGGAGGTTGCAGTTATTCGGTCTTGTCCATTATAGCAATCACTAAAGAGGTTGATGCATTCGCCACTTAGTACCTGCGCACGGATCTTACTCAAAAAACCATGACAAACCTTTCGGTACAAAACCATGTACCCATGATGTCAAAATAATTCATATATAAAAACAAAACCCACGTTCTTAGGAACACGACGGCCTCAAGGGTCAAATCTCCTTATCCGACAGGATTTTCTTCTCCCCGTTCCTCACCCGGCTCCTTGGGAATTAACAGATCGAGATACGAGACTAGTGATCTCAAAACCTGAGAACACTATCCGTATCCCTACGATAGGAAAAGTAAAACACCCGACTATAGTCTGCTAGTACAAATGCAATTTACAAATATCTAACACATCACTCTAATCCAAGACTCACTTTAATCCATTTAGTTGATAAAGTTGCTTTCAAAATCCGCCTTTTGACCAGTGGCCCCGACGACACAATTCCTGATGACCACTTCTCCTAGCTTGGATTTTGTCCTTCACCACGGCCCACGTTTGCCTTCCTGGCATGAATTCGACGGCACCTAATCGGACGTCCAATGCCTCGGCAGGAGTTCTAATCTTATGGTCGGTAGTCGTAGAGCATCACCCTACCCTAGTGACTAACTCGAGTCACAAACATCCTCATCTGGAGCCAAATACCATCAAAACCTGTAATAATCATCAATTATCTCCATTAGCAAGTCTATTAACTCTTATTCACAAGTGGGGAAATGTACTTCCAACACTTAGTCAAAAATCATGACTACCCCAATATGTTGTTTCTGCCTGAAACTTAGAACGGTCATAACTCCCATCATACAACTCAGTTTTGGGTGTTGTAGCCCATTCTAGAAAGCTAAGAATCTTGGCTACCACTCTCTAGTTGACCATAACATTAGATTCATCAATCTAATTTCCCTAAAAGGCCTCATTATCATTAGCCTATGCACTTCCTGTACTCTGGTTGCATCTTGCCAATGGCATAAAACCTACTCGTTCATCGGAATAACACAAATTTAGGTTCTATGGAAAACTGAGAATGTCCTCTACAATTTCCTAGTTGATCACAAATCCAAATTATTCCATTTGAATACTGTAAAACAGTCATCTCTCTCAGGTATAAAGAACCATATATAATGCACTACTCCAAAAGAGCCTATAGCTCAAAATCTGGTTTCTGTTCCAACTTGCAAAAACCATTTCTATCACTATACTTATGGGAATTTCTTTACATAAGGCTTTTGGGAAAGCTCAGGATGTCTACTACAACTTTCTAGTTGTACATTTCCTCAAATTCTGCTCATACAGAGCCATAAAGTTGCAATCTTATCAGGGTGTCAATTCTGACTAAGTTCTGCACACTACTCACTTAAAAATTCACAATAAATCACATGCATAACTAATGTCTATCAAATTTGTACTTTCCGAAACTAGACATCATCATGTATAGCATGCACAAAAGATCTCATCCTGATTCCAAGTATTCAATGAGTTCTACTCATTTCAATTATGTAAAAAAGTTCTACCGTTCATCAGTCACTATCATGATTACTCTTGCTTAAATAATTTTGAACATGCATCAAATATCACCAAATTAAATTCAATCTTTTTCTATAGGATCTAGATGCATTTAAGATACTACATTAAAAATTTCAGAGATAGATCATGCATCATTTACTTCTAAAAAATCCTTCAAGTACAGATTCTACAAGAGACAGAACCAGTCTCTGCCTTACGACCCAATCATCAAACATGATTTTATCAAAATACTAAATAATGTCAGAAAAATCCAAAATAAACCATGTAGCTTCTAGACGTGCATAAGATCATTCTTTAAAGATTTCAAGGTCAAATTCCATCAATATTGTTATCTGGAAATTCAGGAACATAACATGCATTTTATGTTATTCTGTTCAATTTTCATATTCTAAACAACTACCACTAACAATCATCCTCATAGCTACTACTACTTGTTTCATGCAAGAAATCAAACAAGAAAGCAAGAACAAAAGTTTAGAGAACTCCTTACCCTTTGGTGTAGTTTAAGAAGATGAGAATAGCTTGGCTTCCTCCTCTAATTCCTCCTCCAAAGTACTCTTGATCACCTCCTTATCTTGTCTACTTTCACTCTCTCCTTCTCTTTTTCTCTAAAAATTTCATAAATCTGAAATGAGAGTGAAGAGAGGGGTTTAAAATGAAGTGAGAATAGTTAGGGGGTGCATAGGGGGTGACCGGCCTAGGGGTCGGGGGGGTGGGGGGTGAGGTGGAGCTAAGTGGCATGGAGGTTTTCACAAACAAGCTCCTCATGCCCATGGTTTTGGAGATATTTTGCATGCCTCATTTTCTAGCCATTAGATCCATGATGAGATGTGATGAATAGGCTAGATGTGAGTGCATGCAAAGAGAGAAAAATATTTATAGTGTAGTATCACATAATTTGACAATTGCATATGTACCACACGTATATCCTAGTATACGTACTAGTGTTGATTCTTTCTTTCTCGTGCACCACCATGAATGCAACCATCCATATGAATAATCAAGCAATTTAATCAAACTACGATATATATATATATATATATATATATATATATATATATATATATATATATATATATATATATGGGCATTTATATATACACAAAAGCAGTATCTTATTCGGGGTATTACATTACTCCCTCCTCAGCATCATTCTGTCCCCAGAAAGACGCTAGTGGGAGAAAAGAAAAGAAAAACAACTCCTAAAACAAATTCGGATACAAAGTCTTCATGCAGCTCTCCAGCTCCTAGGTGGCTTCTTCCACGAATTGATTCCTCCAGAGAACCTTGACCATCGGAATGACCTTGTTTCTCAGCACCTTGTCCTGACGATCAAGTATCCTGACCGGTTGCTCCTTGTAAGAAAAATTAATCTGCAAATCTTCCGAAACTTCTGGTAAATAATGGCTTGAATCCGGCACATACTTTCGTAGCATAGAGATGTGGAACACGTCATGCACTTGGGATAACTCGGCCGGTAGCTCCAATTTATAATACATCCTCCATTCCTCATCAGTATCTTGTATGGTCCAATGTATCTCGGAGCGAACTTTCCGCCCTTTCCAAACCTGATAACTCCTTTTGTCGGTGATACCTTGAGAAACACGGAATCGCCTTCCTCAAATTCTAGCTCTCTTCGGCGGTTGTCGGCATAGCTCTTCTGCCTACTCTTTTCTCCTTGTAGTCTCTTCTGGATAAGCTCGATCTTCTCCGAGGGTTGCTCTATGATTTCTGGCCCATACATATGCCGCTCTCCTACCACGTACCAGCACATGAGTGTTCTGCATCTTCTTCCATACAAAGCTTCATATGGAGCCATACCAATGCTCGCCTGATAGCTGTTATTGTAAGCAAACTCTACTAAGGCTAGGTACTTTTACCAATTTCCTCCGAAGTCCAAAATGCATGCCCTCAACATGTCTTCAAGAATTCGTTTGAATCTCTCTGTCTGCCCATCAGTCTGTGGATGAAAGGCTATGCTAAAATCTGTTCTGGTCCCCAATGCTGACTGTAGACTCTGCCAGAATCAAAATGTATATCTTGCATCTCTGTCGGATACTATCGATATTGGCACTCCATGTAGCTTCACTATGTCTTTGATGTAGATTTTGGCTAGCTTTTCAACTGACTAGGTTGTCTTCACTGGAAGAAAATCTGCCAATTTTGTCAATCGATCCACAATTACCCAGATCGAGTCATTTCCCTTAGGGCTCCTTGGTAATCTAGTGATAAAGTCCATATTGATGTTCTCCCATTTCCACTCCGGAATGGGTAAAGGCTAGAGCAATCCACCAGGTTTGATTCTCAGCCTTGACTTGCTGGCACGTCGGACATTTGGCCATGAATTCTGCTATCTCTCGCTTCATCTCTGACCACCAATAATACTATTTTATATCACAATACATCTTGGTGCTTCCGGGGTGAATTGCAAGCAATGTGGAGAGAGCTTCCTTCATGATATCTTCTCTCAACTCCTTGTGCTTTGGTACACACAGTCTGTTACCAAACCATAGTGAACCTTCTCTTATACTGAATATGGACAGTTCTCCTTCATTCACTTGCTTCTTCATGGCTTCAATCTCTGGGTCTTCCGCCTGAGCCTTCTTCAGTTGCGCATTCAAGTTTGGCTGTATAACCAACTGTGCCAAAATTGCACTTATGTGTTGAGTAATTACTTCAATGCCTGCTTTTCAGATCTCATCATTTGGCTCTTTTCGGGTTGCTACAAGTGTATTTATACTTCTCTTCCTGCTGAGTGCATCAGCTACCACGTTGGCCATTCCTGGATGATATATGATTTCTGGCCTGATGTCCTCGAGGACTTCCAACCATCTCCTCTGTCTTAAATTTAGGTTCTTCTGCTGGTATATATACTTTAAGCTCTTGTGGTTGGTGTATATCTCCACCTTTGTTTCGTAGATGTAATGTTTCCATGATTTCAAAGCAAAGATTATGGCTACAAGTTCCAAGTCATGAGTTGGGTAGTTCTTCTCATGTGGTCGGAGCTGTCTTGATCCATATGCTATAACCTTGCCTTTCTGCATAAGCACACATCCGAACCCTAAATATGATGCATCGCTGTAGATGACATAGTTTTTAAACTCCTGAGGTAAAACCAATATTGGTGCAGAAATCAATCGGTTCTTCAGTTCCTGAAAACTATCTTCACACTTCTCTGTTAGTCGAAACTTTGGTTTTTCTTGGACAAAGCCGTAAGGGGTACAACTATCCTTGCATAATTCTGGATAAACTTCCGGTAATACCTAGTCATACCTAGAAAACTCTTTACCTCTTTCACCGTCTTCGGCTGTGGCCATCCCTTGACCGCTTCAATCTTCTGGGGATCCATATCCAATCCCTCCTTAGAAAGGATATGGCACAGAATTGCAACTTCCGATTTTCGGAATTCGCACTTGGACAAATTGGCGTTCAACTGATGCTCTTGTAGCTTGCTCAGTACTTGCTGTCAGATGTTTAGCATGATCCTCTTCTGTCTTTGAGTACACCAAAATATCGTCAATAAAGACCACAACGAAAGTGTCAATAAATGGACGAAGAATTATGTTCATTAAGTCCATAAAGATTGTTGGAGCGTTAGTCACTCCGAATGGCATTACTAGGAATTCATAGTATCCATGCCGAGTCCAAAAAGCTGTCTTGGGTACATCCTCCTTGACTCGCACTTGATGATATCCGGACCGTAGATCAATCTTGGAAAATACTGCTGCTCCCTGAAGCTGATCGAACAAATCATCGATCCTGGGGTTTGGGTACTTATTTCGAACAGTGGCCTTAATCAATTCCCGGTAATCAATACACATCCTGGCTGATCCTTCCTTCTTCTTAATGAGCAATACTGGTGCTCCCCAAGGTGATGCACTCGGTTTGATGAATCCCTTATGCAAGAATTCCTCAATCTGTTTCTTGACTTCCTTCTGCTCTACTGGCGCCATTCTATAAGGTGCCTTCGATACTAGAGGGCTGCGTAGTCGAATTGTGATACTAAACTCGACATATCAGTGTGGGGGAAGTACAGGTAATTCCTCCAAGAATACGAGTGGAAAATCTCTCACCACTAGAAACTCGTTCACCTTTTCAGGTACCCGTGCTTCACTTGTAGTTGCAACGATCATTGCTCTTGACCTCTTCTTCCCGTGGAACACAAGTTCCATTCCTTCAGCTGAGATGACTACCTCCTTCTCCTTGCAGTCAATGCTTGCCTTGTGCTTCGATATCCAATCCATACCAATAATGACATGTTCCAGCAAAACCCCATTCCAACAACTCGATACTTAGGGTTTCCCCGTTAATCTGGAGTTTACATCCCTTATAGCATAGATCTGTAGTGGGGTTGCTTCTGATGGTGTAGCTACCATTAAGGCCAATTCTGGAATGGCTTCTTGTGTGCATCTTAATTTTCTCGAAAAAGATTGTGACACAAAAGAATGAGTTGATCCACTATCGAACAAAACGGTAGCCAAAATTCCATATATATATATATATATATATATATATATATATATATATATATATATATCCTGTTACAAAAGTTCATCCTTCATCAACTTCCCACAAATACCTAAGATACAACTTATAACTTGATTACATCAGTTATTTACATACTTGTGACTACCCCTTCATCATCTTCAGCATCCTCCTCGGTCAAGGCGAATACCCTTCCTTGATGCAACGGCTTCTTTCCTTTGTCGGCTGCTCCCGACCCGTCCCTGCTGCCGTTCCTTGGATTTTGGGGACAATTTAGCTTAATGTGCACTTCTTGCCCACATGGAAACATCTCTGTACATTCTTCCTTGGGCATTGGTCCTTGTAGTGCCCTTACTCTGTAGTGCCTTTACTCTCCACAGAGGAAGCAGCTTCCGAGCTTGTACTCTCCTATCTTAGCACTGGTTCTTTGGAATTTCTGGCTCTTACCATGCTTCTTGAATTTGGATACAGGGGTGGATCTCTTTCCCTTGTTCCAAAACTCAGCTCTTCCTTGACTCTGACTCATGAACATCTCTATTATCGCGGCTCGCCTCACTAGCTTGTCGAATTGGCGAATGCCTAACGGAACCAGCTCGACCTCAGTCCAGGTCTAAGCCCTTGGTCAAACCGCTGGGCTTTCTACGCTTCCTCCTTGACCATCTCTGGTGCATACCGTGATAGTTGGGAAAACTTCGTCTCATATTCCTTGTCAGAGACATTTCCCTACTTCAAGTTGTGGAACTCCTTCGCCTTTCTTCTTGCACATCCATGGGAAAATAGTGCTACCGAAACTCTTTAAGAAAATCTTCCCAAGTGATTGGACATTCTCCAAGACCACGCTTCACAGACTACCACCATACTCCAGCGTCCTTCTCCAGCAAGATTGTGGCCAGACAAACCTTGTTGTCTTCTGGAGTCATCAACACTTCGAATATCGTTTCCACTTGACGTATCCAATCGTCCGCAGCTGTTGGGTCGGCCTGTCCTTCGAAGACTGCCGGTTTCATCCTCTTGAATGATTCAACCATCTTCATTGGGTCTGCATTTACAGCCACTCCTTGTGTTCCTTGTGGCGGTGCTTGGTTCCTGCTAGCTTCCACAAATGCTTCAATCATCTTGTATACCCGAGCGAATTCTTCCGGCACATCGAGGCTAGTACTGTTGGCTCCACTGCCTTCGGTTTCAGTCTGATCGGTCCAGTTGCTTCTGGTTCTTCCTGCCATCTGAATGCTACCACTTACATCATTAAATTGCAATAGAAATGCCAAACCCACAGCACTAGTATTGGTCAGAAAACATACTAGTTCCATTCATTCATAAAAGGTTACAAGTGATATTGTTATCGATACAATCATGTCATCATTCCAGTGGGTTCATAACATACCGATTCAAAAAAATAGCAAGTCAGCCTAGCTATTCAAAAAGGTTGTCATCTATACACAACAAAATCCCACAACATAAGGAGAGATCATGCTCCCCTGCCCCTGGCAGATCGCCAGTCTCAGAACTATCCCCGGTGTTCATCTTATCTAGTAGGTCCTGCATATCGCAGACCTGAGTCCTTCGCACTAGATATTGACTCTACAGCTGTCCCAACCTCTCCTCATATCGGTGCTTCAATAGTATCACCCTCGTCTTCCACTTCCGCTTGGTACTCTCAAGCTTTGCCACCTCCTCTCCATGGCTATCAAGGCCTGAGCAAGATTCTCTAACCGGTCCTCCAGCTGCCCATGGATCCATTTATAAGGCTAGCTCTTGGAATAACATAGTGACGGCTTGCTCTACAGTCGTTGGCTGTAGGGGTGCATGACCATTTCCATTGGCCCAACCATTCGTGTGTCCATCATCCATGCTCGATATCTACAAGAGAGAATATGGAAATTAGTCCAGATACAGAAAAATTATAAAGCATAAGTTGTAAAAGCAATATTACGAATTATAATCATCATCTATCTGACTAAACCCAACTCTCACAGTGCATCCAAGTCATAATTTTCTTGCTGTGTTGGACAAATATTTGAAGTCAGCTCTGATACCAAGTCTGTAGCGCCCCAAATTCCTATACCAGAAATTTGAGACACAATTCAGGAATCGAACTTAAAATAGTCACAATCACAGAAAAGTACAAGGAAATTAAAACTTTTATTCCATATAATTGTTACAATTACAAGTGTTATAATGTACAATAGAATTTACAAGATTTATAGATTTTACAATAACACTGGAATATGTCACTTGGATGCTTGGACCAACTCGAGCTTTGTTGTACCTGTGAATCGGCACCTGATACCTACAAGGTGGGGAACGTCAGTACATCTACAGATGCAATGTTGATAATAACAGTGATCTCCAAACTAGCAACCATTGGTATAAATACCCGAAACCCGAATCCGACCTGAACCCGGCATTGGACCGGAACCGACCCGACCTATGCGGGTCCGGGTCTGGGTCCTAAAATGGGACCCATTGTACTTTCGGCTTTGGGTCCGGGTCTGCTCAAAAGAGATCGGACCCAGACCCGGACCCGGACCCGGACCCAGGCCCGTTAAAAAAAACCTAAAAAATCAACATAAATATAAATATTATATCCTCATCCCTCCCCTCCATCCTCCTCAATTCTAAATCTTTCTCTTCCAAATTCAAAACTCATGCATTTTTCTTCTTTCTTCTAGTCTAAATCATCCACTTGCCGCCTCCGCTTGCCGCTCACACTCCTGCTCCTATCCGAACGGGTAGAAATATTTTAATAGGACCCGGACCCGGACCCGGACCCGGTCCTCACGGGTCCGGGTCTGGGTCCAATTTTCGGACCCGTAGGGGACTGGGTCCGGGTAGTGAAGGACCCGACCCGACCCGATACCAATGCTAACCACAACCATACTTTATGTAAAAGAGAAAAGTGAGGTGAAATAGGGTTTAGTGAATTCGGGTTATAGTGTTGTTATATGCCATGATCTAACAACTAAATGCATCAATCACATGCCTTAGTCTAATGCAAGCAAGACTTTGGAAACGCATGCATCCCATACTACATATGCCCCAAATCTAGCCGTCTTTCTCCACTTTTAGGGATTCGAACCCACGCCATGCATCCTACTCTTGTACTCATCATGTTCCCAATAAATTTTATCGTGTCTAAGGAGGTTGTAGTTATTCGGTCTTGTCCATTACCACAGTCACTAAAGTGGTTGAGGCGTTTGCCACTTAGTACCCGCGCACGGACCTCACTCAAAAAACCGTGAAACCTTCTGGTACAAAACCATGTACCCATGACGACAAAATAATTCATAAATAAAAACAAAACCAACGTGCGTAGGAACACAATGGCCTCTAGGGTCAAATCCCCCTATCCGACAGGAGTTTCTCTCCCCATTCCTTACCCCCGACTCCTTGAGAATTAACAGATCGAGATACGAGACTTGTGATCTCAAAACCTGAGAACACTATCTGCATCCCTACGACCGGAAAAGTACAACACCAAACTATGGTCTGCTAGTACTAATGCAATTTACATATATCTAACACATCACTCTAATCTAAGACTCACTCTAATCCATTCAGTTGATAATGTTGCATTCACGATCCGCCATTCGACCAGTGGCCCCGGTGACACAATTCCTACTCGCCACTTCCCCTAGCTTGGATTTTGTCCTTCACCACGGCTCGCGTTTGCCTTCTTGACATGAATTCGACGGCACCTAATCGGACGTCCAACGCCTCGGCGGAAGTTCTAATCTTATGGTCGATAGTCGTAGGGCATCACTCGACCCTAGTGCCTAACTCGAGTCACAAACATCCTCATCAGGAGTCAAACACCATAAAGACCAGTAATAATCACCAATCATCCTCAATAGCAAGTCCATTAACTCTTATTCACAAGTGGGGAAAAGTACTTCCAACACTTAGTCAAAAATCATGACTAACCCAATATGTTGTTTCTGTCAGAAACATAGAAAGGTCATAACTCCCACAATACAACTCGGTTTTGGGTGTTCTAGCCCATTCTGAAAAGCTAAATATCTAGGTTACCACTCTCTAGTTTACCATAACATCAGATTCATCCATCTAATTGCCATAAAAGGCCTCATTATCATCAGCCTGTGCACTTCTTGTACAGCGGTTGCACCTTATTGATGGCATAAAAACCTATTCGCTGATCGGAATAACACAAATTCAGGTTCTACGGAAAACTGAGAATGTCCTCCACAACTTCCTAGTTGATCACAAATCCAAATTATTCTATTTGAATACTTTAAAACAGTCATCTATGTCAGGTATACAGAACTATATATAATGCACTACTCAAACAGAGCCTATAGCTCAAAATCTGGTTTCTGTTCCAACTTGTAAAAATCATTTCTATCACTATACTTAAGGGAACTTCTTGACATAAGGCTTTTGGGAAAGCTCAGGATGTCTACTACAACTTCCAAGTTGTACATGGCCTCTTATCAGAATGTCAATTCTGACTAAGTTCTGCACTACTCACTTAAAAATTCACAATAAATCACATGCATAGCCAATGGCTATCATACTTGTACTTTCATAAACTAGAAATCATCATGTATAGCATGCACAAAAGATGTCATCCTGATTTTAAGTATTCAATGAGTTCTACTCATTTCAATCATGTACAAAAGTTGTACATTTCATCAGTCACTAGTCACTGTCATGATTACTCTTGCTCAAACAATTTTGAACTTGAATCAAATATCATCAAATTAAATTCAATCTTTTTCTGTACGATCTAGATGCATTTATGATACTACATTAAAAATTTCAGAGATAGATCATGCATCCATTAATTCTAAAAATTCTTTCAAGTATAGGTTCAACAAGAGACAGAACCAATCTCTGCCTTATGACCCAGTCATCAAACATGATTTAATTAAAATACTAAATAATGTCCGAAAAATCCGATATAAATCATGTAGCCTATAGACATGCATAAGATCATTCTGTAAAGATTTCAAAATCAAATTCCATTAATATTGTTCTCTGGAAATTCGGGAACATAACATGTAGTTTATGTTTTTTGTTCAATTTTCAGATTCTAAACAACTACCACTTAAAATCATCCTCATAGCTACTAGTACTTGTTTCATGCAAGAAATCAAAAAAGAATGCAAGAACAAAAGTTTAGAACTCCCCACCCTTTGGTGTAGTTTGAGAAGATGAGAATAGCTTGGCTTCCTCCTCTAATTCCTCCTCCAAAGTACTCTTGATCACCTCCTTATCTTGTCTTCTTTCACTCTCTCCTTCTCTTTTACTCAAAAAATTTCAGAAATCTTAAATGAGATTGAAGAGAGGGGTTTAAAATGAAGTGAGAAGAGTAAGGGGGTGCATAGAGGGTGGCCGGCCTAGGGGTCAAGAGAGAGGGGGGGGGGGGGGGATGAGGTGGATCCAAGTGGCACAGAGTTTTTTCACAAACAAGCTCCTCATGCCCATGGTTTTGGAGATATTTTGCATGCCTCATTTTCTAGCCATTAGATCCATGATGAGATGTGATGAATGGCTAGATGTGAGTGCATGCAAAGAGTGAAAAATATTTATAGTGTAGTATCACATAATTTGACAATTGCATATGTACCACACGTATATACTAGTATACGTACCAGTGTCGATTCTTTCATTCTCGTGCACCACCATGAACGCAACCATCCATATGAATAATCAAGCAATTTAATCACTATATACACAAAAGAAGTATCTTATTCAGGGTATTACAGGAACACAAGTTAAACTCTATTATAATAAAAATATAACTCTCTGTAACATATAGTAATCTGTAGCTAAAACTTCATCTAAAACAGTAGTCATATAATCCATAAGTGCGAAGAAATAATCGTTCAAGAATCAGTAAGAAAACTCAACAAAACAATCCAAACAGAAGGTGTCGGTCGACTGTCAAAACAGTTCAAAATAACAACGGTCGAGTGTCATGTTGAAATTCCCAAATTTAGAGAACGTCGGTCGACTTCCACTTTTAGTTCAAAAGTGGTCTGTCGACCGTGGGCTGCTGCCTAACCAGTTTTGAAAAATTGTGCACATTTCGACTGATTCATAATTTAAAATCTTTAAAGGCATGAATTGTGAAATAAAGATCCTAAGATGATTGAATACAACTTGTCTAACATACTGAAGTTTATAAAACATATCAAAATCTCATCAAGTTCATAAAATATTAAATTTTCATCAATCTTCTTCAAAATCAGAAAACATATGAAATTATATGTATATATGTGTATATATATCAGTAAGCCATCAAAATTCATTATGTTTTAGTAGTATAATGTTAATTTCAAATCTCAGTAACAATATGAATCCAAATCTAATCGGAAATTTCACAAAACATTAAAAAAATCAAGTTTCGAATGAAGCCATGTCAGACCCGAAATCAATTCCAGTTCAATTCATAAAGGCTTGATCTTTTGATTCTAAAATCCTTCTTGCAACTTGATTAAACGCAACTAAAACTAGTTATATTAGTTTATCCATGATTATAGGCATCTACAACAATTTTTTCCATAAAGTTTTACTTATCGAAAGCATATCAACAAATAATACAAATATGCCCACACAGTAAAGTACACATCTTTATTCAGTTTATATGCCTATACATCACATAACTCATTATACACAATCAAGTCAGTAAGGAATATGAAAGAAAACAACCTACCTATGATTCCTACTAAGTTCTTAACAATTTCAAGTAATTTATGTAGAATTTTATCCATCAATTGCATAGTTTCCTGAAAAGTTTTATTTTTACTCATTCATCCATCAATAACTTCACTATATCATCATTCCATCATCTATCATGCATCCTACTAGACAAATCGTCATAAATAACATGCATAGAACAACAAGAAATCAAATATATGTCACTCACCTTATTGAAGAATCAACCGAAATAATAAGAGAATAAGAAAAGTCCTTCCTTTCGCAAAAATCCACGATCCTCGCTTCGAAACTCCGAGAAAACCAATAGTACAATAATCTGTTGTTTTTGCAGAGGAGGCGGGACGGCTATAGTGGTCTTAATATAGGCCGAAACCTAATTATTAGAGTTTAGAGAAAATTTTGCAAAATATTCCTTTAGAATATATCTTTACATATATAGATCTTTATACTAGAAAATTAGATTAACCAATTTAATTAGGATTAAAAACCCAAATAACTCTCCAGATCTAGCTGACATCCATATCTAATCAGAAAAATAAATTTTTGTAACTTTTTGCTTCCAAGTGGTAATTTTGCGAAAAGACCCTTCTATAACAAACTTGCGAAATAAACCAAATCTATTATAAAAAATTCGAAATCTTTACCTTTGAGTTGACTAGCCATCATGCTCATCCCATAAAACTGAAAATCTGGAGTTTTTACTCCAAGTGGTAATTTTGCACAAAAGCCCCTCTTTTTGTAATATTTGCAATTATGCCAAATAAATATCAGAAAAATCCAGAAAGTTCATAAATAATACCTACTAATAAATATTAGGTTTTTCCAAAATAATTTCTGACTTTTAGTTTCCCCAAAAAAAATTTCCACGTGTTTTGCACGTGCAAAAAAATAAATTTCAAAAAAATGTTTATTAAATCACCAAAAATCACTTTAATTCATTTATTAATTTCAAAAACAATTTTTAAAATTCTAGGGTATTACACTATGTACATGAACAAGTTTGTATGTTAGTTAGGGTCTAGTTAGGTGAGTTAGGTTGGCATGAACCCAAACCATTCAACTCAAGTTGGTTACTTTACTCAATGCCAAAATAATTTAATACAACAATTAATTAAGTCAAAAATTTATTAGCACTGGCAACCATATTAATAAGTAAAATAGTATTATACAAAATAATTGTTAATTATTTTGGGATATTACATATTCTATCTCAATTATAATTGACACAAATACACAATTTTAATTGAGAAAATATACCAACTTTGGTTCAACAAATACATCTTTGTTGGGTTCAAAACATATCAGATAATATGCTTCAATACTTACGCAATTAAATTTGAAAAAAATGATTAATACATGCGACTCTTCAAATGTGCACGGATTAATACATAACTATTTTGTGGGGTATTACAAATCTCCCCTGATTGGGCTACATGTAGTCCCAACTCGTGGCCTGAGCTAGGGTGATGGGCCTGTAATCAGCCCATGTTTAGGTTTTGGGCCTGTAGCTGGCGTGAAATGATTACCTTGACATTAGGAACTCCGAGATTTGGAAAGAATTGTACGGTCCTGATAAGCCTCGATTTTTATCTCCGTCAAATATAAAAATATATAAATAAAACAATCTGTACCTTTTAAATGACAAGAAGTTTGACACTATAAAGGAAATACGTAAATGTTTGTAGTGTTAATTACGTGAAACAAGAGAGGTAAAATGGCACATAATTAGTTATTTAATTAATATGTAAATTAATTATGAAGAAAATTTCATGTCTACTACCACTATTTTGAGGTGAAGATAAATAAATGCATGGTGCAGTTTGTTGGATCCTGTAGGCAAGGCAACAAACACTAGAGGGGGGGGGGGGTTGAATAGTGTTTATTAAAATTAACTTGCGAATAAAGAATTTTTCTTCGGTGCAGTCGACTTAGGAGTGAACCAGTCGACTGAGATAACCAAATAAAAGAAAATTCAAACAACTCTGTGCAGTCGACTTAAAGTTGAGACAGGCGACTGAAGACACAGTTAATATTCAAAGATACGAGACTGACCAGTCGACTGATAATGTGCTGAGTCGACTGTCCAGACAAGTTTCACAGAATTTAAACAAACAGAAAAAAGTAAATGCAAGTTCAAGAGAAACAATCACAGAGTACGCACGATATATCCTAGTTCGGTCCTTCCGACCTACATCCAGTCCCCAAGCAACCCACTTGAGATTTCCACTATTATTGAAAAACAAGTTTACAAGAATACCCTACGGCATTCAGACAACAACCTTGTCTAACCCATAGTCCTTTCTCTCAACTAGAAAAAGCAGACCCACTCTACCACCAACAGTGAAACGACCGACTCTACACCCTAGAGTCTAACTCTCCAACCGAGAGCAAAAAGAAAACAATTATAAAAATTTACAGTCAACCTATAGCCTTGTTTGTGTTATGTGATGTGGAACGTGGCTAAAAAGAGGTCGACTTCTATACCCAATCCAGAACGAATTCCGATGTTATACTGGACTGAATGTAGAGAACCAAAAACTTAAAACTTGAAAGCTTTGTCTCTGAACACTTGAAAAATTTCTCAAAGAGTGCTCGAAAATTAGATCAAAAAAGTTAGAATTATGTTAGACCTTTTTCAGTGAATTCTGAACTCTATTTATAGAGTTAGAATTCCTGGACGTTGGGAGGCAGTTATCTCAACTATCAACCAACGGATCTAATAGCATTTGAATTTGAAAATCGATTTTAAAAACAGAAAACGGTCAAAAGCACTCGAACAGTCGACTGGGTTGTCATAATGAGTCGACTGGTCAGAGTTTGAATAAATTTAAACAGTTTTGTACTGCCAGTCGACTGATAGAAGCATCGGTCGACTGGTACTCAACAGTTAAACTATTTCAAACTGTTTTGACCCTTTTTGATGTTTTGAAAAACACACATTGTAAAATAGTGAGTGTATGTGTGTGTGACAAGGCTTTACATCATACTAAGACTCAACAAAAGTAAGATTACATTGTTTACAAGACATGACTATAATTGACACTTTCTTAAGCTTGAGTCTTGGCTTGAGTCTTGAGTCTTGAATGAAGCTTTAACCATTGCCTTTATCTGGAGCTTTTGTGCTTGTTCATTTGTTCAGCTATATAGTAGTGAGTCCTTTATGTATAGCACCTGCAATTATAAAGTATAGCATAGATACATGTGCAGTGTGTTGTGATCATCAAAATCAAAAATCAACACAATTAAGGAACCCCAAGAAATAGGGGGAGAAAACTAACTGATATTAAGGAAGAGAAAGAAGACATATATGTCCGTGTATATATATATATATATATATATAAGTTTGTTTATTTGGAGTATAAAAATGAAGACATGCATTGACATCCTTTCATGAAAATGTACATTTGAAGACGCATATAAAAGCTCCATTTTCAATTAATATATTTTCATATACCGTTGCTCTGTAAAAGGAAAGTTCAACCAAAAAAGGACTCTTACAATAGAAAAAACCACTAAAATTAAATACATCTGTATTTCTAGAATAATCAATATAATTAATTATTTAGATTATTTTTTTCCCCAAAAACGTCTATGAAGGTCTTGTTAGGATTCACTTTTAGCTACATCACCGAGAGTAGAACTCTACCACAACTTGAAGAGTGATTTGCAAAATTAAGACAATTTGTGAAACTTTTTACAACAATTTGGCTACTTCTCAAATCATTTGCAATATAGGTCAATTAGAGATAGTTTTCTAAAAAGAACTGTGCTTGTGAAGCCATTTACACAACCTCAAAACTAAATAATTTACATAATTCACTACTCTATCTAAAAATTGGATAATTCACAGAAAAAAGAAAAATTAAGATTAAAAAATTTTCAAAATTTAAAATAAGAAATGTTGATAGATGATTAATAGAAATATAGCATATAACTGATAAGGAAATATCTGATTATTTAGTAATTACAAGTAAAGCAACTGAAAAGTTACCTAAAGAAATGCAAAAAATAATAGAATACAATGTATTAGATTATAGAAACGAAAAAGTAAGTTGGTATTACCAACACCTACAAGCACACAAAATATTAAACTATAAAAATTAAGTTGGTATGGATAATAGTCCAAAAGTAGAAACATCAATACATAAATAAAATTCAATAATAAATTAGAAATTTATAACATAAATATTTTAGAAATAGAATATTTAATTGAAAATAAAAATTCAGAGAAAATAGAATAAGCCTTAAAAATCTAGATATTACAAAAGAAGAAATAAAAATGGATCAAGAAAGGAGAATATTATAACAAACCCTAAAGAAAATCCAATTAATATGTATGAATACTTAAGACCTTATCCTAGTAACATACCATGGAAATTACAAAGTTAAGAAAGGAGTAAGTCAAGAAAAATAAATAAATAAATAAACTCCAAAATATAAACCCACAGAACACTACGAAAATGTATTAGCAGAAAATTGAGAACGGATATATCTAGACAGTGTAAAAGATGAAGATAGAACAATAGAAGAATGTGTTAAAGCATCCTTAATGGTAGGATTTGGGAAAAACCTATGAAAAAATACATTCGAGAAATTTATAAAAGCAACCTTTATAGGAATAGTAGCAAAGTGGAATGGACAAATAGAAAAAGAAATAAATAAGATCAGAAAATCAAGATCTATTGATTACAAAGGAACGGAAGATTTTCAGCACAAAGAACCTTCAGACTAAAAGAAATAATTAAAAATTACGATATTACAGTAAGAATAGAATTTAGTGTCTATGGAAAAATAGAAAGACACAATATATATAAAAAAGAACTGAGCAAGATGAAAACTAAGCAATTTAGAAATATGCGATATGTGTTATTTTGATAATTATACTTGTGAATTCAAAGAATATTTCCAAGATAGTTATTATACAAAAGAAGAAAATAGTCCAATCTTAGACTCTTTCCTAAAATTGCCAGATTCATGGATTATTAACATATATAATACATACATAAATGAGAAAATAAAACCAGGAACAGATACTTTAGGATATACAATACAATTTGTAAAAGATTATAGAGATAAAGTGTTCCAAGAAGCTAGTTCAACTATAAAATACTGTAGAACATATAAATAAAGATTTTATTGTGAAAAAGTAAAACCAAATCATTAGGGATGTAATAATAGATATGATTATATAAAAAATGTAAAAACAAAATGCAAAAATATAAACCAAAATATAGAAAAACTTTTATGAGATATAAAAAACCCTATAAAAATATTTCAAAAAAATAAATAAAAACAAACAATATCCAAACAAAACCCTAAAGAAATCTGTTTGTTATATATGCAGAGTATGACATATATCACCAAACTATACTAAAAGAATTTTAAAAAAAATGTAATAACATAAACTATGAACCCATAGAATATGAAGAAAAATGATCAGAAATAAGTAAAGATGAAGAAATAATGGTAGTTGAAGAAGATAGTGGAAGTAGAGAGAATGAAATATAAGGATATGAAATAAATACGATAACATAACAATTAGAAAGATAAGAAAATAATGATGAAGTACGAGAAAGAATGAGTTTTGACATACAAAAATACGATAAAATAAGAGCAATCAAACTAGACATAAACCCAAAAGACATATTTAAACTTTCAATTTCTGAAAGAAAAAGGAACACCATAATAATAGCCAGAAATAATGAACAACCTATAGACATTGAACAAGTCTAAGAAAAAACTATAATTCCATTGATAACAGAAAGAATAATAAGACAAGAAATAGAAAAAATAAGCGAGAAAACAAAAAAGACATCAAGACACATACAGTTAGATGCTGTACAAATAATAAAAAAAAGTTTATTTTAAGGAAGAAATAAATACACCCTTAGAAATATAATTAATAGATGAAGGAATAATATCAAGTACACAAGATGACTTAATAGGAATGGTACAAGAAAACTTAATGTACCATAAAAATAAAATTTACAATAAAACATAATTTCTTGACAAGCATGAGCAGAAGAAAATAAGGACAAAAGTTTAGTCATGTATATAAAAGAGTAAGGTCATGAGTATACAAATAAAAAATATTTTGCTTTTACTGGTAAACATGAAGTAAAAAACAGAAATACTAATAACTATTCCAAACAATTATAAGATACAAACCAGCTAGAGAAAACTCTGAAATGATTATATCAAATTATATAGAATTTGACTTAAACAAAGCAAAAGATATTTCAAAAGGAAAAACACCACAAATAATATTTGGAAAAATATCACTTTCAATAAGAAAGAAGCAATAGGTGTTGGAACTAATACCAATAATAAATACATTAAATAATCAAAATAATAATCAATTTAAGATAGAAATAGAATATTTAGACAATGGTAAATGGATAAACAAATATCCCTTATAGATACAGGATATACTAATTCACATATTAAATAAACAAATATTAAAATAACGGAATTAATACCATTAGAAAACTCATATTACTATTTGGACTACTCTAACAATAGACATTCAGATGTCCATAAAATTGTATTACCTTTAAAAATAAATAGTAGAAATAAAATACTATTACATCTACACGTAGACCCAGAGCACAATATTAATGAAATGTTATTAGGAACTAACTTTCTTCCACCAGTACAACCATACTCAATACAAAAAGAAAAAATAATAATAACAGTAAATAATGAAAGTGTAGTAATAAATAGAATATTGTTTAAATAAATCCATTAAGAACAACAAAAAATACCTTATAAATACTAACATAATTAGTATGCGATTGATACAAATCAAGAAACTATCACAGATAAACTTTGGAGCAGGCACAAGCCTATGTCGTGAAAGTATACTACCAAAATGGAAACAAGATGGAACTAATAAAAAAGCAATAACAGGATTGACAAGATAAACTATCATAGTTAACAAATATGAACAAAATGTTACGACATAAGTAGGAAATTACATCCTAAAATTACCATTAATACACCAATTTGATGATATGAATAATGATGTCTTATTAGAAAATGACTTTTTACAACAATACTATCCTATGACTAGACCTGTAACTCATGTTCCCGTTTATAAGGATTTGTGCTTATTTTTCTTCTTTGTATTATTGAAATTCGATTTTCTAGATAAATCTTCATTTTCTCCTAGAGCCAAATTGCTTTTATTTTGGATATTTGATTAATTTGTTTGAACCCAGAAATTTTAATCCATACTATTGTTATTATTGTTTGATCTCTTTTTGTAAAGCCGAACCAATATTATTGAATTTATTATTTTCATATATAAAGCCCAAACCTGTTCAATCCAATTATTAGTATTATCATTTTATTAAAGCCCAAACCAAGCCCATGATCTAAACCCAGTTAACTAAACCAGTTAACCCTATAACCCTACCCGAAATAAACCCAACTGCCTAAAAACTACCCCCACTTCCTAATCCCCATTAATCCTGATTAACCCTCCTAACCACCCACTAATCCACTCCTTAACCTCCTCATAACCCCTTCTTCTTCATCTGCCATTTTCTCCTTTCCCGCAACCATTTGAAACCCACTACCTCCACCATCAACTCCACATTGTCATCAGCCAACCAAACCGCGCCGACAACCACTCGACCATCTCCGCTGCTCCTCCTCGTCGCCCCTAGTCTTTTCCATCGACTGCCTCTTCCCCTTCGAGCCACCCTCTCGACTGCACCTCACGACTCCCCCATCCCCGCAACCCTCTCTTCATCCTCTGAGCCCACCATTGTTGCATATCCCTCGTCGCCACCATCATCGAGCACGACTCGAGTACCCTATCGGCCGTCAGCCTCGCTGCTGTTCTTGGTGTGCGGTTGCTTTGCTGTCCCTAGCTGTTCTCGCTGCTGCTTGCTGCTTTCATGTCTTGCATGTGCTCTCACCATTCCTTGGTTTGCACATGTGTTGCCACCGTCGGAATAATCTACTAAAAGGCAAGTACCTTGTACATTATTATTGTTCGGTACAAGCATATAGTTTGATCTCTCGCATCTAGTAATTAGATCATTGCATTTGAAATCCATTAATCTTGTACTATTCATGCTTTGTGATCTTCCCATATCTATAATCAATTATTATATATTGAATCGAATCAATTCTCTTGCCCCATGATTTGATGCCATCAAAAGATCGTAGTTTTCTATTGTCCCTACATTCATTGCACAAACACAAATTTGAAACTATATGTTTTCAAGTAAAAACTATTACAAATTGAATTGGCAAGTTACTGTCTTACTACTGCTGTAACTTGTAGCTAGAATTTGACCGTAGCTACTGTTCAAATTCTTTAGAACTTTGTACACAAGAGTCACAGCCCCGTGAATCTAGTTTTTGGAACATTGGATGGATTCAAATTTTGAGTTGTAGATAATGACTTATCATATTTTTCGTACTGCTTGATGTACACATTTCAGATTGTTACTTATAGCAGTTCGACATGTTTGACAAATTAAAATGTCATGTTAATAGGTGAATTAGGACTTGATATTTAGCAGAATACTACTAGACATGATTAGGAGTCACCTCGTAACTTTTATAATATTTTTAAATGAATATATATTATAACTTTACATATCTGCGGCCTGAACAGTAGATCAGTAAAGAATTTTCTGGTAGACCTAGATACTATATTTATAATATGTCGTGCGAAAACTTTTTGGAACCGGCATGAAGTCTATTTTCTGGAACTTTCGACGGTATCTGATTCTCTTTTCTATAACAACGGGAGAGTAGATTTTTGTACAGTAACGTATTGCTGTCCAGAATTGTAACTTCATGTCCTTGATTGTAAATATATTTATTTTTTGCATTTAATTAATTGAACTTGCATATCATGCATTGCATTGCCTTGATAATTCTTGATCCTGTCCTAATTTCCGTTCTCATTGTTGCGTTGTTCATGAATAATTATTGTAAAAAGTATAACAAATCGGGCTAATAAAGAAAAGAATCTAGTAGTGAAAAATATAGAAAAGTTTACTCGGAAGGGGGCCCGTGTTTCCAGTAATAGTGACTATATATATGTTTACATGATATGATATGACATGGTTACATGATATAATAAGATTCCTAGTTATATGATACGACATGATATGATATGATTACATGATATGTTACGATTCCTGTCAGTGTCACTGGAAGACCCGAGTACATGATCCTATAGAATTCACCATTAGAGTCTAAACGTTAACTTGTTTGTATGCACCCGAACCTGTGATATGGGATGCAGGATTGCGTGCATTAGTTAGGATTTATAAAAGATTGATATACATAAGATTAACACTAAACACATGCATGATTCCCGTTTATAAGTTACATGTCACCTGTTACAAGATTACATGATTCCAGTTTACAAGTTATGTGATTCCTGTTTACAAGTTATATGTTACATGTTTATAAGTTACAAGATTCCTGTTTACACAACATGTTTCCTATTACATGATTTCTTGTGCCTGATTGGTTATATTTTGAGACTTATTTCAGTTGGTACCTACATTACACCTGATCATGTTGTACTACATTACATTGTCAGTCCTTATTGCTTTCCCTATTATGTCTGCTTCTTGTTCCTATTTTTATTGTTACTACTTGTGGTCCGTGGCTTGCTCTAAAGAAACCCCCCCCCCCCCCCCCCCCCCAAACTCTAGATATGAAGATTGCATGTACTGAAGAGGGAAAGACTGAAGGATTTGGTGAACAAATCTTTGCCTGTACTAATAATCTTATTTCTTGCTTCTTTTCGTTACAGTTCTTGTTATTTTATATGAATTGTATTTCGGGCATTTTGACCCGAAGTTTATTTCTTTCCAGATGTTGGTCAGTTTGTGAGACATTTCATGAATTATTCATGTTTTTGTGATTATTCTTTCATGCGTGGTTGTGGTTACATTTTATAATGTTGAGATTATATTTGTACATCTTATGGATGATATGATTTTGGAAACTTATATCATTCGTTGGGCCTCAGTTACGTGCCTGTATTTCCATATAATGGAAAGCGGGGCATGACAATATCACACAGAATAGTTATATTTATAACACCTTGTAAACACCAAGCAATAACAATTAGAATAACACGACCTTAGTCTAGGACAGACTTACCACATTTCAGAGTTACATCAACCTGGCATGGTGAATATCAATATTTACCAATAAGTCCCAAAAAAAATTTACACAAGAAATTTTACAAAAACAATTAAAAGATCTGTGTGGAGAAGACCATTTAGCAAAATGACACTTAAGTAAACTCGCAGCTCATATAGAGTTAATAGATAAGAACAAAATAATAAAGATTAAATAAATAGGACATACTGCAACAGATTTAGAAAAATTCAAAATACATATAAAAGAACTAATGAAAAATAATTATATAAGAAAATTACAAAGTCCACATTCATCACCAGCATTCATAGTAAAAAAAACACTCAGAAGAAAAAAGAGGTAAATCTAGACTTGTAGTAAATTATAAGGAATTTTAAAAAAAATAATTCTAAAAGATTGGGATATTCGTTACCAGATATGGAGATACTACTAAATACAGTAAGAACAAGAAAAATATACACAAAATTCAATTGCAAATTAGGATTTTCCACATAAAACTAACAGAAGAATCAAAACAATTCACTGCATTTAGCACACCTTAATAATTTTATGAATGGAACGTATTACCTTTCAGATATAAAATAGTCCAAGAGTATTTCAAGAATATATGGATAAGATATTTAAAAAATACAACAACTTTATACTAGTATATGTAGATGATATTTTGATAGGGATTGAAAACGAAGAGCAACATAATGAATAGTAAAATTTATAGAAATAGCAAAAAAAAAAGCATGAACTATCAAAAAAGAAAATGAAACTGTTAAAAACAGTGATAGAATTTTTTTGGAACAAAATTATCATATAAAGGAATAGAACTACAACCATATATAGCGGAAAAAAATAAAGATATTTTCAAATGTTTTAAAAGAAGAAAGTGAAGTACAAGCCATAATTGGACTACTAAATCAAATAAGATGATATATACCAAATTTATCAAAAAAAAACAAATTGAATACATAAAAAACTTAAAAAGTTCAAGAAATGGGAATGGACCACAGAGGATGAAGAAAAACTTAAAATATTGAAACAGTGAACTTCATAATTAAATAAACTAAAATTACCTGTTAAAGAATATTGAAGACTCGGTACATGAAAAGTTCAAGAAGTTCAAGAAATGGGAATGGACCACAGAGGATGAAGAAAAACTTAAAATATTGAAACAGTGAACTTCAGAATTAAATAAACTAAGATTACCTGTTAAAGAATATTGAAGACCCGGTACATGAAATTTTAATGAACTTGAAAGAAATTGTAATGAGAAGTAATATGTATGGAATTAGAGACACATCCATTTGCGTTAGGGGCCCTAGATACGTAACTGCTCAAGATATCATCTCACCCCCTTCGGTAATAGAAACAGATGCAAGTGAAAATAATTGGGTAGCAATATTAAAATGTATTGAGATTGATAAAACAAAAGAAAGACTAGCCATATACATTAGTGGATCGTTCACACAGACACAAAAAAATTACCATATAAATGAAAAGGAATTATTAGGGATCTTAAAAGCACTAAAAAAGTTTGAATTATTCATAATACATACAAAATTGACAGTAAAGACAGATAATACCAAAAGGAAAACCATGGATAAACAAAATAATAGATCTAACTATCACAAATAAAAGATTAATAAGATGGCAGATGGAACTAGCACATTATGATTTTATAAAAGAAAATATAAAAGGAAAAGATAACGTTTTAGATGATTATCTATCAAGGAATTAACAGTTTTACTTATGCACGATGAAAAATAGAGTCAAGCAAATAGAAAATAATATAGTTTTCCTCAAGGAAAATGTGGAGCAAATAAAGGGAGCCTTTAACCAAATATAATTGCAAATATGCGGACTCCAGAGCTTATTTTACCACCATATAAATTCAGAACATATTGAAAAAATGAGTGAATGAAGAGAACCTGTCAACCGAAAAAGCGCGAGTGAGATAACAAAAATGGCCACCGAAGAGGGAAGTTCCACACCCATACAACCAACTACCCACAAATAGATTTTGCTATCAGAACCTCCGAAATATTCAAAGAATGATTTATTTTTAAAATACATTGAGAAATTATGTCAGACTATTCAGGTCAAATAATTTATCAGAACTATTTCTCACCAACATATGAACAAAGCAATTATACTCCCAAGAGAAAATCTAAAGACATGAAGAGTATTATATGAAAGTGGACTTATTCACTTCATATATCCATCAAGAGAATGCGGAGAATTTAATCAGCTACCAAGAGAAGTATATAAGTTTGCTAAAATCTATTTTGGTCTTATAAAGGCCTCAAAAATAATACTTATGCACGATGAAAAATAGAGTCAAGCAAATAGAAAATAATAGAGTTTTTGTAACTCCTGTTTCCCCGTATTTGTTCTTTTATACTGTATTTTGCTAAATTGTACTCTTTCATCTATTTGAGATCCTATATTATATTTCAGTTCGAATAAAATCAATATTTTTGTCTCAACTCAAATTTTGGGTTCTTTTATCTTGTGTGCCATTTGTATCGTTCTTCATGAGAAATGGACCAATTCTTCTCATTTATCTCTTTAATCCTCATTTTTAGTGCTTTTTGACCATTTCTCTTGTTGGGCTCTTTTTGAATCGGATACCCAAAACCCACGAACCCGCAAACCCTATTATTTAAACCTACCCTAACCCTAATCCGTGCTAATCACTGTTTTAACCCCCCAATACCCCAACCGCTACTCTCTCCTTCACCGATTCCTTCGTCTCCATCGTTTTTGCCAACCAACCCACTCCCGATCCACTCCGATCACCATCGCCCAACCGCTCCCTCACCTTCGCCTCGTCGACCCCCACAGCACCACCACCTCCACAAACTCCATCAATGTCGCCTCTGCCATCTCTCCATCCTTCGAACCCAAAGCTCCGAAACCCATCCAAACTCGCCGGCACCCAACTCGACGTCTCCCACACCATTGCTCTCGACCTCCGACCAGATCCCCATCCCCTCGACCACCCCCAACACCATCCCCTCCATTCGCCAGCAACCGCCGAACTCCTCCCCTGTTCTTTGAACCGAACAGAGAACGCCCGCCGTGCCGCCAACTCCTTGTGCCGCCGTCGCCTCCCTACGTCGAGTCCCTCTCGACATCGCTGCCGCAGTCGTCGCCAATGAAGAACCCCCGCCGTTGCTATCTCTCTCGCACTCTGTTTCGATCGAACGAAGAAGAAGAAGAAGAACAGCGAAGAAGACGCTCGGATTGGTGGGATCGAAGCTCAGCCGTTGGATCGTGCCAAGATCCGTGCCTGTGATCGCTGTTTCGTGTTCGCCCACAGCAAATCCTGGTCCGGTGGTCCTTGTTTGGGGCAGATCCGGTGCGAGAACAGCTTCTGATTGGCTGTAAACCGCTGTCCCGTGTTCTGGCCATAGCGGATCCCATATCCGCTGCACGCTGTTCTGGCGCTGATCTGCTGCGTGGACGAATTCTGATTGGCTGCCACTGCTGTTCCCTGTTTTGCCGCACCAGATCCTATTTGCTGTCCGCTGTTCTGGGCTGTTCCGGTTAGGGGAAAACTCGATCTACGGTTGATTTTGCCACGCGCTTTTTGAGGACTTCTTCCGGGATTTTTCTACCCAACTTTCTTCAACAATCGGATCTACCGTCGTCAATTAAGGCAAGTATCCTTGTACATTTTATTGTTCTAGTACAAGCATTCTTGAAATACTACAAATAGTTAGATTGTGACTCCTCTTTGAAATATCGTTGTGGATCAATATTGAACCTCCAAATTGACAATTCTAAGAGTCACAAAATTTCCTTGTATTTAATTTATAATTATTGGACTCTTTTACCCTTGAACACATGAACACATAGACATATGAATTAAGGAGCCCTAAATTCGTAGATACATGTCACATTCAATTTTTGACGAACTTGCAACCCTATAACTTGAAAAACATCTATTATTTTCTGTTTTGACCTCTATTATTATGTATTTATGCTACTTAATAACTTAGACGTCAAATGACATTTTTCCATGAAATCTACACTAGCAAGTTAATTCTACGTGTTGCTGTCTGAATATTCTTTTGCGGTTTCGACCCTTTTATCATTTGAATCTGGGCACGAGCCCTGAATAGAAATTGTAGATCCGGATGTGTAGATATCGATAGACTCCAAAATGATCGAATTTGGAGTTACAGTCTAGGAGTTATGGCAGTTATACTGCAGCTGTGTCAGTAGACGCAGTTTTGCAAAACTGCTGTATATATTTACTTTGCAAATTAATTTAGCTATGTAACCAGCGAGCGTTTGGCTTGAAATTTTATATGTAGTTGTTGGACACCCTATAGGATATCTCCATTTTTTCTTAGAATTAATTTTCATTATTTCAACCCTGTTTTATATGTATAAACTCAAATACACAATTCTGCCTGAACAAATGTAACAAGCCGGGGTTTGAGGGAAAGACTATAGAGTGGACAACATAGGTAAGTGTACTCGGAAGGGGGCCCGTATTTTCCAAAGTTGTATGTTAAATGGAACTAAGTGCCACGTAGAACTAAGTGCCACGTCATGGTAACGGGGTCCACCTCTAAAGCCTACGGGGGCCACCTCTAGAGCCCATTACAAGGTTACATGATATATATTTGCGATCACATGGAACTAAGTGTCACGTAGAAATAAGTGCCACGTCATGGTGACGGGGGCCACCTCTAGAGCCTACGGGGGCCACCTCTAGAGCCCATGGTTTGATCACCTGCTTGTTGATGCCTGAGTACACCGCCCTATAGACTCCACTACTAGGTCTAAACGCAAATGATTTGACTGTAGCAACCATGTAGTAAAAACTGGGATGCATGTCGTGCTACCTAGATAGTAATCACACAAGACTTGAACTTAATACCTGATACATGATTATCTTGTTACCTGATTATCCTGATACTTGACTATCCTGTTACATGATTATCTTGTTACCTGATTACCTGGTTACCTGATATCTGATACATGAAACTTGAACATGACACCTGCTGCTTGATACTTGATGATACGATACATGAAACTTGATACGTGAAACCTGACACATGAAACATGATACTTGATGTTAGTTATCCCTACAGGTTCACCTGTCATATGTTTTACCATTAGCAGTTGTTAACTAGCCTGTTTACTAGGATGTCCCTCTTGTCAGCTAGTTCTTGGTTTTTCTACTACTTGTTATAACTTTGTTACATTCTTGATTCCAATTCATGTTCCCCATACTTGTACTTGTTTTCACTATTTGTGGCCCTAGCTTGCACTAAGGGCATTTTCTCTTGTTTTTCCCGGTTTTTCCTTTTTATATTTATTAAGCAGACTTTGGAGACGAATTGCCTGCTGGAATTGTCGAGCAGACATTTCAGGTTTCGCTTGGAGCAAAGACTTGTCTAAATAGTTGCTTTCCTTAAGGTATTTATTTCTTCTGCTATATAAGACTTGTTTCCGAGTTTTACACTTGATCCAGACTTGAAAACTATGTGGACATTATTATTTGGTTTCAAACTGTTTTCCGTTGCTTTATAAATTATTCATGCATGCTTGGTTATATATATTTTTCTTGTATATTCTTGTTATGATGCTGAGTCGATCCTACAGCTTATGGATGATGTAAAAATTATTCGCTGGGCTTCGTCACGCGCTCGTATTCCATATTTTTGGTAAGCGGGGCGTGACAGTTTTCCTCAAGAAAAATGTGGAGCAAATAAAGGGAGCATTTAACCAAATATAATTGCAAATATGCGGACTCCAGAGCTTATTTTACCACCATATAAATTCAGAACATATTGAAAAAATGAGTGAATGAAGAGAACATGTCAACCGAAAAAGTGCGAGTGAGATAACAAAAATGGCCACCGAAGAGGGAAGTTCCACACCCATACAACCAACTACCCACAAAGAGACTTTGCTATCAGAACCTCCGAAATATTCAAAGAATGATTTATTTTTAAAATACATTGAGAAATTATGTCAGACCATCCAGGTCAATTAATTTATCAGAACTATTTCTCACCAACATATGAACAAAGCAATTATACTCCCAAGAGAAAATCTAAAGACATAAAGAATATTATATGAAAGAGGACTTATTCACTTCATATATCCATCAAGAGAATGCGGAGAATTTAGCCAGCTACCAAGAGAAATATATAAGTTGCTAAAATCTATTTTGGTCTTATAAAGGCCTAAAAAATAATACTTATGCACAATGAAAAATAGAGTCAAGCAAATAGAAAATAATATAGTTTTCCTCAAGGAAAATGTGGAGCAAATAAAGGGAGCATTTAACCAAATATAATTGCAAATATGCGGACTCCAGAGCTTATTTTACCACCATATAAATTCAGAACATATTGAAAAAATGAGTGAATGAAGAGAACCTGTCAACCGAAAAAGTGCGAGTGAGATAACAAAAATGGCCACCGAAGAGGGAAGTTCCACACCCATACAACCAACTACCCACAAAGAGACTTTGCTATCAGAACCTCCGAAATATTCAAAGAATGATTTATTTTTAAAATACATTGAGAAATTATGTCAGACCATCCAGGTCAATTAATTTATCAGAACTATTTCTCACCAACATATGAACAAAGAAATTACACTCCCAAGAGAAAATCTAAAGACATAAAGAGTATTATATGAAAGTGGACTTATTCACTTCATATATCCATCAAGAGAATGCGGAGAATTTAGCCAGCTACCAAGAGAAGTATATAAGCTTGCTAAAATCTATTTTGGTCTTATAAAGGCCTAAAAAATATATGTTCAAATATTTTTAGCAATTCCGAAATTTCTTAAAGATGATGAAGAACTTCCTGCAAAACATATTATAAAGATAGGGATGACTACACAAGTCCTTTCGAAGCAACTAATATCGTACCATATAAAATTGAAGAATTTGAAAAACTAATTCCAGAAATGAGAGCTATGAGATTCAGAACCATGTATTGTGAACTAAAAGATATACAAAGTTGAGAGAGTAACATATGGATCTACGATTTCCCAGATCCACAAAAAATAACGATCTACATTATAGCAAAGATAAAACAGCCACAGCCAAAGAAAGAAGTCTTTGACCGCTAGTACCAAATACTAGATAAATGAGCCATGACTATGACAGAAGAGACAACTATCCACTACTGTATACTGATGCAGACAGAACCTTAGCACAAATTCGGTCAACGCGGGAAAGGACAAGAAAAATATGAAGAAGAATTATTTCTATTGTGAGTAGAGAATGACATAAGCTATCGGCTATGATTCGACGTAGGTGGGTCACTTCGATACTTCTGTCGGCTGTAATCCTCCTCAACTCATCAACCTTTACCGTCAACTCGTCGTGCTCGGCCATCAATTTACCCACTACCGAAGCTAACTCGTCTTCCTCCGCCAAAAGTTCTTCCTCAGCTATCTTCAAATCTTGAACTTCCGCCACAAGATCACCTTCCGCTCGAGTAACGTCGAACAGCGCCTTTCGGAGCAACTCCACCTCGCCTTCAAGACGAACCTCGCGAGATCGCTTCCGTAGTTGTTTCAACTCCGAGAAATATCCTCTCGCCATTGCCTGACATCCTCTAGATCTAACTTGCTTTTGAGGAAGCACTCTCGGCTGTGTGAGAGGGCCCGCTTCGCCGTTTTCAATTCAGTACGAAGGCGAGAAACCTCAGCCGCTGAACTCGACTTGACCTGAAAAGTGAAAGAATATCAAAAGGAGTCTTCAACACTTAGCAAAATTTCAATTGTTCACAACACTTGAGTTCTTAACACGAACAAAAAGTGTTCAACACTTAGCAAAATCTCGATGTGTTCACAACGCTTCAGCAAAATTTCAATAATAGTATCACCACCCTCAATACAGCAAAATCTCAAAACAAGGCAAAAAAATTTCAAACTTTCAGCCAAGGTTTCAAAAGGGAAAGTCGTTTCATTAAAAATCCAAAATATACAAAAAAGCGGTGGCCAGTCTGCAGTTAGGGGTTACAACAAAAACAAGACAAAAGAAGAAAAAACAATGAGAGAAGAGGTGACTAAGTCAGGGGTCGACCTCGTGATATTGTTCCGAAGCATCGCTTGGCACGGTGACTATCGCGCCCTCGACGCGCACCTCGTCCTCGGCCTCTTTGCCCTCCTGCCCGGGGGCGAGCTCCGCCAGAGGCGGTTCTTCCTCCCCCTCTACGGTGTCGTAGAAGTAGTAGGAGGAGTTGTCAAACCCGGGGATGCGAGCGGCCACATGCTTCAGCGCTCGGGCATATGCCTCCTCCATGTTTGTCAACATGTGGGCCTCGGCCTTGTCCCGAACTGCCTGCTTCGCAGCCGCTACCTTCAATGCCTGGCTGCTCAAAGCCTCCTTCGACGCCCTCAGTGCCTTGGACAGCTCCTCTTCGAGATGAGCCGTCTCCTTCTCCAAAGCTTCGACCTTGGCAGCCTCGGTGGTCGAGTGCTTCAGCGCCTCGGCGAGCTTTGCCTCAAGACCGGCCACCTCGGTCGCGCGCGAAGCTGAAAGCAGCTGCTCGGCCTCGAATAGTTTGACTGCCTTGGCACGCTACGACCTCTCCCGATCATTAAGCATAGTCATCTCCTTCTCCTTGCTCGCGAACTCCTCGAGTAGATTGTTGAAGTGGCATAGTGTCTGCAAGCGGCACAAGAGAAACTATTAGGCCCGGGCGAAAAAACTTAGAATAATTTTTGAAGAAACTTCTGATACTCACCGACATGATGTTCCGAGCGATCTGCATGGCGTCATTGCCTACGGAACCTGCCTCCAGTGCAGCTCAGTCTTTGGGGGGCAGCAGGTGCTTCACCGCCTGCATACAAATGCCCCCGTCACCGAGGAACCCGTCCACCTTCATCACCCGCTAGTCGGGGACGAAGAGACGCTTGTGCTCCTCGATAAGTATCTTTTCAGCCTCGGCGGTGAGAAAGGAAACCTCAAGAGCTAAGGCCGCACCTACGCTGAAAGCCCCGCTCGACGACCCGGGTGCCTCAAACTAAGCAGCTTGGGTCGGTACCTCCGAGGGAGCTGGGGCAGGTATCTCCAAAGGTCCTTGGGCGGGTGCATCTGAAGGTGCCTCAACCACCGGCTACACGACGGTCGGTGAGGCCGAGGGGACCTTCGCAGCTCGGCCCCCCTGAGGCCCGGCCACAGTCCTCTTCCTCTTTCTCGACTCCTGCTCCTTCGCTGCCCGGGCCTTAACCATCAGTCCTTTGTAGTCCATACCATGGGCCTTTGAAAAAATCGAGCAAAAAGAGTTGGAGATTTTTTTTTAACCATAAGATAAAGCTAAAGCAAAAGAAGAAAAGAAAAGCATACTAGGGTCGATCGGACTGAGACCCCCACGAAACAAGACCTCCTAGGTGATGTCCTTCCAACTAAGGTTCGGAAGACCGAGGAGCTTCTCTACCACCTCTTCCTCATCTCTGGTGAGCACAGGCTCCTTCTTCGCCCGCTTCAGAACCCCGGTCGTCTTCCACACCGTCAGAAAGATCCACGACTCAGGAGCACGGATGAGAAAGTACTTCTCTTTCCAGTGCTTGATCGAGTCCGGGTTCTCGATCAACTTCACGCCCTTCCTCAGTGACAGATAGTATCTCTCCTCCATCTTGTTCATCTGGCAGAGGCGGTAGAGGCTCCGAAGTATAACCATCTCCGGCCGCACACCGATTTCTTGGCACTAAAGGACGAAGGCAATCATGTGCCGCCACATGTTCGGCATAAACTGAGCGGGACTCAGGCCGAACCATTGTAGCACCTCGATTACAAAAGGGTGCAATGGTAGCCAAAGTCCGGTGTTCAGTGCGTCGTAAGGAAAGATGCAAGTATCGGCCGAAGTCGACGTGCACGCTCGGACACTGGGGCTGGGAAGTAGAAGTGCATACTCCTTGGGAATTCGAAACCCACTTCGGATCCGATGCAAGTCTTCCTCGGTCAAGATCGAGGAAATCTGATCCACCTCGGAAGGGTCCCTCGGATCATTCTCCTCATAAGATGGAGCCGTGCCCTGCGTCACCTTGTCCAACAGATCTTTAGGGTAACTCTGCACCCCGCCGACACTAGATAAGACAGACGGGTGTCGACCCAATTCTCCTGCTGTCTTAGGGCGTTCGACTATCATCGTCACCCCGAGCAGCTTGGCAATCTCCTTGCCCTTGCTCGGCCGAACCGTTGTCACATCGATCGGCTCGGATTACTTCTCTTTTCACTAGAACTTCGTCCATTATTATCAATGGAATGGTGGGCCATAAGTTTAAATGTAAGCGTGGTCTTCGTCAGGGGGACCATATTTCTTCCCTGTTATTTGCGCTTGTCGCGGATGTGTTTAGTAAGCTACTGTACAATACGTTGGAAGCTAGTGTTATCGAAGGCCTTGGTAGTTCTAGTAGTTTTCGGGGAGTGTTGAATCTCCAATACGCTGATGATACCATTATCTTTGCAAAACCCAATGGGTGTACTTTACGAAACCTGAAGCTACTTCTCTATGTCTTTGAAAATGCTACAGGATTGGCCATTAACTTTCAAAAGTCCTTTATTATTTGCTCGGGGGTTCCCATAACTGGAAAACAGAAATTGTGCATTTCATTAATTGTGTTTCGGCCTCCTTCCCTATCACGCACCTGGGTATCCCTTTGCGATGGGGAAACTTCATAAAGCTGATTGGGTGCCGATGATAGATAAGGTGGAATCAAAACTCAACCGGTGGTCTGGTAATTACCTTTCTCGTGGGGGCAGGCTTATTCTTGTTAACTCCGTTCTCTCCTCTATCCCCTTATACATGATGTCCTTTTTTTACCTTCCGTCGTGGGTAATTAAGAAGATTGATCGTATTAGAAGAAATTTTTTCTGACCAGGGTCGGATTCGTATAAAGCAAGTACTCATCTCTGCAGCTGGAAAATTATCTGCACCTCTAAGGCAGCTGGTGGTTTAGGTGTTCTGAATCTCAGACATCAAAATTTGGCCCTGTTAGGCAAATGGTTATGGAGATTTCATAAATGTGAGCAACTACCTTGGACGTGAATGATCTCTTCCAATTCTTATTCCCGTAATAATATGTGGGATTTTCCCCCTTATCTTCTGCGTAAATCATCGTCATTCTGGAAAGGTATCTGGAAAGTAGCTAGTCCTTTCGAATGTGGCTTGGTTCGTCAGTGCGCTTACGGCACTAGGACTAGATTCTGGACGGATTTGTGGCTTGACAATATCAAACTTGCTAATGCGTTCCCTAGCATCTTTCGGTTGGCGTCCAACCCCGATGCATTGGTGTCCGAGTATGTTGTTATTATCAATAACCAAAAGTTCTGGGCTACTCCTTTCTCGAGCGCTCTTCCTCCGCCTCTTGAGATTGAGCTTCAATAGCTTTTTGATGATATTAACTTTTATACCTGGCATCACATTGAAGATTTCAAATGGAGATGGACTAGCTCTGGTATCTATTCAGTTAAATCCTTCTACAACTTTCTCAATTTCGGTGGGATTGTCTCCCCAAGTGCAAAGCCATTATGGAGCAGCTGTGCTCCTCTCAAATCTAAAATTTTAACCTGGCTAGCACTGAAAAACAAGCTTTTGACGGTAGAAGTGCTTAACAAGAGGAATCTGGCGATAGGCCAGTTGTGTGCTTTGTGCACTTCCCATCATGAGGACGCCGATCACCTTTTCCTCAAGTGTGCTTTCAACCAACCTATTTGGAAGATCACAGTAACTACCTAGCAAGTGCCGAGTATTCCCTTCGTATTCACTTCTTGCTGGAAGTCCCAACACATCAAGAAAGAATTTCGTAATTCCTGGTTCCTTTCGATTATGGTGATTATTTGGGTTATTTGGTCCGAACGGAACAAGCATATCTTCTCGTTGTCCCTCTCTTCGATAGATAGCATCATAGATGACTTCCTTTTCTATTCCAAAATTTGGCCCTCCGGTCTTACTTTGGATCAAGTTAATACCTTCTTTTTAAGTCGTCTCGATGTGGCACTTAGTAGTTATCGCTCTAATTTTTCTTAATCATGCTGTTCTTTGGTTACTATTTTTAATTTATGTTCCCGTTTCTTTGCAGACTTAAGGTTGTAGCTTTGTGTTTGGAGCCTTCTTTTTGGTGAACCAGCTGGTTCATTTTGGAGGCAAGCTTCATGGCTCGGCTTTGGCCCTTCTCCGTTTCTGTTTTGTTTTCTGGGCTGACTGCTCTCTGGCATGCAGGGGGCAGCTTTTGAAGTTGCTCCACCCATACTTTATGTTCGTCTGTTATGGCGTTCTGGTTCTTATACTATGTCTGGGTGTTGCCCCTCTTAGGCCTGTGTGTTTTGGCACCGCTTTGGCCTCTTCTCGTTTTAACTAAACTCTTGGTAATGTGCCGTGGTTACTCTTTTGGTGGTTAGCTCTCTATTTTTGCTTGGCTACTGACCGGCCATGGTCTGTGTGGTTTTTTTCTCTGTGCTGCTTTGTGAGGCTTCTGTTGGTTTGGTTGGTTGTTTGGGTCTGGTTTACAATGCAGTGGAGGGGCTGCTCTTTGTTTTGCTCTCTTTATGTTTGCTTGGTGTGTTTTGCTCAGTTGGGGGTTAGGCCCTGTTTTGTGCGCTGAGCTTGGATGTTGTTTGTTGGTTGCTTGTGTGGGGGTGATGCTCTATTTGGTTGGGTGTCTCTACGCTGCAGTAAGTGGAAACGCTTTGTGTGTTTCCCTTTTCAGTGGAAACGCTTTGTGTCTCTGCACTGCAATAAGTGGAAACGCTTTGGTTTGCGTTGTAGTGCTGTTCTATCTAGCATTTGCTCCTTCTCTGGTGTTTCGTTTGTGTTCGTTGTTTGGGGTTTGGCACAGAGCTATTTTTTAGCATTTCTTGTTCTCTTTTTTGTTTGCATGTTTCGTTGCTTTCTGCAGGGTGGGAGCCTGGTTGCGGTCGGTGTGCAACTAAGCTTGTGGTAATCGTTTTGTTTTCCGCTTTGCGGTCCTTTCTATTGGCCGATCGGATTGGGCGTCCGGACTGCTGTTCCAGCCTTTCCTTGATCGGTTATGGGCATTTTATTTGTTGGTTGCTTGTCCTTTTGTTTGTATTTCTCTGCTTTTGCGCTTCCAGTTGGTCTCGCTGGAGGTATAGCCTTTGTTAGCTCAGTTGTGTGGGTTGTTGTTCTTAAGGACTCCTTGTTGTTGTTTTCCCCGCTGCGCTTTTGTCCTACCGAGTTTTACTCGTAAAATTGGGTCATTTGTAAGCTACTTTTATTTTTCGTAATATTTTTGTGGGATGGAGCCATAAGGCTCTATCCATCGTATCAAAAAAAAAAAGAAATGAGTAAACATAAAAGTACATAAAAATATGAAGGACAAAATTTTAAGAAAGAAAAGTACGTAGGACAAAATTTAAAAGATTAAGACCAAAGAAGATAGATAAAATAATAACTATGAACGCGAATTAATGGTAAAAGAATTTTTTTGTTTGAAAGAGTATTAATCGTTAAAGATGAAAGACAATATAAAGAAATACATGAAGAAGAAAAACATTAAAAAAAAAGAGAAGGGAAAAGGTAGTCTTTGTACAAAGTATCATAAATGCTAGGTTCAAACTAACCAAAGCACGTTTGATACTAAAAAAAAACATGCTCGCATACGATATCACATCAATGTAAACGAAGAGATTACCACAAATGCAAGTACAATAACTATAACATTCATGACTCAAAACTGACACATACATCTAATGTCCACCCTAATAACTGACACTCACACTTCTAACGTCCACCCAAATTTTGTTCCCTATACCATGTTTAGTATTACTAATTGAAGTTTGATCTGATACTAACTTGTAGCGCCCCGAATTTTCAATAAATAAAATTAGAAATAAGTGGCACAATTTCCAAAATGAACTTCAATTGCAGTCATAAACACACTATCAAATACAAAAAAAATTAAAACTTTTTATTACATCCTTTCTTCTTACAAAACACAATGAAATTAAATACATTAATTACAAATCTTTACAACACATAGAATCTTCAATTTGCATTTATACTCCATACTTTATTTATCTCGATGCAATCCATAACTGAAAACCCTGCAAAAGTCTATTGAAAGTGGACAGGTTAGTTAAATGCTGTAACACCCCTCATTTTATAATTTCAAAACAGTCATTTGTAATTCTTTTATTGCTATCAGATATTGGTATTACTGTTATAATTATTTATAAATATGAAATTCAATTTTATATATATTCCTTAATTTATTTATTCATCCGGTGGATTAGGTTTTATTGGATTTTATTATAAAATAGAACTATCAGGATATATAATTAATAGGAGAGTCTTTGAGGGGTTTAGAATTAATTTTCCATTTTTATTACTAATCTCACCCTCCCCATCTTTTCTTCATTTCTGTCAGATCCCGCATGCCGACCTACCCGTTCTTTTTTTTCTTTTTTTTTGGGTTTTCTATTTCCCATCATTTATTTTCCATTTTTAGAAATTTTTAGGGGCTCTAGTTAAATTGAGGGTGCTCTTCAACATCCCGGTGTTGGTGTAACACCCCGAATTCCAAATAAGACCAAATTCGAAGTTCCACAGGATCTTTACGCTTCTCTTCATACAATTTTACAAGGAATTAAAAACTTTTATTACAATAGAGTTACATTTAAACAACGGAACCAAAATTACAACAATTACATGAATGAAGTAAAACAACACTTGAATAATTCTTTAAGCATCAATTCCTCCTTAGTCTTTTTCATTCACTTTATCCTGCATAGAAACTGTGGGCATGTCAGTTCATTCAACTGATGCTAGGATATAATACATCAATTTCTTTTATTTAGAAAGCACACACTTGTCACAAAGCAAATCTGCGGGGACTGTCCTATTGATGTCGTGTGTGAATGTGCACTTAGTCCTTTATGCAATTATTTATGTTATATGATACTAATGCGCACTTGTTCGGATTCTATGCATTCCATACTATATAGGTCCGAGGGCAAACCCTTAATCGTTCTGCATCTTGTAGGGTTCAATTCCTCGCCATGACTTAAACTACTACGGTAACTACGGTAACTATCCTAGATGTTCTATTAGTTACGAGCTCATGTCCAGACAGCCTGGAAGGAAATCACACGTCGTGAAATGACGCATCATGCAGAGCTAATGGACAATTCAGCCTCTGTCATGGAACGATGGCACCACCCGTAGTCACCAAACACCCCACAAGCATCTCCACTGAGACGATAATTCCGGAGTAGTGTTCACGCCATGACATGACGCGTCAAGCAGGCAACCTATGAATCACTCTCACACCGCCAATCCGATGACCCTCATACTCGTGTTTTTCTCTTACTTTCATTACATCTTCACTATGTATCTAATCCTTAATTATTTGAATCATGAATAAAATCAACGTTCTAGAGTTAGCACTTCCTCTATACCGATCTTAACCATCAATCAACACAACGATGCAAACTTGGTCTTTCATTTCAATATTACATCTCAAAAGAATTTATTCAAATGCTGGTATAAGGACTTAGCCACACTCTAGTTTTTAATCTCATTTCATTTTCATAAAATTGAGTATTCACACTCATGAGTTTATCCTCATAATTCATCATGATTTCCATTTCATTTTCATCCACAAATTTCATATATAAGGTGACAAATTCATTTTTTCAAACTTTACCGCATTCATGATAGATTTTCACAATTCTCTTTTATTTTCATAATAACACTTTTCACTTATCAAATCAATTCACAATTTCCTTTATTTAAAGTTTCCATGACACGACTCATAAAAATCTCTAAAAGAAAGAGTACTACTTTTCTTTAATTACTCAATAATTCTTTTTGACTAAATATATCAATTTCCTTACTAAAATGGCCTTGATTCTCATTATAGTGGTCAAAAGGCTCATAAAAATTTCTCATAATGTCCAGGTATTTTTAGAATATGTCTAGTATTTTTTCTTAATTTTTCAAACATTTAAAACCCTTTAAAAAATCGAATTATATATATATATATATATATAAACAAAACTCCAAATTTTTTTTGGCCTCAGTCGGTTTCGAACAAGGCCCAACAGACCCCCCCACGTGAACAGTGACGCAACTAAACCGCACCCAATAACCAAAGTGGCCAAAGTGACTAACTATTAAAGGGATAGGCTCAAATCTATTTGAGTTTGGGCTCTCGGGTTTTGTGAAAAAGTCAGATTTAAAAAAAAAGAAGTCTCTGCCAAGACTCGAACCCAAGCACAACAGGCCACCGAGCTACAGTAATGCTACTGTGGTGCACTCCCAAGCCAGTAAGGTCACAGTGAACAACTGATATGAGATTAGTCGATCAAACTTTTGACTCGATTCTCTGTTTACTAATAATTCTTTGTATTTCAAAAGCTCTTAAACTCTATTCTCTTCTAAATTAATTTATGAAACTTTCCAGAATACTGATTTTATTAATTAACAACACAACAGTATTTCAAAAATATTATTTTTGCATAAAAATGTTAATTTTACTTCCAATTTGCGTTCTAAGTCTATAAATTCGACATTTCCATTTGTCAAGATCTCTACCAAATTCTAGTATTACAAACATTACAAAAATATTGTCTTTTACTTTTTCTTCTTTTATTTCTACAATGATCTTTAACATAGACTCATTTATCAAACTAGTGTCATAATGAATTAATAAACACAATTCATGTATTTCAATTACTCATCAAGCCATTCACAAGCATATTCTACATTCTAACATGGTTCCAAACTCAATTTTATAGCACATGATAATTCTACTACCATAATCATAATTTATAGAAATTACCATATAATTCATCAAGCATTCATTTCATTATCTAATTAGTTCTTTTTTAAAGCCAACACATGGTTAATTTATTGGTTTGTTTAGCAATTTCATCAATCAAACCCCTAGCATGATGTCTATATTAGAAGTAGAGAAATCACCCACCTATTTGGAGAAAACAAATACAAAGCTCCCAGAAATCTCCTTGAACACACGAACGGTCATTCTCCTCCTAGATTGTACCACCACGAGAGCCTTCTTCTCCTTATACAAGTGAACCCAAGCTCCCCTCCCTTGCACATGATGTAGGCCGGCCTCTACTTGGGAAGGAACACACACAAAAGCTCTCAATCTTTTTACTCACTCTTGTTTCTTTTCTTTCTTTCCTTATCAATTTTTTTCTAATGTACTACATGAAGAGAACTAAGGGGGTATTTATAATTTTTTGAAAGAAAAATAGATGGCTAGGATTGATCTAGATGGTTAAAGATTAAGGGCTAGGATGTATTAGGGAGTTGTAGCAACCACCCATGAACACAAAACTACCACTCCACTACACCAACTCACCACTTCCCCTGTCTCCATTTCCAGCCAACCCCTTATCCACACAAGGCACGTGTCTCCCATAGTACCCCTAGTTACTAGTTGTACATGATTAATTAATTAATTGTCTACAAAATTAGTCTACACTACAAGTCATGATAATTAAAAAAGAAATAAACTAGTGGGCTAAAAGTCTATGGGCTATTAATAAAAACAATTAATTAATTAGGGTGGGCTAGAATTAGAATATTTGGCCTAGAGTTTAAATAGGCTTTCGAAAATATAATAGTAGGATTAAAAAATACTTGTTCATGTTATGAAAAGAAATTATTTTCTATAAAAATTGCACATGAATTTTTACGTGCAAAACACGTAAAAATCAATAAACTCTTATTTTTAATTATAATTAAAAGTTCAGGATGTTACAACACTTGCTCCTTAGAATAGTTCCGTCCTCGGAACTACACTTAAAGAGTGAGAAAAACAGAACACAACAAGAAGAAAAGAAAAGAAAAGAAGATACAAATCAAACAGAGAGCCCAGGATGATCCTTCATCATCCTCTCCTCAGATTCCCAAGTAGCCTCTTCAACCAACTGGTTTCTCCATACTACTTTGATCATAGGTATCTTCTTGTTCCTCAAGATTTTCTCTCGATGATCCGCAATCTCAACCAGATGCACAATGTAACTCAGATCCAACTGCAAACCCTCCGGTACTTCGAGCAAATGGTGACTCGGATCTGGAATGTAACCTCTCAGCATGGACACATGGAAGACATTGAGTACCTGAGACAACTCTTCTGGCAACTCCAACCGGTAAGCAGTTTTCCCAGTCCCCTTCAATATCTTGCACTGGTCTATGAACCTTGGAGCTAACTTCCCACTTCTGCCAAAGTGAATCACACCTTTACTGGGTGATACCTTCAGAAAGACAAAATCACCAACCTCGAACTCAAGGTCCCTCCTCCGGTTGTCTGCATAGCTCTTCTGCCTACTCTGAGCACCCACCAACCTCTTCCTGATTAGATCGATCTTTTCAGAGGTCTGCTGTACAATCTCTGGCCCAAACATCTACCGCTTTCTCACTTCAAACCAACAAACAGGTGTTCTGCACTTCCTGCCATACAGAACATCGTACGGCGCCATCCCGATACTAGTCTGAAAACTGTTGTTGTAGGCAAACTCCACCAGAGCTAGATGCCTTTCCCAACTGCCTCCAAAATCTAGAACACAATACCGAAGCATATCCTCGAGAACTCGATTGACTCTCTCAGTCTGTCCATCATTCTGAAGATGGAAGCCAGTGCTCAAATCCGTCTTGGTACCCAAATCTGTCTGAAGACTTCTCCAGTAATGCGAAGTAAACTACGCATCTCGGTCAGACACAATGGTCAACGGAATACCATGAAGCCTGAAGATCTCTCCAACATACAGCTCGACCAACTTGTCCATAGACGAGTGAGTTTCATTGCCAAGAAGTGAGCAGACTTGGTTAGTCTGCCTTTGAACTCTTGGGCAGAACCGTGATGAAATCCATGCTGATGTTATCCTACTTCCACTCCGAAATAGGTAACGGTTCTAGTAAACCTTCGAGTTTCTGATTCTCGGCTTTTACCTGCTGACATATCTCACACCTCACCACAAATTCAGCGACATCCCACTTCAAACCTGACCACCAAAATGTTTCTTGATGTCCTTATACATCTTGGTACTCCCAGGATGTACAGACAAAAGAGTAGCATGTGCTTCCTGAAGAATACTCTCCCTCAATTCAGCTTGATCCGAAACACACCGCCTCTCTCCAAATCACAACACTTCATTCCTGATCTGAAACTCGGACAACCCGCTTGCACCAACCTGCTCCTTCATCTTCTAAATCTCTGCATCTTCCTTCTGACTTGCTATCGTCCTTTCATTCAGTGTAGGCTGAAGCCTCAACTGAGCTAAAGAACTTTAGTACCAACCTGATCCAACTCCTCTGCAAGATGCCTCTGAGTTGTAATCAAACTAGCCAGACTGCTCTTACAGCTAAGTGCATCAGCAACAACATTAGCCTTCCCAGAATGGTACTTAATCTCAGAATGAATGTCCTCAAGTACTTCCAGCCATCTCCGTTGCCTCAGATTCAGATCCTTCTACTGATAGATGTACTTCAGCTCTTATGGTCTGTGTACATGTTCAATTTCTCACCATACGCATAATGTCTCCATTGCTTTAAGGCGAAGATAATCGCAGCCAACTCCAGATCATGAATTGGATAATTCTTCTCATGCGGTCTTAGTTGGCTAGATCCATAAGCGATCACTTCCCTTCTTACATTAAGACACAACCAAGCCCACGATGTGAAGCATCGTTGTAGACATCATACTCGACACCTGCTCTAGGAAAAGCTAAAATGGGAGTAGTTGCCAACTTTTCTTTCAACTCTTGAAAGCTTGCCTTACATTGCTCAGTCCACTTGAAGTTCACATTCTTCTTGGTTCGACCAGTGAGTGGCACGGCTATCTGAGCATAGCCTTGGATAAACCTCCTGTAGTATCCACATAACCCAAGAAAACTTCTGATTTCCTTCACTGTAGTAGCCCTTGTCCAATCCTTCACCGCCTCTATCTTCTGCAGATCAGTCTCCACTCCCTCCTTAGAAAGGATGTGACCTAGGAATGCCACTTCAGATTTCCAAAAATTGCACTTGGACAACTTGGCATACAACTCATGCTTCTGAAGCTTCTTTAAAACCTCAGCCAGATGCTCAGTGTGCTCCTCCTCCGACTTGGAGTACACAAGGATATCGTCGATAAACACCACAACGAAAGAATCAATAAATGGTCTCATAACTCTGTTCATCATGTCCATGAATATTGCAGGTGAATTCGTCACTCCAAATGGCATAACTAAGAATTCGTAATGCCCATGTCGAGTTCTGAACGCAGTCTTATGCACATCTTCAGTTTTCACTCAAACCTGATGGTATCCTGATCGAAGATCTATTTTGGAGAAAACAACTGCTCCTTGTAGTGATCGAATAGGTCATCAATTCGGGGAATAGGATATTTGTTCTGAACAGTGACTTTATTCAGCTCTCGAGAATCGATGCACATCCTCATCGAACCATCCTTCTTCTTTACCAACAGCACCGGTGCTCCCCACAGTGACACATTCGGTTGAATAAAGCTTTTCTCCAACAGTTCCTCAATCTGCCGTATGATCTCATCCTGCTCCACAGGTGCCATCCTATTCGGTGCCTTGGAAATGCGTGCACTCCTTGACTAAATAGTGATGCTGAACTCTACATCAGGATGCAGGGGGTAACCAGGGCAAATCTTCCAAGAATACAATTGGGTAATCCCGAACCACTGGAATTTGCTGCACCTCTATAGGAACCTTCTTACTGATAGCTGCCACCAAAACTGAACATCTCTTCTTCCCATGGAAAGTGACTTCAGGACCCCCTAGAACCTTCACTGTCACTTCCTTGGTCTTACACTCGATGTTCGCACTGTACATCGACATCTAATCAATTCCAATGATAACATCGACCCCCAAAACATTCAGCTCAATCAGATCAATCCCGAAAATTCTGTCTCCAATCACGATCTCGCAGTCCGCATAGTACCGATCAGTGGTTAAAGTCTTCCCTGATGGAGTAGCAACTGCTAAGACCTTGCCTGGAAAGACCTTCGGTTCAACTCCTAAGACTTTAGCAAATTTAGGAGATACAAAAATATGAGAGGATCCAGTATCGAACAAAACAACAACTTTTTTTCCATTTAAATAAAGTTCTCCTTTTAAATAACACACACTCGTAACATAACAGTTTACTAAATAAAGTAGGGAAAAGAGAACAACAGAAAAACACTTCTAAACATCTGCCCTCGTACCAGTGATGATGTAATCCACCTCATCAGCATCATCCTCAGTCAAAGCGAATACTCGCTCTTGCTGGTATGGCTTCTTCCCAACCTGCTGCGTTGGCACATTACGAATGACATCTCGCAGCTTAGGCCAGTGAGATCGGTAATGACCTGTCTCTCCACAATTGAAACAAGTCAGCACAGGAGGTCTCACCCAACCATTTCCGGATCTCTCAGCCACATTGACGGTGTTCGCCCCCAGTATGTTTGAACCTTTGAGTCGGCGGCTGCCCTCTGACATGCCCAGAAACTGTGGGCCTCTTCCTAACTTGCCAACTGCTTCACCGGTTCTGAGCAGCATGAAACTGCTCCATATCTTCCTCCGTAGCTGCAGCTCGCTTGACCAACTTATCAAACCCCCTGATACCAAGGGGTTTCTTGGATCTTAGACTTGGCCTTAATCCGTGCTCAAACTTCCGATCTTTCTTCGCCTCGTCCATCACAAGTTCGGGTGCATACCTCGAGAGTTGAGTAAACCTTGTCTCATACTTTCTAACTGACATACTGTCCTGCTGCAATGCCAGAAATTCCATAGCCTTCTTCTCCTAGACATCAGATGGAAAATAGTGACTGCTGAACTCTTCCAAGAATTCCTCCCAGCCAAGAACAACATCTCTCATCATCCGCTTCATGGACTGCCACCAAATAGTTGCGTCATTCTCGAACTGCAGTGCAGCCAACTTCACCTTGCTGGCTTCCGGAGTTTCCAAGACTTCAAAGATAGTCTCAACCAGCCTGATCTAATTGTCAGCCGCATCTGGGTTTAACTTCCCCTCAGACACAGGTGGTTTCATCCTCTTGAATGATTCCACGAGTTTGATTGCCTCAGGTACTGGATTTTCAGGCATCTTTCCTAGTTCTGATTCATGGCAACGACGTTGAGGGTCTGATAATCTCTCGCTAACTCCGTTTCCAAATCAAGCCCTTCTCCACTTCTAGGTCTTCTTCCAGCCTTATTCTGATGCAAAAGATCCATTAAATCCGAAGTAGAAAACATGAATTTAAATAAACTCTTCATTTCATTTAATTCAAACTTTGTACATTCAAATTCAAAACATTTCTGATATCAAATGAAAGTAGTAAGAATATACAACATTCTAGTTCCTACGGTTCCTCTTGGCTTCTCGAAGCTCTTCCCATAGTTCCACCACTTCTTCCTTCAGTGTATCGTACATGTTCTTTCTCTTCTCAATATCCCAAATACGATGACTAAGAGTTGCAATATCCTTCTTGCACTTTGCACACTAGGCCTGCAGTAGCTCTGCTCTCTCCCTCTGAGTCTCCACCTATTTCTGAATAGACACAATGAGACTGCTCGGAACTAGCTCTTCCTCGTCGGAAGAATCATCAGATGAATCCAGAGGCAGAGTGATCTCTCAGGACTCAGGCCATTCCTCCTCAAACTCCTCGGGATCTTCTTCGTCGGAATCAGCTTGTCCGGGGTAGTAGTCTTCTTTGATTATGTGCCAATCATCATCGCCAGCTGGGTTGAAGTGGTTTGCCATCTTGGGGAAAGGAGAAAAAGAAGTATAAATCATAGAGCAACACAAATATAAGTGACTTACATTTAAATCTCTATACTCAACACACACTCTAATGTCCACTCTAGGGTGTCGTTCCTTATAAATTTGTACAACTTGGAAGCATGGCTCTAACACCACTCTGTAACACCCTGAATTCTAAATAAGACTGAATTCGAAGTTCACAGGATCTTTACAATTCGCTTCATTCAATTTTATAAGGAATTAAAAACTTTTATTACTTAGAGTTACATTTAAACAACGGAAGCAAAATTACAACAATTATATGAATGAAGTAAAACAACACTTGAATCATTCTTTAAGCATCAATTCCTCCTTAGTCTTTTTCATTCACTTTATCCTGCATAGAAAATGTGGGCACGTCAGTGCATTCAACTGACGCTAGGATATTGATGTCGTGTGTGAATGTGCACTTAGTCCTTAATGCAATTATTTATGTTACATGACACTAATCCGCACTTGTTCGTTATCTATACATCCCATACTACATAGGTCCGAGGGCAAGCCCCTAATCGTTCTTCATCTTGTAGGGTTCAATCCATCACCATGACTTAAACTACTACGGTAACTACGGTAACTATGGTAACTACAGTAAGTATCCTAAATGCTTTATGAGTTACGAGCCGATGTCCAGACAGCCTGGAGGGGAACCCCCCATCGTGACATGACGCATCATGCAGAGCCTATGGACAATTCGGCCTCCGTCATGGAACGATGACACCACAAAACACCCCACAAACGTTGCCACCGGGAAGATAATTCCGGAGTAGTGTTCACGCCATGACATGACGTATCAAGCGGGCATCCTATGAATCACTCTCACACCACCAATCAGATGACCCACATACTCGTGTTTTTCTCTTACTTTCATCACATCTTCACTATGTATCTAATCCTTAATTATTTGAATCATGAATAAAATCAACGTTCTAGGGTCAGCACTTCCTTTATACCGGTCTTAACCATCAATCAACACAACGACCCAAACATGGTCTTTCTTTTCAATATTTCATCTCAAAAGAATTTATTCAAATGCCGGTATATGAACCTAGCCATACTTTAGTCTTTAATCTCATTTCATGTTCATAAAATTGAGTATTCACACTCATGAGTTTATCCTCATAATTCATCTTGATTTCCATTTCATTTTCATGCATAAATTTCATATATAAAGTGACAAATTCATTTTTCAACCTTTACCACATTCGTGATAGATTTTCATAATTCTCTCTTATTTTCATAATAACACTTTTCACTTATCAAATCAATTCACAATTTTCTTTATTTAAAATTTCCATGACACGACTCATAAAAATCTCTAAAAGAAAGAGTACAACTTTTTTTTAATTACTGAATAATTCTTTTTAACTAAATATATCAATTTCCTTACTAAAATAGCCGTGATTTTCATTATAGTGGGTCAAAAGGCTCATTAAAATTTCTCATAAAGTCCAGGTATTTTCAGAATATGTCTAGTATTTTTTCTTAATTTTTCCAACATTTAAAACCCATTAAAAATCGTATAATAAAAAAAAAACGAAACTCCAAATTTTTTTTAGCCTCAGCAGGTTTCGAACCAGGCCCAACAGACCCCCCACGTGAATAGTGACGCAAATAAACCTCACCCACTAACCAAAGTCGCGAAAGTGATAGGCTCAAATCTATTTGAGTTTGGGCTCTCGGGTTTTGTAAAAAAGTCAGATTTTAAAAAAAGAAGTCTCTGCCGAGACTCGAACCCAAGCACAACAAGCCGCCGAGCTATAGTAACGCTACTGTGGTGCACCCCCTAGCCAGTAAGGTCATAGTGAACAACTGATATGAGATTAGTCAATTAAAATTTTGACTCGATTCTCTGTTTACTAATAATTCTTCGTATTTCAAAAGCTCTTAAACTCTTTTCTCTTCTACATTAATTTATGAAACTTTCCAGAATACTGATTTTATGGATTAACAACACAACAGTATTTTAAAAATATTATTTTGGCATAAAAATGTGAATTTTACTTCTAATTTGCGTTCTAGGTCTATAAATTTGACATTGCCATTTATCAAGATCTCTACCAAATTCTAGTATTACAAACATCACAAAAATATTGTCTTTTACTTTTTCTTCTTTTATTTCTACAATGATCTTTAACATAACCTATCAAACTAGTGTCACAATGAATTAATAAACACAATTCATGTATTTCAATTACTCATCAAGCCATTCACAAGCATATTCTACATTCGAACATGGTTCCAAACTCACAATTTTATAGCACATGATAATTCTACTACCATAATCATAATTTATAGCAATTACCATACAATTCATCAAGCATTCATTTCATTATCTAATTAGTTCCTTTTTAAAGCCAACACATGGTTAATTTATTGGTTTCTTTAGCAATTTCATCAATCAAATACCTAGCATGATGTCTATATTAGAAGTAGAGAAATCACCCACCTATTTGGAGAAAACAAGTACAAAGCTCCTAGAAATCTCCTTGAACACACGAACGGTCATTCTCCTTCTAGATTGTACCACCACGAGAGCCTTCTCCTCCTTGTACAAGTGAACCCGAGCTCCCCTCCCTTGCACTTGATGTAGGCCGGCCTCTACTTGGGAAGGAACACACACAAAAGCTCTCAATCTTTTTCTCACAAAAAGCTCTCGATCTTTTTACTCACTCTTGTTTCTTTTCTTTCTTTCTTTATCAGTTTTTTTCTAATGTACTACATGAAGAGAACTAAGGGGGTATTTATAATTTTTTGAAAGCAAAATAGATGGCTAGGATTGATCTAGATGGTTAAAGATTAAGGGCTAGGATGTATTAGGGAGTTGTAGCAACCACTCATGAACACAAAACTACCACTCCACTACACCAACTCACCACTTCCCCTCTCTCCATTTCCAGCCAACCCCTTATGCACACAAGGCACGTGCTAGTGCAATGCACGTGTCTCCCATAGTACCCCTAGTTACTAGTTGTACATGATTAATTAATTAATTGTCTACAAAATTAGTCTACACTACAATTCTTGATAATTAAAAGAGAAATAAAGTAGTGGGCTCAGATCTAGTGGGCTAAAAGTCTATGAGATATTAATAAAAATAATTAATTAATTAGGGTGGGCTAGAATTAGACAATTAGGCCTAGAGTTTAAATAGGCTTTTAAAAATATAAAAGAAGGATTAAAAAATACTTGTTCATGTTTTGAAAAGAAATAATTCTCTAGAAAAAATGCACATGAATTTGTACGTGCAAAACACGTAAAAATCAATAAACTCTTATTTTTAATTATAATTAAAAGTTCAGGATGTTACAGTTGGTATCTCGGATTGGCATCTTGGAAGGTGAGAAATAATTTCATTAAATTGTATAGGGTTGTATGTTTTAAATTTTTGACAAGAGAAATAGGGTAGTAGGGAGATTAAGGGATAATCTCCATGTTAAAAGCAATTAATTCTTTATTTGATATGGTAAGAGTAAATTTGAAAAGAGTTAGGGTATTGGGTTTGAAATTAGATGAGGTTATGCTTGGAATTTGTTAGAGATTGGCAATAGAAATTGTAGAAAATTGTGACAAATAATTTAGAATATTTTTTGGAGGAATTTATAGGCTTAAAATCTAGTTAATAGAATTGTGAGGGTGTGCATAAGTGTAATGCACACTAGGCATTCAATGAAATGCCTGTGAGAGATTAGAATGATTTTTATTATTAGTTTCTGAGTGATTTGGATATCTTTAACCCTAAACAATGTTAAAACTTGGTAATAGACGGTGGTAGCGACCTCGAACGTGTAGAGGAGCTGTATATCGAGTTTTCGCATTTTGACAGGTGAGTATGATCATACTAGATATACTTTATGTTGTGGCAAATTTTAGACTTATCAAATGTGAATTGTGATAGTTATGAAGAATTAATGGAAAATACAGAATTTTGATTGTTGAAATTGTGCTATGCGGTGTAGTTGCATGATTTTGAGTATTTGGTGCTATTAGTGATATATTGGGTTTATATATGATAATATGAAGTACGCAGGGCATGGTGTACGTGTCTTAAGTGGGTGATAAATATAAATTATATATTTATGATATTATGAGGTGTTAATGGCATGGTGCACGTATGACATATGGGTGATACATGAGAATTTGATATGATAAAAGATGAGATTAATGACTTGGTATATGTATGATATGCAGGTAATTAAGGTGAAATATTAGGTGGTAATTAAAATGATAAGATAAATATTCTGTGATAATATGATCAGATAAATAGCAGGGTATATGCATAATAGGTAGTAAATGATAACATAAATAACCTGTGATAATATAATAAGATAAAAATATAATAAGATAAATAGCCTGATAAATGCTTAATATGTAATAAAAGGGTAAGATAAACAATATGTGATAATATGTTGAGATAAAATGATGAGAAGATATGTGATAAAATGTTGAGATAAAGAGGAATTTAAAATGAATATAAAAGTTAAATTTTGTTTACCATTGCCTACAGAAATTCTGCGAGTTTGGGCTAGACCTTATATGTAATACCCCGCAAAATAGTATATGGCTATTTTGCATCGCAATCTGTGCACAATTGAGAATTGCACACGATTATGTATTTTTCTAATAACAATTGTTTTTAATTGAGAAATATCAGATATAATGTCTACTTTATTTTATAATTTTGAAGAATTATTACGAGGTAGTTTTAATGTATTTTGTATTGTTTATAATATTAAAGTAGAGATTTGGGGCTTATTTGAAATATATTAAGACTTGGGGGCTTATAGGTAATATTCCCTTATATTAATTATCTATCTATTTATTTATTTATTTATTCCTTTTTACAACCCCCCTCCCCCCCCTCTTCTCCTTCCTTCCTCCTTTCTTTCTCCCGTTCATTTCCCAACCGAAAGAAAAAAAATCCCCACCCCGACCCATTCGGCCCTCTCTCTCCCCGCTCAAATCCCCTCAATTTCTCCGTAGTCTTCAAATTAAATTGAGGGATAGGCTAATTGAAGGGTTCTCTACATCGTGGTAGCATCGAATTTTTGAAAGGATTTCGGGAAGGTAAACCCTAAATTATTTTATTGTATAAAATTGAGTGTGGTTAATTTCTATTAAGTAGGAGTATTATGGTAGGAAGATTAAGAGATGTTGGGAAGGGTATATGCGAGAAATTAGCAGATTCTTAGAGAGTTTGCAAGTTGTTAATAAATTAGGGTTTTGGGTTTGTAAAAGAGAACTATAGGTGTATGAATTATTTCTCGTATAGTAGTGGAAAGTATAGTTGGGCCATAAGAAAATTTAGGAGTGGTTCTAGTAATTATTTGGGGATAAAAAATTCCATAGGCATTAGATTATTACGTGCATCACACGTGTGTATCCCAGGCATTCAATAAACGCTTGTGTGATATTTGGAATAGTGTTATTAGCTCTTGTGATTGGTTTGGATGAATTGAGTTTTAATTGCTTTGAAATTTGATGATAGGATATATTAGCGACTTTGGATGCAGGGTGGCATGGTGGCGCTTCGAATCTTCGCGGGAAATATGTGAGTATGAATTTATTTACGTATTGTGTTTTAAGAAATTTTTTTTAATAACCTGAATGGTTGGTATGAATTATAGATAAGGCGTATTTTGATCAAAGGTATCAGAATAACGTATATGTATATATGGGGATGAGTTATATTTATATGAAGATATCAAAATATGGTGAGTATGGTTTTATATACGTTGATGTCTTAAAGAAGTTTGAATAAACTGAAGTGTTGATACGATTTATGGATGAGGCGTATTGGGATAAAGTGTATTGATATAAATTAATAGATTAGTTATGTATATGGGGATGAGTTATATTTATATAATGATATCGAAATATGTGAGTATGATCTCTTTAGTTTTATGTACGTGGTGTGTTGTTGGGTTGTTGTTTCTCTTGTATGTATGTTGTCCTAAAACAACTTGGACAAGGTCCTAAGCTTACGAATGATGCCATGGATAAAATAAATGATCACCTAAGAAAGTGAATGGTAGAACTTTAATAAGAACATAATGATAGAATCTTGGATTGTTGTAGGATTGAGGCTCATGCTATATACCATGCTTAGGTAGTAGTAAGAACCCATTCATGCCTATGTGACACCCTAGTAACCTATCATGCTTGAGTTTGATGAACCCATTCATGCTTGTGAACCCATGAAACAACATCATGCTTGAATTGTAGCCAATGTTCATATCCATGCTTAAGGTTGTAATAAATATCCATGCTAACGTGAGTAAATATTCATGTTAAGTTGTAGTAACATACATGCTTAAGTTGTAGTAAGCAGTCAAGCTTAAGTTGTATTCATGCTTTAGATTGTTGTAAGTCTATGCTTAAGTTGTATTCATGCTTAAGATTGTGGTGAGTACATGCTTAAGTTGCATTCATGCTTAAGAGTGTTGTAGGTTGATGTTTAATTTATATACCATGCTTAAGGCCATTGTAGATTCGTGCCTAAGTAATAGAAAGAATCATGTTTTTGTAGTTGTGGTGTTAACTATCACATTGTAGTCGTAGTATTAGTGAAGAACTATCATGTTGTAGTTGTAGCATTGGTAAAGAACTATCGCGTTATAGTTGTAGTATAGTAGAGAACTATCATGTTGTGGTGGTAGCGTTAGTGAAGAACCATCATGTTGCAGTTGCAATACTTGAGTTGCATAGTAGTTCTAGATTCAAAGGAACCAGCCTTGAATTGTATTATGATTGTAGTGAAAGATTAAAAGAACCCAAGAATCTAGTGCATGTAGTTCTAGTTCAATTTGGGGAGGGAAACCACGGATTCTAGTTGTATGAGACCCTAAGTAAAGTTGAACCATATCACATGAACATTACTCATCTTCATGGGTAATAAGGATTGGGAAGGTCACTAATAATCGTTAGCTTGATAAAAGTTTTATGTCGCTTCTTGGGCTTCTCATTAGTAGAATGTCTATTTTAGACTGTTAATAGATTCTTCTGTTGCTTTTAATTATAGAAGATCAAGTTTGCTAGTAAGCACGTTTGGTTGCTTCTAGGTTGATTACTGTATGGTTATTTTTATGTGTGGTTTTGCTCATACGGGCTCGACTGGACCTTATGCAGTTGTTGGTCTCATACGTGGCTTATTTGGCTCGTATATATGTTGTCGTCTCATACTCGGTTCGACTGACCCGTATGTAGCTGTTGGTCCCATACATAGTTGTTTAGCTTATATGTGTTTTTGGTTACTCGTATGTAGCTTCTTAGCTAATACGCAATTTGTTGTGCTCATCTAGGGTGATATCATTGCCCTAGGGCTATCGACCATTAAGACGTGTGTTTACCTTACTCCTAAGGGACTGTGGATGAGTCACTTTGCGTGTGCCGTCAGATCTTAATCGTTGGTTGATCGCGAACCGGAGTGTGACGAAATTCAAGTTCAGGGTAGTAGCATGCGAATACGTTCGTAATGCCGGGGTCTTGGATCAATAGGCCATGAGCCGGATCCTAAGGGATTCTGCTAAGTCTAGGTTGAGCAACCTAGTAGAGTTATCTTACGAAGTCTAATTTAAGACCTAGCATGTTGTATTTATAATATTTTCATCCCTAGGATTGTTCAGGATTAGTGACATCGTTAGGGTAGTAACTTATGGCTATTACTACTTAACTATTACTTATTATCATTATTCGCCGAAGGAAAAGAGTTGGTATTAAGGGTGATTCCTTATGATCCGACCTGTCCTATAAGCCAAACTAGGCGGTGTTATTGGGTTATACCTTCCCGTCAAAGGGATACGTACGGTGTCTTCTCACGAGTTGGGAGCACAAGTTGCGTATCTCTTCTGTTAATTCCTGAAATACCATGATAAGAAAAGTCTATCGGAACTAGGAGATGGACCCCGAAAATTCCATCACGTTCTATGCCAAGGAGAGCGAACGGGCCATAGATCACAGTCTATGAGTTATGGGTGACACAGGGTAGGCTTTGTGCTATCCTGCGCTCGGGAGACCCTATGTTCGTCTGGTTTTTGAGTGAGGTCCGGTGCACCGGGTAGTAGTGGCAAACATAGACACCATGAGCGTACTGCATTAGTGGGACTTGACCACGTCTGCAACCTCATCAGTCACGTTGTATTGTCGGGAACAGGTTGTGTACAAAATAGAATTCATAACGTGGGTTCAAATACCTATATATGGAGAAATGGCTTGAGATGGGGCGTATGTAGTATGGGATGCATACTGTTCCGGAGACTTGCTTGCATTAGAATAAGAGCATCATTGTATTGGTAATATTGCATTAGAGTTTAAGTCATAACATACACTGGCACATCAATTATATATACATGTTTCTTTTTCATTCAAGATGAATTGCAAGTGTGATAGTTGTAGTGTATAATGAGTGTGAAAATGATGTATTGTGGGAAGTGATGATATATGTAGTAAGAAATGAATGAATGTGATGTTTGTGTGATACGAGATTGAGAAGGACCGTGTTTATGATTGGAGATGAGAACGGAAGAATATAAGTTGTGAGTCTGTAAATGCAAATGAATGGTAATTAAGGTGCAGTTTATGTGAAAGTAGAGTTATTTGTGAATGTAAAGCTTTATGGGAAAGTAAATCTATAGGAATATTTGTATAAGCCTAAAGTGATGAGCGTTAAGAGACTAATTTGTGAATGATTTCCAACTAAAGATAAGTATGTTATGAGCGGATATGGGTATACATACTGGTGATGACTCAGAGAGTATTTGATGTGAAATCCCATTTATGATGTTTACATGTTCAGATGTCAAGTAAAATTTGATTATCTTGGTATTCGTAAGTTGTTCTGTTTTACTTATAAAGTTTAATTCATTTGCTTAATTAGTAAATTATACTCACACCAGAAATGGCTAACCCTTAGTGTTTGGGGGGGTTAGGAAGTCCCTGGACTACCCTAGGTCCCCTACTGTTATAAGTCCTCAGCAGTGCAGAGGTGAGGTGTAGATTCATGGTTCTGTGGAGTGGAGCTTCATTTTACAATTTGTTGTTTAAGGTTTAATTATGTAAATAGTGAAATTTATGTTTTAAATTGTATTTTTGATGTATAAGTATGTGGATGATGATGATGAATATAGTGTGGAGTGGCATGATATGTTTTGACCCGTACCCATCTCGTCGTGGAGTACCGGGCCCTATGGTATGTTTTATAAGTTATTTTCTAAAAACCTTACTGCATTTTCAAAGGAATTTATGGTTTTTAAATTGATAATTGATATCCTGTTATGAGTTTGTACCCCAGAGCATAATATTTATATTGCCTGTGTGATTCTGCTCATTTTGGCATGGGGAGCCCATGATATTATTAGCTGTGATGTGAGCTACGGAATTTATAGCAGAATTCCGTAAGCTTTTTGTGTTTCGGGGCAGAAATTTCAAGGGAAACTCTGCCAAAATTTTCTTTGAAATATAACTATGTTAGTTTATGTTTAAAGTAATATAGAAATTGAAAGAATTGATTTTTGGAGTCAAAAAGAAAAAAAAGGGCAGGCGTTACAGTTTGATATGACAAATCGATATTTGTAATTATTGTGTAATAACTCTGATGGCAATAAAAGTGTTTAAAATTCCGTGTTATTTACTATGTTGAGATGCATTTGAAGGCAAAGATTCTGGCATGTGTCACGGTTTTCCAGTTACAGGAAATCGGGGTGTTACATTATAATACCTAAGAACTGGTTTGGGGTGCAGTGTTTATTACCCAAACAATGTTTGGGGTGCGGTGTTTTATTGCCCAAGCTATCGGCTTGAGGTCCAATTAATACCCAATTTATCCGGGGTGCGGTGTTTATTACCCAAACAATGTTAGGGATGCGGTGTATCATACCTAGTTTATCTGGGATGTGGTGTATATTACCCAGTTTATCTGGGGTGCGGTGATTATTACCCAAACTATGCTTTCGGTGCGGTGTATATTACCCAAGTTCTACTTGGGGTGCGGTGTATTCCCTCGCTGGCATAGGCTGGGAGGAAGACGTAGCCTCGAACGGGTAAGACCCTTGGTGGGCAGTGGTCCGCGTGTTTACTGGGCTAGCGGCTTCAGTATTTGGGATGCTGTGGGGCACTGGTCGACAAATTAATAGAATGGGTAAATATGAAATGAGAATGAGAAAGTAAAGAAAGTGTACGAAATGAGAATGAGAAAGTAAATAAAGTGTATGAAATGAGAATGAAAAAGTAAAGAAAATGGGTTATGTGAATGAGCTTGAAAAGTAAAGCAAATGTGTTATGAAATAAGAATGAAAAGTAAAGAAATTGTGTTGTGAGATTTAATATGATAAATAAAAAAAATGTGTTATAAGTATGCGAAAGAATATGAAAAGTAAAGAATTTGTGTTATAGGAATAAAAAGGTAAAACAAGATGTACTAAGAGAATGAAAAGTAAAAAAAAGGCGTAATATGTGATGAAAAATTTAAGTGATATAATGTGATGATAATGGATATTAAAGTAAAAACGTGATATAACTTGAGCTTGGTACACCTTGAAAATTGTGTCAAGGAACTACTCGCTCGCCATTTTGGTGAAAATGGTGGGAACTACCTGCTTAGGCACAACTCCTATGGTGGATCGGTGAGGTATTGATATGATAGTTGTATTGTGAGATAAGAATGAAAAGTAAAGTAAGCTGTAATATAAAGATGAAAACAAAACGTAAAGTATTACCCAAGCTATCGGCTTTGGGGTGCGGTGTATATGACCCAAATCATGTTTGGGGTGCGGTGTATATTAACCAAATTATGTTTGGGTGCGGTGTATTAACTGATTGAGAATGAAAGTTAAACTGATTGAGAATGAAAGTTAAAGTGAGTTGTAATATGCGATGTGAATGAATATGAAGGTAAGTTATATTATCTAATAAGAATGAGAAGAAAAATAAGTTGTATGATGAGATGAGAATGAAATATAAAGCAAAGTATATGATACAATGAGAATGAGAATTAAAGTAAGCGGTATGATGAAATAAGAATAAAATGGAAAGTAAACTTTAGTATAAAAGGAGAATGAATGTTAATGTATTATGAGATGTTATGAGACGAAAATGAAAACGAATATGGTATAAGATTGAACGAATGTAATAAGATTGAATGAATGTCAATGTAGGTGTTATGAGACAAAAAGAAAATGAATATAGTATAAGATGAGTTGCAATATTAAAGTACAAATAAAATATAATACGAGCTTGATATGCATTGGAATTGTGTCAAGGAACTCGCCTACTATTTCTATGAAAATTGTGGGAACTATCTGCCGAGGCACAACTTCAAGGTAGAGTGAGGGGATGTTGATATATAGATTGGTTGAAGGTTAAAAAAATTACTTTGTGCAATCCTTACTCTGTTTATATATTTAATTTCAGATTAAATTTAATTATCTTCATGTCCGTAAGTTCATTTAATTCCTTTCATATTATTTATTTTAGTAACTAACCTAGTAGATTATACTCACACTAGTTTTGGCTGATCCCTGTAGTTTTTGGGGATCAGAGGAGTCCCTCCCTGAAGGTGGATGCCCTTGACCCTCTTTGCAGGTTTTGGTTATCAGTGAGATGAGATACTTTAGTATTACTTAATTTTGTAGTGATACGTTCCTTGTATTAGAGTTGGTGGTACATGTATCTATTATACACTTTTACTATCCTAAGTCATGTAAAAATAGGGTAAATGATAATATGTATGTAATATTTTGTATTTTGGGAGACTATGTATCTAATTGTATGAGATGGTGATATATAGTGAGGAGGTAAGTATGCAAAACCCGTATCCGCCTCGTTGGGGAGTATTGGGTCCTTTGGATTGATTTTTGAAAGGGTTTCAAAGGTTTTTCCTGAAAATCCTTTATGTTTTTAAATGAATTTTTAGTTTTTAATTAGTATCTTGCATATTATGATGAGTTATGCCTTCAGAGCCCTTTATATACATTGCTTGTGTGTTGTTGTTTGGATTGGCCTGGGGAGGATTGTTATTAATTGCCTGTGCTGAGATAATTGTAATTGTTTGCAGAATTCCGTAAGAAATTTCTGTAAAAGGGCTAATATTTCATTGGAGACTCTGTGAAAATTTTAATTGAAATTTATAAAGTTATTCTGAGTGAGAAAAAGTGTAAGTAAGAAGTAGATTAAGTAAAAAATTGTTTAAGTAAGAAATGATTAAAATAATAATAATAATAAAATAAAATGGGATTTTACAAATGCAACTGACGTCAACTGTAATAGTGATACTTCTACATCTCACAATCACAAACTTGATGCATATTAATATACCAATAATAAATGATGCATAAACAATAAATAGAACATAGAACAACCATGAAAGAAGCGTAAAACAACAAGTGAAGCTAGGCTAAGTGTGAAGTGTATGAGATGAAAACAGAAAACAAGCATGCATAAAATAAGTCAAGAAACACAAATGCATATGATGATTTCTAATGCATACTTGTCGGATTCTATGCATCTCATACTACATAGGTCTGGTGCAACCCCTTATCATTCTCCACTTCAGAGGGTTCAATCCCTCGTTGTGCAACCTACCACCTTGACTACTATGAGATTTAGACATTTTGTAAGTATTGACTCTCGCCCTTGGAATACTAGAGATCAATCCCACTCCGCAGATCAATCTGGGGCCTCTCATACCCTCGTCCCAGAATAGTAGGGACTGTCTCACTCTATATGTTATTCTGGAACCCTCATTGCACAAATATTCCTTGAGTGTCGCTCGTCCTGGAATACTGGAGATCAATCCCACTCCACAAATCATTCTGGGGCCTATTTCATCCCTTGTCCTGGAAAACTGGGGATTATCTCACTCTGCAGATCATTCTGGAGTCCATAACTTACGTTTGCTCTTGTTTCAGCATAACTCCAACTAGTGGATGTCCTTATGTTAATTATGTTCAATTAGTTAGAATCACAGTCTCCCTAGAATTTGTGTACCCCATCGACTTAACTCTATGAATCAATACAAAGCCCCACTGGCCAAATTTCACAAAATCACATTTGCTGGCATGCTACGGTCTTACTCAACCTCTAGAGTCTCAAAACCCAAAATATCATCAATGATCTCTCTAGGGTCCACATCATAACCCTAAGCGTCAAATCAAAACCCAACTTGGTTTAATTATACAGAAATACTCTTTACTAATCACATTCCTTTAAATCAGCTGATACTGCCACAAAAAACTCTTTCATATATGGAAACATAATCAATTTACAAGAACTCTTAAAAACCAACTTTTAAATATAACTTTCCATCCATCCATACCGTTCAAATAATTCTACTAGAAATTCCATCAGTTCAAACAAAAAAAACTTTTTAATCATGTAGGATCTAGTTCCAAAAATCTGAAAATCTTTTGTCTGAAAAAATCTGAAATTTGCCTATAAAAAATACCCCTTTAGAAGTCAAAACTTTACTTTAAAAAACTGAAATATAAATGCCCTCAAAACCGATAGTTCAATTTCTAAAAACATAGAACTATTTCCCTCAAAATATTATTGGAATATATTAAACTTAAATATAGTTTTAACAAAAACTGAAATTTAACAACTTCGAAACTTCATCAAAAACTCAATTAAATCTCTCATAAATATTAGTTTAAATACTTATATAAACACTTCTATATGTATACTAAGGTTCTCCCACCATAGCACACAAACACACACATGAAAACCACTCAAAAAAACACCCCAAAACCCATCCAAAAATAGAAGGCAGCAAACAGCGCTGGGGTTACTATTTGCAGGTTGAACAATAACCACTAATCCTCGGGTTACTGTTCACCCGAGAATAGCAACCCCCACCCTGGGGTTTTCTCTACACCCCCAGCCCCCTTGTCATGCCCCGCTTCCCAAAAATACGGAATACGAGAACATAATATTGTCCCAGCGAATGACTAACGTCACTGATAAGCTCTTTATCCAATTAACTCAACAATATAAACAATACAGAACAATTGCGCAGGCAATAATAATCTCATGAACAATAGTACTTGAATTGAAGCAATATAAAATATCCAAGTACAATAATAATCCAATGTCTGGAAACAAATAATAATATTCGGGACATAAGTCCAATACAATAATAAATCCAATCCAAATAATAGCAAGTCTCAATACATTAAGTTTATTAAAGCAATAAACAATTAGAAAGCAGTAGTCTTCAGACTGTTTGTTCTCTGACTCTAGCAGATAATTGTTCTCCAAAATTTGCAATTTAATAAATTGCAGGAAGAGGAAAGAAAACAAAACGCCCGTCAATGCAAGTTACGGGCTGCATGTAGTGCAGGCACAAGTACATGGAAAAGGGTAAACTAATAACATGAAATAGGCACGATAATCAAATATAACAACTAGCATGACAAGATAAACAAGTGTAAGTGGCATGTATCAAGTGTCGAGTAAACAAGTATCATGTAATATTTGATATCAATAGGAATAATGATAAACAATATGCAATGTCGATGTTGTGTTAATCCTTAAGTCTATTATTCATTGTAACTCCTAACTAATGTACGTATTACTATGTCCTATGTGTGCCGTACCACAGGTTCGATGCATACAATCAATTTCGTTTAGATTAAAGAGGTAGACTCTATAGTTTATGTACTTGGTATGATGACGATAACGGTAATAACACTGGACATGTGTAATTTCTTACACGATGCCGATAATGGTAAAAACACTGGACATGTGTAATTTCTTACACGATGCCGATAACGATAAAAACACTGGACATGTGTAATTTCTTATCAATGTCGATAACGGTAAAAACACTGGACATGTGTAATTTCTTACACGATGCCGATAACGGTAATAATCACTGGCCCTCATCCGAGTACAGTCCCCATATCATCAACTACTCCAGTCAATCCTTTAAACCCCGATTTATTAATTATTTCAATAATGCAACAATACAATATGCAATCTAGAGATATGAGATGAACGATAATAACAATAGGGACACAATAGGATGATAACATGGAATATGGTGTACTAGATGTCCAAGCAACATGGTGTAGGGTATTTTACAAGTATTCGACAAGTATAACACGAATAACATATCAAATACAAATATTTCAAGATAGCATGAACATATACACCAGAAGTGGTCAATCCTAGGTTAATTTATGTCATATATATCGTAAGCCAACTATGGTCAAATCAACACTATAGAGACAATATCAACAAGGGGTTTCACACACGAATTGTCTCTAGAACCCATATACACTGCAAGCAGTATTTTGTACTTGTATATGAAAAGGAATTTAATACAAGTTACTTGCCTATTAGACGATGAAAACGAACACCAAGAAGAACGGGATAAGAATTCCGAAGCAACGAACACAAATCCGCAACAACACGATCCCACGAACACACCATAAAACACGTGCGAACAACGTGCACAAAAGGGGAACAAAGCATCAACAACAACAATAGGGACAAAGGCTCAAAGAGACATCATCTGCCATAGTAGGATGGAGAAAGGGGCTGAGTAGCGGCGCGGCGTTAGGCGGGGCATCCACAGTAGGAGGTCGAGAGTCAACGGGAAGAGGGAAGGAGATCGGGTGTTGGGTTTTTGGGGCTGCTGAGAGGGTGTCGATGAGGATGGATGACGTGGTGGTCAAAGGGGTGGGGGAGAGCAGGGATGGGGTCGCCAAAAGACGGGGACGAAGTTGGGTGGCCAGAGATGGGGGAGGAGCTGATCGGAGGAGAGAACAGAAGATGGGTTTGGGGGTTTTTGGGTTTTGGTCGCCTGTTAATGTCGAGAACGGAGGAAGGAGGAGGTAGGGGGTGTGGTTCTGGGTTGCTGGCATCCTACACGGGGGTCGGCAGTGCAAGGGGGTGGTCGTAGTGGCTGGGGGAGATGACCGGAGGTGGGGTTGTGCTGTTTTGGGCGGGAAGACAGGGAGAGAGAAACACAGAGGAGAGAGAAAGAGGAGAGAGGAGAGGGATTAGACAGCTAGGATTTTGATTTGTGTGCAAAATTAGGGTTTGTAGCAGAGTTGTATTTATAGGGTACAATTAGGGTACTGGGTTAGTGGTTTAGGGTCCAATAAAAGTGGTTTTGGGTCAAGAACAAATCTCAGTTGGGTTTTAGGGTTCAATAAGAGATATATCAAAATCAATTGGGTTCAAAAAAAAATAACAACAATTAGATAGAAGAAAATAGAAACAATAAAATAGTCCAATCATGAAAAACGAAGAATTCCACGAACAAAATTTGAATCCCAATAAATAAATAGACAACACAAATGAATAGAATATAAAATGTGCTTGAAAATAAGTTGGAATTCGCCAAGAAACCTGGGTCTAGTACAATAACAAAATAATTCAATTTGTGAATTTTAATTAAATAATCAAGAAACAACAATTAATTATTATAATAATAAAATCATACAATATAATAATATCCGGATTTAATAATTTACTATATATATATAATTTGGACTCAAATACAAATAGTTGATCAATAAGATCTAGAAAATAAGATCAAAACACATCATTATTTGAAATGAACAAATTTTCGATTAGAAAAACACTTTAATATAAAAATCCAGAACGATTTTAACAAATAATGAATTTATAATATCGAAATACAGAAAATATTCAGAAAATACGTATTTACGGGAGTGGGGTTTACAATCCTACCCACTTTACAACAAAATTTCGTCCTCGAAATTTGTTCAGGCGGTACATTGGACAAAACAAAACAAACTTGTGAAATAACAAAATAGAGAATAAAGGAAAAGAGACAAAATTATGGTTAACAAAACAAGGGATTCAAAGGGAAAGACAAAACGGTGGCAATACCAGAATAAGAGAGAACATGGATAAGAATGAAGTGATCAAGAATGATGATAAAGATTCAAAGAACGATGACAATGTAAATGGATGAATAAGAAAGTAAGCAATGCAAGAAAGAGAAATAACATGAGAATCCTGGGACCTACGGGTTATGGGCTCACCACACTTCTGCTGCGCCTCTCTGATAGTAAAACTCCAAGCTGTAGATATGTCATTGTAGATCAGGCGATGCCGGTCGACAAACCAAGCAGGAAGAAGAAGAACAAATACCACCAGAATCAAAAGATTATGGGTACAAAAGAATAAAATTATACCCAACAAGAAATCAATGAATGGAAGGGACAAAAGATAACAAGAAATGAAGGAACTGAATGTGAAGGGATCAAGGAGGAATCAAAAGGGACTAGTTTCCAGATTGTTGGTTATCAATTGTTCATGTGATCTCTGTATTGCACATACTGTTGAGTCAAACCGGTTCAGACCCAAATCTGATTAATATATCAATCAAAGCCAAACTTTCTTTCGTTAGTCACGTTTGATTGATATATTATCCAAACCTAGGCTCTGATACCACTAAAAACATAGTCATGCTCCGCTTCCCAAAAATACGGAATACGAGCACGTAACATTGGCCCAGCGAATGACTAACGTCACTAATAAACTGTTTATCCGATTAACTCAACAATATAAACAATACAGAACAATTGTGCAGGCAATAATAATCTCATGAACAATAGTACTTGAATTGAAGCAATATAAAATATCCAAGTACAATAATAATCCAATGTCTAGAAACAAATAACAATATTTGGGACATAAGTCCAATACAATAATAAATCCAATCCAAATAATAGCAAGTCTCAACATATTAAGTTTATTAAAGCAATAAGCAATTAGAAAGCAGTAGTCTTCAGACTGTTTGTTCTCCGACTCTAGCAGACAACTGTTCTCCAAAATCTGCAATTTAATAAATTGCAGGAAGAGGAAAACAAAACAAAATGTCGTTAATGCAAGTTACGGGCCACTTGTAGTGCAGGCATAAGTACATGGAAAAGAGTAAACTAATAACATGAATACGCATGATAACAAAATATAACAACTAGCATGACAAGATAAACAAGTGTAAGTGGCATGTATCAAGTGTCGAGTGAACAAGTATCATGTAAAATTCGATATCAATAGGAACAGTGATGAACAATATGCAATATCGATGTTGTGTTAATCCTTAAGTCTATTATTCATTTTAACTCCTAACAAATGCACATACTACTGTGTCCCATGTGTGCCATACCACAGGTTCGATGCATACAATCAATTTCGTTTAGACTAAAGTGGTAGACTCTATAGTTCATGTACTGGGTATGATGACGATAACGGTAATAACACTGGATATGTGTAATTTCTTACACGATGCCGATAACGGTAAAAACACTGGACATGTGTAATTTCTTACACGATACCGATAACGGTAATAACACTGAACATTTTTAATTTCTTACATGATGCCAATAACGGTAAAAACAATGGACATGTGTAATTTCTTACACGATGCCGATAACGGTAAAAACACTAGACATGTGTAATTTCTTATACGATGCCGATAACGGTAAAAACACTGAACATGTGTAATTTCTTACACGATGCCGATAACGTTAATAATCACTGGCCCTCATCCGAGTACAGTTCCCATATCATCAACTACTCTAGTTAATCCCTTAAACCCCTGCTTATTAATTATTTCAATAATGCAACAATACAATATACAATCTAGAGATATGAGATGAACGATAATAACAATAGGGACATAATAGGATGATAACATGGAATATGGTGTACTAGATGTCCAAGCAACATGGTGTAGGGTATTTTACAAGTATTCGACAAGTATAACACGAATAACACATCAAACACAAATATCTCAAGATAGCATGAATATATACATCAAAAGTGGTCAATCCTAGGTTAATTCATGTCATATATGTCGTGAGGTAACTATGGTTAAATCAACACTATAGAGACAATATCAACAAGGAGTTTCACACACGAATTGTCTCTAGAACCCAACTATACTACAAGCAGTATTTTGTACTTGTATATGCAAAGGAATTTAATACAAGTTACTTGCCCGTTAGACGGTGAAAACGAACACCAAGAATAACGGGATAAGAATCCTGATGCAACGAACACAAATCCGCAACAATACGATCCCACGGGAACACCATAAAACACATGCGAACCACGTGTAAAAAATGGGAACAAAGCATCAACAGCAACAATAGGGACAAAGGCTCAAAGAGACAGCATCTGCTATAGTAGGAGGGAGAGAGAGAGGCTGAGCGGCGGCGCGGCATCAGGCGAGGCATCTACGGCGGGAGGTCGAGAGTCGACGGGAAGAGTGAAGGAGATCGGGTGTTGGGTTTTTGGGGCTACTGAGAGGGTGTCGACGAGGATGGAGGACGTGGTGGTCGAATGGGTGAGGGATAGCGGCAATGGGGTCACCGAAAGACGGGGGGGAGGTTAGGTGGCTGAAGATAGGGGAGGAGCTGATTGGAGGAAAGAACAGAAGGTTGGTTTGGGGTTTTTGGGTTTGGTCGCCTGTTAATGTCGAGAACGGAGGAAGGAGGAGGCAGGGGGTGTGGTTCTGGGTTGCTGGCGTCGCAGACAGGGGGTCGGCGGTGCATGGGAGTGGCCAGAGTGGCCGGGGGAGATGACCAGAGGTGGGGTTGTGCTATTTTGGGCAGGAAGACGGGGAGAGAGAAACACAGAGGAGAGAGAAAGAGGAGAGAGTAGAGGGATTAGACGGCTAGGGTTTCGATTTGTGTGCAAAATTAGGGTTTGTAGCAAAGTTGTATTTATATGGTACAATTAGGGTACTGGGTTGGTGGTTTAGGGTCCAATAAAAGTAGTTTTCGGTCAAGAACAAATCAAATTGGATTTTAAGGTTCAGTAAGAGATGGATCGAAATCAATAGGGTTCAAATAAAAATACCCACAATTAGATAGAAGAAAATAGAATCAACAAAATAGTCCAATCACGAAAAACGAAGAATTCCACGAACAAAATTTGAATCCCAATAAATAAATAGACAACACAAATGAATAGAATATAAAATGGGCTAGAAAATAAGTTGGAATTCGCCAAAAAACCTGGGTCTAGTACAATAACAAAATAATTCAATAGGTGAATTTCAATTAAATAATCAAGAAACAACAATTAATTATTATAATAATAAAATCATATAATAAAATAATATCCAGATTTAACAATTTACTAAAATGACCCTATATATATATATATATATATATATATATATATATATATATATGTATATATAATTTGGACTCAAATACAAATAGTTGTAAATATAAAATCTAGAAAATAAGATCAAAACACATCATTATTTGAAATGAACAAATTTTTGATTAGAAAAACACTTTATTAGAAAAATCCAAAACGATTTTAACAAATAATGAATTTATAATATCGAAATACAGAAAATATTCAGAAAATACGTATTTACGGGAATGGGGGTTACAATCCTATATATTTAAGGTATTTTCCATGTATATATATCTTCCATATCCAAATTTCATGCATAAAAATTTGGGTTTTTATCAAGAGTTATATTTGCATTTAAAACAGTGACTAAACATAAATAAAAAAAAAATCAACTTTAAAAAGGATGGATTTAAGAGCATACAATGAATTCTAATCGTCCCTACAAATCTACATCATCTGCAAGTTAAATCCATTATCATCAATCAATATTATAGACCTCAGATTAAATCTTTATCAACTAAAATTAGTATTCTTATGTTCTTGATAATCTCTAGGTTATAATCTTAAAACTCAATATTTAATACACAATCCATTATAATACAACAAGTTCATAAATCAAGATGAGTTCTTCTACGTGTCTGACATCAATAACATTCTTTCTCTTTTTAACATGATAATCACAATATCAATGGAATTCTAATTCCATGAAAAAATAATCAATACCACATTCATTCCTCAAGCATACATCCATCAAAACTCTAGAATCTAAAATTTGTAGTTAATTCTAATTAAATCAGTGAATTATCTTATAAAAATTGCAACTTTTTAATCAACCAAGCAATGAATTTGCGTGTATTCAATGGTCTACAAATTATCATAACAAATACCCATCAACTATTATAAACTCCATGATCATACAAGTACTTTTCGTAATTCAAAACAAGTTCTTTCATGCATCATTAATCTCTAACATCAATAAATAATTTATACATGGTAATCACATCTCAATTAGGGTTCTTATTCATGAAGATGTTATTTGACTACTCATTCATTGAGAATTATCCTCTAATAGATCTACATCAAGTTTTATAGTCATGCAAGATCTTAATATATATCATACTTGATCAATCATCATATTTTACAAGCATATAACAAATCAAGAGATAAGAAGTACCACCCACCTCAAAAAAGATCAATTGAAGCGTAAAAATAACAAGAAAGAAAAGCTCCTCCTCCTCCTTGCGATAATTCAAAGATCCAAGCCTCCAAAACTCAAAGAATGATAAAGAAAATAATATTTTTTGTGAACTAATGAAAAAGAAATGGCTGCTGATGTACAGATATAGGTCGGGATATGTTTTTTAGGGTTTCTACGAAGATTTTACAAAATAATCCCATAAGAAAATAAATCTTTCCATATAGATCTTTCCAAATCAATTAGTTAAAAAAAATCAATTCGGGTAATATTTAATCTCCCCTAACCACTCCTAGTTGACCGACCTCTCATGTACAGCCTAGAAATTTAAATGTTCAAAAATTTGCGTCTGAGTGGCAATATTATGCAAAATTCTTTCACTTTGAAATATTTGCAAACATGACATAAATTATTCATAAAGTTACAGAAAATTTAGAATTATTATCTACTAATAAAGATTATATTTTTCAAATAAACTTCCTGACCAATAAAAATATTTACAATAAAGTCTCCAATAACCAAAAATTGCATAAATATATATAACTCAATAAAATCAAATCAAATAAAATTAGAGGAAAAAAAATCTCTCCCTCCAATCTTTCACCTGTCAAAACCGGCCTACCAAAATAGGCCAAGAAAAATTTGAATTCGAATTTATCTCCAAACGACATTTTGCACAAAAACCATTTTCTTTCAAAGTATTTACAAAAATAGTTTCTTTATTAAGTAAAATCCCAAATTTTAGAATATACCTGATTATAAATAGGAGAATTTATTCAGAAATTCAAAAGTGGAAATTTGCACTTCAAAAATATTTGCACCTGTAAAAATGTCAATTTTAGAAAAATTCAAAATAAAAAATAAATTTTTATAAAAAATTATTTATTAATTCAAAATATTGTATTAAAAATTACGGCGAATTACATTCTTTTATTTGAATTTTCCTATTCTTTGAACACAATTATACACAATCTGATATTCAATTCTCATTTAAATCCTCCTAAATCATCATTTGTATTTGTAGCTATTTTCAAATTAATATAGATTTTAACCCGAATTTTATTCCATTCTATAATCTTAATTTTGTCTTCTTGATTATGTATTTTAACACAAATTTTATTTTTCTTATTTTGTTAATTACTTATATTCCATCCCAAACCAAGTCCAATTTTATTATTTGACTATTTATAAAGTGTGAGACCATAAACTCATTTTTTAAATCCATTTCATATATATATTATCCTATAATTATTTTGAAACTCAAATAAACCTTGTTTTCTTAAACTCAATTGCATCCATTTGCTCACTCAATTATTTTTAGAACCCATAAATTATATTTTAGTAGTAATCGGTTATTTAACTAATATTTATTATTGATTATTTTTGTAAAGCCCAAAACTTCATTCTATTCTTATATATCTTTTTATTGGTTTTAACCCAATTTTATAAACCCTATAACCCGTTAACCCGAACCTGTTAGCCCACATATTAATCCCCTATATATATTAATTTTCTAATCCCCTAATTATATTAAACTAATATCTTCTCCTACCTTCAGCCGCTCTCGACCCCTTCATCTCCTCTGTTTCGATCCCGCAACCCCGAGCGCCCTTGACTACCTGCTGGCACCATCGACCACCATTTAATCACCCTCATCGAACTCCACCGCTACTCTAACCCATCACTGTCGAAGCCTTCATCTCGCTTCCGTCGACCCCCGCTCATCCCCCATTCGCTATCGACCTCGCCCTTGTTGTTGCCGCTCCCTGTCACCAACCGCTCCACCATCTCCTGCAACCCTCGTCACCTGAGCACCACCCTCTTCATCCACCAGCGACTTCAACAGCCTGCATCCCATAGTGGACGCCCTGCTTTCACTGTCCTCTTGTGCCGACTTCGCCCCGCACCACCACTTGCAGCTCTCTTCCATGTTCGTTGTCGCCGTCGTCTCGTGTGTTGCCATTGTCTCCTTGTGTCGTTGTTGTTTGTCTTGCTACGGTGCTGCTGTATCTTGTGGTTGTTTGTGTGCCACCGTGTGTTGCCTGTGCCATCATTGTTATTGTCGTCTCCATTGTCATTGGGACTCTCGTTCCCGTTATTCTTTCATATTCGGAATCATCATCTATAAGGCAAGTTTCCCTTGTACTAGTTTATTATTCTTGTTCAAGAATTTCTTTGATCTCCGCAAGTAGTTTCTCTTTCAATTGTCATATTTTAATTGTTTGATACACTTCAAAGAGACTATTACGGATTTATCGGTGAAATCAAGTAGTAGTTTTCTTTTTGTGTCATTCTCTTGATTCAAACCCAAGTCTTGTTATACATCTTCATATGCATACACGGCATGAATACATAGATTAGAAGCATGTTATATAAAAGAATGATGATTGAATGCTCTTTCGATTGAATTTGATGTTCATGATATGATTAACAATAATTTGTCCTTTTAATAGTAGAAATACACCCTTATGACTGAGTATAATTTCCTGTTAATTATTGCTAGGAAGTCAGATGCATTTGTATTTCATTTTTTTACTAATTAGTAATAATTGACTTGTTGACCTGCTGTTTATCCCATATTATTTTGACTTTTTGACTCGGTTGGTTTTATATTTAAGAAAAACTTTATAAACAATATTTGTAGCCCTTTGAATCTATTTTCCATAACTTTTTACGGATCTAAATTCTGATTTAAAAACTGTTAGTTATCATATTTTTAGTACTGCTAGGTTTTTAATTTACAGAGTCGAGCCTGTACATGAAATCAGTAAAGAATGAGTTTTACACTTAGCTATCGTATTTATAATATATCTTGTTAATATGCGTTGGAACCGGCAGGGAGTCTAATTTCTAGAACCCCTGACAGAATCTAATTTTCTTTCCTGTAGCAACGGAAAAGTTGGTTTTTGTACAACAATGTCTTGCTTTCCAGAATGTGTGTTTTGTTTTTTTAATTATAAGCATGTTTGATTTTGCATCTAGTGAATAGGATTAGTTATACCATGCATTGCATAGTCTTGACACCTCCACTTGACATTGCCTTGATATTTTTGTACCCATTGCATGTCCACATTTGAGTATAATAAAACATTAACAAGCTAGGTATTAAGGGTTGACTTAGTAGTGAACAATCAGAGACTGTAATCAGGATGGACCCCTTGTTCTTGATTGATTATTGTTATTGATGGTAGATTATTGATGGTGGATTATTGATTTTTAATCATTTATTATTGTGTCGAGTACACGATCTGTTGAGTTCACCACTATAGTCTAAACGATCACTGTTTGCATGCACCGAACCTGTGATATGTGACACAGTATTACGTGCATTAGATAGGATAATGAAAAACTAATAAACTTAGACTGACATTTGCATTCTTGATCATGATTATTATTATTATTGACCTTGAATTATTGATCGCAGTTCGTTAATTCTAGACCTTCAGTTTTATTATCATCCCTTGTTATTGATCTTGACTTTGATCTAGTTCATCATTTCTTGGTATACCATGTTTTCTTACTTCTTTGCATCTTACTACTTGTTGTCCATAACTTGCTCTAACGGATAATTTTTCCCACTTCTAGTTGATGAGTTACAGGTATAGGAGATAATTTGACTAAAGGACTTGGTGAGCAAACCTTCTGAAGAATGGATTTGAATCATTAGACTATTATAGTTATTTCATTTTTAATTGTTTATTTTATTATTTTCGTCGTATTTTGTATTCTGGGCTTGTATGACATGAAGTTTACTTTTCTCCCAGATATTAGATAATATTTTGTGAATTTATTTCATGATTATTTATAGTTTATTCATTGTTTATGTTGTTCTCTTTTTCTTGCGTAGTTGGGATCTTTTGTGTATTATTTAGTTAATGTCACGTGCCGCTTCCCAAAAACACGGAACACAAGCACGTGACATTGGCCCAGCGAATGACTTATGTCATCCACAAGCTGTTATTGTTCAACTCAACAATATGAACAAGAATCTGACACAACCACACATGCATATCAGAACAATTACATGAATAACAAAATGAATTAAAACATGAAATAGCAATAAGATAACCAAATCTGGAAAAAGTAACAATTCTGGGTCAAATGCCCACAATACAATAAAATAACAATATTCAATGATTTAGGTCTCCATAACATAAACGATAAATAAATAAGCGACGATGCTATCAATTCCTTCATCGGTGTTGTTCTCTCAATCCATCAGGCAATTCTCCTTCATTACCTGTAAGTTGTTCATCTTAAAAAAGAGAATAATATGTCCTTAGAGCAAGTCATGGATAACAAGTTGTTTAAAGTAGTGAAATAATGGCAATAACGATATAACAATGAATTCAATGACATAATATGATCGATAGCAATGAACAGTGGCGATGCAATACGCAATAACGGTGGTCAATAACAATAACAATAAACGATAATAATAACGGTAAATAATAACGATGACAATATGCAATGATGATGCGATGACAATATTTAGTGTATTATTCAATTTAGTCCTAACCATTGCACGTACTACTGCGTCTCATTCCACAGGTTCGATGCATCCAAACACTTTCGTTTAGACTAAGGTTGTAGATTATATCCATCATGTAACACCCCGTATTAAGAATATATATATATATATATATATATATATATATATATATATATATATATATATATATATATATATGGAAAATCTTCCATTGTGCACCACCCCTCTGTGTGCACTCGGTCCTCCCACCTTCGTATCGCTGATCCGAACCATTAACATTGATCTACACAGTTAAATTAGTCTAAATATATAAAATCAAATCATCTGAAATTAATTTGTTCATCCATCATGCGACTATAAAAAACGATGATTTTCTGCCATACAATTTTCTAACACTTTAATGGATGGGCAAATGAATATAAAATGATTTGATTTTACATATTTAGACTAATTTAGATGTGTAGATCAATTTGAACGGTTTGGATCGTCAATACGAAGGCGGGGAGGCTGAGTGCACACGCCGTGTGCACAATAGATGGTGTAACACCCTGAATTCCAAATAAGACTGAATTCGAAGTTCCACCGGATCTTTACACTTCATTTCGTACAATTTTTAAGAAATTTAAAACTTTATTTACAACAATGCTTACATCAGAGTCTTTTACATCAACACGTAGCGGAATAAATAAAATACAACAATAATAAATGTACAATTGTAACAACTTTAACATTTAAATAATCATCAGTAACAAATCATCTTATTTCTTCTTATAAACTCCAAGTCCTGCATATAAAACTGTGGATACATCAGTTGCTTACAACCGACGAAATATTATACACGGCCATCCTCGCTATGCCGAATGGTATAACGATTCTTAAATACTTTAACACACCACAAACTTGATCACAAACAAATCTACAAGGGGACTATCCTATTGATGTTATGGGTGTTGTGCACTTAATTCTTAATGCAGTTATTTATATTACATGACACTAATGTGCACCTGTTTGGATTCTATGCATCCCATACTACATAGGTCCGAGGACAAGCCCTTAATCGTTCTTCATCTTGTAGGGTTTAATCCCTCGCCATGACTTAAACTACTACGGTAACTACGGTAAGTATCTTAAATGTTCTATGAGTTACGAGCTCATGTCCAGTCAGCCTGGAGGGAAATCCCGCGTGATGACACGACACATCGTGTAAAATCTATGGACAATTTAGCCTCCGTCATGGGACATGACACCACCTGCAGTCACCAAACACCCCACAAGCATTACCTGTATGAACTTCTGGAGTTATATCCACGTTATGACATGATGCATCGTGTAGACAGCCTGTGAATACTCTCATGTCGTAGCTCCGAGGCCCTCATACTCGTATTTTTTTCTTACTTTCATCACATCTTCACTATAGTGTAGTCCTTACAATTTCAGTTTGTTTGAAAGAAAATCATCACAACCTAGAGCTAGCTTACCCTACTGTACTTAAAACAAAACAAAAGAGACAGTCAGCCTACCTGGCTACTTCTCAAGAGACGCTCAACCCACACTGGTTAGCTCTCAAATTCATTAATAAAACTGCCGGTTACTAGGGTCTCGCCTACCCTCTAGATTCCAATAACTATCTCTTTCTAGAGATCACAATATGTCATATTCAATCTCAAAATAATATTTCCATTTCTTTTGTTCACAAACTCTTTCTCAAAACACTTCATTTATAATCTCTTAACACAACATAAGTCAATTCAACCTCTTAATCAATTTAATCACTTATAACGTTGTATGCATTTCAAATAATCTCAATCAAGTATAGAAAATTATACAATCTCATTAAGATAAAAATCTAATTTCAATCCAAATATTGATCTTTATTTAATTAAACAAGAGTCACAATCTTCATTATAAAAATCACTTCTAATTCTTTTAATAGATAAACTCGAGTTCTTTAACAATATTTAACAAAAAATCCTCTTTCAATACTCCCAAAACATCTCAAATGGTGTAGAAATAATTTTCATGAAGTCCAAATATTTTTAGAAGAATAATAGAATTTTTTCTGAATTTTTAGCTCATTTAAAACCCTAAAAAATATTTTTAAAATCAAAAGAAAAAGAAAAGGCCACACCAGGTTTCAAACCCAGAACTTGAGCCAAAACCCGGCCAGATGAACAGTAACAGCACGAAGGTGCACCGGAAGACCAGTTAGGCCAAGCTGTCAAATTGACACATGAAGAACTTAATATATATATATATACATATAGTTCTGTCTCTCGGTATTGAGTAAAAATCATATTTGAGAAAATAAAGTTCCCGGAGAGACTCGAACCCAAGACCAGTAGCTCCACCGAGCTACAGTAACGGTCTTAAAACACACCTAAAGACCAACTTGTCTCTAGTAACTAATTGTCACAAAATGAGTTGGGTTTCTCAAACTCCAACTTTCTGTTTATAAATAATCTTTCGTATTTCAAAACACTTTAAACTCTTTTCTCTTCTAAATTATTTCCTGAAACTTTCCAGATTACTAATTTTATATATTTGTAACAAAACAGTATTTAGAAAATATTATTTTGGCATTAAAACATGAATTCTCCTTCTAAATTGTGTTCTAGGTCTATAATTTTAACATTACAATCTATCAAGATCTCCACCAAATTCTAGTATTGCAAACATCACAAAATTATTGTCTTTTACTTTTTCTTCTTTTATTTCTACAATGCTCTTTAACACGGTTGCATTCATCATACTAGTATCAAAATAAATTTAATGAGCACAATTTCAATTATTTCAATTACTTGCCATTCACAAGCATATTTTACATCTAGCATGGTTCCAAATTTATATTTCCATAGTAACATGATAATTCTACTACAACAATCATAATTCATTGCAATTATATCAAAGTGATGCAATCTACAAATTAACATACCAATCACAATTTAACAACTAAACTATATATTATCTAGCATGCAAATCTACTCTTACATTAGAAAGGATTTTAGAATCACCCACCCAAAATTGAAGAATTTTGATGTACCAAATGTACTCCTAGAATTAGAAGCTCCTAGAAACTCCGCTGCGTCTCCTCGAATTCCGCACACAAGAAAACTCCTAATCTCGGCAAAGCAAAGACAGCAAGAGCACCAACTCCATCTTCAGTCAAAGCAACAACAAGACAATACCTTCATATATATGCACATATATATATAATTATATATAATATATGTATGGAACATGATATAGGTATACATACGTGGAGTACAACAGTGGGCGAGTGCTGGATTGGGGCTCGGAAATGGCAGGCGAGGAAAATGAGAGGGGAAAAGAATGGGTATGAGTATATATATATTTGTACATATGTATACACACATTTCATGGTGAAATTTAGTGGGAAGGAAAATAGGAAAGGCTCTGGATTTGGCTGGGGGTTTTCGGCAGAGGTAAAGAGGAAGAAGGAGGATGATGAGGAGGATGTGTATTAAGGATTGTTATATAGGAGACTATAGGAGTAGTTATTAAAACCACCTCCTATGAACACCACTAACCCACTCCATAATTCAAAAATTGAATTTCCCCCCACTCCAAAATAAACAGCTGGGCTACCACTATGGAGTGTGCACATCGCACATGTGCACGTGCCCGTGCTTTGTGTACACTGCAAAATAAATTATTTATTTAATATAAATAAATATTTATGTATGTAATATGCATAAAAATTAACTTAAAAATTATAATTTTCATGCACGATTAAAACAGACACACACTCTTCATGAAATTAATTTTGAAAAAGAATACGTCCAAATACGCGCACCGAAACACGTGCGTCACACGTAAAATATCAAAAATACAAAATTCGACGTTATTAACGGAAAATTATTAAAATATAATTGAAATAAAACATAAGAAAAATATATTTATTAATTTTTATATATTTCACGATGTAATCACTACGTACATAGAAAACACGTGCATCATACATATAAAATATTTTAAATCAAAATGGGAGAAAAATGAATTTTCGTTCACAAAAAAAATTTGAATACGAAAAACAAATATTTATTACACATAGAAAATATTACACGTAGCGGTGGAAAATATATAATCGATACGTGCATCGATAACACGTAAAAAATAAGTAAAAATACAGAGATTGAAATATTGAATTTGAGTTGACTCAAATAAGATAAAATCAATACGGGAAATACATAAATAGTCGGAATCCAAAATACGTAATGAAACACGTTACAAATATTACCAGTAATGGTACAAAATACACGTACGTAACACATGCGGGCAAAATTGTCATTTCCAATTTTGTGGGGTGTTACACTCTCCTTCCCTTAGAACAGTTCTGTCCCCAAAACTCACTAGGGTAAAAGTTGTATTTTCTACACGCCAAAAAAAATATCATTATTGTACATAGAAAACTGCAAACTTTTAAGAAAATGAATGTAATATAAAAATAAGCAATGTGGAAGAATAAGACTATGAGTATCACATGAAGACTAGGAAAATAGCATAAGAAAATAAATTTGAACAAAAGACATGATGGATTGAGAGAAATTTTTATACAAAAATAATATTAGGTAAAACATTCAGATAAAAAGAAAAATAAATTGAGTCATTAATTTGTGGAATAGCTCGGAAAACAGTGCAATAAAGAGAGACATAGTCAATAGATAATTTATAAATGCGTGTAGTAGTGAAAATTAATCAAAGTAATAAGCGGTAGAAAATCGCAAACTGAATTAGTATTGTGTGACCAAAAAATGAATTAGCAATTTTAAACAAGACTGTTGGATAACAGTTTGAAAAATATATGAGAATGAAATTTAGTTAAACATAAAATAATTTTGTATACAAATTAATATCATAAAATAATTTGTAAGGTAACTATAATAATTATACATACTATTTGAAAACTATAGATATATAAGGCATACATCGAAGTACTTTTTAATTGTCAAGTAGAGCGAGAAAACCAACATAAAAATTTATATACGTACATAGGCATAATTTTATAGGGTGAAACAACCAATATTATGATACGAAAATTATAAATAATTTGTAGGAGTAAAACAAGACATCATAGTAGAAAAGCAATAATACGTTATTAAAACGATGCGAAAACTAATTATATAGAAATGAATTATGAGTCATAAACAAAAGTATGATAATTAAAAATTTGTTAGGTAAGTAGCCACCAAAATCTAAGATAAGCAATATAAAACACGATGAAGTGGTATGAAATGCTAACTCATATAAAGATAGAAAATAATACGAAGAAGACGGCAAGATAGTTGATATTAAGTAGTAAATACACAAGTAGGATAGATATAGAAATCAGTATAAATAATATAATGCTAGGTTGTAAAATATTATAAAATAGTATAAGCTAGTACAAAAATAGAATAGTGGTAAGTAAATATTATAGAAATAAAGTAGGGGTTATCAAAGTAGATAATCTCCTTCTGGTGTAGGTTCGCCTCGTTGGTATCCAACTGGAGACTTTCCTCCTTGAAATCAAGTTGCAGAATTGCCTCTACGACATTCGATTGTAGTTTGCCTTCTAAACATTCGGTTGCAGACTTTGCCTCCCCGACATTCAGTTGCAGTTTACCTCTATTGACGTCTAGTTGCAGATTTTCCCTCTCGACATCAGGTTGCACCAAAACGGAAAATGGAAAGATGTAATCTTCCATATGCACTTGGATATTTGGTGTTTAATAAAGTATGGTGTTATTTTTTTAAAATTAGTGATATAAAAATGGATGAATAATTGTAAATGAAGTAGGAAATTACAACGAAAAAATACTGAAATAGATATATAGGCTTTAAATATAGGATATACAAAATTTGTAGTAATGAAAATGATTTATAACATTAAGACGAAAATAATATAAAGTATATGCACGAGCTGAAAATATAAATGAAACGATAATTATGTAGTGTATGTATTATATTGAGAAGCGTAAAACTACAAAATTTATTAGTAGCGATTAATAATAAAAGTGAATATAACAAAACAAATGAGCAAATAATATGTAATAACAATAGTATCGAATGCAGACAATAAAACAAAATGGTATGTCATATTTATATGGGAAAATATTTCAATCTTTTTAAAAATATACTGAAATATATTAGACAATATAAGAAAATGGAAAATATAGTATCACGAAATTAAATCACGTAAAATCAATGCACATGAGAAAAATTCATAAGCAAAAATTCAAAATATAATAGAAATAATAATTGAAGAAAATAATAGTTGTAATATAAATTTAATAAGTAGCAATAAAATACGTAAAGTAATAGCAGATATAAATGGATAGACATAAAGTGACATAAAACCATGAAAAGTAAAATTTCAAGATTGAAAGACAGATAAAACAAATTCAGAAAAGATTAAGACTAAGCAAGATAGACAAAATAATAGATATTCAAGTGATTCACTAGTATAAGAAAATATTTATTTGAAAAATATGAAATGTTGAAAAATACTAAGATGAAAATTCAGGAAGAAAATTTGAAAGGAAAGTGTGTCTATGTGTAAGGTATCATGAATGTAGGTTCAAGCCTACCACCCTTCCACTGCGCCACTCTCATACCCAGGAAAAATATGCTTGCATACAATCTCATTTCAATGTATACGATGAGAGTATCTTGAATAAAAGTTGTTATTGAACTTGTATTCATGACTCCGACCATCCAAAAGGGAAAGAAAAAAGAAGACATCAGTGTATAGAGCAACACATGCTTCTAATGTCCACCCTAACGTGTCTTCCTTGTAAATTTGTACTACTTATTGAAGCGTAGCTCTGATACCATTCTGTAACACCCCGAATTCCAAATAGGATTGAATTCGAGGTTCCACAGGATCTTTACACTTCATTTCGTACAATTTTACAAGGAATTTAAAACTTTATTTACAACAATCATTACATCAGAGTTTTTTACATCAACACGCAGCGGAATAAATAACATACAACAATAATAAATGTACAATTGTAACAGCTTTAACATTTAAATAATCATCAGCAACAAATCATCTTTATTTCTTCTTGTAAACTCCAAGTCCTGTATATAAAACTGTAGGCAAATCAGTTGCTTACAACCGACGAAATATTATATACGACCATCCTCGCTATGTCGAACAGTATAACGATTCTTAAATACTTTAACACACCACAAACTTGATCACAAAACAAAGCTACAAAGGGACTATCCTATTGATGTTGTGGGTGTTGTGCACTTAATCCTTAATGCAGTTATTTATATTACATGACACTAATGTGCACTTGTTCGGATTCTATGTATCCCATACTACTAGGTCCGAGGGCAAGCCCTTAATTGTTCTTCATCTTATAGGGTTCAATCCCTCGCCATGACTTAAACTACTACGATAACTACGGTAAGTATCCTAGAATTTCTATAAGTTACGAGCTCATGTCCAGACAGCCTAGAGGAGAATCCCACGTGTTGACACGATGTATTGTGTAGAACCTATGGACAATTCAGCCTCCGTCATGAGACATGACACCACCCGCAGTCACTAAACACCCCACAAGCGTCGCCTGCAGTACGAACTCCTGGAGATGTATCCACGTAATGACACGATGCATCATGTAGACAGCCAGTGAATACTCTCACGTCGTAGCTCCGAGGCCCTCATACTCGTGTTTTTCTCTTACTTTCATCACATCTTCACTATAGTGTAGTCCTTACAATTTCAGTTTGCTGAAAAGAAAATTATTACAACCTAGAGCTAGCTTACCCTACCGGACTTAAAATAAAACAAAAGAGACGGTCAGCCTACCTGGCTACTTCTCAAGAGACTCTTAACCAACACTGGTTAGCTCTCAAATTCATTAATAAAACTGCCGGTTAGTAGGGTCTCGCCTAGCCTCTAGATTCCAACAACTATCTCTTTCTAGAGATCACAATATGTCATATTCAATCTCAAAATAATATTTTCATTTCTTTTATTCACAAACACTTTTTCAAAACATTTCTTTTAAAATCTGATAACACAACATAAGTCAATTCAACCTCTTCATCAATTTAATCACTTATAACGTTCTATGCATTTCAAATAATCTCAATCAAGTATAGAAAATCATAAAATCTCATTAAGAGAAAATTGTAATTTCAATCCAAATATTCATCTCTATTTAATTAAACAAGAGTCACAATCTTCATTATAAAATTCACTTCTAATTCTTTTAATCGATAAACTCAAGTTCTTTAACAATATTTAATGAAAAATCCTCTTTCAATACTCCCAAAATATCTCAAATATTGTAGAAATAATTATCATGAAGTCCAAATATTTTTAGAAGAATAATAGAATTTTTTTTAATTTTTATCTCATTTAAAACCCTCAAAAACATTAAAAAAATCAAAAGAAAAAGAAAAGGCCACACCAGGTTTCGAATCCAGAACCTGAGCCCAAACCCGTCGGATGAACAGTAATAGCACGAAGGTGCACCTGAAGACCAGTTAAGCCAAGTTGTCTAACTGTCACATGAAGAACTTAGTATATATATATATATAGTTCTGTCTCTCGGTATTGAGTAAAAATCATATTTGAGAAAATAAAGTTTCTGGAGAGACTCGAACCCAAGACCATTAGCTCCACCGAGCTACAGTAATGGTCTTAAAACACACTTGAAAACCAACTTGTCTCTAGTGACTAACTGTCACAAAATGAGTTGGGTTTCTCAAACTCCAACTCTCTGTTTATAAATAATTTTTCGTATTTCAAAACACTTTAAACTCTTTTCTCTTCTAAATTATTTCCTGAAACTTTCCAGATTACTGGTTTTATATATTTGTAACAAAACAGTATTTAGTAAATATTATTATGGCATTAAAACATGAATTTTCCTTCTAAATTGTGTTCTAGGTCTATAATTTTAACATTGCCATCTATCAAGATCTCTACCAAATTCTAGTATTACAAACATCACAAAATTATTGTCTTTTACTTTTTCATCTTTTATTTCTACAATGCTCTTTAACATTGTCTTATTCATCATACTAGTATCACAATAAATTTAATGAGCACAATTTCAATTATTTCAATTGCTGGCCATTCACAAGCATATTTTACATCTAGCATGGTTCCAAATTTATATTTCCTTAGCAACATGATAATTCTACTACAATAATCATAATTCATAGCAATTATATCAAAGTGATGCAATTTACAAATTAACATACCAATCACAATTTAACAACTAAACTATATATTATCTTGCATGCAAATCTACTCCTACATTAAAAAGGATTTTAGAATCACCCACCCAAAATTGAAGAATTTTGATATACTCAAATGAACTCCTAGAATTAGAAGCTCCTAGAAACTCCGCTTCGTCTCCTTGAATTCCGCGCACAAGAAAACTCTTCATCTCGGCAAAGCAAAGACAGTAAGAGCACTAACTCCATCTTCGGTCAAAGCAACAGCAAGACAATCCCTTCATATATATGTACATATATATATAATTATATATAATATATGTATGCACACACATGATGGAACATGATATACATAGGTGGAGTACAAAAGTGGGCATGTGCTGGATTGGAGGTCGAAAATGACAGGGGAGGAAAATGGGAGGAGAAAAGAATGGGTATGAGTATATATACGTTTGTATATTGTTGCCGTTAAATCTGGTGTGGGGGCAAACAGATAGAATTTATGGATTCTTAGAAAAACCGAATAGCCAAACTTGAAACCTTTCCGCCGGAGTTTGACCGTTGACTCCCGCCGTTCACCTGCAAAAAGTGCGAGACACCGGGGTTGATCCCGGCGATGCACCCTCCGATGCTCAAGTCAGTAATCAGAAAGATTATGAATGAGCTTTGATTGGTCAAAGATTGATTACCTCTTAATGGTGGTGGATGGGGGGTATTTATAGCCGCCTTTGGGATCAATTTAGGAATAAAATCCCTAATTCCAAGTGAAAAGATAGAGCGAATCATGGTCGTTGATCAAACATAACCAGAAACCCTAATTCTATCCTGATAGGTCGGGTTCCTTGCGGCTTTAGACCCGCACCCAGTCAAGGTGGATCCGTTCGCGGGTTATTGGGCCTTTAGAAAAAGGACCCAGTACCCATTTCAGACCCATTTGTAGGTGAAATTACCATTTTACCCCCAATCTTTAAGATTCGTGCCCGATTTGGACGGTTCCGATTTAACCGTTTTTTTAGCCATATCACGAGCCCCCCACTCCCGAAGACTGAGTTCGATCAGCCTTTGAGGAGTAGTTTTACTGTTTTAATGGCTTTCGGAGTTGTATCGGAGTCCAAACGAGCGGTATTGAATCTTTGTATGAGGCATTATGGTGATTTTCGAAGCTAGTCGCGCGCTCAAGATTGTTCTTGATCTCTCTTGGACTTCTGGTGATTTTTCTTAATTTTTATCTATTTTTCGAACCATTTATTTAATTTTGCGAAGTGGTGATTTGTTATTCGGGGGTCTTAGTTGACTCTTCTAAGCAATAATTATCCACCCAGGGGCTCATAAATATTTTCCCGAATTTATAATTATTTTTTTTAGAATTTTTAATTAACTTTCCGAATTTATAACCATTTTTTTCGCAATTTTTAAATAAATAAATAGGTTTTAATAAATAAAAATTAATCTTTAATTCCGAATTATGACATGGCGTAATCTGGGCCCTTTATCAGCATTTGGGTGCAAATTTCAGGAGGTTCGGACGGTCTGAGTAGCTCGCACGCTTTTTCTCCGCATGCGGAGGTCGGTACCTCGGCACCTCAGCACCCTGTCCTTGGTAGCTCGATCGATAGGCACATAACGAGCTGCCGAGCTACGTGGCAAGATCTGGATCGCTCATCGCGGTGCGAATCATGAGGAGGGCAGCTCAGATCACGAAAAAATGCTATCTTGTCGTTTTGTGGGCGTGGCGTGATCTGAACCGTTCATCATGTTCTGGCGTGGTTTTTGACACGATCCAATGGCTAGGGTGGTTCAACACCATTTTTTTTCAAATGTGAGGGTCGGTACCTCGGTAGTTCAGTCAGAGTGCTTCGGTGGCTTGGTAGCTCGTCTTCTACCTCTCAGTAGTTCGGTGGGTCGGCCAAGCTGTCCAGTAGCTCGGCTGAGTACTCCGGTGGGTCGGCAGCTGCGCCTTTGCCCCTCAGTAGCTCGATGGCTCGGCTAAGCTGTTCGGTAGCTCGGCTGAGCACCCCAGTGGGTCGGCAGCTACGCCTCTGCCCCTCAGTAGCTCAGTGGCTCGGCTAAGCTGTTCGGTAGCTCGGCTGAGCACTCCGGTGGCTTGGCAGTTAAGAATGATTCCCTAGGACACGTGGCTTAATCTGGAACGTTCATCATGGCGCGAATCATGAGGACGGGGTTCAGATCACGAGAAAATGTTATCTTGTCGTTTTGTGGGCGTGGCATGATCTTAGCCGCTCATCAGATTCAGATACGAATTTTGAAACAATCTGACGGTGAAAGTGGCTCGGCGGCATTTTTCTCCATATGTGGAGTTCGGTGCCCCGATAGCTCGGCAGAGTGCCTTGGTGGCTCGGCAAGTTGTGAGTCGTCGAGCCACGTGGTTGGATCTGGGGTGCTCATCATGGCGCGGATCTCGAAGTTGGGGGTTCAGATCACGAGAAAATATTATCTTGTCGTTTTGTGGGCATGGCCTGATCTGAACCACTAATTCGATTCGGATGCAAATTTTGAGACAATCTGACGGTGAAAGTGGCTCGGCGGCATTTTTCCCCATATGTGGAGGTCGATGCCCCGGTAGCTTGGTAGAGTGCCTCGGTGGCTCGGCAAGTTGCGAGTCATCGAGCCACGTGGTTGGATCTGGGGCGCTCATCATGGCGCGGATCTCGATGTTGGGGGTTCAGATCACGAGAAAATGTTATCTTGTCGTTTTGTGGGCATGGTGTGATCTGAACCGCTGATCAGATTCGGGCCCGAATTTTGAGGCAATCTGACGGTGAAAGTGGCTCGGTGGAATTTTTCTCCATATGTGGAGGTCGGTGCCCCGGTAGCTCGGCAGCATGCCTCGGTAGCTCGGCAAGTTGGGAGTCATCGAGCGGTGATGTTAATTGAACCGACGCGTCTTTCCTCTGAACCATCGCAACTTTCTCTTTTTTGTCGCTTCATCTCCCTTAATGGGCCTCTAAGAGTTTCAAAAGCCCAACAGTCGCCTTCTGGCTATAAATTCTCACCCCCTCACCCCTTAGCTCATTCTTCACTTTTTACTCTCAAGCTTTTACTTTCGCTCTCGAGTTGTTTTGCTAGCGGAGATCTGAGCTCAAAGGCGGTTCCACTAGCTATCACGAAGGCCAGGCAATTTTCGGCGAACTTTCTCCGACCGTGAACGCTTCAAGGTCAGTTTTCCTTACCTTAGATATTTATTCGAGATGTCACGCATAAACTCGGGTAGCGAGGCATCGTCCTCGGGAGATCGGAATGCCTAGGAGGGGAGAGAAGTAGTAAGTCGAAGGAAGAGGAAGGAGGTAGTTGGATCGTCTGTGGCCGAGGAGAAGGGGAAGAAGGTGGTCCGGTCCACGATCGTCGAGGAGGTGGTGAAGACCGTTAGGCAGGCGGGCGAATCAGGTCGGATGCCGACCGTGCTGTCCGGTCATGCTGGGATAAGGCATTATAGTGGCGAGCTGCTGACTAAGGTCATCATCGGTCGTGCGGAGACCTATGAGGAGAACGATCCGAGGGAGGTCACCGAGGTGGACGAACTCCCCTCGGTGCTAACCGAGCGGGACCTACTCCGGATTCGAAAGGGGTTTGCCATCCCCACGGAGTACACGCTGGTCCTCCCTGGCCCCGGAGTGCGAGCGAACACCGCCTTCCCCACGGACACATGTGTCCTCGCCTACGACGCATTGCATGCCGGTCTGCATTTCCCCCTGCATCCCTTCGTGACGGTCATCCTTCGGTGGTATGGTCTGGCCCCCATACAGTTCATACCGAACACCTGGCGCCACGTGCTCAGCTTTCTGCTGCAATGCCGACCTGCCAAAGTGGAACCGGACCTCGTCATCCTCCGAAGCTTATATCGAATCAACAGGATGAGCAAGCTCGAGCCTCGCTACTACCTGTCACCTCGGAAGGGGGTTAAGTTGATAGAGAATCCTGACTAATAAAGTCATGGAAGGGGAAGTTTTTCTTGATAAAGGGGCCCTCGGCATGGGACTTCCCGACCCGATGGAAGGAGGAGGTGCCGAAGTTTGCAAAGTCCGAGCCGGTGTTGACCCCGGCTAAAGAGGAGGTGGCGGCCAAGCTGATCAGTCTCCCAATGCTGAGTTGGAGGGAGATGACCGAGGAGGTGCTGCACGGGTCGGGCCTTAGTCCGATCGACCCGAGTACGCTCCTGACATCTCTTTGTGATTTTCTTTTCTTTAATGCCTTGTACATTTTTTTTTCTAACTTGATTATCTCTTCGCTTGGACAGAGGCACCGAATATGGACTTTAGGGGAATGATGGCTGAACGAAGCAAAGCCGGTGATGGAAAGAAGAGGAAGAGGACGAGCACGGGTCCCTCGTCCGGACGACCCACCAAGGCACCTTTGGCGGTCATCACTTCTTCTCCTCGGGAGTCGTCCTCGACCGTAGTTGTCCAGCAGACCCCTTCTGTCCCTGTAGGTGAGGGCTTCTCCATCTCCGCGGTGCTAGGGCTGGAGGCCCCACCACTGGCCGAACATGCCGAGGTTATTCAAACCGATGCCCATAAGAATCTGTTCGTCCCCAACTGGCGAGTGAAGAATCACGATGGGTTCTTAGGAGACTCGCTGATGAGCATGCAAGCTGTTCGGCACCTGCCGACCCCGAAGGACCGAGCCGCTCTGAAGGCAGGGACGACAGATGATGACGCTCTCGATGTAGCTCGGTCGCTCGTGTCGGTAAGTCCTCTTTGTTGTTTTAAGGTTTTTTTTTCTTTGAAAATCTTCTAAGTCTTTAGTTCGGCTTTCCTGGTGTTCTAATTGTTTCTTTGGGTAGGCCACTTGCCACTTCAGCCATCTCCTCGAGGAGTATTCTGAAAAGGAGAGGGAGCTGAAGGCCCTCAGCGATAAATACCGAGCAGAGAGGGCGAGGGCTGTGAAGCAGCTCGGACGCTCTGGCGGCCCAGGTCACCGACCTCGAGGTGGCCTTGGTGCAAGCAAAGGAAAAGCTTGCTTTGGAGGTTGCAAAAGCGCATGAGGAGAGGGCCACAGCGGCGAAGGCGTTGGAGGCAGTGAAGCTGGAACAGGCCGAGGCCGTGGAGAAGGAGAGGGCGAAGATTGAGGTAGAGGCCAAAATGCACATGGCGTCGAACATGGAGCTATCCTACGCCAGAGCGCTCGATCATGTCGAGGCTCGCATCTCCGGCTTCGAGAGGGTAGGGTACAGGTTGTGGCCCGGTGGCCCGGTGGCGAGGAAGACGATGAAGAGGAGGAGGGAGAAGAGGAGGAGGACAAGCAGCAGGATGACGAGGCACCTACCGATCCTAAGACTGTGGCAACCGACCCCCGAGCCGAAGTGACGGGGGATGAGGGGTCGTCCACCGAGGTGCCTATTTTCGAGCTACCTGCCCCAGGTGGACCCCTGATCTCCTCGTTCTTGTAAAAAAAAATTTCTCTTTTGATGTACTATCTTGTAGCGGACTGGCCACCGCTTTTTGTTATAAATAAAGTTTTGTTTGAAATCTCTTCTCAAATTCGACTAAGTGTTGAAGTGTTTCTTCGAAATTTGGCTAAGAGTTTGACTCGAGATTTCTTCGAAATTTGGCTAAGTGTGTGGCATCGCCTTCTGTACTTCGTGTTGATATGCCTCTGCTTTTCAAGTTGTCGAGCCGAGTTCAGTAGTCGAAGTCTCTCGTCTTCGCGCTGACCTGAAAGCTGCGAAGTGAGCCCTATCGCACAGCCGAGAGTGTTTCCTCAAGAGTGAGTTAGACCCAGAGGATCTTCAGGCAACGACGGGAGGGTATTTCTCTGAGATGAAACAACTACTGAAGCGATCTCGCGAGGTTCGTCTTGAAGGCGAGGTGGAATTGCTCCGAAAGGCACTGTTCGACGCTGAGACAGAGAAAGGCGAACTGCTGGCGGAGGTTCATCACCTAAAGATATCAGAAGAAGAACTTTCGGCAGAGGAGGAGGAATTAGCTTCTGTGGTGGGAAAGTTGATGGTCGAGCGCGACGAGCTGACGACGAGGGTCGACGAGTTAAGGAGGGTTACGGTTGACAAAAGCATCGAAGTGACCCATCTTCGTCGAATCATCGCTGATAGGTCTGGTGAGGCAGGCTCTGCTCGGCTTCCTCGCTTCAAGATATCCGTGACAGACAACTTTTTGAAGGATTGGATCGTTGAACTCGAGGAGGAAGTTGCTCGACTTAAACCCCAACCCGCGCGGCCTAATGTCAGAAGTACATCATGTACTTGTGCAGAGAGCGAGAGGGGGATCTCGTTTTATAAGCTCGCGACTCGTGAGCCTGCCATTAGGCAGAGTCCGGCTGATGCTCAGAGTGGGGTGGCTGCTTCGTCTAGTGGCACTTCGGTTGGGGCCACGGTCAGAGGCAGTGTTGAAGACACGTCCCGGTTCGTTGGTTTAAAGACGAGCTCAGAGGTTAGACGATGCCGTCCCTGGGTGTCTCTGAACCGAAACATCCCCATTTCGAAGAAGCGTTGAATAAGTTACTGTGATTATGCTTCTTTTAGTTTTTGTAGCACCTCATAGCAGTAACTTGGTCTTGTAACTTGAGCGCTCTTGTACGCTCAAATTTTATATGAGTGAAAGCTTGTTTCTCTTCTGTGTTTGTGTGTTTTATTGGTAGGCATTTATTTAAGTACAACTCCTCCAACTTTTAACAATTACTCAAAATCAGAAGCCAATCTTTCTTCTTATAAGCACGGAATGCCTAACTTCAACTTTTAAACGAACCATAGGAATCAAAGGTTTAGCACCTCCAAGTACTCTTCTCCCATGTCTAGTTTGGTTGTAGGAACTCCGCGCGCGTTGTTGGAGCAAGTTTCAACGGTTGTGGGAGCAATTCCGAATGGCGAACCACTTCTAGCTTGCTTAAGAGCGAGCTTGGGAAGCGGAATTGAGCCAAGTGTTGGACTCCGAACTTGTCGTTTGAGTTAGTTTCAACAGTTGTAGGAGCAATTCCGTATGGCGAACCACTTCTAGCTTTCTTAAGAGCGAGCTTGCGAAGCGGAATTGAGCCGAGTGTTGGACTCCGAACTCGTCGTTTGAGTTAGGTTCAACGGTTGTGGGAGCAATTCCGAATGGCGAACAATTTCTAGCTTGCTTAATGGCGAGCTTGCGAAGCGGAGCCGAGCCAAGTGTTGGACTCCGAACTCGTCGTTAGAGTATATTTCAACGGATGTGGGAGCAATTCTGAATGGCGAATCACTTCTAGCTCGCTTAAGGGCGAGCTTGCGAAGTGGAGTCGGGCCAAGTGTTGGACTCCGAACTCATTGTTTGAGTGAAAGAAATTAAAAACAGAGAGACGCAAGTAATCACAAGAAAAATATGGAAGAAGAAGCTCTTTATTGATAACTACTAGTCGGCTGCTTCTAAGTTGCGAGCCGTTATTACATTGAAAAAATAAAGAAGCAAAATACAAGCGAAAAGAAAGGAACGGTTCGACATCTGTAGGTACTTAGAGAGGCGTTCAGGCACTTTCTTGGTACTTCAATAGATGGTCGGCATTCCAAGTCTTGGGAATCTCTCTGCCTACAAGGTCTTCAAGACGATATGTTCCGGGGCGAACTTCTTTGGTGATCTTGTAGGGTCCTTCCCAATTCGGGGCTAGCTTACTCTTTTGGCTGGGAAAGAAGATAGCTAGTTTTCTGTGGACCAAGTCCCCTTCCTTGAGATTGGTAGGACGGACCCTTTTGTTGTAGGCCAGCTCGATTCTTCTTCGATAATTCTGCTGGCGAATTGAAGCTCTTTCATGAAGTTCATCAACCAAGTCCAAATTTGCCCGAAGTTCTCTGACATTCTACTTTTCTTCATAGGCCATAAGGCGAGGAGATGGTAGGCTGACTTCCAAGGGGATCACAGCTTCGGATCCATAGGTGAGATTGAAGGGCAACTCTCCTGTGGGGGTCCATTTCATAGTGTGGTAGTTCCAAAGTACGTTAGAAAGCTGTTCCGCCCATAAGCCTTTGGCTGACTTATCTAGCTTCTTCTTGATACCAGAGAGGACCTATCGGTTGGCATTTTCCACCTGGCCATTTGATTGAGGATGGGAGATGGAGGAGAAGAATTGCTGAATGGCGAGGTCTTCACACAGAGATCGGAATGCGGCCCCTGTAAATTGTATTCCATTATTTGTTATTAGGACCCGAGGCACGCCAAACCGATAGATGACGTTCTTCCAAAAGAACTACAGCACTTTATTCTCGGTGATTGTAGCCAATGGTTTGGCCTCTATCCACTTGGAGAAGTAGTCGATTGCCACGACTAAGAACTTGAGTTGTCTGGGAGCTGGTGGAAATGGGCCTAGCAAGTCCATTCCCCATATTGCGAAAGGGATCGGACTCGATAGAGAGGTGAGTTGTGCTTGGGGTAGGCAGCGAGTGTTGGAGTACTGTTGACAGGAGCTGCATTGCCGGACATGTCGTTCGGCATCTTGCAGGAGGGTAGGCCAGAAGTACCCATAGTTCAACACCTTCCTGGTGAGGGACCTTGACCCTGAATGTGCTCCGCCTATACCTTCGTAAAGCTCTTGTAAGGCATATGAGGCTTCTTCCGGGGAGAGGCACCTCAAGTAGGGTCTACCGTCTGCTTGGGTGTAAGAGCGTTTGTACAAGATGCCTTCAACAAGGGTGTACCGCTCCGCTCTCGTTCGGACTCGACGAGCTTCCTTAGGGTCTTCGGGGAAGAGGCCATCTCTTAGAAATTCTATCAGAGGTTTCATCCAGTTGTCTTGAAGTTGGACGGGCAGCGACTCCATCGAGTCGGGAGTTTCTTCTTCTATGCTCGGTCTTATGAGCACTTCAATCAGGACGGTCTGCTCGAGACCTTGAAGGGAGGAGGAGGCCAATTTGGAGAGGGCATATACTTGGGAATTTTCTTCTCTGGGGATCTGCTGAATTAGCGCCTCTTCAAATGAAGCCATGAAATTTTAGACCTTGGCTAGGTACTTAGCCATTCGGTCATCTCGCGCCTCGTACTCTCCTAAGGCTTGATTCACAACCAGCTGCGAGTCGCTAGATATCCGGAGTCGTTGTGCCCCTACCTTGCGAGCCATACCGAGGCCGGCTACAAGGGCTTCATACTCCGCTTCATTGTTGGAGTTCTTGAAGTTGATGCGAAGGGAGTATTGGAGGATGAAGTCATTTGAGCCTGCCAGAATGACCCCGGCTCCGCTCCCCTCGGTTCAAGAGGACCCGTCTACATATACTGTCCAGATAGGAGGCCCTTTTGCTGCTTGACTGGCCTCTGGGATGGTGCTTTCAACAATAAATTCAGCTAAGGCTTGAGCCTTGATTGTGGTCTGAGGCTGGTGTGATATATCATGCTGGTTCAGCTCGGTGGACCACTTCATCAGACGGCCGGTTGTCTCAGGTTTGTGTAGAACTTGCTTGAGCGGCTGGTCGGTAAGAACGACCACCGAGTGGGACTGAAAGTAAGGGTGAAGCTTCCTAGTTGCCATAACCAAGGCGTATGCCATCTTCTCCAGCCTTGGATAGCGGAGCTCGGCATCCCAAAGTACCTTGCTCACGTAATAGATGGGCTTCTGAGCCTTGTTTTCTTCCCTCACCAGGACAGCACTTAGGGTTTGTTCGGAGGCAGCTTAGTAGAGGTAGAGTGTTTCCCTGGGAATAGGCTTGCTGAGGAGAGGGGGGTTAACCAGATAGGCCTTTAGCTGATCAAACGATTCTTGTTGCTGTTGACCCCACTCGAACCCCTTAGCCCCCCTGGGGGCTTTAAAGAAAGGAAGACACTTCTCTCCTGACTTGGACAGGAAGCGCCCTATGGCTGCGAGGTGTCCCGTGAGTTTCTGAAACTCTTTCACACTTTTGGGAGGAGCCATGTTCAGTATGGCTTTGATCTTCTCGGGGTTGGCTTCGATTCCTCTTTGGCTGACCATGAATCCCAGGAATTTCCCCGACGAAACCCCAAACGCACACTTGTTCCGGTTGAGCCTCATTTCATGCTATCTCAATACATCAAGCACTTCCCATAGATCAGCAACATGGTCGGCCCCTTGGATGCTCTTGACTAGCATATCATCAACATACACTTCCATGTTTCGGCCGATTTGGTTCTGAAAGACATTGTTGACAAGGCGTTGGTAGGTTGCACCTGCATTCTTCAACCCGAAGGGCATTACTCTGTAGCAGTAGAGCCCCTGATCGGTGACAAAGGAGGTCTTCGGGATATCTGGGGGAAACATTCAGATTTGGTTATACCCGAAGAAGGCATCCATGAAGCTGAGCAGCTCATGGCCCGAAGTGGTGTCAATCAAGGTGTCGATGCTTGGGAGAGGGAATGGATCTTTAGGGCATGCTTTGTTCAGGTCCGTGAAGTCGATGCAAATTTTCTAACTCTCGTTGGCCTTCTTAACCATAACAACATTGGAGAGCCATTCGGGGTGGTTGACCTCTTGTATGAACCGGGCCTTAAGGAGTTTGTCCACTTCTTCCTTTATAGCTTGTTGGCGCTCAGGGGCAAATTTGCGTCTCTTCTGCTGGACCGGTTTGGACCCTGAGCAACACTGAAGTGGTGGACGATGAGCTCCTCGGAGATTCCTGGCATGTCGGAAGCCAACCATGCAAAGAGATCATGGTTCTTTCTAATGTATTGGACTATGTCGGAACATAGGGCAGATGGGAGGGTCTTGCTGATAAAGAACTTGCGGTTCGGATCTTGTTCGGAAAGAGCACTTCCTCCAGCTCATCCACCGGTTTGGACATAGGTTGGGCGTCCCTAAGGGAATCTCAAGAGTCTCGAGGGAGAGAACGGGACCCCTGGTGGAGGTCATGTAACACTTGCGGGCCATCTCTTGACTACCTCTTACTTCCCCTACTCCTACCCTGGTGGGGAACTTCATCTTGAGGTGATAAGCCGACGGGATGGCCTCTAAAGCAGCTAGGCCAGGTCGGTCTAGAATCACATTATAAACAGCTGGGACATCGATGACCATGAAGTCCATCGGCTCCATACGGGTAGTAGGAGTTTTGCCAGCGGTTATGTCGAGGGTGATTACCCCTTCGATAGTCACTGGCACTCCCATGAACTCATGGAGCGTGTAGGCGGCGAGCTTGAGCCTGTCGCACGATAGCTTGAGTCCTCAGAAAGTCACAAGGAAGAGGATGTTAACGGAGCTACCATTGTCCACCAGTATCCTCTCCACTTTAAAATTCGCCATATGGAGGTTGATCACTAGTGCATCGCAATGGGGGGTTTGGACACCCTCCAGGTCTTCATATGAAAAAGTGACCGGGACTCCGAGGCCTTTGGGAGGGGGCATGCCGTGCACTGAGTTCACTTCCCTAATGAAAGCCTTTCGAGAGGAGTTGGAGGTGCCTCCCATGGGGCTGCCATGAATGAGATGCAGAATGCGTTCCTCTTCAAACTCGGGAGTCTCATCGTGCCTTTCAGGACGCTTATTAGCCCCCCTGGGGGGAGGAGGAAGATCAGTTCGGTCCTTTCTCAGAAATTTGGATAGCTGCCCCCTCTGGATGAGGGCCTCGATTTCATTCTTCAGGGCTCGACAATCATTGGTGTCGTGGCCGTGGTCTCGGTAATATCGGCACCACTTCTCTTTATCCCTCTTCTTACAAGGGGTATTCATCTTTGGGGCAGGAGGTAGAATCCCTTCCTTCTCAACCTCCATGAGGATAGTGGAAAAGATGGCGTTAAGGGGAGTGAATTTCTCGAATCTGGGAGGGGGGCGGCGCTGGCCACCGTTGTCCTTCTGGAACTTCTTAGCTCCCTCTTCTTCAGCTGCCTTTTGCTTGGTCCAGGAGGAAGACCCTTCGAAGGTGGGGCGATGCTCAGCTTCCTCAGCCCGAATATACTTCTCGCTACTGAGAAGGAGGTCGGAGAAGTTTTGAGGATGCTTCTTGGCTAGGGAGGACCGAAGGCTGGAGTTAAGGACATTTGACTGGAAGGCCGCGGCAGCGACCGACTGGTCAAGGGAAGTAATGGACCTAGCTTCCGTGGTGAACCTTTTCACATAGTCCCTGAGCTTCTCCCCTTTTCTTCTGGCTGAGGTAGAGTAGTGAAATACTGGTCTTCTCGGTGCGGCGGCTACTCAAAAAGTGAGTGACAAAGAGGGTCTCAAATTGTTCAAAGGAGAATATGGAGGATGGGGCAAAGTGAGAGTACCATTCCCGAGCCGGACCCTTGAGAGTAGCTGGGAAGGTTTTGCACAGTAGGGCATCGGAAGCTTGGTGGATCAACATAAGGGTTTTGAAGCTTTTGATGTGCTCCACAGGGTCCGACTCCCCAGAGTAAGTCTCGAACTGTGGGGGCTTGAAGCATGTTGGAATGGGCACCTCCATGATTGTTCGGGAGGGAGAAGGGGGGTCGGCTAGGACGGAGGGTCCTTCCCCTCAGCTCCTCTTCCCTGTCCAGCTGGCCGAGGCACCTCTCCATCTCGTGGAGACGATGATAGACATCATCATCCCTTCGACGGTAGCCATATGAGTCTCTGGACTCATCTTCGTACGAAGGGGAGCGGAGGCTACGACGACGGTAGCTCAGGGAATGACGAGGACTATGATGGCGGTTGCTAGTAGCCGAGGGAGGAGTTAGGGACCGATGGCGAGGACTTCGGACCGGAGGAGGAGTTGGGACCCTCTGAACATTGTTGTTGTCTGGTCGGCGGTTAAGGGCTTGCAAGATGGTTGCTTGGAATTGCTGGAATTCGGCATGGGTGATAGGTGCGGTATCATCTCTCGGGAGTTGCCGACCGGCAGGGGAATGAGGCCTTTCCTATGGTGTCCAGGGGACTCTCTCCGTCCTCTGTGAGGAGGGGACCTCCTGTAGTCTCGGCGATGAGGAGATCGCTCATTTGGACGTTCTTGGCGGGAGGCTCCCTCTCGGGCCCGCCTTTCATCCAAATGGCGGTGAAGGTCCTCTTCTTTCTGCCGCTTGAGGATGGGATTGTGGAGGTCTTCGGAAGGCCGGGGGTTGTGAGATGCCATCGAGTCAGTAGAGGGGTTATGCACGAAGACATGGTCTCGAGGAAGAGGTTGCTTCTGAGGGTTGGGGTGAGACGCCCCTGCGCCAGCATTCAGGGGCCCGAACGGAGCCCTTTGGGATTGAAGGTTGTGAAGAGGAGGTTGGTCCTGCTGCGGGGGCTGATCTGGTTGAGGGGGGAGTTGCCCCTGCTGCTGGACGGTTTGGAGGGGGATCTCCTGTTGTGGTTGAGGAGGAGTGGGTCCACGGTTGGATCCTTTGGATCTCAGTTTTCTTGGAGCCATGGAAGGAAATGATCCGACCGATTGGAGGAGGAAGGATCACTATTCGTTGGTTCCCACAGACGGCGCCAATCTGTTGCCGCTAAATTTGGTGTGGCAGCAAACAGATAGAATTTGTGGATTCTTAGGAAAACTGAATAGCCAAACCTGAAACCTTTCTGCCGGAGTTTGACCGTTGACTCCCGCCATTCACCTGCAAAAAGTGCGAGACACCGGGGTTGATCCCGGCGATGCACCCTCCGACGCTCAAGTCAGTAATCAGAAAGATTATGAATGAGCTTTGATTGGCAAAAGATTGATTACCTCTTAATGGTGGTGGATGGGGGTATTTATAGCCGCCTTTGGGATCAATTTAGGAATAAAATCCCTAATTCCCAATGAAAGGATAGAGCGAATCATGGTCGTTGATCAAACATAACCAGAAACCCTAGATCTATCCTGATAGGCCGGGTTCCTTGTAGGTTTGGACCCGCACCCAGTCAAGGTGGATCCGTTCGCGGGTTATTGGGCCTTTAGAAAAAGGACCCAGTACCCATTTCAGACCCGTTTGTAAGTGAAATTACCATTTTACCGCCAAGCTTTAAGATTCGTGCCCAATTTGGACGGTTCCGATTTAACCCTTTTTTTAGCCATATCATATATATGTATACTGACATTTTATGGTGGAATTTAGTGGGGAAGGAAAATAGGGAAGGCTCTGGATTTGGCTGGGGGTTTTCGGCAGAGGTAAAGAGGAAGGAGGAGGATGATGAGGAGGATGTGTATTCGGGATTGTTATATAGGAGATTATAGGAATAGTTATTAAAACCACCTCCCATGAACACTACTAACCCACTCCGTTATTCAAAAATTGAATTCCCCCCACTCCAAAATAAACAGCCAGGCTACCACTATAGAGTGTGCATGTGCACGTGCTTTGTGTACACCACAAAATAAATTATTTATTTAATTTAAAATAAATGTTTATATATGTAATATGCATAAAAATTAACTTAAAAATTATACTTTTCATGCACAATTAAAATAGACACACACTCTTCATGAATTTATTTTGAAAAATAACACGTCCAAATATGCGCACCGAAACACGTGCGTCGCACGTAAAATATCAAAAATACAAAATTCGATGTTATCAACGAAAAATTATTAAAACATAATCGAAATAACACATAATAAAAATATATTAATAAATTTTTATATATTCCACGTAATCACTACGTACATAGAAAACACGTGCATCACACATATAAAATATTTTAAATGAAAATGAGAGAAAAATGAATTTCCGTTCACAAAACGAATTCGAATACGGAAAAAAAATAATTGTAACATCGAAAATATTACACGTAGCAGTGAAAAATACGTAATCGATACGTGCATCGATAACACGTAAAAATAAAAACATTGAAATATTATATTCGAGTTGACTCAAATAAGATAAAATCAATTCGGAAAATGCATAAATAATTGAAATTTAAAATATGTAGTGAAACACGTTACAAACTTTACCATAACGGTACAAAATACACGTGCATAACACACAAGGGCAAAATTGTCATTTTCAATTTTGCGGGGTATTACACGCACAACGGAAGACTTCCCTATATATATATATATATATATATATATATATATATATATATATAATTAATTGGAGGTGTATCCTATAGAGTTTCTATAGGAGAGGTTGAGTGGAAATTAATGGTTGAATGGGGGACCACGAGAAAGCAGCTAATGCTGCTGCTTGCGCTCAGCCATGTGGCTGACATGGATTGAGGGTGGGGCCCACCCTGTTTGTGAAGGTAGCAAAACTGCTACTGTAGTATGCTGACTGGCATGGGGCCCACTATTTGGGACTTCTGTGTCGCGAGAAGTGAGGGGATGTGGGAACTGTTAATTCCATATCGGGAGAATTGCAAAGATTAATTAAATATATATATAATTGCCTGGAAATTGAGGTTACCAATCAGCTATAACACCTTTTATGAGGAAAGCTTGTGGTGGGCAGTTGTTAGAAAAAATTGCTGAATTAGGGCGGTGCGTTACAAATGGTATCAAAGCAGACTTTTGACAACAAGTGTGGGTACATAGTGGTGATTATGCCTGAGATGGAGCTAGTAAATGTACTGGTAGGTATGCCTGAGAGGGAGCGATGTTGGGAAAGGCTGCCCTGGTACGAAACTGTATAACTAGCAGAATCAGGGTATTGTATAGCTAGCAGAATCAGGGTACGTCATTCCACATTGGCTAGAAGGGGATCTTTGATCAGGTTGCATGTCCCGACTTCAGCGAGGACGCTGAATTCTTAAGAAGGGTGTCTGTAACACTACATGTTAAGAATATATAAGGTTGCCTGGGTACGAAACTGTACAACTAGCAGAATCAGGGTACTGTATAGCTAGCAGAATCAGGGTACGTCATTCCACATCGGCTAGAAGGGGATCTTTGATCAGGTTGCATGTCCCGACTTCAGCGAGGACGCTGAATTCTTAAGAAGGGGTGTCTGTAACACTACATGTTAAGAATATATATATATATATATATATTGGAGGTGTGTCCTATAGAGTTTCTATAGGAGAGGTTGTGTGGAAATTATTGGTTGAATGGGGGGCCCACGAGAAAGCAGCTGATGCTGCTACTTGCGCTCAGCCACGTGGCTGACGTGGCTTGAGGGTGGGGACCGTCCGGTTTGTGAAGGCAACAACTGCTGCTGTAGTATGCTGACGTGGCTTGGGGCCCAATGTTCGGGGGCTGTAGTGTCGCAAGAAGTGAGGGGATGTGGGAATTGTTAATCCCATATCAGGAGAATTGCAAAAGTTAATTAAATATATATATAATTGCCTGGGATTATAGGTCACCAATCAACTATAGCACCTTTTATGTGGCAAGCCTGTGGTGGGCAGTTGTTAGAAAAAATCGCTGAATTAGGACGGGGCATTACAGATCATGTACTCGGCACGATAACAATAACAATAACAATAGCAATTTCTTACGCAATAACGATAACAATAGCCGGCACGATAACAATACACGATAAATTGGGTCACCATTGTGAACCACAATAAACTGATAAACAATAGCCGACATAATATTTAGGGAAACACAGGTCCCTCCCTAAGTACAGTCACTATATCATCAACTACACTAGTCGACCATTAACCCCGGCTTGATTAACAATTCTTTATTCAATCAATATGCAATAATGGTTGGCAATATTATGATACCAATAGGAAACAATAGAGACAATAATATCAATGGAAAAATGATAAGACGATCAATAGGAAACACTAGAACGATGATAATACAACAATAAGATCATGCAATGCAATTCATACAATTCAATGCATCAAATACAATAATATAGATTCGGTTATATTATCAAACATAGAAACTCAATTCTGGACAACACTAGGTTACTGTACCTGTAACCCCTATTACCGCAAATACGTATTTTCAGTGTATTATCGGAGTATGGGATCTTCATAAAAAAAAATTGTTTTCTTCAATTCATTTTATTTCAAATTTATTTTGTATCACTTGTTAAAATCCATTTATGTTCATTAATTGTCTTTATTGTTATTTTCAAACAATTTTTATATTGTAATACAAACCCTATTAATGTTGTTATTATTATTATTACTGTTATTATTATTATTATTATTATTATTATTATTATTGTTGTTGTTGTTGTTATTATTATTATTATTATGATTATTGTCATTATTATTATTACCTTTGATTGTTAATTTAAAAATCTATTTCTATTGTTAATTGTGTTTGTAGTTATTCCAAATAATTTTCATATTGTAGTACAAAATATATTTTGTTATATAATCCTACCTCTTATTGGTTATTTCATTTCCCTATTGGATTTTAAACCCAATACCCTATAACCCTTCTTATTGGATCCAAAACCCCTATAACCCATTACCCTCAACCCCGTTAACCTATTCTAAATAACCCCTGTTAACCCAGACCATATCCTAATTCACTATGCTTTATACCCTAGCCGCCTAAACACCTTCATCCCTAACCTCCCGCTCACCCCTCCCTCTCTCCTGTGTACTCCTACTCCCGATCCCCCTCTGACCCTGTCGCGCCACCCTCTGTCTGCCGCAACCCCACGATGCCAGCCAGAAGCCCCCTGTCCCTCCTCCTTCTTCCTCTTACGAAGCCAGCAGCAGCGACATCAGCCCCAGCTACGACCGCATCATCCCTCAGCCAGCACGATGCCCCAGTTCGCGGACACCCTCGCACCTCCCCAATCGCGCCGCCCTACCACTCGACGATGGTGCCCTCCTGCTGTCTCCTTCCCTCCTCCTTCCAGCCAGCAATAGCGCCCACCTCGGCGACCCTCCCCTGTGTCGTGCCTCGAGCGCCACACGCTAGCCAGACGACAGCAGCAGCACCACGCTAGTGCCAGCCCCCGACCTCTCCCCTTCACCTCTTCCGAAGCCGACAACAGCAACCCCCAGGGAATTGCCACCCCCTCTCAGCCATTTCCCCTGCTGATGTCGCGCCGCGCTGCTTGTACGCTGTTCCGCCATCGCCCCTTGGCCTCCGCTAGTCATCGAGCCAGGTGTAAGTTGTTGTTGATATTGGTTTTGATCACTTTGAATTTGGGCCGTCCAATCTCTTCTTGATCATCACGATCATGATGATCATCATGCGTCCTTTGATCGCAGCCATTCGATCTATCGATCTTTGATCATCATCAGCGAGATCTGGACTGTCTGATCTGATCGTGATCATCGTCAGCTCTTCGATCTAGCCGTTCGATCATCTTCATCTTGATCGTCATCAAGATCTGTGCGTTCTGCTCGTCGCCCAGGAATCCATTCACGTTATTCTCGTCTTCTCATCATTTCCGTCGTCAATTTCAAGGTAAGTAACTTGTATTCCTTTTGTTGCATATACAAGTACTCAATACCGCCTGTAGTGTAGTTGTTTCAAGATCCATTCTCATGAAACCCTTATTAGGTCTTGTCTCCATTTGTTGATCCATCCATAGTCGTCCTTGTCTCACACACGACATTAAATAGCTCAGAAATAATCAATTCCTATTGCATATATGTATGTTGTTCACGACCCATGATATGTGGTGTCAATCTTGCATGCTTGATGTATTAGTCGTAGTATTCTTATTATAGACTTGATAAATACCCCATACCATGTTGCTTGGACATCTATTATACCATGCCTATGTTTTGTTTTGTTTTGCTTGGACACCTATTATACCATGACCCATAAGAGAATTTCTGTTTTTCTCTGTTGTCCCATTTTTTTCAGTATTTTAGATCCTATAGAGGTCAGTAAATGAAAATTATTGGTGAATATGAATCATAAATATTGTTGTCTATTTTCGAGAATTTCTGACAGATCTCAGTTTTGATATGTGAGTTGTGAGTTATTATTGTTTTACTACAGATGTGTTGAAAATTCCAGATTTGGTTTTATATGGCTTCTGTAGAATTTTTTACTTTAATACTGATGTTAAGGATAAGATTTTGATCTAATATTTTGCCGGGTATAACTAAACTTGACTGGGATTAACCCAAAATTATTGTAGATTTATTCAATGACTTTTACAAACTATTTTATGCTAGCAAACAACTATTATACTTCCAGAATTTTCATGTTGTTCAGTAAAGAACCTTAATTTCAACCTGATTATAAAAACATTGTAAATACGAAATGTAACCTAATGTATCTATTTTATCAAACTTTTGACGGATCTAGATTTTGATTTATACTTTGTAATCTATTGCTGTTTTAGTACTGCTGTGTTCAGAGTTTCAGATTTACAAACTTGTTGTACCTTGCTGTTTTCTGATTTTATTTGACTATACTATCTATCTTGGAATATTATGAAATTATATTTGCTGATAATAGACGTACTAGGAAATACCCCAGATTTTTCATAGATTTAATTAGCAAGTTTTTATGCCGTTTTCCTATTTATGAACAACCTTGTGATTTCTGGCTGAACACGTTTTTTGGATATAATTCTGTTTTGAGCTCGATTTTCGTAATTATTATATGACTTATGTATATGTGCTAGATTCGGCCAAAAGTCTAGTTTCTAGATTTTTTATGGATCCAAATTTGCATGTCTGTGGCAATAGGAATCTCAGATTTGGTGCAGTAGTGTCTTGCTGCCCAGAACTGAAAGTTTCGTTGCCCTAATATTTTATGAGTTGTCCGTCACCTGTGCATGTTTATGTTCCGACCTGAACCTGTTCCTTATCCTTGCTATGTTATTCTTGCTCTGTTTTGTGCACGTATATATCTGTTTGATAATAATAACAAGTAACCAAGCCGGGGTTAAGGGAAATACCTTAGTAGTGGACAATATAGGTATGTGTACTGAGAAGGGGCCATGTTTCCCATTATATGATGCCATAAATTCGTGATTACCTGATTCATGCCTGTTATTACTACCTGATTATATGATGCCATGATTCGTAACTACATGATTCATGTCTGTTATTACTACCTGATTATATGATGCCATAATTCGTGATGATTCATGCCTGTTACTAATATATGATTATAGGATGCCATGTTTCATGACTACATGGTTCATGTCTGTTCCTGATTACATGATGCCGCGGTTTCACGATTACGTAATTCGAGCCTGTTACCTGTTACATGACGCCAGAGTACACGGCCATATAGAAACCCACAACTAGATCTAAACGTAAATTGCATGTAAGTAGCAACCATGTGGTAAAATTTGGGACTCATGAAGTTCTACCTAGATAAAATTAAATACAATACTTGAGAATAACATGATCACCTGCATATTCTTGTTACATGTTTACCTGTACATGCTACCTGACACCTGTTACATGTTTACTTGCTTGCATGATACCTGTTACCAGTCACATGTTACCTACACTCTGTTATCTCGTTATATTACTTGATTCTGTTTCTTGATTTATGTTAATCATTCTGTTTTGCTAGTACATCCCTTCGATGCTTATTCTATGCTTGCTTCTACTGTTACTCTATATATGTTTATCTTTTTCTGTACTTATTGCCTGCACTACAAGCGGTCCGTAACTTGCATTGATGGATGTTTTGTTTCTTTTTTCTCTTCCCGCAATTTGTTAAACTTGCAAACTTTGGTGACCAGCTGCCCGAAGGAGAGGTGACCAAACTTTCTAGTTGGTTGGAGTTCTTGCTATATTTATTTCTTGTTGCTTTTGAATAAATATAATTGTGACATGAATTTTGTATTGGGCAGTTTGACCCAGAATTTATAACTTGTTTTCCAGATTTGATTTATTTTAGATTTATGTATTTTGTTTCAAGTAAATCTTGTTGGTATATTAATTCATTCATGCATGCGTGGTTGATTTCTCATTCTTGATTATTCCTGTGAAATATTGAAAAGATCCTTACATCATATGAATGGTGAAAGCTATTCGCTGGACTTAGTCACGTATCCGTATTCTGTTTCTCCTTTTTGGGAAGTAGGGCATGACATGGTTTCTAGTGGTATCAGAGCCCATGTTTGGCTAATGTATTAGTTTGACTAATATGTTAGACAAGTTTGGCTCGATCAAGGATTGGCTCAACCACGCAGTAACATGAACAAATTGATAATCAACTCAATCTGGATACTAGTCTTGTTCGATTCATTTTTGGTCCTTTCTTATTTCTTTGATTCCTTATTTTCTTCCATCTCTTTTAGTCGTCCTCATTTGCTAATTTCTTATGGGTATGAATTCATTCTTTCCGTACCCATATTCTTTTGATTCTGGTGTCATCCATTCGTTTTATTTTCGCTTGATTCGTTGATTGGCATCGCTTGGTCTTCTACGACTCATCAGCAGCTTGGATCATCACTAGGAGAGGATGTGCATGCAAAGGCCCAGGATTTCAGGAAGTGTTCAAAATCTGAAGTTGCCAGGGGTTCGAACTTTATGCTAGTGAGATGTCATTTGAACGTGTCAAGGATATGGTGAGGCACGAAGCAGATTGCTGGAGCTAATGGATGCTATTAGCAGAGTCTTCCCGATCAGAATGGCACTGCGGAAGCGTGGTGGGACCATACCCACAGGTCCCAGGATTCTCTTGTTGTTTCGCCTTCCTTACATTGTTTGCTTCCTTCCATTTCTTGCGATCATCCTCATCCGTTGACTCATTGTTTGGTTCAATCTCCTCTGTCCATTCTCTCCTTGATTTCAGTTCTACGAACTCCCTTATTGCTTTTATCTTGTGTTGACTATTTCCTTTTGATACTATTTATTTTCTTTCATGCATTCCATTTGACCTCATTGTTATCCACTTCCTTCTTTTTCTGGTATTGCCGTGACTTTGTTCCTTTCCATAATTCTCTGTTTTGTTATCCCCCAAGTTTGTTTTGCCTGGTCATATGTACCGCCTAAGCAAATTTTGAGGACGAATTTTTGTTGTAAGGTGGGTAGGATTGTAACCCCTGTTCCCACAAATACATATTTTCTGTCACGCCTCGCTTTCCAAAAATACGGAATACGAGCACGTAACACAAGCCCAGCGAATGATTATAATCATCCTTAAGCTGTTTCAGAAATCTTTGCAACACATCACAGGAAATATATCAGAGTCGGAAGCAAAAAGTGGAAGCAACATGCAACATTGAAACAAATTTACCAAACGGAAGTTACTTGAAGTCAAATATCATGTTCTCAAATAAAACAGAGTCTGGAAAAACAATTATTTTGGGTCACATCGCCCAATACAAATAATACTCAAGTCTCAAAAATGCATATATTGTTCTAGCATGAAACAGAAATAATAATAATAGTAAAATTTCAGCCTCTAGCCCCTCATTTTGCCAATAACTTCAGGAACCTGTCCTCTAAAATATGCAATTCATAGAATGCAGGAAAAAGGAAAAGAGAAAACACAGTACCCGTCATTGGCAAGTCCGGGTCACAAATAGAGTAGGATACAAGCACATGGGAAAACTAACTAATAACAGGTCATAATGCATCAACAGTAATATCTAGCATGGTATCCTAACAGTACAGTTGTTTTATGTCAAGGCAGTGTCATAAGATATCTAACAGTCTCTAGTAACAGTATCTCAGTATATCAGTGAATCAGAATGACAGTATATCAGTATCACTAGTAGTATATTCAGTGTATCAGTGTAACAGTATCAGTCTTACAGTGTCAGTCTAATAGTCTCAGTTTATGTTCTTTTCAGTCTTATGTGTATTACTAGCTAGGTAGCACTTCATGCATCCCATACTATATGCTTGCTACAATAAACAGTTTCGCTTAGTAAGATATCATAGGGGACCATGATGGGGCAGTGTACTCAGGTATCAGTAACAGAAGTAGTAACAGTAACAGTCAGAACCAAGAGGTCCTCTTCTACTCTACACCTTCTTACAGAAGAAGCAATGTAGACAGGGTCAGTAAACAGTAACAGTAACAATATGGAACACTAGTTCCCTTCCAAGTACACGTTTCCATATTATCCACTACTCGATCTTCTCTTAAACCTCGGCTTGATTACTTTTAGTTATTAATGTCCAACATGCAAGTTTAGTGTCAAATAAGCGTGGTAGGATCAGGTACAAGTTCAGGTTATCAAATCAGCATGCAAGGGTAATATAGATTCACATATACGAGCATAATGTACTAGGGTCATAATCAAGACAGCAAGACTAGTTAGCACTAAATCAGTGATTCAGAGAGCTACAGGCATGCAAATCATGATCCGTCAAAGGATCTGGAAACTAGACTTCCACACGCTTCTAAAGAGTATAATAAAGACCTATACTAGTTCACAACATCTCGGCTTAAAAGTCATTTCAACATAGATATCCTGTACAACCAGAAAACAGGGGAATGACTTCCAACACATAAAACAGCAGGTACAGTCATCAAATAAATCCACGAAAAAATCTGGGGTAATCCCCTACATACATAGACTCAAAATAATAATTTTCATAATTTTCCAGAAAATATAGATATGTTATCAAAAATGAAAAGTAACACAAAACATGGTTTTGATGAATCTGGAATTTCTCAACACTGTTGTACGAAATCAACCATATCTCGCAAACAGCGCATCAAAATCCACTTCCGCCAAAACGGGGTGAAAGTAGAAAAAATTATCCAACTTTCATATCTACATAAAATCTTCATACAGTAATTATAACTAGGGTGAAAACGGCATTCAACATAGAGCAACACGCAGTTTACAGCAAAAGTGCATTATAGAAAAGGGTATAAGACATCGCTCAAAAATTATCTTTAAAATACCACATAAATCTGGAAACTACCTAACATTATGGTGAAACACTGGATAAAATATGGTGGCATGATATCATGTATAACTTGGATCTTGAAAATAAATAGGTAATAAAATCTACCCCGAACTGAATCTGGAAACTACCAATATACAGTCACTAAAATTATCATAACTAATTTATACGAACTCCAAACAGGGTGAAACTAGTGGGGTTAGAAAATAGATTCAGTCCTCTACAAATTACTTAGAAATGTCCATGTTGAGATTCGGACTCTAAGCTAGGCAAAAACAGCAATCAATCCAGTACAACCCGAATTTCCAGATTTCTCAACTAAACTTCAAAACATCACAACTTCTACCAAAATGATCCAAACTCATCTAGATGTGAAACGCTGCCTACCCATTGTCTAAATATCATATCTAAGGGTTTCTAACATTTCAAAACCTAATAATTCTCACATAGGCAATCATTCAGATACATGGTATACAAGATGTCACATACGCGATTAAAATCGAAATTGGGTGAAACCTAAGGTATAAACCTATCAAACTCCATGTCCTAAGTCATCTATGGCCTAATTTACACAATAGAGATGAAACCCACAAATAAAATTATCATCTTTGGCCGTCTCTAGTCTCAAACTACCCTATGTGTGAACTTTCGACTTGTATCAACCTAATGAAATTATGTACATGTTACTTGCCTCTTTTTGACGATGAACGCGATGCTACGAAGCATAGCAATGAAAACCCACGAGCGAGACGCCTTACGCGATTCCAAGCGAAACCCACGAACAAAACGTGCCAACGATTGATCTCCTTGACGCACGAACCAAAGTGGGAGATGCCCACTTCACAAATCAGCGAGAGGAGATGAAGGGGGACTGTTTTGAAAGGTTGGGTGCTGCCTTGGGTGCTGGCCGGCCATAGAAAGGAGAGGAGAGACGAGTTTTTGCGTATGTGGAGTTGTATAAAGGGGGATGGGATGATATATGTGGTCGGCAATGGCTTGGAGCTATGAGGGGGTGTCGGCCTGGGTATAGGAGATGCAGGCCGGGATGATGGAAGGAAGGGGGGAGGCCGGGTTACAATAGGAGAGGGAAAGAAAGATTAGGGTTAGGGTTAATTAGATATTAGGGATATATATAGGGGATCAAATGTGGGTTAATAGGTAGTGGATATCAATAGGAATTAATAGGTGTACAATTGGGTAATGGATATTGGGTAGATTTCAAATGGGGATACAAAATGCAATGAATCCTATGGCTCCTAAAAATCTCCTTAAGGGCCAAAAATCTCAAATTGATCAAAACACTTCTAAAACTCCATCATGACCCAAAAATAATTATTCAATATGAACGGGACCAAGAAAATGAGAAAAGATCTCAAAATGGCGAAAAACGGATGATCGGCACACAAACGGCACACAGAGGTCAAAAATGCAAGAAAAATAATATAAAATGAAAATAATCCAATAAGAAAATTAATACAATAATTAAGAAATATAATTTATGAAATAATCTAATTTTAACAATAAAAATAATTATGCAAATAACCGCACTAGCAAAAATAATACGGATAGTAACAATATTAATAATAATAAAATGATAAAAATAATAAAGGTAATAATAAAAATAATAAGAACTGTATTAAATACAAAAATCATAGAAAATTAGTTACAGCTAAAATTATGGATCAATAAATAGATTTTAAATGGAAAATCTAATAATACATTTTGACAAAAGAATTTGAAAACTGGAAAAATAATTTGCGAATTTTTTTTTAAAATACAGAAAATACACAAATATATATTTTTTGGAAAAACAGGGGTTACATTTTCAGTGTATTATCTGAGTTTGGGTTTTTATAAAAAAAATTGTTTTCTTAAATTCATTTTATTTCAAATTTATTGTATATTTCCTGTTAAAATCCAGTTCTGTTCATTAATTGTAATTATTGTTATTTTCAAACGATTTATATATTGTAATACAAACCCTATTAATATTGTTATTTTTATTATTGTTATGAGTAATATTATTATTACTGTTATTTTTCATTATTATTATTAAGATTATTGTTATTATTACTATTATTGTCATTATTATTATTACCTTTGATTGTTAATTTAAAAATCTATTTCTATTGTTAATTGTGTTTGTAGTTATTCCAAATAATTTCCATATTGTAGTACAAAATATATTTTGTTATATAATCCTACCTCTTATTGGTTATTTCATTTCCCTATTGGATTTAAAACCTAATACCTTACAACCGTTCTTATTGGATCGAAAAACCCTATAACCCATTACCCTCAAACCTGTTAACCCATTCTATATAACCCCTGTTAACCTATACCCTAACCCTACCCTAATTCACTATGCTTTTTACCCTAGCCGCCTAAACCCCTTCATCCCTAACCTCCCGCTCATCTCTTCCTCTCTCCCGTGTACCCCTGCTCCCGATCCCCTTCCGACCCTGCCGCGCCGCCCTCTGTCTGCCGCAACCCCACGACTCCAGCCAGTAGCCCCCTGTCCCTCCTCCTTCTTCCACTTCCGAAGCTAGCAGCAGTGACATTAGCCCCAGCCATGTCAGCAGCATCCCTCAGCCAAAGCGATGCCCCAGTTCGCTGTCACCTTCGTGCCTCCCCAGTCGCGCCGCCCGGCCAATCGATAATAGTGCCTCCGTCTTGTCTCCTTCCCTCCTCTATCCAACCTGCAGCAGTGCCCACCTCGGTGACCATCCTCTGTGTCACATCTCCTCCCGAGCGCCGCACGCTAGCTAGATGATAGCAGCAACACCACGCTAGTGCCTGCCCCCGACCTCTCCCTTTCTCCTCTTCCGAAGCCGACAGCAGCAACCCCCAGTGAAGTGCGACCCCTTCTCAGCCATTTCCCCAGCCAACGTCGTGCCACGCCGCCTTTTCGTTGATCCGCCGTCGCCCCTTGGCCGCCGCCAATCATCGAGCCAGAGCCGGAACCCGCTATAAGTTGCTGTTGATATTGGTTCTGATTACTTTGAATTTGGACCGTCCGATCTCTTCTTGATCATCATGATCATGGTGATCATCAAGTATCCTTCGATCGCATCCGTTCGGTCAATCAATCTTTGATCATCATCATCATCTTCATCATTAGGGAGATCTGGACCGTATGATTTGATCGTGATCATCGTCACCTCTTGGATCTAGCCGTTCGATCATCTTGATCATGATCATCATCAAGATCCGTGCATTTTGCTCGTCGCCCGGGAATCCATTCCTGTTATTCTCGTCTTCTCATCGTTTCCGTTGTCAATTTTAAGGCAAGTAACTTGTATTCTTTTTGTTTCATATATAAATACTAAATAATGCCTGTAGTGTAATTGTTTCACGATTCATTCTCATGAAACCCTTGTTAGATTTTGTCTCCATTTGTTGATCCATCCGTAGTCGTCCTTGTCTCACACACGACATGAAATAACTTAGAAATAGTCAATTCCTGTTGCATATATGTATGTTGTTCGGACCCATGATATGTGGTGTGAATCTTGCATGCTTGATGTTTTAGTCGTAGTATTCACGTTGTAGACTTGATAAATATCCCATACCATGTTGCTTGGACATCTATTATACTATTCCTGTGTTTTGTTTTGATTTAGATTTGTTGTATATGGACTAGTCGATTTAATGCATAAGAGAATTTCAATTTTTGCTGCTGTCCCATTTTTGTTCAGTATTTTAGAGCCTGTTGAGGTCAGTAAATAAAAATTATTTGTGAATATGAATTATAGATATTGCTGTCTATTTTCCATAATTTTTGGCAGATCTCGTTTCGATTTGTGAGTTGTGAGTTAATTCTGTTTTACTACAGATGTGTTGAAAATTCTAGATTTGGTTTTGTGTGGGTTCTGTAGAATTATTTATTTTAATACCGATGTTAAGGATAAGATTTTGATCTAATATTTTGCTGAGTATAACTAGACTTGACTAAGATTAACCCCAAACTTTTGTAAATTTATTCGATGACTGTTACAAACTATTCTATGCTGGGAAACAACTATTATACTTCCAGAATTATCATGTTGTTCAGTAAAAAACATTAATTTCTCCTTGCTGTTGATAAAAACTTTGTAAATATAAAATGTATCCTACTATATCTATTTTATCACCCTTTTGACGGATCAGAATTTAGATTTGTACTTTGTAATCTATTGCTGTTTTAGTACTACTGTGTTCAGAGTTTCAGATTTACAAACTTTTGTACCTTTCTGTTTTCTGATTTTATTTGACTATACTATCTATGTTGGAATATTATGAAATTATATTTGCTGATACTAGACATATAAGAGAATACTCCAGATTTTTTTCGATTTAGTCAGTAAGTTTTTATGTCGTTTTCCTGTTTATGAACACAACCTTGTGATTTCTAGCTGAACACATTTTCTGGATATAATTCTATTTTGAGCTCTGTTTTTGTAATTATTATATGACTTATGTATATGTGCTGGATTCGACCGAGAGTCTAGTTTCTAGATTTTCTGACGGATCCATATTTGCATGTCTGTGGCAACGGGAATCTCAGATTTGGTGCAGTAGTGTCTTGCTTTCCAGAACTGAAAGTTTCGTTGTCCTAGTCTTTTACGAGTTATCTGTCACCTGTGCATGTTTATGTTCCGACCTGAACCTGTCCTTTGTTCTTGCCATGTTATTCTTGCCCTGTTCTGTCCATGTATATTCCTGTTTGATAATAATAACAAGTAACCAAGCCCGAGTTAAGAGAAAGACCTTAGTAGTGGACAATATAGGTATGTGTATTCAGAAGAGGGCCATGTTTCCCATTATATGATGCCATGATCTCGTGATCACATGATTCATGCCTGTTATTACTACCCGATTATATGATGCCATGATTCGTGACTACATGATTCATGCCTGTTATTACTACCTGATTATATGATTTGTGATGATTCATGCATGTTACTAATATATGATTATATGATGTCATGTTTCATGACTATATGATTCATGTTTATTCCTGATTAGATGATGCTGCAATTTCACGATTACGTGATTCGTGCATGTTACCTATTACATGATGCCTCCCTGAGTACACAGCCCTATAGAAACCCACCAATAGATCTAAAAGTAAATTGCAGGTAAGTAGCAACCATGTGGTAAAATTTGGGACGCATGAAGTGCTACCTAGATAGAATTAAATACACGACTTGAGAATAACATGATCACCTGCATATTCCTGTTACATGTTTACCTGTACATGCTACTTGACACCTGTTGCATGTTTACTTGCTTGCATGATACCTGTTACCTGTCATATGTTACCACTCTATTATCTCATCTTATTACTTGATTCTGTTTCTTGATTTATGTTAGTCATTCTGTTTTTCTAGTACATCCCTTCCATGCTTATTCTATGCTTACTCCACTGTTACTCTATATCTATTTATCTTTTCATGTACTTATTTCCTGCATTACAAGCGGTCCGTAACTTACATTGACGGGCTTTTTGTTTCTTTTTTCTATTCTTGAAATTTTTTAAACTTTGCAGACTTTGGTGACCAGCTGCCCGAAGGAGTAAGTGACCAAACTTTCTAGTCGGCTGGAGTTCTTGCTATATTTATTTCCTGTTGCTTTTGAATAAATGTAATTGTGACATGAATTTTGTATTGGGCTGTTTTACTGTAATATCCCGGATGGATATTACCGTGTATAAATTATTATTTTATTATTATTTTATTATTATTTGTTTTAATTCCAAAATTAGAATATTTTGGTGATTTTCACCCGGTCTATTCATAGACATTATCTGTACCCAGATATCGGTCAGTATACATCCGTATTGTATCAAATTGGTACCGTGATCTTCCGAACTAATATTAGAATTTATTTTATTATTATTTCCGAGATCAAATCATTTTTATGCGGATTATGCAAAGATTTTCGGTATACGTATATATATACACACGTGTATGTAGTATGTCGATTAATACATTATACAAATTGTGTGTTGTGTATTTTTGGACAAACGCTTGTCTTGTTTATGACAAACCTATTAGATTGTTAGGGTTTATAAGTGGTTAACCTAGGTTAAATGTGCATGAGAGAATTAGGAGAAATCTTCTAGAAGCTCCCTACCTCACATAACACCTCCACCTCACCATAGCACCATACCTCCACCTCATCCCTACCACCCTAGGAGCATGGCCGGCCCTTGAATTGGGGAAGGGATTTTGTGCAATTGTATGTGTGCACATTTGCACTCTCCACCATTCTCTCCCCCTATAAATACCCCCTTCCTCCACCTTTGTCTCATTTTAGAAAGAAGGAAAGAAAGAAAGAAAGGAAAAGAAAGAGAGAACCATTCTAACTTGAGAGTTTTCTTTGTAGGTTTAGAAGTTTCCTAGGAGCTAAGGGGAAGGAGAAGTGTAGCAAGCTAGTTCTTCCATTAAGAAGATTAAGGTGGGGGTTTCTCTTTTGTTTGTTTGTTGTTGTATTGTTGTTTTGACTTCTTCTTCATATCCTCCTTGTTTTGGTTTCTTTGCTTCTTTTGGGAATGGTTTGTTGTGATGGTATTGTTGTATGTATGTTTGTAAATGTTAAAGATAATAACCACATGGAAAGAAAAAAAATGAATAGTAGTAGTAATAAACATAAAGATCAAATCTTTATAGTTGTAGTTGTTGTTTGTGTTTGTTAATTGGACTAAAATGACATAAGGCATATGGACTTAAACATACAACCGTTTGGGGTTGTAGGACTTGATGTGAACTCATGAACAAAGCATATGAACATTTTTATACAACCATTTTGGTTGTAGGACTTGTATTGAACTTGGACTAAAAAGATAAGCATATGTTGGTTGAACCAAATGAAGGTTCTTACCTTATTTTTATTATTGTTGTTTTCTTTTATAATCTTAAGTAAAAAGAACCTAAATTAGATGTTAGTTTTAATTATGAAAAAGAAACTAATTTGAATCACTAGTTGTAGAATGAATAAAAAGATCTCTTTTTTATGATCACTAGTAATAAATAAATGCTAATAAAGATTAGAAGATATTTAAGTAGTAGTATGTTAAAATAAAGTAGTAGTAGTATGTTAAAATAAAGTAGTAGTAGTAGTAGTAGATAGTTATAGATGTTTATGTTATATTCATGTTAAAATAAAGTAGTAGTAGTATGTTGAAATAAAGTAGTAGTAGTATGTTAAAATAAAGTAGTAGTAGTAGTAGATAGTTGTAGATGTTTTATGTTATATTCATGATTAAAATGAAGTAGTAGTAGTAGTAATTTAGTTGTAGATATTTATGTTATAGTAGAGGCTCATGGTAGTGGTAGTAGTGATATGTGTGTTCAAATAAAGTAGTAGTAGTAGGGATTAAAATAAAGTAGTTGTAGATATTTATGTTATGTGAAATTTTAGTAGATGATTATGGATATTAAATGGATGTTGTACTTATGTTAAAATAAATACCATGCTAAGATTGGATTAGATTGATTAATACATGCTTAGAATGTTGTAGGATTTGTTCTAAAATTACCTATCATGTTTAGGGATGATATTCATGCTTAAATGTTGTAGGATTCATTCTAAAATACCTACCATGTTTAGGAATGATGTATACCATGCTAAGTGTATAAACATGCTTAGAATGTTGTAGGATTTATATTAAAAATACCTACCATGTTTAGGAATGATGTATACCATGCTAAGTGTATAACCATGCTTAGAATGTTGTAGGATTTATATTAAAAATACCTATCATGTTTAGGAGGGATATATATGTTGTAGGATTAATGCTAAAATTACCTATCATGTGTAGGAATGATATACATGTTGTAGGATTAATGCTAAAATTACCTATCATGTGTAGGAATGATATACATGTTGTAGAATTAATGCTAAAATTACCTATCATGTGTAGGAATGATATACATGTTATAGGATTAATACTAAAATTATCTATCATGTTTAGGAGTGATATACTTGTTGTAGGATTGATGCTGATTAATCTACCATGCTAGGAATGTTGTAGATTAATTACTAAGTAGATACCATGCTCACATCGTTGTAGGATTGATGATTAATTAATCTACCATGCTAGGAATGTTGTAGGTTAATTACTAAGTAGATACCATGCTCACATCGTTGTAGGATTGATGCTTAATTAATCTACCATGCTAGGAATGTTGTAGGTTAATTACTAAGTAAATACCATACTCATATTGTTGTAGGATTGATGCTTAATTAATTTACCATGTGAGGAATGTTGTATGTTCATACTAGTAGTTATCCATGCTTAGTAAGATATTCATGCTAGTAGTTATTCATGCTTAATAAGATTCATGCTTATAGAAAAGTTGTATACCATGATAGATTAATTTGTCTATGCTTAGATGATAGTAGGAAAGTAGTATACCATGATAGATTAATTTGTCTATGCTTAGATGATAGTAGGAAAGTAGTATACCATGCTAGATTAATTTATCTATGCCTAGATAATTGTAGGAAAGCATATACCATGCTAGATTAATTTATCTATGCTTAGATGATTGTAGGAAAGCTTATACCATGCTAGATTAATTTATCTATGCTTAGATGATTGTAGGAAAGCATATACCATGCTAGATTAATTTATCTATGCTTAGATGATTGTAGGAAAGTAGTATACCATGCTAGATTAATTTATCTATGTTTAAATAAGTGGTATATAATGCTAGATTAATTTATCAATGCTTACATGCTAGTAGTAAAGTTGTATACCATGCTAGATTCATTTATCTATACTTAGATTGTAGTAGGAATCATTATACATGCTTATAATGTTGTAGGATTGATGTTTAATTAACCTACCATGTTTAGAACATTGTAGGAGTGTTATGGTTGGTGGTTATGTTATGTACCATAATTAGATTGTCGTACGTAGATGCTTGCAATTGTATGCCATGCTTAAAGTACTATAGGTTGAAGTAATAAGGATTTTGGAGACCACTAGTAATAGTTAGTTTGATAAAGATTATTATGTCGCCTTCGGTTTTTCGTTAGTAGAATACCGATCATAGACTATTAGTAGATTCTTCTGTTGCTTCTAATAATAGAAGATCAAGTTTGCTAGTAAGCACGTTTGGTTGCTTCTAGGATTGATTACCTGTATGGTTGTTTGCATATGGTTGTGCTCGTACGTGGCTCGACTGGCCCGTATGTAGCTGTGGGTCTCATACGTAGTTTATTTGGCTCGTATGTAGGTTGTTGTCTCGTACGCGGCTCGACCGGCCCGTGCGTAGCTGTTGGTCTCATACGCGGCTTATTTGGCTTGTATGTACGTTGTTATCTCCTACGAGGCCCGCCTGGCTCGTAGGTAGCTATTGTATCATACGTAGCTTACTAGCTCGTATGTGGTTGTTACTCGTGTATAGCTTGTTAGCTAGTACACTGTTCGTTGTGCTCGTCTAGGGTGAAATTACCACCCGAAGGGCAATCGACCATCAAGACATATGTTTCCTTACCCGAAGGAACTATGGAGGAGTCACTCCTTGTGTACCGTCGAATCTTAACCAGGGTAGGTTGATCGAGGACCGGAGTATAGACGGAATCCAAGTTTAGGGTAGCGGCATGCATGTATATTCGCACGGCCGAGGTCTTAGAACGATGGGCTAAGAACCGGATCCCGAAGGATTCTGGTGAGTCTAGGTTGAGCAGCCCAGTAGAGTTGTCTTGCGAAGTCTACTTTACAGGCCTAGCATGTTGTGTTTATAATATTGTCATCACTAGGATTGTTCGAGTCAGGGACATAATTAGGATAGTGATTTATAAAGATCATTTTACTTAAACCCTTTTGCCGGGAGAGATGAGTCGGTTGTAGGGGGCACCTTACGACTCACTCGTCTCTGGAGGCAGACTAGGTGGTGTTATTGGGTTGCGCCTTCCTGTCAAAGGGATACGTACGGTGCCGTCTCACAAGTTGGGAGCACGGGTTGCATATCTCGCGCTGTTAATTCCTGAAGTGCCGTGGCTGGGGGTGCCACGGGATGCATTGTGCAGTCCTGCGCTTGCGAGACCCCAGAGGGTGCCACAGGGCAGGCTTCGCGCTGCCCTGCGCTTGCGAGACCCTATGATTTTGGTTTTGGGAACGACGCCCGATACATTGGGTTCGTCTGTTGTTGAGTGAGGTCCGGTTAGTCGGGTAGCAGTGGCGAACATAGACAACACTGGCAGAATGCATTAGTGGGACTTGACCACGTCTGCAACCTCAAATTAGTCACGTGTAGGTGTCAGGAACAGGTTGTGTACAATTAGAATTCATAACGCGGGTTTAAATCCCTATATATGGAGAAACGGCTTGAGATGGGGTCGCATGTAGTATGGGCTGCATGTTACTTCGGAGACTCGCTGACATTAGAATAGGAAGCATCCTAGTTCTAGTTAAATATCGCATTAGAGTCTAGTCCTAGCACTCACGAACACTTAAACTACACCAACACCATTGCCATATTTTGTATGTTGTTTGGGAGATTCGCTGCTTTGATATCAGCCTTTAAGCGTCAGTGAATACTGACGTCCCCACTTCCATAGGTACTGGATCGCTGAAGTACAAGGGCGAGATTCAAGAGGACTCAAGGCGAGGAAAGCAAGGAGTCAATGTCTTATTTAGTTCCGCTGTAATATGTCTATTAGTTGAAAAGTACTCTGATGTAAGATGTTGAAGGTTGTAATACTTGGAAATGTAAAGGTAATATTGTAACTCTATTGTAATGTATTGCAGTTGTATAATATTCAGACTTGTAATACATTGGTGTCGAATAAAAAGTTTTAAATTCTCCTGTTTTTCTGTGTATTGTGACTAATTGAAGAAAAGACCCTGGCTCGTGTCACGGTTTCCCAGTATATTGGAAATCGGGGCGCTACATTTACCCAGGATTTATAACTTGTTTTCCAGATTTGATTTATTTGAGATATATGTATTTTGTTTCAAGTAAATCCTGTGGGTATATTAATTCATTCATGGATGCATAGTTGATTTCTCCTTGTTATCTCTTAATTATTCCTATGAAATGTTGAAAAGATCCTTACAGCTTATGAATGTTGAAAGCCATTCCCTAGACTTAGTCACATATCCGTATTCCGTATCTCATTTTTGGGAAGCGGGGCGTGACAGTAAAAAAATTGGACTTCCCGCTTATACAGAATAACAAATGTGGATCGGTCAGAAGTTTCAGAAAGTAGACTTCCTCCCGGTTCCAATGCATATTTAAAGTCAAAGTTCTGATAACAGTAGCTCCGTCAACTACAGGGTTCTTTACAGATTACTGATTCTGGCTGGTTATCGATGTCAATTAGTTATAGTTATAAAATCACTAAATATTGACTTTAAAAATCATTAAAAATAATTATCATGACCCTAAGCATGTTAACTATCAATCTGGAATTTATCATAGCAATATTTGGTCGTTAGTTCATCTATTTAATCAGTTTAACATGGTGTGGTAATGAATCAAGAAATTCTGGGAATAAATGATAGCAGCGTTAAAATAATCATATCTCATGCAATATAAGTCGGAATTAAATAATTTTTAGTGTCTTGGAAACTAGAAATATAGGGATATATTTCATATTTACAAACGTTCATGGTTCAGTGTCAACAGATGGGTCGAAAAGATCATACCAATTTCAGACAGGAAGTAAAAATTCTGGGTTAACATATTTCATGGTATAAAGTGATCTAGGGTTATAGTTATCAATTCAATTAGTTGATTATCTTAGATTAACATGGTAAGCATGATGACAAGGAGATCACGGTGAAGAAACATAACCATGCATCAATCTAATGTTAAACAATACATCAAATCAATGGTTCAATCATTAACAACCTAATATACAACTCTATAATAGTTTATCGATGGGATGACATGCATGAATAATTCCAAATATCAAAAGATCTACTTGAAATGCAAGAAAGACATGATCTTTAGAGTCAAATATCAGCACGAAGTCAAGAATAAGAGGATTAACATGTGTAAGGATTTCAAGGCGATTTTGATTTTACTCTCCCCTTTTCGTTTTTTCTGTCCTCTCCCCCTTTCAGATCTCAAGTGCCCATCTCCTTCTCCGCTGGGATCTCTCTCATTCTAGATCTAATTTGCCGCCAACCCTTTTCCTCGTGCTACCAACTCCTGGTCCTCGAGTTCGATTGATTTCCTCGTGCCCAGCAGCACGTTTCCCTTTCAGACAGTCTCTTGTGCTCAGATCTGGGAGGACCGGAGTGATTTTGAGTTAGGGCAATTCTTGGATCCGTTCAGCCTCGCCCATTTGCCAGTCGCTGTAAATAGTGCTTTTATTGGGATTACTTGGTTATTTCTCTCGTATTCGCCCCCTGGTGTTCTGTGAGTATTTGTCTTCTTGAGATCCCTGAGGATCTCTCCTCCGATTTTCCCCTTACTTCAAGGGTTCTGGCGTAACCATACGTCTAGAGATTTTCGACTTGTTCGATTACTGCTGTTCTGTGATTTGGGTGTTCGATTACGGTTGTTCTCGTTGCTCAGTGTCTTGGGTGCTCTCGGATCTGGAGAATCCTGACCTGAGCTTTGCGTATATCCTTGCCGATCTAGCCGTTGTGCATTATTGTGTTCTATTTTAGTTCGTTCGATCTTTTTTCTTTCTTAACGTGGAGGTAAGTCTATTTTCTCACTTTTGTGAGGGGTATTCAGATCTCTACAGTATCAGTTTTCTCCTTCTACTTTTTCTCTCTCCTAATCTTCTGCTCCTGTTCTGGGCATGGTCCATCATGGGCTCTACGTGGGTCGAAGTAGTAAAAAGAAATTTTTATAAAAAAAAAATCTTAATCCGGATTTCAAGGTTTCCCTCTTGGCTCTTAAGCCCATGAACCAGAAGGTTCTAGGGGGCTCCTCTTCTCTCTCTTCCCGCCCTATTGGTAGTTTATTGCGATCTCTTTCCATTAACTCTCACCATTCCTCTTCATCGTCCACTCCTGTGTGCTATCGATGTCTTCTTCCAGGGCACATCAAATCTTTCTGCTCCGCTAAAATGAAATGCCTGTTCTGTCTGAAGAAGGGGCATTTGAGGAATCGTTGTTACTCTTTTCAGTAAATTCTTGGTCTTTCGTTGGGACTGCCGATTTCTGATTATGTATTGAAAGCTCTAGACTTTCCCTCCCTTCAGTCTAAGCTTCTGGACCTATCATCCCAGAAGGCTAAAAGACCCAAGCTTACCCTTGGAGCTCCGCTTCTCCCTATGCCCCCTGTGACTCACAGATTTCCTGCAGCAAAGCAACCTCCGCCCAGGTACCGTCTGTTCTTACTTCCCAGGTGACTAAGCCTCAGACCACTGTCGTGTTCAACCCCACTGTAGAACTGTCTGATAAGTTGAAGTTGTTCGAGTTCTATGGGGTGGTCTTTTTTAGTGGAGGAACGGTATCCAGTTTTAATTTCAACTCTTTTCTTTGCAATTCTTGTAATGTTCAAGACTGGGCTTGGGTTATCAACACCTGCTCTAACGGCGAGGTGGTCATTCTATGCCCCTCTGTTAAAATCCTGGAAGAACTTTCTGCTCTTAACTCCGTCTCCATAGGTCCGATGAAGATTTCCATTCGTAAATCGGTTAACCAGGTCATGCCTCCCCCGAACCTGGTCCAATCCCTCGTTAGAGCCACGCTGCATGGCCATCCTCCTTTCTGCGACTCTCTTCGAGTTGCAACTGATATGACAAAATGTGTGGGGGAATTAATTAGTATTTCTTCCTCTTCCATGCTAGCATCCGACTGTCTTCAAGTAGACGTGGAGTTTTTTTGCCCCCCATTAAAGGACAGGGTCTCTTGCTCCGTCTGCGCTCTTGAAAGCGCCCTCTCGGAAAGGTAATTCTTGGGTAGATCAGGATGACCTACTGGAAGAAGAAGTTGCGATTTTAGATCACTCCCAATCGCAACATCAGGTATCCTCTTCCTTTTCTGAGATTGTTATTATTTTTAGCCCGTTTGTTTTCTATTCTCGTATAGGTGAGCGGTTTCTTCATTTTCGGTATGGTTTATATTCATCGCTACCTATCGGTTACACTTTAGATTTCCATCTTACCACGCTCCTTCTTACTCAGTATCGTTTGGGAGATCTCTCTACGCATGAGGGGGGACTTCTTGCCCCCCAACGAGGTTATGAGAGACCTCTCGCTTTCTCCCTTAATAACATTTTTGTTTTCCCTTCTCTTTCCAAGGGCCTTCCTTTCCCAGGTAGTCTCACCCGGGAACCCATTTCTTATGGAACTTTGGTTCCCCTCTTACATTTGTCATGTAAGTCTGCTGGCATTGCCTAATCTAAAGAACAGCAGACTGAGCGCGCGAATAAATCCCCTTTTTCTATCATTCGATCGAGCGCACACATTCGTGCGCAAAGAGCTACTTCTTCTAAGTTGGACCCTCAAGTTTCCCTTGCGGCTCAAATTCGCAAGAAGCTAATCCCTATCTCCCCCCTCCTTTTCCTTAGGACGGGAACAATTAGGATCAATTTATCAGGTGCATTTCGACTCCCTTTCTAACCTTGATATGCTTCATCTTTCGAAGGACATGGGGTTTTCAGTTCCCTCGGAAAGCTTGGATGCCTTTGACTCGATTCGCCAAACCAAAATCTTTAGAGCATTTGAGAATCGTGTTTATCATGATTAGTATCTCGTGGAACATCAGGGGCCTCCGACGCCCGACCAAACAACAAGCTGTTTTTCAACTAATCTCTTCTTCCCACTGTGATCTAATTTCTATTCAAGATTCTAAACTTATCTCTCCATCCCCGTCCACTTTTCGCTCGATAGGTGGTACCTTAATAACCAATTGGATATCCCTTGATGCGGTCGAGTCCAGGGGTGGTATTCTCTTTGGGTTTAGAGATTCTAAATTCTCACTTATTTCTATTCGCCGCCTAACCTTCTTCCTCATCGTTCGTCTCCTCTGGATTGAATTATACCGTGAACTCACAGTGGTATCGGTTTACGGACCATCCACTGCGGATCGCCAACCTCTTTTTTGGAGCGAATTTGATTCTTTCCAAAATCTTAATCTCTGTCTCTGTTTCTTCCGTGGTGATTTCAACGTAACCAGATTCTCTTCCGAACGAATGGGATCGGTGGCGCATCAAGCTGATTCCAATCGTTTTAACGATTGTATTCGAGAGCTTCATCTCTCCGAATTACCCCTCAACGGCAGATCCTTCACTTGGTCCAACATGAGACAGATTCCCTCTATGTCTAAGCTCGATCGTTTTCTCTTCTCTTGTGATTGGATCAATTTCTTCCATAACTCATTTGTATCAGCCTTGCCCAACCCGTAGTTGGATCATGTTCTGATCTCCTTATGCACGAACTTTAACTTCTCTAGACCTTACAAATTCCGCTTCGAACAATTCTTGTTGCAAGACCAAACCTTCGTGAATCTCATCATGGAGTGTCTCCTCGATCACGGGTTCTTCCGATCTCGGCCGCATCCTTCTCAAGCTTCATGCTGTCAAGCACGATTGTAAATTATGGAATAAAGAGAGATTCGGGCAGGCCAATTTCTTCAAGCAAGTCTTCCTCTCCTCCATCGATTTTATTGACAAACTTGAGGAAGTTAGCCCTATCTCGGAATAACTTCGTTTGGAACGTGCTTCTTGTAAGAGAGAATATGCTTCTATTCTCCACAATGATCACATTAAGTGGGTTTTGAGAGCAAAATATCGTTGGATCAAGGAAGGTGATGGAAACACTGCCTTTTTCCACAAATTTGCTCCGCATCGTCAATGCCTCAATCGCATCACCTCTATTATCGACAATGATAATGAGTTGTCTACTGATTCTGAATTTGATGCCTCCTTCCTCAATTTCTTTAAAAACCTGATAGGTTCTCATAAACCTCGTTCCTTCCAACTGGACTGGAACCAATTATATGGCCAGCAATCCCATGACCTGTCCAGTCTAGAGACACCCTTCTCTCTAAACGAGATTAAACTGGCTATGTTCTTCTTAAAAAGTAACTCAGCCCCAGGCCCGGATGGCTTTCCAGCTTTTTTCTTCCAGAAGTTCTGGGAGGAACTAAAAGATGGTCAATTTCAAATGTTCTCTGACCATCAGCAAGGGTCTTTCTCTTTTGATCGGATCAATTATGCACACATTGTGCTCATTCCCAAGATTTTGGGAGCCAACTCGGTTTCCAACTTTAGACCGATTGGTCTTATCAACACCTCTTTCAAGATCATCATGAAAGTAATTTCTACTCGTCTAAACGCCATTATTTCCTTTTTAATAGACTCGGCTCAATCGGGTTTTATTAAAGATAGGTTTATCTTGGACAGTGTGGCTTCGGCCCGTCATAGGTCCAACACTGAGGGTATCCTGCTTAAATTGGACTTTCAAAAAGCCTATGACAATGTTAGTTGGGAATTTCTTTTTGACATCCTTCTTAACCATGGATTTGGCTCCAAATGGATGGTCTGGATTCAATCCATCCTTTTTGCTGGTACTTCCTCGATTGTCATTAACGGCTCAGAAGGTCACAAATTCAAGTGCAAGTGCGGCCTTCGTCAAGGCGATCCTATTTCCTCCCTTTTATTTTCCCTCGTAGCCGATGTGTTCAGTAATTTACTTCGCAATGCTTGGGATGATGGCATCATCAAAGGCCTTGGGGGAACGCACAATTTTTGAGGTGTGCTGAACCTCCAATACGCTGATGATACCATCATCTTCGCGAAACCCGATGGGTGCTCTTTGCGTAACTTGAAGTTACTTCTATACATCTTTGAAAAAGCTTCCGGGCTTCCCATTAACTTTCAAAAATCCTCTGTCCTCTGGATTGGTGGTTCGATCAATCGGCAAGTAGAAATTGCTCAGTTCTTTAACTGTGCTTTGGCATCTTTCCCCATTCAATACCTGGGCATTCCACTGCGGTGAGGGAAGCTCCTCAAATCGGATTAGATTCCGATGATTGAGTAAGTCGAGTCCAGGCTTAATGCTTGGACCGAAAGATTCCTCTCTCGTGGAGGTAGATTAGTGATAGTCAACTGAGTCCTGTCTTCTATTCCCTTATATATGATGTCCTTTTTTTCGTTCCCTCTTGGGTTATTAAGAGGATCGACAAAATCAGAAGGAATTTCTTTTGGTCTGGGACGGGCCTTTATAAAGCAGGGTCCCACCTTTGTAACTGGAAGATGACTTGCACCGCTAAGATAGCAGGTGGTGTTGGGGTTATTAACCTCAGGTAGCAAAATTTAGCTCTGCTTGGTAAATGGTTATGGCGAATCCTAGTTCATGATCAACTGCCTTGGCCTAGGAACATCTCCTCTAATTGCTTTTCTTGGAAAAGAATCCTAGATTTTCCCCCCTCCTTGTCCCACAAAGCTTTCCCCTTCTGGAAAGGGGTTTGGAAAGCGACCTTGCCATTCGGTTGTGAGATCTCCCACGAATGCGCTTCTGGGTCCAAGACCAAGTTCTGGGTCGATCTTTGGTTCGGTAACATGAAGTTAGCTTTAACTTTCCCTTCTCATTATCAACTGGCTTCCAATCCTTCCGCTATGGTGGAGGATTATGTGACCATCATAAACCATCAAAAGTTCTGTCCACCCCTTCCCTTTGTGTCCTCCCTTCGCACCTCGAGGCGGATCTCAATGAACTTTTTGTTAAACTAAGCCAGTATTCTTGGCACCCCACTGATAAAAATTTCTTGGCATTGGACTAGCTCGGGGATCTACTCAGTTAAATCCTTCTACAATTTTCTGAACTTCGGTGGCATCTACTCTAATCTGGCTAAACCCTTATGGAGTATTTGTGCTCCTCTAAAATAAAAAATTCTCACTTGGTTAGCTCTTAATAACAAACTCATCACTGTTGATCGTCTTAACAAGATGAATCTTGCTTTGGGGCAATTATGTACGTTCTGCTCGACCCAACATGAGGATGCTGAACACTTGTTCCTTCGGTGCAGTTTTGTCTAACCCTTGTGGACTATTTTGAGTAGAGCTTGGCAAGTACCCTCGATCCCCGTAGAATTCTCGTCCAGTTGGAGAGCACTCTCGATTAGAAAAAAGTTCCGGTCTTCGTGGTTCCTCTCCATTATGGCCATAATTTGGGTGATTTGGTTGGAAAGCAATAAACGTATTTTCTTGCACTCTGCTTCATCGATATCTGCGATGATTGAGGATTTCCTTTTTGTCATTAATTTGTGGTCGTCCACTTTAACTTCTGTTAAATTGGAAGAGTTACATTTGGAGCGTCTTGAGGAGGCTTACCATATCTTTCGTTCTAACCTCATTATTTCTAGTTAGTTATGGTTATTCTTACTTGTGACCCATGTTTTTGCCTTCTCTTCACAGGGTTGATAGGTTCTTACCTTCTTTTGTCTCGGATTAAGATGGGGAACTCTTGTTCCTTCTTTTGGGGCTGCTGCTAGGCATCTCACGTCCGACAGTCTTTGTCTTCCCCTTGGTTTAGGGTTTCGGCTAGGATATATTCTGCTGTAATTTTTTGTATGGTTGGCTCTTTATCCTCCAAACTATGTTGCTCTTGCTGTTTTTGGGGCACTGTCAGAATTTAGCCTATGTTTTGTTGGGTGGATGTTATCTTATGCTGGGTTATGGTCGGTTTGCTGGATTCTCTACTCCTCCCTCCTGACTGTGGGGGATGATCAGTGATGTGCATTTTGTATAATTGTTTCTGTGGTTGTTTTTTCTTTTGCTATGGACAATGTTGTGTCCTTTATTTTTGCTATGTTAGTCTGTGGGCGAGGCGCACTCTTCTTCTTTGCTATGCGAGTTGTAGACTCCTCATATTTTGTCTTGTTGTTTTTCGTGTGGTATGTCTCTCCTCTTGGCTTGTTTGTTTGGGGAGATCCTGAGTGCTTTTACCTGATCAGCTTCGTTGGTTGAAATCACCTCCTAACTGGAGCTGATTTTTGTAGTTTGGTCGGAGTTTTAAGATGTTTTTTTGGTCTTGCTGCTCCGTCGACCTGTCAGCTTAACGGTTTTCTTTTCCCTCCTAACATCTAGGTGGTTAAGTGAGAGGTGTTGAGTTGATCGCTCAGTGCGTGATCGGTCCCCAGAGCACATCGTTCCCCCTCCCCAGCGCGTCCAAATGACTGTCTAGTCTACTATTATCGTTCTTTGCTGGTCTTACAGGCCTCCATCGTTGCAGACTTCATCTGCCTTTTCGGATTCAGACTAGTCTTCCGCTTATTTCGGTCATCGTCTTCCTCCATCATATTGAACCGTTACTTTCCTCTTCGTTGTGGCGGGTCTTCTTCTGTGCACCCTTCCGGTGGTCCACAGTCGTAGAGTGGGCTACTGCTCTAGATCCTATGTTGGACTTTGCATTAGTAGTGGCCCTTTTCGTGCATTCCGGCCTAGCTTCCTGCTTTATTATCCTTGTCGTTGGTCGTCGTCTTAGAGTTCTTTGTGTTTTTGGTCTCTAGGCAATTTTCTCCATTGCTAGCATCTGTAATTTTGCTTTGTCCTACGTTGTTCGGTTGTGCTTTTACTGCTTGTAAAATTGTAACTGTTTTTCCCTTTGTGGGTTGAATAATTAATTATGGGCTGGAATCTAATGATTCTATCTGAGTTATCAAAAAAAAACTTGTGTAAATCCTCTACATTCCAAACGAGGAACAAGACAATAAAAATATACGATGAATACAATGAGATCTACTTGCGAGAATTTCAATAAACTTTCTTGAACACAGACACAATGAACGATTCAAGAAAGAGACGATGACTTTCCTTTATATGATCAGTCCGAATATTAGAGAATAACGAGATTAGGATCCCGGAGCGACGAAACACGAACCCGCAACAACATGTGCACCCTACATGAAAAGAGACAACAACAGCAAGATCGACAATGGCAGCAACCAGCGGGACAGACAGCAACACCGAGAGTGCGAACAGCAACAGCAAGAGGGGCTACAGCTCGACGTCTGACGGTATGGCAGCGTCGTGGAAGAACAGGGACGGGGTCGACGTGAGTGTTGGGTGAGGAAGAGAGGATTGGCAGTTCTGGTGGTCGACTATGAGGGTCGGGCAGGTCGATGGAGTAGTAGACCGTGGTGGTCGAGGAGCTGGCGATGGTAGATGGTCGAAGTTGGGTTTCGATGGACTGGAGAGGGTGTAGTCGAGGGGTGGTGCTTTGGGGGTTGCGATGAGGGTGAGGGAGAGGATGACAGAGGGGTGAGCAGGTGTTGGCTGCGGTAGGATGGAGTGGCAACCGGAGGGAGTTGGCCACTAGGGGGATGGGTTCGAAGCCAGAGGAAGGAGGAAGAGGGGAAGGTTGAAGGTGATGGCTGTAGAGATTAGGGTAATTAGGGTAGGGATTAGGTTTAATGAGTAGGTTTGTATTTATAGGTACAGATTAGGGTTTCATTAACTGGGTTTGGATTAAGATTAACATGGACCTAAGTTAACAATTTGGGCTTGAAATAAAATCAAATAAAAGGTTAATAATATTAATGGCCCAAAGATGAATATGAACAAAGATAAATATACCCATGGACTAGGGAATAATCACGAATCAAATAGATAATTATCAACCCAAAACAATAATAGGATTAAAAGAGAAAGAAAAAATCATGGGATTCAAATTTCAAATTGAGAAATAAGATTCGAATAACATCTTGAAATCAAATGATAGTTAATGAATAATATTGGAACTAATATTATTTGATTCGATACAATAAATGAAACAAATGAAATGTTATTGAATTACAAAAGAGATTACAATGGAAATCGATAAAAAGGAAAAAAAATCGAAAATGGGCATTACAGTTAATCTATTACAGCTATGGATGATGTTCTTATCATTCACTGGGCCTTTGTTATGTGCTCTTATTCTCGTATTTTGGGAAGCAGAGCGGGACATCGGTTCCGCTTGGACCCGTTGGGGGAGGGTGTAATGCCCCGAATTCCAAACACTGGTAATTCTTAGTAAAACAAAACTTTTACTTCAACTTCGTACAAATTTACAAGGAATTTAAAACCTTTTCATTTACAACATTGTTTGTCACAAATACACAGCGAAAGTTACATAGAATATACAACTTTAACATTCAACTAGCAATAATCATCAGTATCAACTCATTTTTACATCTTTTGCTAATCCAAGTCCGGCATTTGAAAACTATGGGCACGTCAGTTGCATACAACTGACACAACACAATGCTATAATACAGCGATTTCATCATTTTAACAATCACAAACTTGAATGCAGAAATAAAAATGTGACTATCCTAATTATTTCAGTGTATGATATGACTTAATGCCTAAAGCAGACATTACACTTCGATGACACTAATGCATACTTATTCGGATTCTATGCATCTCATACTACATAGGTCTGAGGGCAAGCCTTTATCATACTCCTTATTATAGGGTTCAATCCCTCCCCATGCAACCTACTACTATGACTACTACGAGATTTAGACACTCTGCAAGTATTGGTTCTCACCCCGAAATACTGGAGATCAATCCCACTCTGCGGATCATCCTAGGGCCTATTTCATCTCTTGTCCCGGGATACTTAGGAATGTCTCACTCTGTGAGTCATCCTGGAACCCTCATTGCACAAATGTCCCATGAGCATCGCTTTCGTCCCGAAATACTGGAGATCAATCCCGCTCCGCAGATTATTCTGGACTCCATAACTCACGTTTTCTCTTGTTTCATCATATTTCCAACTAGTGTCTGTCCTGAAGTTTAAATTGTAGTTATTAATACCTAGAGCTAGCTTACCCACCGGGCTTGAACCAAACACTAAGAATTTTAGCCCACACTGGCTACTTCTCAAAGAGAAAGTTAACCCACTGGCTACTTCTCAAATTTCATATATCATAACCTGCCGGTATTCTGGGTCCTGCTCACTCTAGAACAAACAACCATTGTAAAAGAGATCACATAGGTTACATCTAACCTCTACTACAAACCGCACAGGCTATAGCGGTGCTTTTACAAGGCTATAGCAGTATTTTTTGGCACCGTTATAGCTCATAACGGCACTTCTGAAATCGCCGCTAAAAGCACCGTTAGAACATGCATCGTTATAGCCATATAGGCTATCACGGCATTTAAGGACGCCGCAGCTATAGGGTGTCCACCTATAACGGCATTGCCAAACCGCCATTACAGGAACGTTTCGTTTTGAAAAAAATAGAGCTATAACGGCACTTTTTGCAAGCGCTGGGACTGCACCACGATTAAAAGCTAGCCTTGGTACCCTGCTGCGGCGCTTGTCCAGCGCCGCGATAGAGGGTACTCAAAAGCTGTAGTACCTATCGCAGTGTTTCTTGGGAAACGCTGCGATAGGTAGTTTTTTTTTTTTGACATTTTATTATAAAATTTTCAATTGAAAAAACCAGTAATTAATCGCATATTACAAATACATGTAATCATATTAAATTTAAATGCAAATCAGGTAAATCAATAATAACATCATAATCAAGAACCAAAAGTCACACATCACAAAAAACAACTCAATAGAAAACAAAATATGTAACACATATCAACTGTCATACAACGAGTATCAAATGTATATGTTGTACAACACTTAGTTATTAAAAACATAGATATAATTCCTACAAAACATTTTAAAAAAAGTCCAAATTCGACAAACTACAGCAGGAGAGTCTCCTCGTGTGGCCCGCTGTTGCTTCCAATTCCATCGTTATTTTGCCCTAGTGTATGTGCGTGACTGGAAACCGATGGAATACATTGACCCTGTAGAGAAAACGTAAATATTTTAGTAAAGTAATGGATATGAGAGGTAAAACATACACATACACATACACATACTAACGTTGACTCTTATTTAATTTAAATTAGTTAAAAGTGGGTATTTAGTTGTAGAATACTAACCGGTGCTTGAGTTAGAATTCCTTGTCACTGTTGCCGGACTAACTTCGCCATTTGAACCATTGTTGCCTCCAAACGTGCCACTGTTGCCTTCAGCTGATCAACATCGTCCTGTGTGGGCCCGGCCCTAGTGGAAGAACATGTACGAGAACCGAAGACGCTGGTGGGTGTTGGTCCTAGCCTCATCCCACGCACACGACCGGGACGCTTGCGTCCCCTCAATTCGGAGAGAACTTGACACTGTAGCGTGAATGGATCGGCGGAAGAAGAAGATGACATTTCCTCAATCTTCTTTCTGGCATCTTTCTGCGAAAGATAACAAAGACAAATTTAATTTTCAAAATTATTTTATTGAAAAGATTAAATACCAAATTGAAATTAATTTGAAAGCTTTTTATTTACCATAATATCGGCTATCACGTCATCCCAAAATTTTCCATTCTTACCCGTGTGGGTAGTTTCAAAAAAATCTACGTCGCCGATCTTCTCTCCCTCATTTGATGCTTCCTATATACAAGTAAGTTCAGTATTTAGAACTATAATAAAATACTTCAAATAAAATGAATTGGATGTCTTAGTCATAAAATCGAAATTTATTATCCCTATTCTCTTATAATAAAATGTTTTCAAATAATTTTTTTCCAGAAAGATCCTAAAGATTTTATTATACTACATTTTCCATTTTTTTTGCATGCATTTCCTTAAGAATATATTTGTGTCTTTGTGTGTGTATTGATTAGTGTTATAAATCCTTATGGTCAGTTGTCTCAATGGGCATCCAAATCAGTGATGGACACTGTTGATCTTGATATATGCTTTATGATACCTGTTTGTAAATAAGAATTTCCATGGTTTGGGGTCTTCTGATTCATTAATCAAGTTAAACTAAATTCGTACTTTTCATGCTTATGTTAGTGTGTTAATGATTTATGAACACTAAATGAACTAGTTTGAAGGCTCCAAACCATCCAATAGTTCATACACAGGTCTATCAATAAAGATAGGTTGTTCACTGATTACGACCAATTCATCTAGTTCAAGATAAAGATATCAGCGCACTTTATAATATTGTCACTTCTTTACACACACTGTTATCATTTGAAATAGTGATTTTGTGATACTTAATAACTGACATCTTCAGTTACAGCAAATTGAGCCACCCTTTTGTTGGACTTAATAACTGACACATATGTATGTATATATGCCATGTTAGGAAGTGGATAATATTCAAGTAAAGATAATTTATGATCTAGAGTATGCTACTTTCAAATTCTTAATTCAAAATTAATGATTTATCATATATATATATACACTCACCTGTGGCTCCTTAAAGTGGCAATCCTCTGTTATTCTAGAAATTCAAACAAAGACAAAAAGGAAAAACAAAATTATCTCCCTTAGACAGAGACCTTTGTGAGTAGGACCTTGAGGTGAATGAAAAGGATATATCTATGTTTACGGAAAATAATGTGATCCAAATTTAATATTATAAAAAAAAGTTGCAATTCAAGAATTAACACAATGAGGTGTTTTCTTTGAAGTTTGATGGGTTGCAAGCTGTAAGTAGTTGAAATCTAATCTGCAAGGCTAGACAAAATCGAGAATAAAAGGAGGCAACATATGACAAATGTGAGATGTGACTCATTTAATGTTCAAATCATAGCATCACGTAAAGAAATATCACTTGCAGTCAACAACTATCTAGAACCATTTTATCAGCTAATTAACAAAAAAGAATCTTATGGAACTACCTCGACATAAATTTGTGTATTCGGATATGTATTTCGCAGTGTTCATGACGGTATTTGAGATAAGTCATGAATGTCTACTAGTTACTGACATGTGCAACGTATTTTTATTCAGATTATTGCTTTATATAGTACTTATAAACATTTAATATCTTATATGTATTTTATCACAAAAAATATCTTCCATGAAAGTTAATGGTATATATGGATACTCACTTGCGTCTCCCTACAATGACAATCCTCTGTCTATTCTAAAAACAAAAAGAAATACCAAAAGATAAACAAAATTAACTCTTTTAGAAAGAGACGATGGTGAACAGGACCTTGAGGTGAACGAAAAGGATATATCTCTCTGTTTCATCCATATTTTTATGGAAGCTGATGTGATCTAAATTTAAATTATAAAAAAATTGCAAAGAAATATAGCGATCAACATTCACTCAGTGGTGGTGTTTTCTTATGAGTTTGATAGATTGTCAGTATTAAGTAGTTACTATCCAATCTGTAAGGCAAGTTACAGCAAATTCTAGCTTCCTTCTTGGACACTTTTTCAATCCTATACTAAAAATCTAGTAAATATCATAGGCATCATATGCTTCATTAACGAAGAGTAATTGTCTATTGGTCAGCTGCACGAGTGTTTGTTACCTTAAATATATATCACTCTTGAATTTCGTTAAAGAAGAACCATCAAAAAAGCTTATAGTGTAGATTGAGAAAAGGCAAGTTCCATCCCATAATTAATCTTAAGAGTTATCATGACATGTTTATAAATATAATAAAAAGATTTCAAAAAAAATTGAAGCATAGTTTACCAGCTCATCTAGAACTACCACAAAGCTGGCGCTCCCAGTAGTGTGCTTCAGTTTCAACATCTTTCGACTTTTTATGCCAATGTTAGCCTTTCTCTGTTAATGATTATAATTCTCAACATCAATGAAAATATATCATCAATAAAATACAAAAGGACGGAAGTTGCGTTAGTATATACCTTTCCCATTTCACTTCTCCAAAAATTGACAAGAAATTACCAATCTTGTGGTGTCACACCTACGGGAACCGCCCTCGCATTCTTAGCCTCGGTCCTCTCTGGCACATAGTACTTTCCATTTAGGAAGCTCTTGTAGTCCCTCCATTTCTTAAAGACCGATTTATCCACCCATCCGTTAACAACATCAGCGTAAGAAAATTTTTGCTACAAAATAACATTAATCATATATATATATATATATATATATATATATATATATACAGAAAAATGTAGTTATTTATGATATAAACATTTCCTATGATATATCATATCATATATAAAAAATATAAAAGGGAGTAGGGTAACAATAAACCTGATCCATGGCAGATTGGCAAATTTATGATATAAACATACAACATGCACAAGGTGTACAGCAAATTTATGATATAAACATAAACATACAACATGCACAACATGCACAAGGTGTACAACACTTCCTGTCAGGAAATAAAGAACTTGTCTTCTTTATTTGTACATGGAACTTCAACAGATGACACAAGTGTGACTAATATATCATTACCAATTGAAAAGTACTCTCCTGTGGATCATGGTTTGTATTGTTTCTTCATCATTTATTTATCAGATCTCTGGAATATGTATCACAAATGAGATTTCCTTGCAGCATGCTGGAGAGATGGAGAACCTGCTCCTTATTTGCATTTAGCAAGAACTTTTGATTTGGTTGAAAAAGAAAAAGGCAAGATAAAAACTACTGCCATGCTTTGCAATGTGCTTTGCATTTAGGCAAGTTTTTAAATGACCCAATACTTGATAAGTAACAGGTGATGTCTTTCCAATTACAAGAAATGTGCTGAAGTTGACTGAAACAGATATCAGACAAGACAGCACAATGAAAACCTATAACATGACAAATAAATATAAGAAATCATGGAAAGTGCAACATAAATTAAGAACAAATGTTTTCATAGTTTTGTTGCTTACCAGAACATTAGGTGTGTAATTGAAAGCAAAACATTTTGGTTCGTCAATAACGCATCTAGAAATGGACCAACGATGAATAGAGTCAATGCCTGATAGGGGCTTGATTGATACAGGAGTTGGGTTGAAGAAACCTTAAACTTCTTCTGTATTGTGTTGGTCATCTAAGATAACTGATTAAGGTATTGGCATAAAACCTGCAATGATCTACTGCAGATGCCTGACTAAATTCCAAATGCAAAGTTGCATATATTTTACTTTGTGTATCTAGATATAGCTTTCAGTGTGTACCGATAGGTTTGTGTATAGCTAGCTCATGAGAAAGATAAAAAATGATAGAAATTAGATAGTATGGAGATTCTCCTGGATAGAATAGTAAAATGTAAAAGACTTTATTGCCATCTTATTTTATGGATGATTCACACAGTTCAACTTGTCTGTATATTCAATATTGTCACCACTAATTTCATCAACACCTAATCACTACTGGGTTTGAGTGTTCTACAGTGGGTTGTTGTCCAATTCCCAGCTCTATGTCAACATGCTAACGCAGTGAAAGGTGTCTTGCTTGTTATATCATACAACTACATAATCATGCTTAACAATGAGTTTTGCCCACTAAGTAATGGTACTCCATGAAACTAGAGCTTTTGGTTTCACTTCATTGAGTTTGTTCTTCTAGGCTCTTGTGTTCTTTTTTTTGCTATTTGAAGAAAATGTCCAGAGACTCTATCTAGGAGTTAAAATCAAATGTTTAACAATAATATCATTGGCATGAGGAAATGTAGTTCATAAAAATATACGAATTGCACTTCATTAAGTTCATGGAAAGTAGATGATCACAAAGAGATTATTTCTACATCATACTTCGTAAATTATGACTACATGCAGTTATAGTGAAAAACATGACCAAGTTATTGGGCGACCGACTCAAGTTCCATGTAAATAAAAAAAATTAAATGATTCAAAAGCATTGTAAAAAATGTTTACAATGCTTAGCATAAAAATGCATTAACATGAAAAAATTTTGTACCAGACTCTTAAAAATTTGTACCAGACTCCATTAAATGCTTCGAAGATAAAAATGCACTAACTTGAAAAAAATTTGGTCGACAAAAGTATCATTTTGAAATTCCAATGTACCAGACTCTTAAGAATGGTGGGAAAAATAACTTCGTGCACCACAAATCTACCTGGAACTTAAAACTATCTCGTAATCAAAATATGCTTTGTATACATAAAAATACCACAACACAGTTATAACATTTACAGTATCACTTAGGAAAGCAGAGGAGCATAAGACAATTTAATTGGATAATAAAAATATTAAACTGAAGTGATAATAAAAACTATTGATAATATACATGTTGCTAAATATTTATGCTTACTTGTTGGTTAAATCTTCCATTTTTGTTTGCTAGAATGCTACATATACATGCTTATTAGCAATTTGGTTAATTCTTTCATTTTCAGTTTTCTAGATAGCTAGGCACACCTGTTAAATACCTTCACATAGAGGCCAGTTAAATCCCTCTAAATATCTACAATTAGTGGTTTGTTAAATCTTTTTTTTTTTTTTTGCTTAACGGCTAGATATACATGTTGCTAAATATCTACACTCGGTTAAATCTTCAGTTTTCTTTCTTAATTCTTCTATCAGGTGTCCAAGTGGATACTGTTGAATGGGCGGAACATGTTAGAGTACTCATTGCAACGATTAAATGGAGAAACTAATCCTGGTTTCTTCATTTGGCTCCTTCCTGAGCAAGCTCACAATAGTGATTTTACATATAGAAACTCCTGATATTTCCAATAGTATGTAAATTACACGTTGATACCCTGTTCCTAAACTGAGTTTCAAACCAAGGTCTAGAACAACAGATGTGCACAGGATTAAGTTTCAAACCTATAAACATTTAGTTTTTGAAATTATACTATAGGCATGAGCATACACATAACAAATGTAAATGCAACTAAATGCAACCAAGTCTGTCGAAATCTTTAAAAAGTATCATATGAAAAAAAAACCCTATGTTATAATTTATTATCTTATTTGCTCTTTGTTTAGATTTTTTTCCCCCTAAAATGAAGGTTCAAATGAATATGGTAGAGAGCATAGGGCTGCAAAATTTGGATTGTCAAACTAATGTCTTATAGATTTTGTAAGAAAGTATCAGTTTTTCTTGAATAAACAAGATTGAATACAAGATACCACTAAAAAAAAAAGAATGAATACAAGATAATAAACAAGATTGAATAATAACTATACCGAAATTATCATACAAGATAATAAAAAATATTGAATAATAACAGTACAGAAATTAGACGATGGATATGGGCACTGGCAACAGCAAGGGCAAGGGCAAGGGCGGGCGGCGACGATGGAAAAGGGGAGTCGAAGAGTGCTGACAACGGCAAGGGCGGCAGCAATGGGTTAGGGCAGTTAAAGGATGTGCGGCGAAGGAGGAGCGGCGAAGGAGGAGCAGCGAGGGTGGTGCGCGCGAGGGAGGTGAGGTGGTGAGTGGGGAGGGGATTAGGTGAGGCGCGTGAGGGAGGCGGTGAGAAACACAGATGGGTTTAGAGAGGGATTAGATTGGTGTGCTGATCGAGCAGGAAGAAAGCGGAGACGAGGGTTTAGAGCAGGATTAGGGTAAAAAAATTGGGGGAAGTAAAAAGGGTAGCGGGGGTTGCTTTTCAGAACATTATTTACCCACACCCTATAACGGTGCGTATATTTACCCGCTGCGATAGGTTATACATATATATATAACGACATTACTGTTTGAGTCTATAGCGGCGTTGTTGCCACACGCCGTTACAGAGAGTGTATTTTTTATAAAATAAAATTCTCCTATACCTATAGCGGCGCGTTGTGGAAACGCCGGGAAAGATATGCCGCTATAGCCCATGCGGTTTGTAGTGCTCACCATAAGCATCTCATTCAGTACGCATCATTTCTTCTTTATCTATTCTCTTTTTGTTTATTATCTCAATATAAATGAACACTTGATCAATTTCTTGTAAACAAACACTCACTTGAGATTTTTGATTTATGACTTAACACTAACCAACAACTTTTAATTGAGAAACCCTTTGCAAACTTTGCATGATTAATATTTCAAATTGTTTGCTTTTATTATATTGTAATCTCATATATAACCCTTTTCATGAGTTTCTAAATTTGTATTCTATTCCCCTAATTTTAAATTGTTTTAACATAAGAAAATACCCTCAATTTTAGGCTAGGAACTAGATTCATCTAACACATAACTTTTAAATCTCCAAAATACATTTTAAAATAGTGTAGAATTATTTTCAAATGTTCTTATAATATTCTAAAATATTTCTACAATTTTTACCAATTTTTAAAACATGAAAAACCATTAAAAATAAAGATAAAATTAAAAATGTGTACCCCCATATTCAAACCCGGCTCGCACAGTAAAGCAGACATCAACCCAAGTGGGCCCAACAACCAAATTGTTGAAGCACTATTGGTGAAGAAACCCCATTTCAGTGATTTAAATACCCCAAATACGGTTGTCATGTAGAAATCAAAATTTAAAAAAAAAAAAAAACACAGCCTCCCAATACTCGAACCCGCACCTATGTGCACTGTACACAGCGATCTAAACCTAACACGAAGACCAGGATACCAAGCCTCTTCATCTGATATTATTACAGTGGTAAATCTTTTATTTCAACTCTCTGTTTCTAAATTTCTTTAAAACTTTCGATGTCAAATTTCTATGCTTTAACTTTTACAATTCCAGAAAACATAATTTTCCCTTCAAATTGAATATTTTAACCTGAGATAAATCTTATAATATTCTATTCCCCAAATAAAGAAAATTATTGTCCAACTTGCATAAATTATTCATAGTTCTACAACTTGAACAATAAAAATTAATGTTCTCTATGCAACTATTTTTTTTGGGAAATTTTCACCTTACAACATTATATATAGCTAAATTTAATTCTATGGATTTATTTTAAATAAATTCTATACTAGAAAGACATTCTATAAAACTCCTATTAGTACAATTTTCTTCTACATGCTTGTAATTTAGCATGTACTAATAAATTTTTGCTAGAGATGTTACTTTACACCCCATGTCCATATCATTATTCATCTACATATTTTTAACATGCACAATTACTAATATTTTAGAAAACAATGAAAACTCTACACATTCACATAGTAACTATGACTAAGAGTGCACAATTAAAACTATAGGAAGCTCCTACACTTACACACCCTAATTAAATTAACATCTACACATGCCATGGATAATCAAGCACAATCTACAAAATTTTAGAAGATAATGAGAACACTCACACATTATCATTCTACTCCATTCACACCTAATCATGAAATCTATAAATAAAAATAAAAAAAATATTTAGAAGATAATGAAAACACCCACCTTAATGGAGAATTCCTAGTAAATAGACTCCTAGAAAAGCACCAATCCTCCTCTCCAAAATCCGAGCTCCAAAAGAAGAGCAACAGCAACCGGAATGATATTTTCTTGTTTCTTTTTTTTGTTTTGTTTCTTTGCTGATGAAGGCCAAAAGGAAGGAGGGGATTTATAAAGAAAGTTAATTAATTAATGGGTAGTTGTGTTAACCAATTTAAACTACCCACTGATATTCTAAACCCACTCACCCTCACTCATTAATACCTGGTTAATGAAGGCAGCCGGTTCTTTGTTTTGTGCGCAATGCACGTGTGCACGTGCTTTGTACACCACTTATTCTATTTTTATTTTATTATTTTATTCCATTCTAATTTCTTATATTTAATAAACACTTATATCATTTAACTTATAATTAATTTTGTATAATTAGGTTAAATTAATCTTAATAAAATTTTAGTGCACAACTTTTTGTAATAACGTAATTTGCACGTGTATAAAGAGAAACATGTGCAAAGCATGTGCTAATAAATATTCATATATAATATTAATTCAAGAAAATGAAAAAATTTCTATAACAATCAAAATAAAAAATATGTAAAATACGTTTTATTAATTCTATATATGTATACAACAATATAATCAATGTGTGCATAGAAAACACATGCATCACATGTGTAAAATATATTTGAGTCAAAAATAGGAGAAAAAATGAATTTCAATTTATGAAACGAATTTGAACAAGTTATTTTTTTTGATAACGTATTTGAACAAGTTATAAAATAAATAATTAAACACGTAGAAAATTTTATAATATTACACATAACAGTAGAATATACCTAATCGACACGTGTATTGAAAGCACGTACAATACACGTAAAATCATAAAGACTAATATAAATATTTAAGTTGGCTCATAATAGGATGAAAATGGATTTTGAGAAGATGAAAAATCCATAAATAATTGAAATGCATAAATACATAGTATATTTATATTAAAATACGCTATAAATATTACTCGTAACAGTACAAAATGTATGTATGTAACACCCGTGGGCAAAATTTTCATAACTCAATTTTGCGAGGTGTTGCAGAGGGGGTTTCCATCATCAAACTCCCAGGTGAGGCCATGATGAAGTAGGTAGTTGTGGAAACTATCATCAGGCTCGTTGGTATAATAGCCACCATCACCCCATGGTCACCAGAGTACGGTGCGAGGCTTAGGCCAAAACCATGCTACACCAGGCTTAGTGTACCTTATCTCTCCTTTCACCTGTGGAACAAGGCCTCACTAGACGATTTTTTCAAGCCTTTTACCAAGGTCAATAGAATGAGCTCTGATATGGAAAGGTGTGAAAAGGTGAAGGATGCTATGGTTCTAATATAAGCTCAATGTATGTCTCACATCCCCATGAGCTTAAGGGTGGAGTACCACACCTCATTGAGTAATTTAAAGGAGATTTAAGATGTGCCAATTTTGCTTGCAGGGGAATCCGTGGCAGTGGCCAATGTTGAAGCAGGGTGGGTCCAATTATTTACTACAAGCTCTGGTCCTCAACCACCAAAGCAATATGGGTTCCACTCCTTCTGGAGGAAGAAGGAAGGCGATAGCATTTCTAATTCTAATGGCATGCCTACTGTGTAGAAGCCGTGGGTCATTTCGAATGAGAGGGCGAAAGAGGAACACCATCTGGAGGTCAAGGCAGGAAAGGCAGTTATGAAAGATTCAAAAATTACGAAGTTTGTGGAGGTGGGACAGGAGGATTTGGTGAAGATCCAAAATCAGAATCTTCCTGGTTTGCAGCGAAAAATAAATGAGGGAAATTTTGAATTACCAAACCCGATAGCCTCCAATGATCAAGCACATAAATTAGCCTCTGAGATCAGCCTATATGTCCTTAAAGATGAAGGAGATTCAAATCATAATTCAGAAGGGAGTAAGGATGGCTATATGATGATGGTGTGGGAAAATGTAATCCCTGCTTTCCATTTTCCATATTTTGGATGTATTTTTTTCTTATTCTGAGTATTTATTCATTTTGTACTCTTTTGTTTCTACTGAACCATGTATTTGATCTCCATTCTCATTATCAATCTATCTGCTTTGATTTTGACCCTATTTTGTGGCCTTGAACATTTCCTTGATTTGATTTAATTTTTCTGTCCCAATTTATTGTCTCTGATTCAATTTGCTTTGCTCCAATTAAATTTTTGTTCATGGCCATTTGATTTTTGTTTAATTAGATGCCCTATTATCTTTTATTGGATCATCCATCTACCCTATTAGATCCTATTGTTATCCCATACAACCCATTAAAGCTCCAAACCCTATTATTTCTTTCTTCTTATTGGGTTTAAAACTCAATATCCATTAACCCTATAAACCATTTATTCCCTAACTACCAAACCCAATACCTGTTTACCACCTTAACCCGGTTTACACCTAACCCTATTATACCCATCTACTATATATATACCCATCTGCTTAACCCTAATCATCTCAAAACCTATTAGCCGCCTACCTCTCCATCCATGACAGCCCCTGTGCTTCCTCCCGAAGACGCCAGCCCCCGTCCCTCTCTTTCTCTCCCCTTCTCCATGGTCCCTTCTCCCTGCCGCGATGCCCCTCCTCAACATCGCCGACATCCCGAGTTCTGCACGATAGCAGATGCTAGCAGTGCCAGCACCCTCTTGTCCCTGTCATCCTCCTGCATCGCATCAACCAGCAGCCCCCGTCCTCCCTCTGTGTCGTCACCCTCTCGAAGCAGCAGCCAGTCGCTCAGCCACCCTGCCTCGCCTCCACCTTACCACCGTGTTCCTTTGGCTCTGACGATGCACTCCCGATCCCATCCCCACCAGTTGCCCCGAGCTTCATCCAGTCTTCGAGCGCCACCTGCCTTGCTGTCACTACCCTGTCCAGTCGAGCCTCAGGGCTGCTCTGCAGTCTAGCACTGCCCTGCCTCCCCAGCAATGCAACCACCTCGGCTGTTCACATCCGAAGCCAACAGCAGACGATAGCCTCGTGTCGTCTCCCCTCTGGTGCCACCACCGTGCCGCCTTGTCGTCAACTACCCTTGCCGTCACTGCAATCGACAGTGCCCCCTGGTCCTGTCATCGGAGCCAAGGCAGAGCAAAGCCCTTCGATGTGGCTGTTGGTTTTGATCACCTTGATCATGGGCCATCGATCATCATGGAGTTCCTTGATTGCTTTGAATCTGAGCCATCTGATATTCCCTTACAATCTGATCTTGATCTCCTTGAATGTGGGTCGTCCAATCGTCGATCGATCTTGATCATCATGATCTCCATCATCATCAGTCTTGATTTGAGCCGTCCAATCTTGCTGATCTTGATCTTGATCTTGATCTTTGATCTCAGCCATCTGATTGTGTTTGTGATCTCGATTGTCTTCATTTTGTTCGCGATCGGTTGTTCATCTCGTTCGTGAACATTGGTGTTGTGTTCGTGCCCGGGATCCGTTCCCGTTATTCTTAGGCAAGTAACTGTCACGTCCTGCTTTCCAAAAAAGAGAATACGGAATACGGATACGTGAGTAAGCCCAGCGAATAATTTTCATCAGCCATAAGCTATCAGGATCTTTACAGTATTTCACAAGAATAATCAGAGTTGGAAGCAAGAGAAGTCAACGAAGCATGCATAAATGAATCAAAATACCAACAGAAAATTACTTGAAACAAAATATATTAATCTCAAATAAATCATATCTGAATAAGTCAATATCCTGGGTCACATTGCCCAAATACATAATAAATGCAAGTACAAGATACATTTGTTCAAAATAAGCAACAAAAAATAATAATAGCAAAATTCCAGTAGCTAGTATCTCATATTACCAACTCCATTTGACAGCTGGTCTCCAAAAAACTGCAATTTAACAAATTCAGGAAGAGGAAAAGAAAACAAAATGCCCGTCAATGCAAGTTACGGGCCGCTTGTAGTGCAGGCTACAAGTATAGGAAAGGGGTAACAACATAGCATGGAATAAGCATGATAACAAAATAGAACAACTAGTATGGCAAGATGAATAAGGGCAAGTGGCATATATCAAGTGTCAAGTGAACAAGTATCATGTAAACAAGCAAGAAGTATCAAGTGTCAAGTATCAAGTACAAGTAGTAAGTGTCAAGCAAGCAGGTAAACATATAATAGGCAAGCATGTAACAGGTATTCATGTATCATGTATTATGTCATGTCAAGTCTTGAATTATTACTATCTAGGCAGCACTTCATGCGCCTCAGGTTTCCATCACTTGGTTGCTACATTTAAACAAGTTACATTTAGACCTAGTGGTGGGTTTCTATAGTGCCGTGTACCCAGGCGTCAAGTCAAGTAACAAGTAACAAGCACGAGTCATGTAATCGTAAACACGTGGCAGCAAGTAGTGTCAAGCATGAATTATATAGTCATGAAACATGGCAACAAGTAATAACAAGCATGAATCATGTAGTCATGAAACATGGCGGCAAGTAGTAACAAGCAAGAATCATGTAGTCATGAAACATGGCGGCATATAGTATAACAAGCATGAATCATGTAATCATAAAACATGGCGGCATATAGTATAACAAGCATGAATCATGTAATCATGAAACATGGCGGCAAGTAATGGAAACACGGGCCCCCTTCTGGGTACAACCTATATTGTCTACTACTAAGGTCTTTTCCTTAACCCCGGCTTGATTATTTGTTATTATTATCAAATAGGCATGTATGTGTACAAAACATGGCGAGAATAACATGGTATGATCAAGCAACAAGTTCAGGTTGAAAGATAAATATGCAAGGGTGAAATATAACACATAAAGGAATTGGGCAACGAAAATTCTAGTTCAAGACAGCAAGACAGTCTGCACCAAATCTTGAATTTCCGTTGCTACAAACATGCAAATCTGGATCCATCAAAGAATCTAGAAAATAGACTCCCGGCCGAATCCAACAAATATATATAAGTCATATGGTATTTAATGCGGTTTGTTTTTGGGGGTGGCTACACCAGGTGTGAGTTCTCTCAATTTATAAAGTGGAAGCTTCAGTACTGGCTATACGCCCGACCCTCAGCTGAAGGGGTGGCTGGGGAGTAGGCAGGAGTGAGGGAGAGGTCGGATGCTCAGCTCGGATCTGGAGGCTCAGCTCGGATCTGGAAGTCTCGTGTACCTGCACTCGGCCTAGGAACACCGGGGGTGATCCCGGTGGCAACCATTCGACAGTCTAGTTGGTCACTGAAGAGTAATAGTAGCTAGGGTTTTTAGAGGAAAAAGATTGATTACCTGTGAAGGTGGGGGAGCGCATGGTATTTATAGGCAGTGCAAAGCGGGTCTGGACTTATTTGGGCCGGATCTGGACCTAATTACCCGTGGGCCTGACGTGGCGGAAGCCCATGGGGCCTAGGGCTGACCTGGCTGATCTGATGATCAGGGGTGAGCAATTTTTGAGGGGATCCTGTGGCCTAGGAGGGGCCGCGTCATCTGACCCATATAAGGAGCCCCCCACTCTTGGAGGGCTAGGTAAACCAGCCGTGTAGGAGTTGTTTTTTGCCTCTGTAGGAAGAGCAGAGTGGTGTGTACGGCGAAGAACGGGATCTGTATCTTCCTGAAGAGGTCAGCGGGGTAGGATGCAGGGGATCCCCTCTTGGAGTCACGAGGGATGTCGAGTGCAAAAGAGTAGGAGCTTGGTTTGCCGAGCATCGAGGGTCGAGAGACGAGCCCCTCACTTGTTGGAAAAGCTAGGGGACGTAGAGATCTGAGGAGTAAGAGCTCTTCTAGACGAGCGGCAAGGGTCAGGAGATGAGCCCCCTTACTTGTTGGAAAAGCAAAGGGGTGTCGAGATCTGAGGAGTAGGAGCTCGGTTTGCCGAGCATCGAGGGTCGGGAGACGAGCCCCACACTTGTTGGAATAGTAAGGGGACGTAGAGATCTGAGGAGTAAGTGCTCTTCTTGCCAAGCATCGAGGGTCGGGAGATGAGCCCCTTTGCTTGTTGGAAGAATTTGTGGCTGGCGGTGCCATCCGAGCGCCGAGCCTCAAGCTGAATTGAGGAAAAGTTTGTGGCTCGCGGTGTCATCCGAGCGCCGAGCCTCAAGCTGAATTGAGGAGACATTTGTGGCTCGCGGTGCCTTTCGAGCACCGAGCCTCAAGCTGAATTGAGCAGATTTTTGTGGCTCGCGGTTCATCCGAGACCGAGCCTCAAGCTGTATTGAGGAAAAATTTGTTGCTCGCGGTGTCATCTGAGCGCCGAGCCTCAAGCTGAGTTGAGGAGGTTTTTGTGGCTCGTGGTGTCATCCGAGCGCCGAGCCTCAAACTGAATTGAGGAGACTTTTGTGGCTCGCGGTGTCATCCAAGAGTGGAGCCTCAAGCGGATTTAAGAAGAAATTTGTGGCTTGCGGTGTCATCCGAGCGACGAGCCTCAAGATGAATTGAAGAGGGTTTTGTGACTCGTGGTGTCATCCGAGCGTCGAGCCTCAAGCTGAATTGAAGAGATTTTTGTGACTCACATTGTCATCCGGGCGTCGAGCCTCAGGCTGAATTGAGGAGATTTTTATAGCTCGCGATGTCATCCGAGTACCGAGCCACAAGTTGAATTGAAGAGATTTTTGTGGCTCGTGGTGTCATCCGAGCACCGATCCTCAAGCTGAATTGAGGAGATTTTTGTTGCTCGCGGTGCCATCCGGGTACCGAGCCTCAAGCTGATTGAGGAGATTTTTGTGGCTCGCAGTGTCATCCGAGCGCCAAGCCTGAAGTTGAATTGAGGAGACTTTTGTGGATCGCGGTGCCATCCGAGCGCCGAGCCTCAAGCTGAATTGAGAAGGTTTTTGTGGCTCACGGTGCCATCAAGCGCCGACCCTCAAGCAGATTTGAGGAGAAATTTGTGGCTTGCAGTGTCATCCGAGAGCTGACCCTCACGCTGAATTGAGGAGGTTTTTGTGGCTCACGGTGTCATCCGAGCACCGAGCCTCAAGCTGAATTAAGGAGGTTTTTGTGGCTCGCGGTGTTATCCGAGCACCGAGCCTTAAGCTGAATTGAGGTGATTTTTGTGGATCGCGGTGCCATCCAAGTGTCGGGCCTCAAGCTGATTTGAGGAAATTTTTGTGGCTCGCGGTGCCATCCAAGCGCCGAGCCTCAAGCTGATTTGAGGAGATTTTTGTGGCTCACGGTGTCATCCGTGTGCTGAGCCTCAAGCTGAATTGAGGTGATTTATATGGCTCGCGATGCCATCCGAGCACCAAACCCCCTGACTTGTTGGCAAAAGCCTGGGGTAGCACATGAGCAGTTGGCCATGCGTTCCGAGCCGTTGTATCGGCTAAAAGAGCTAAGGGTAAAAAGATAATTTTGTGTCCCATGTTGACATCACAGGCGTAAGAATCGAAGCGACTTAGATCCTAGTGGCCATTGGTCTTAATGATCAAGACCCAATTGTTACATCATTTCACGAAAATCGAGGAGTCCCTTCCTCTGTTATAAATCTCCCCCTCCCCCCTTTCCTTCATTTCCACACTTGCTTTTTTTCTCTCCATAACAGGATTTTCCCCAATTGCCGTCGATGACCTTTTTCCGGTGATCTCTCCGTAGCTCAATACTTTCAGGTTAGTATTTTCGATTCATAATGTCGTATGCTCAGTCTGGCTCTGAGGCAAGCTCTTCGGGCCGTTCCGAGGGGGAGGTTGAGTCAACATCAACATCTTGGTCTCTGGGCGACCTTAAAATCAAGGATGAGGTTCTGTTAGACGTAGGTTCGGATGGCGAGGATGACGTGGTTTTTGTTGTGCAGCCTTTGAGATCCTGTAGGCAAGGTAAGGAGCCTGTAGAGGAGGGTGAGCACGAAGGAGGAGACCCCGATGGAGAGGGGGTTGTCGAGGAGGCAGAGGATGAGGATGGGGAAGGGATTGGTCTGGAGGACGACCAGAAGGAGCCCGATCAGGGGGCCGAAAGAGACGATGGCCGGGGAGAAGAGGAGGGAGGAACTGCAGGAAAGGCAACTGAGGGTGAGGATGGTCTCCTGCCTTTGCTCCCATTAGCAACCCCTTCTCCGAAAAGGAAGCCTCGCCCTCGTAGGAGGAAGAGGAAGTGGGTTCATCCAGATAGCCCCCCTACGCCGGATAAATATGGTCCTGGACTGGGGTTCGAGTTTGCCCCTGTGTTCTATATAAACCCGGGGTCGATCAGGATGTATCTTGACGATGTTGAAGGCCTTTTGCGTTCACCTCCCTGCAGCGGGATGATGGTCGGAGATGATTAAGATGGACAGCATCTGGTGCATCTTAAGGGTGGACTACCTGCATATCCTGAGGGAGGCTTACTTCATCTCGAATGAGTTCGAGCTTCTGATGCTGACCCAGAAATCCATCCGACCACAACTCTTGCATCGAGCTATTGTATGTTTCTCGAGGATGCCATCATCTCGGGGCTGAGGCTGCCGCTGCACCCTTTCATCATGAGGGTTTTGAATTGGGCGAAGTTGAGCCCGATGCAGTACGGTCCAAATTCGTGGAAACGTTTGATCTGCTCATTCTGAAGTGCCAGGAGAAGGGGATCAAGCCAAGGCTTACATATTTCCGTGCCATCCTAGGGATGAGCTCGCTCGGCATGCGGAGGGGATCTTCTACCTCTTGCCGAGACCTCACAAGAAGGTCATGCATGGTCATCCGGACTCCATCAAGGGGTGGAATGAGAAGTACTTTATAGTTCGGGGCGAGAGGCCTTGGAAGATTCCAACCTCTTGGAACTTCGGTAAGCTGAACCACAAGCCTTCGAAGCGCAGTGAGTTATCAGAGAAAGAATGGGCGAAGGTGGAGAAGATCATTGGGGGGCACAGTATAGGGTGGTCGCGAGTGACGGAGCTGCACTTGGCCCGAGCCGGACTGAGCCCAGCCGACCTTAGTATGTTTTTGTTCTGAATTCATTTATCTTCCTGCCTTCGTGTTAATATTTGCTTCTTTTTCTTCCCTTTTGCAGAGATGACTGCCAAGCAGCTCGACAACCGACAGGCCTTGTTGGCCGTAGCCGCCAAGAGGAGGGCGGACCAAGAGAAGAAGGGTGCCCCGGGTGTGGGACCTAGTCAATGGCCGGCATCGGTGACGGTGGAGTCGTCCCCGAAGAGGGTGAAGAAGCACCATCATACATCGAGGTCATCGAAGGAACCGGGGGCGAGCTCTGGTAGCAGAAAAAGGGCCGAGGTCCCTAAGCAAAAGGCTCCCTCCACCCCGCCCCAGTGCCGAGCAGATGGTAGGGCAGCACGGCCTGAGGCCGCACACCCCGGACTGGGCGGTCAAGGTAGAGGATACCCTGCTTAAGGGTCCGGTGGCCATGGTGGTGGTGAAGAATATCGCCACAGAGCGAGACCAGATGTTTCTGGCAATGGAGACGTCCGAGACGACCTTCATGAGGTGGTCTCAGGCGCAGCTCTTGGTAAGTGTTTGGAATTTGTTTTGAGCGTAGAGTTATTTTATTTCCTCTAACTGATTATCCCTCGGGCAGGTGGTGCTTCATGGGCAGCACTTTTACAAGTGCTTGGAGAAACAGGTCCTCGAAGTACTTTCGCGAGGTGACCAAGCTGACGGACGAGCGAAAGGAAGCCCGGAACAACGAGGCGGTCGTCCAAGCTCAGATGGCATCAATTTCCGACCATCACAAGAACGAGCTAGCGCACTTCAAGGCTAAGGCGAAGGTGGAGGCTGAGAAGGTACAGGCCGCCCTGGCGGAGATGGAGATCACCATGGCCGACACCCTGATCCTGGCCCAGGACGAGGCCTATGACATGGCGAAAGAGCACTTCAAGCTGATCTACCCGGACAAACAGGTCGACCATCTCCACTACAACTAGGAGCCAGAGCACCCGCCAATGCCCGGTGGCGAGGAGGAGATGGGGGACCCTCAGCAAGGGGAGGTCGGGGGCAACCTAGCTGACGAAGAGGTGTCGTCCCCCCTCAAAAATAGTTTTGGACTTTCTTTCTTTTGATTTTGTAAACGCCTTACGCGGACTGGCCACCGCAGTTTGTAATACAAAATTTTTGAATTTATAAAAGATTTTTGGCCGATGATCTATGACTTGTGTTTTACTTCGCCTCTCTTTGTACTTGTTATGTTTCCCATCTTCTTGATAGACGGATGAGGTCCTCAGTGCCGGCCTTGGCTCTGCCGAGGTCTTCTGGGTCCGAGCTGAGCTTGGGGCCACGGAGAGTGTCCTGGCTCGCCATCGTAAGCAGGCTCAGGATCGAGAGGCCGCTGTGAATTACATTATGAACAAGTCTAAGGAGCTCAGCCTGGAGGTCGCTCGCTTGAAGAAGGCCATAGCCGACCGGGACTGGTAGGCAGTTGAGACGAACTGGTCGATCTCGGATGCTTTGATTGGGCGACCAGCTTTGGAGTCCTTTCTTTGAGAGGCTATTGTAGAGAAAGAGTAGGAGATCCGTAGGCTGGAGCTCATGCTAGGTGCTGGTCTGCTCGAGGAAGCGAGCAATTCTGTATTGGGACCTTCTCCGACTTTTTCCTTGGAGACGGCCCGGCCAGCCGACGCGCAGAGCTCCGTTGCCGGGGTGCCCTCGCTGGCCAGACCAGCAGAGCGTGTGGAGGATCCCTTCGGGAGCACCGAGTTTAAGTTTTAAGCCGAGCGATGAGCGATTTATAAAATTTTCATTGTATTGTGTGGCCATTTCTGGCTCTCCATGAATAATAAAAGTTCAATTTCTTTGTTTTGACAATTTGTTTAAGTGAGATAGGTAGGGTTGTATCTCGGGACCCTTGTCGAGTAGGGATTCGCTTGAGGTCACCGCCGAGGTGGGGGCTATGCTCAGGAGCTGAATCGCTCCGCCTCGCAGGTGGCATTTACTAAGGAACGTTTCGTCTTCAGATAAACATTAATGAAGATGCTTCACCTTTTGCCGTTTGGACTTCCCGATGCCATAAAAGCGCCTCTCCGGGGCCTATATAATCTTCACCCCTCCATCGTTTTTTCACCAGCAATTGGTGGTGACTCATCCGCCACCCGCTGACAATTCGGGGTCTCGGCTCCGAGGGTCGTTTACCCTGAACTGTCAATGGGTGAGAGGCAAGTCGACCCCGGAGGAGAGATTCAGCTGCCTGTCGAAGGCGGGCGCCCATAAGAGGAATCTTTGGCCGAGAGTTCCGAGTCGGTGGCTCTGCTGCCACCCTCGAACAATTCGCGGTTTTGGCTCTGAGGGCCGTAAACCCCGAGTTGTTCGCGGGTGAGAGGTGGGTCAATCAACAGTCCGGGCGCTCGGCAAGAGCCCTGGGTCGGTGGCTCCTCTGCCGCCCTCGGACAATTCGAGGTTTTGGCTCTGAAGGCCGTAAACTCCGAGTTGTTCGCGGGTGAGAGGCGGGTCAACCAACGGTCCGGGGCTCGGGGTGTTTGCCGAAGGCGAGTGCCCTAAATCTTTAATAAAAAACTTTAGGGTTGGGCGTGGTTAAAGGTCGTCGCCGAGCGTAAAGGTCGCATGGCTTGAAAGAGCAAAGGCCTTGCTCGAGGTCGACACCGAGATCCCAAACACGTTCTTTGGTAAATAGTACGGGTGTAGCCAGAGGTCTTCGCCGAGCACATAGGTCGTAGGGCTTGAAAAAGCCCAGGCCATGCTCGAGGTCGATGCCGATCCCTCATACCTTAGAGAAGCTTGTTATGAGCGTAGCTGAAGGCCGTTACCGAGCGTAAAGGTCGCATGGCTTGAAAAATCCAAGGCCTTGCTTGAGGTCGACGCCGAGCTCCAATAGGCATTCTCGGGTAGATAGTACGAGTGTAGCTGGAGGTCATCGCCGAGCGCATAGGTCGCAGGACTTGAAAAAGCCTAGGCCATGCTCGAGGTCGATGCCGAGCCCCCATACCTTGACGAAGCTAGTTATGAGCGTAGCTGAGGGCCGTCGCCAAGCATAAAGCTCTCATGGATTGAAAAAGCTAAGGCCTTGCTCGAGGTCGACGCCGAGCTCCCATAGACATTCTCAGGTAGATAGTACGGGTATAGCTAGAGGTCATCGCCGAGTGCATCGGTCGCAGGGCTTGAAAAAGCCCAGGCCATGCTCGAGGTCGATGCCGAGCCCCCATATCATAGAGAAGCTTGTTATGAGCGTAGCTGAAGGCCATCGCCGAGCGTAAGGGTCGCATGGCTTGAAAAAGCCAAGACCTTGCTTGAGGTCGATGTCGAGCTCCCATAGAGGTTCTTAGGTAGATAGTATGGGTGTAGCTGGAGGTCATTGCCAAGCGCATGGGTCGCAGGACTTGAAAAAGCCCAGGCCATGCTCGAGGACGATGCCGAGCGCCCATACCTTAGAGAAGTTTGTTATGAGCGTAGCTGAAGTTCATCCCCGAAAGTAAAGGTCGCATGGCTTGAAAAAGCCAAGGCCTTGCTCGGGATCGACGCCGAGCTCCCATACCTGTTCTCGGGTAGATAGTACGGGTGTAGCTTGAGGATACCGACCTCGCTTCTGTGGTGAACCTCCGAACGAACTACCGGAGTGACTCTCCTTCCTTCTGTCGGAGGTCCAGTAGGGATGCACTCGTCTTCTTGGATTTCCAGCTGGTCACGAAGTGGGCTATAAAATTGGCCTCCAGCTGGTCAATAGAGTAGATCGAGCCGGGGACGAGCTTAGAGAACCATTCCCGAGCTGGACCCTAGAGGGTGGCAGGGAAGACATGGCATAGAAGGGGATCCGAAGCGCTGTGAATCATCAAGAGGGTCTTGAAACCCTCCATGTGATCAGAAGGATCACCCTCGTCATCATAGATCTTGAACTGGGGAGGTCAGAAATTTCGGGGTATTTTTGCTTGTAGGATTGCAGCAGAGAAAGGAGATCGGGTCGGCCTATGACCCTGAGCCGGCCTCGGGCCGCCATCGCCGAAGTGGCCGAGGTAGTTCTCCATTTCTTGTAGGCATCTTAGGACGTCCTCGTCATACTCTAGCAGGCGGGTTGGGCTGCGAGACTTACTGGCTCCGGCATCCGACTGCGAGTGAGAGCGGTGGAGTGTCTCATTGATGGGGGTCCCTAAGATAAGATGGCCTGCAGGATCTCGTTCCGGAAGCTTTGGAACTCATGGTGGGTGACTGGAGCTCATCCGGCCTGGTCGCCTTGGGGTGGCGGCCTCCTACCGGCGCGACTGAGATCTGGCTCCCGCTCTCGGGATGGATGCCTGGGACGGTTCGGAGCCAAGTTGGAGGTGGCCCCTCCCCTGGTTCGGCTGTCCTGTCAGTTCTGGATGACCCGATGCAGGTCGGTTGCGACCGAGCGAGAAGCGCACGGTCCGGGTCCGAGGTTGACCCTCGGATGGTTGGATCCATGGGTGTCGGCGGGGACCACCTGAGGAGGAGCATCCTGATGATGTGCAGAGGTGACAGCTCTTCTGGGCTTGGGCGAGCTCGGATTGAAGGGATGCCGTTAATGGCTGAGTGCGGACTGAGGTCCGTACCGAGGTTTCCCATAGACGGCGCCAACCTGATGCGGTTTGTTTTTGGAGATGGCTGCACCAGGTGTGAGTTCTCTCAGTTTATAAAGTGGAAGCTTCGGTACTGGCTATACGCCTGACCCTCAGCTGAGGGGACGGCTCGGGAGTAGGCAGGAGTAAGGGGGAGGTCGGATGCTCGGCTCGGATCTGGGGGCTCGGCTCGGATCCGAAAGTCTAGTGTACCTGCACTCGGCCTAGGAATACGGGGGTTGATCCCGATGGCAGACCCTCCGACGGTCTAGTTAGTCACTGAAGAGTAACAGTATCTAGGGTTTTTAGAGGGAAAGATTGATTACCTGTGAAGGTGGGAGAGGGCCTGGTATTTATAGGCAGTGCAAAGCGGGTCTGGACTCGTTTGAGCCGGGTCTGGACCCGATTGCCCGTGGGCCTGACGTGGCGGAAGCCCATGGGGCCTAGGGCTACTTGGCTATCTGATGATCAGGGGTGAGCGGTTTTTGAGTGGATCCTGTGGCCTAGGAGGGGCCACATCATCTGACTCATATCTGTATTTCACAAAACAAGTCTCAAAATAGGTTTGTATCCAGAAAACATGTTCAGTCAGAAATCAGAAGATCGTATTCAAAGTCAGAAAAACAGCATGAAAACTCATTAATTAAATCCACAAAAAATTCGGGGTATTCCCCTATATGTGCAGAATCAGAATACAAATTTTCATAATTTTTCAATATAATTTTTTTAGTCAACAAAAATCAGAAAACGTCAAGATGCGGTAATTTTGTAAATCTGGTATTGTAAACACTGCAGTACGAAAATAGCAATATCTCACAAACGATAAATCCAAATCCAAATCCACCAAAAAGGTGATAAAATAGACACAGTAGGCTAACTTTCATATTCACAAATATTTTACAAACAGCAAGTAGAATTAGGTCAAAAATCAGGTTATTTACTGAGCAGTATGAAAATTCTACATGTATAGTACTTATTTGGAAACATAGAACGGTTTGTAAAAATCATCAAATAAATCCACAAAAATTCAGGGTTAATCCCAATCAAGTCTAGTTGTATTGTGCAAAATATTGGATCAAAATAATACATTTAACATCAGGATAAAAATAGATTACTCTTCAGAATTTATAGAAAACAAAATCTGGAAATCTCTTTACACCTCTGTAATAAAATAGACATAACTCACAAACCATAAAACGAAACTGAGATCTGTTAGAAGGGTTGGAAAATAGACAGAATTCTCTACAGTTCATGATCAAAAAATATTTTTAATATACTGACCTTAATAGGGTCTAAGATACTGATCAAAAGCGAGGTAAAAGAAAATACATAATTATTCTTCGAACATAAGATCATCTAGTTCATGTAAAACTCATCCAAATCAACCCAATCATGAAATATAGTGTACTAGATATCCAAACAACATGGTATAGGGTATTTTACAATTTCACGACAAGTCTACCACAAATAACACGAACGAGCACATGATATCATATGAACAACACGCATATATACAACAAGAAGTGGTCAACCCTAGGTTTTTCATGTCATGTATGTCGTGAGGAAACTATGGTCGAATCAACACAATAGAGATAATATATAACAGAGGATTCACACACGAATTGTCTCTAGAACCCAACTACACTACAGGCGGTAATTAGTACTTGTATTACACAAAAAAAAGAATACAAGTTACTTTCCTGAGAGACGAAGGCGGAAATGGCACAAGAGCAAGAATAATGGGAATGGATCCCGGGGCACGAACACAATGATCGAACGAACCCACGAACACAGTAACGAGCATGCGAACACACAACAACTGAACACAACCCACGATCACAAGGAACGGGCAACAACGACCACAAAGGTCTAGTAACCCACAAGCATAAGGAATGAGGTCACACACCCGCACACCAAGAGAGGTAGCTGAGGGCAGTGCTTCGCTATCAGCTGTGCGTCGGAGGGACAGCACACAAGAAGGACGGCAACGGAGGGCGCTGCGGAGAGAGACGACGACGGCCAAGGGATACGGCAGGGTGACGCCAGAGCAACGACGAAGCAACGGTTGCTGTCGTCGACCGCGACCGTTGTTGCATCGCGGAGGCACGATAGGAGGGAGAGCTCAGCGAATGGAGACGACGGAGCCGGCCTGAGCTACTGTTGTGGGCATCGCTCAGAAGGAGTACACAGGTGGTTCCTGCTGTCGATGCTGCGTCGTCGAGAGGAGTCACAATGGGGGATGCAGAAAGCGCATCACTGGCAGACGGGAGGAGAAGGACAAGGGGAGTGAAGAGCGGGAGTAGGGTGGTGCTATAGCAGGGTGCAGGCGTCGCGAGGGAGGCAAAGGAACGGGAGAGGGAGATGAGCGGGATAGGGAGGAGCAAGGGAGAGAGAGAACTGGAGTTGTGGGTTGACGGGAGAGACGAGAGGGTGGCTGTGGATGAGAGGTAGTGGATGAACATGGTGCATGGGGTAGATGAAGCGGCTGGGGGTGAAGGTGATAGGGATGATGGGGGTGAAGGTGTTGACGGGTAAAGGGTGGGTTGGGTTTCGGGTTGAGGTCATAACGGGTTTGGGTAGGGATAATAACGGGTTGAAGAGGTATTTAGTTATTGGGTATTGGGTTTAATTTGGGTATATACTGGGTATAATTATTGGGTATTAGGTTTAAATAAATCCAATAAGGAAAATAGGAAAAATATATAAATAATAAAAAAATAGAATTTTTAATATAAAATCAAAAGGTAATACAATAAAATAATAATACTGATAGTAGTAAAGAAAACAACAACAATAATAATAATAATAACAATATTACAAATAACAGTAATAATAATAATACTGACAATAATAATAATAAGAAAAATGATAAAAATAATAATAGTACTAATAATAATAGTAGTAGTAATAATAATAGAAATCAAAGTAATAATAACAAAAATAAGATTTGTATTACAATATAAAATTCATAGAAAATAGTTACAATAAAATTATTGATCGAAAATAAATTTTAATAGAAGATCCAGGAATACATTTTAAGAAAAAGAATTTAATAACGGAAAAATAATTTACAAAAATCAAAAATTCGAAAATATATAGAAAATACATTTTTGGAAAAACAGGGGTTACAGTAACTTGTATTCTTGTCTTTGTGTAATACAAGTGCTAAATACCGCCTGTAGTGTAGTTGTGTTCTAGAGACAATTCTTGTCATGCCCCGCTTCCCAAAAGATAATACGGAATACGGATATGTGACTAAGCCCAGCGAATGATTTTCATCATCCATAAGCTGTCAGGAATTTTTACAACATTTCACAAGAATAATCAGAGTCGGAAGCAAGACAAGTCAACCAAGCATGCATACATGAATCAAAATACCAACAGAAATTTACTTGAAACAAAATATATTAATCTTAAATAAACCAGATCTGAACAAGTCAAAATCCTGGGTCACATTGCACAAATAATCCAAGTACAAGATACATTATTCAAATAGCAACAGAAAATAATAATAATAGCAGGAAAATCATGATAGCAAAACTCCAGCATCTATTATCTCATCTCGCCTATTCCATCAGGCAGCTGATCTCCAAAATCTGCAATTTAATAAATTGCAGGAAGAGGAAAAAAGAAAACAAACTCCCATCAATATAAGTTACGGGCCGCTTGTAGTGCAGGATACAAGTACATGGAAAAGGATAACAAATAACATGATAACAAAATAGGATACCTAAACTTGAATCGGGATACAAAATCAAATAAAATAATGTGCTAACAGGGTACAGGTAACATGTATCAAGTATCATGTTCAAGTAGCAAGTGTTAAGTATCATGCAAGCAGGTAAACAGGTAACAGATGATCAGGTAGCATGTACAAGAAATTATGTAACAGGTATCATGTAACAGGTGAACATGTATCAGGTATTCATGTATCAGGTATTACGTCATGTCAAGTCTTGTATTATTATTATTATCTAGGTAGCACTTCATGCATCCATACTTTTACTACATGGTTGCTACAGTCAACGCAATTTCATTTTAAATTTCATAGGGAATTCTATAGGTCATATACTCGGGTATCACAGGATCACAAAACTTGGTCGGTAACAGAAATTAACTTGATCGGTAAACTTGATCGGTAACAGAAAATTAACTTGATCGGTAACTTGATTGGTAACAGAAATTAAATTGATCGGTAACTTGATCGGTAAATATGATCGATAACTGAAATTAACTTGATTGGTAACTTGTCATACGAGAAACACGAGTTCCCTTCCAAGTACAGGCTCCTATATTGTCCACTACTAGATCTTTCCCTTAAACCCCGGCTTGGTTATTTATTATTATTAGCAAACAGACATGTACGTGTCACAGAACATGGCATGAATAGCATGACATGAATAAGTAACAGATTCAGGTTGCAAGATAAACATGCACGGGTAAAAGATAACTCATAAAAGAACAGTACAACGAAAACTCCAGTTCAGGACAGCAAGACAGTACTGCACTAAATAGGGATTTCCGTTGCTACAAAAATGCAAATATGGATCCGTCGAAGAATCTAAAAGATAGACTCCCGTCTGAATCCAAGGAACATATATAATTCATATAGTGTTGAAAGAAAAACAAGGCTAAAAACTGATTAGAATCCAGAAAATGGGTTCCGTCAGAAATCAGTATTTTGTATTCACAGTCAGGATAATAGCATGAAAACTCATAAATTAAATCCACAAAAAATCTGGGGTATTCCCCTATATGTTTAGCATTAGAATATAAAGTTTAAGAATTTTTCAATAAAATAGAGTAGTTAAGTAAAATTAGAAAACAATAAGACACGACAGTTTTGTAAATCAGAAATCACAAACGCTGCAGTACGAAAACAGCAATATCATACAAACCATAAATCAAAATCCTAATCCACAAAAAGGGTAATAAAATAGATACAGTAGGCTAACTTTCATATTCAGAAATATTTTAGAGACAACAAGTAGAATTAGGTCGAAAATCAGGTTCTTTACAGAACAGTAGTAAAATTCTGCATATAAAATCTTTATTTGCGAGCATGAAAAGGTTTGTAAAACTTCTCAAATAAATCCACCAAAACTTTGGGTAAACCCCAACCAAGTCGAGAAGTGTTGAGCAAAATTTCATATCAAAATAATAATTTTAACACCAGAATAAAAATAGATCACTCTTCAGAATTCTTAGAAAGCAAAATCTGGGAATCTTTCGACACCACTGTAGTAAAATAGACATAACTAGCAAACCGAAATTCGAAACTGAGATCCATCAAAAGGTTTGGAAAATAGACAGAATTCTCTAAGAATAATGTTCGCAAAATGTTTTCAAATACTGACCTTAATAGGCTCTAAAATATTGATCAAAACGGGAAAGGCAGCAAAACTGAAAATATTGCATATGCACAAAATCCACTAGTTCACATAGAACTCATCCAAAACACAACCAAACATGAGACAGAGTATACTAGATGTTCAAGCAACATGTTATAGTGTATTTCACAAGTCCACAACCAGTCTACCACGAATAACATGAACAAGCACAAGATAACATATGAACAACACGCATATATACAACAAGAAGTGATTAATTCTAGGTTATTTTATGTCATGTATGTCGTGAGGCAACTATGGTAAAATCATCACTATAGAGACAATGTCAATAAGGAGATTCACACACAAATTTTCTCTAGAACCCAACTACACAACAGGTAGTATTTAGTACTTGTATTACACAAAGAAAAGAATACAAGTTACTTGCTTGGAAGATGACGAAACTGACGAAGCAAAAGTAAGAATAACGGGAACGGATCCCGGGCACGAACACAGAATCATGAGCAGGTCTCGAACAAGATGATCAAAAAACGATCGAGCAGCTGCGATCAAGAGATCAACGGCTTGATCCAAGAGCTGACGATGATCACGATCAGATCAGACGAAAAAGATCTCCCTGATGATGAAGATAATGATGAAGATCAAGACCGATCGATCGAATGGCTAGATCAAAGGAAATTGATGATCATCATAATCATGATGATCAAGAGGAGATCGAAAGATCCAGGATCACTTGATGATGATGAAGATGATTGGATGGTCCAGATCAAGACCAAGGGGACATAATCATGATGATCATGATGATCAAATTGATCGGACGGCACTGGGTCCACATGATAAAAAACCACAACAACAATAATGGCTAGCCTAGCTGTCAAAGGAAACCTTGCATAGGGGGTGCTGGTGGCTGGCGTTCGGGAGGAGCATCGGGGTGTTGCAGTCAAGCACGAGGGCTGCACTGCTGCCAGAGGGGAGACGCCGCACAGGGAGTGCTGGGTGGCACGCTGCTGTTGCCCAGGCTGTTACTGTTGGGTGTTGCAGTCGGGTTGTCGATGTAGGGAACAGGGAGGAGCTCTGGTTGGCACTTAGGGGAGAAGCAGCACGGTGCAACACTGTTGCAGCAGTAGTCAGGCGATGCGATCGGGAGGGGGAAGACGGCAGGCTGCTTCGTGGCAGAAATGGCACGACGACAGGGAGAGAACACAGGGGTCGGGGATGAAGTGGAGAGTGGTCTGGAGATGGTTGGACTTGGATGAGAACGGGAGATGGGTCGCGGGAGGTGAAGAGTCGGGGTGCAAGGAGACATGGACGAAGAAAGAGCGGCTGGGTAGTTGAAGGTGAACAGGTGTGTACAGGGGGGTATAAATAGGTAGGGAAAATTTGGTTTAGGTAGGTTTCGGGTGTGGGTTTAAGGCTTAATGGGTTTGGGTAGTTAGGTGCTAACGGGTATAGGGTAATAGTATTGGGTTTTCGGTAGAGTATTAGGTAAGTGGTTTTGGGTATAATTAATGGGTATTTGGGTTTTAAAACAAGGTATTAGAGGTTATAGGGTTGTAAATGGGTAATGGGTATTGGATATGGGTTGGGTTATTTGGTTTAATAGAAATCCAATAGGATAATTAAAATAACCAATAAAATATACAATTAGGATTTTCATTGAAAGTAAGTAATTAATTCAATTATAACAAATAGTAATACAATAGTACAATAAATCAAATAGCATACAATGAGTTAATACTCAAATACTAGCATATACAATAGGATTTTATAGAAATAATAATAATAATAATAAAATCAATAACAATAACAATAATAATAATAATAGTATTAAAATAACAGTAATAATAATAATAATAGAAATCAAAGTAATAATAACAATAATAAGATTTGTATTAAAATCATAGGAAATAGTTACAAATAAAATTATTGATCGAAAATATATTTTAATAGAAGATCCAAAAATACATTTTAACAAAAAGAATTTGAAAGAGGAAAAACTTATTTACAAAAATTTTAAATATAGGAAATATACAGAAAATACGTATTTATGAAAACAGGAGGGTTACAATTCTTGTGCAAAGCCCATGTTATATATTTTCTCTATTGTGTTAACCCGCCCGTAGTTATATCATTACACACACGACATGAAATAACTTAGAGATGACCACTTCTTGATGTATACATGCATGTTGTTCGTATGATGTCGTGTGCTTGGTTGTGTTAGTCGTAATATACTTGTTGTAGACATGTTAAATACCCTATAGCATGTTGCTTGGACATCTAGTTTATCCTATTTTATGTTTGGTTATGATTTGGATGTGTTCCATACGATCGAGTTGATTTTATGCTTGAAGAAGATTTCAATTTTTGTTGTACCCCATTTTTCTTCAGTATTTTAGACCCTATTAAGGTCAGTATATGAAAATTATTTGTGAATACGAATTATAGAGAGTTCTGTCTATTTTCCAGATTTTCTGACAGATCTCACTTTCGATTTATGAGTTGCAAGTTATGGCTATTTACTACAGATGTGTTTAAAAGATCCAGTTTTATATGAATTCTGTATGGATAATTATTTTTCTACTGATGTTAAAGACAATATTTGATCCAATATTTTGCTGAGTACAACTAGACTTTATTGGGAATAACCCTTAATTTGTGTGGATTTAATTAATGACCTTTATAAACTATTCTATGCTTGCAAATAACTACTATACTTGCAGAATTTTCATACTGTTCAGTAAAGAACCTTAATTTCGACTTGATTCTATTTGTTGTTTATAAAAACTTTGTGAATATGCATTTTAGCCTATTGTATATATTTTATCACCTTTTCAAGGATCTGGATTTCAATTTATATTTTGTAATCTATTGCTGTTTTAGTACTGTTGTGTTTATGATTTCAGATTTACTAATTTTCTGTATCTTGCTGCTTTGTGATTTTCCTTGAATACTCTATCTATGTTGGAAAATTATGAAACATTATTTCCTGATACTAAATATGCTAGGAAATACCCTAGATTTTTCGTGGATTTAAATAGTAAGTTTTTATGCCGTTTTCCTATTTATGAATACAAACTTCTGATTTCTGGCTGAATATATTTTCTGGATACAAATCTGTTTTGAGTCTTTTTTTTTGTGAACTACCATATGACTTATATATATTTGCTGGATTCGGAAGAGAGTCTATTTTCCAGATTTTCTGACGGATCTAGATTTGCATGTTTGTGGCAACGGGAATCCCAGATTTGGTGCAGTACTATCTTGCTGTCCTGAACTAGAATTTTCGTTGTCCTATCCTTTTATGTGTTGTCTTTCATCTGTGCATGTTTGTCTTCTGACCTGAACCTGTTACTTATTTATACCATGCTATTCTTGCTCTGTTTTGTGCACGTATATGCGTGTTTGATAATAATAACAAATAACCAAGCTGGGTTTAAGGGAAAGATCTAGTAGTGGACAATATAGGAGAATGTACTCGGAAGGGGACCCGTATTTTCTGTGTGACAGGTTTATCGACCAAGTTAATTACATGCTACCGATCAAGTTTACTGACCAAGTTATCGATCAAGTTTACCGACCAAGTTACCGATCAAGTTTACCGACCAATTTACCGATCAAGTTTACCGACCAAGTTAATTTTCTATTACTGATCAAGTTTACCGACCAAGTTTTGTAATCCTGTGAATACCCGAGTACATGACCTATAGAATCCTCTACGAAATCTAAAGCTTAATTTATTTGAATGTAGCAACCATGTGTTAAATGGATGGGACGCATGAAGTGCTACATAGATAGAAATAAATACAAGACTAGACATAACATGCTTACCTGTTACATGTTTACCTGCTTGTATGATACCTATTATCTGTCACATGTCACATGCACCCTGTTATCACATCATATTACTTGTTCCTGATCCTCTTTTATATTAACCATTCTGTCACCTGTATTCCATGTCATGCTTGCTTCTGCTATTATTATAACCCCTGTTTTCCCAAATACGTATTTTCTGTCTTTAAAATTTTCGTAAACTATTTTTTTCTGCTTTCAAATTCTTTTGTCAAAATGTATTATTGGATCTTTTATTAAAATCTATTTTTGATCCATAATTTTATTTGTAACTATTTTCTATGATTTTTATATTAAAATAAAAAACCTTATTACTACTGTTGTTATTACTATTCTTATGTATTCTTATCATTACGGTTATTTTTATTATTATTATTATGATTATTGTTATTGTTTTTATTATTATTATTAGTATTTCTATAAAATCATATTGTATTTGCTAGTATGTGAGTATTAACTAAATGTATACTATTTGTTTCATTATACTATTGTATTACTATTTGTTATAATTGATTTAATTATTTACTTTTAATCTAAATCATAATTGTCTATTTTATTGGTTATTGTATTTTCCCAAAACCCTATTTTCCCTATTGGATTCTACCCTATAAAACCCAATACCCTGTTTTACCCCCACACCCGTTTAACCCTATGTCCTACCCGAAACCCGTTAGCACCCAAAACCCAAACCCATCTGCATTTAACCTAAACCCTAACTCTACTCTCCTATATATAATACCCTACCCCTTGTTAAACCCATGCAGCCGTTTCATCTCCCTCATCTCTCTCCCGTGTGCTGCTCCTCTCGTGCACCCATTCGTTCTCCCTATCTCTCTCCTCGACCTTTACACTGACCACCTCGGCACCCCGCTCTCCCTCGACGCCAGCTCCAATGCAGGCAGACCCCAGCATCAACCTCTCCCTGTTCTCTGTCGTAGCTAGCAGCAGCGCCTCCCAGTGTTGTCCAGATCCCCCAATCTCTCTCCTATCCCTCCCTCTGCCCTGGTCGCGCCGCACCATCCCCGACTGCTCCACCACCTACAGCCGTCGCAACGCAGCCAGTCACCGACCCTCAGCCACCTCGCGATCCCGGTGTTCCCTTGAAGTCGTGCCTGTCTCCTCTCCGACCAGGGACAGCAGGAACAACAGCGTGCGCTCCCTGCCGCCGTTGTGCCACCGCCGTCTCTTCGTGGTTCGTTGTCCGTGTGTGTGTTCGTAGGTTGTGCTCATTTTGGGTGTGTGTGCTCGTTGTTCGTGGTTCGTGTTCGGAGTTCGTTTGTTGTGTTCGTTTCTCGGAAATCCGCTCCCGTTATTCTTGCTTCGCCGTTTTCGTTGTCTATTATAAGGCAAGTAACTTGTATTCTTTTCTCTGTGTAATACAAGTACTAAATACCATCTGTAGTGTAGTTTTGTTCTAGAGACAATTCTTGTGTGAAATCCCTTGTTGATCTTGTCTCTATTGTGTTGACCCGCCCGTAGTTGCCTTATTACACACATGACATGAAATAACCTAGGGATGACCACTTCTTGTCGTATACATGCATGTTGTTCATATGATATCGTGTCCTCGGTTGTGTTATTCATAGTATACTTGTTCTAGACTTGCTAAATACCCTATACCATGTTTCTTGGACACCTAGTACACTATATTTCATGTTTGGTGATGTTTTGGATGAGTTTCACATGAACTAGTTGATTTTGTGCATAAAGCATATTTTCTGTTTTGTCGATTTCCCATTTTTTATCAGTATTTTGGACATTATTAAGGTCAGTATATTAAAAATATTTGTGAATTCTGTCTATTTTCCAACCCTTCTGACAGATCTCAGTTCCCATTTATGGGTTGCGAGTTATGTCTATTTAACTACATTTGTGTAGAAAAATTCCAGATTTCGTTTTATATGAATTTTGTGGAGTAAACTATTTTTATTCTGATGTTAAAAGTATTATTTTGATCCAATATTTTACTGAGTATAACTAGACCTCATTGGGATTAACTCTAAATTTTTGTGGATTTAATTAATGAGTTTTACCAACTATTTTATACTTACAAATAATAACTATAATAACAGAATTTCCTTGCTGTTGAATAATGATACATAATTTCGACCTGATTCTACTTGTTGTTTGAAAATTCTTTCTAATTATGAAAGTTAGCCTATTGTATCTAGTTTATCACCCTTTTGATGGATCTAGATTTCGAATTATAATTTGTAAGATATTGCTGTGTTAGTACTGCAGTGTTTGTGATTCCAGATTTACAAAACTGCTGCACCTTGTTGCTTTCTGATTTTACTTTACTATTCTATCTATGTTGAAAAACTATGAAACTGTATTTTCTGTTACTAAATATACTAGGGGATACCCCAAATTTTTCGTGGATTTAATTAGTATGTTTTCATGTTGTTTTCCTGTCGATGAATACAAGTTTCTGATTTATGGCTGAACATATTTTCTCGATTCAAATCTGTTTTGAGGTATGTTTTTGTGAAATACAATATGACTTATATATATTTGCTGGATTCGGCCGGGAGTATATTTTTCAGATTCTTTGACGGGTCCAGGTTTGCATGTTTGTAGCGATGGGAATTTTAGATTTAGTACAGTACTGTCTTACTGTCCTAAACTAGAATTTTCGTTGTTCTATTCTTTTATGAGTTATCTTTCACCTGTAAATGTTTTCCTTCACCTGAACCCGTTACTTGTTCATGCCATGTTATTCTTGCTCTGTTTGTGTCACATACATTCCTGTTTGATTAATAATAACAAAATAACCAAGTCGGGGTTAAGGGAAAGATTTAGTAGTGGAAAATATAGAAATGTGTACTTGGAAGGGGGCCTGTGTTTCTCACCTGATTATCTGTTACCTGTTACCTATTTTATGATCATGTATGATTCTGATTATCTGATTCCTGACTACATACTTTTTTATGAGAGGGTGTACTCAGAAGAGGGCCCGTGTTTCCCACCTGTTACCCACCAACTACATACTTTCTTATGAGAGAGTATACTTGGAGGGGACTTAGTCCTACCTGATGCATGATTACCTGTTACATGATACCTGTACCTGATCCATGTTTACCTAATTATCAGATACCTGTACCTGTGCATGTTTACCTGATACCTGAGTACACGGCCCTATGGACTCCACTACGAAATCTAAACGCAAACTTGTTTGAATGTAGCAAGCATGTAGTAAAAGGATGGACACATGAAGTGCTACCTAGATAGTAATACTACAAGGTTTGAAATAACATGATACCTGTCACATGATTACCTGTTACATGCTTACCTCATACAAGATTACCTTTACATGCTACTTGACACCTGTTACATGTTCACCTGCTTGCATGATACCTGCTACCTGTTACATGTTATATACACCTGTTATTACTTGATCATGTTCATGATTCATGCTAGCTGTTCCATTTTGTTATCATTCATATTCCATGCTATTTATTTATCTTGCTCATGTAATTGTACCTGCACTACAAGCGGCCCGTAACTTGCATGACGGGAGTTTATTTTCTTTTTTCCTCTTCCTACAATTTATTAAATTACAGATTTTGGAGATCATCTGCTGATGGAGTAGGTGATATGATATTCTAGATGCTGGAGTTTTGCTATTATTATTTCTTGTTGCTTATCTTGAATAATGTATCTGTTACTTGGATTATTTTGTATTGGACAATTTGTCCCAGGATTATTGACTTGTTCAGATCTGGTTTATTTGAGAATAATATATTTTGTTTCAAGTAAATTTATGTTGGTATTTTGATTCATATATGCATGCATGGTTGACTTCTCTTGCTTCCGACTCTGATTATTCTTGTGCTTGTTGTAAAAATCCTGACAGCTTATGGATGATGAAAATCATTTGATGGGCTTAGTCACGTATCCGTATTCTATATTCTCTTTTGGGAAGCGAGGCGTGATAAGGTTTTTAGCGGTATCAAAGCCCATGTTTGGCTAATGTATTAGTTTGACTGATATATTAGATAAGTTTGGCTCGATCTAGGATTGGTTCAACATTACACAAACCATGCATACATAAATGAATTATAATCAACATTGATCCGGACACTAGTCTTATTCCATTTATTTTGATCCCTTCTTATTCAATCCCTTGATTCCTTATTTTCTTCCGTCTTTTTCCGTCGTCCTCTTTGATTGACCTCTTGTTGGGTGTGAATTCATTCTTTTCGTACCCATATTCCTTGATCCTGGTGTCATCCATTCTTTTCTTTTTGCTTGGTTCGTTGATTGGCATCACTGGATCTACTACGACTTGTATGCAGCTTGGACCATCAACAGGTGAGGAAGTGTCATCGTTGCTCCAAGATGTGCATGCAGAGTCCCAGGATCTCAGGAAGTTTTCAAAGTCTCGCTGGAGCTAATGGATACTATTAGTAGAGTCTATCCCAATTAGAGTGGCGCAGCGGAAGCGTTGTGGGCCCATAACTCACAGGTCCTAGGATTCTCTTGTTATTTCTCCTTCCCTGCACAGTTTTCTTCTCTATCCTTTGCATTCGTCTTCATCCGTTGACTCATTGCTTGGTTCATCTCTTCCTTGTCTATCTTTCTTCGATTCCAGCTCTATCTATTTCTCCATCTCTTTGCTTTGTTATCTTGCTTTGTTATCTTGTATTGTTTCTTGATATGGCTAAAAATGGGGTTAAATCGGAACCGTCCAGATGGATCACGAATCTTGAGGCACAGGGGTAGAGCGGTAATTTCACCTTCTGACGGGTCTGAAGCGGGTACTGGTTATCTTCCCCGAAAATCCACTTACCCGCGAACGGATCCACCTTAATCGGGTACGGGTTTCAACCCGCAGCAAACCCAGCTCAGAAGGGATAGAATTAGGGTTCCTGATTCATATTAATCAACGGCCCTGATTCGTGCCTATCCTTTCACCAGGATTTGGGATTAAATTCTTTATCTGATTACAGGGAATATACCTTATCAGATTACATTCCTAATCTGTTCTCAGAAGAATATTCCATATCAGATCACAAGGATTACATTCCTAATCCGTTCCCTAAGGCGCCTATAAATACCCCCCGCCCATCTCCATTAAGAGGTAATCAATCTTTCACCAGTTTTTGTGCTCTTTCATAGTCTGCCAGATTACTGACTTGAGCGTCGGAGGGTGCGTCACCGGGAACAACCCCGGTGTCTCGCACTTTTTGCAGGTGCACGGCAAGAACGACGATCGAGGCTCGACGGAACAGGTACACAGGTTTTTCTATTCAGTTTCCCCAAGAATCCACAAGTTCTATCTGTGTGCCCCCACACCAAATTTAGCGGCAACAGATTGGCGCCGTCTGTGGGAAACTAACGAATAGGGACCTCTCCTCTTCCCGGTGAACAGGTTTTCTCCAGCCATGCCGCCTCGCAAAGTTAGGTCTAGAGGCTCCAACCGAGCGCCCAACCCTGACCAGCAAGAAGTCCTTCCTGATCCCGCTCAGCAACAAGGGCAACTCCCCCCTACCATGGAAGAGCCGCTCCAGCGGAACCCTCCACCTCCTGATCCAAAGGGTCCTAACCCCCAGAAACAGCCTCTTCACCAAGAGAACCTCTCCATCCACAACGCCTCCAGTGCCTCCATGGCCTCCCATCATCCCCGAGCCTCTGGTCGCCACAATGCCCCTCCCAAACGCCCGGAGGATGATGACCTTCGTCGCCATCTGGATGAAAAGCGGGCTCGGGGGGAAGCCTCCCGCCAGCAAGAGCAATCCCCCCAACACCGAGAGCACAGGAGGTCCCCCGTCCGAAGAGGGAGAAAGGACTCCCCCGATCACTACCGAAGGAGGCACTCTCCAGCAGGTCGGCAGCAGCCTAGGAACAATGAGGCACCCATCACCCGTGCCGAGTTCCAACAATTCCAAGCAATGGTACAACAGGCCCTCAACCTCCGTCAGAACCCCAATGAGCCGAGGGCCCCATCCCCTCCTCCGGTCCGGAGCCCTCGCCAACGGTTCCCTTCTCCTCGACCCGCTCCTACCAATTCCAGGCGCACCCCAAGTCCTCGTCGTTCTCGAAGCTACCATCGCCGCAGCCCTCGCTCCCCCTCATACGAAGACAAGTCCCGTGGCTCGGCAGATCACCGTCGGAGAAATGACACCATGAACCGCCGTCTAAACGAGGTGGAAAAGCTCTTGGGACAGATAAACCGAGAAGAGGAGCTTAGGGGGAGGACCCTACGTCCTAGCCGACCCCCGTTCTCCCGGACCATAGTAGACGCCCCTGTTCCGTTCGGTTTCAAACCTCCCCAGTTCGAGAACTACACTGGGGAGACCGATCCAGTTGACCACATCGAAAGCTTTAAGACTTTGATGCTCCTCCATCAAGCTTCCGATGCCCTCCTCTGCAAAACATTCCCTGCAACTCTCAAAGGCCCAGCTCGAGAATGGTACTCTCGCCTTGCCCCGGCGTCGATATTCTCCTTCGAACAGTTCGAAACCCTGTTCATCACCCATTTCGTCAGCAGCCGAAGGGCCGAGAAGACCAGCATCTCACTATTGCACCTCCGCCAACAGAAGGGGGAGAAACTGAGGGACTACGTGAAGAGGTTCACAGCTGAAGCCAGAACCATCGCGTCCCTCGACCAATCCGTCGCTACCGCGGCGTTCCAATCCAATATCCTCAATTCCAACCTCCGCTCCTCCCTCGCCAAGAAACTGCCTCACGACTTTTCTGACCTCCTCCTCCGCACTGAAAAGTACATCCGAGCTGAAGAGGCCGAGGAACAGCCCAACTGGGAAGGAACCGCCTCCGGGTCTAAGAGGAAGGGAACGGAAGAAGAGGGAGCAAAGAAGTTCCAGAAGGATAATGCTGGCCAGCGCCGACCTCCCCCTAGATTTGAAAAGTTTACTCCCCTCACCACAAACATCTCCGCCATTTTCATGGAAGTCGAAAAGGAAGGGGTCTTACCTCCTGCTCCGAAGATGAACACCCCTGCTAAGAGAAGAGATAGAGAAAAATGGTGCCGCTATCACCGGGACCATGGGCACGACACCAACGATTGCTGTGCGCTAAGAAACGAGATTGAGGCCCTTATCCAGAGGGGACAGTTGGCAAAATTCGTGAGAAAGGACCAAGCCGAGCTTCCTCCCCAGCCTCGAGGGGGCTAACAAACGTCCGAAACGAGAAGAGACGCCAGAGTTTGAGGAAGAACGGGTCCTCCACCTCATTCACAGGGGGTCCAATGGGGGGCTCCTCGAACTCTTCTCGGAAAGCTTTTATTAGAGAAGTAAACTCAGTCCGAACCACCCCTCCTCCCAAAGGCCTCGGAGTGCCCGTCACCTTCTCTGACGAAGATCTCGAGGGTGTCCGCACCCCTCATTGTGACGCACTCGTCATCAGCCTTCACATGGCCAATTTCAAAGTCGAGAGAATCTTAGTGGATAACGGTAGCTCCGTCAACATCCTCTTTCTCGACGCCTTCAAGGGGCTGAAGCTCTCCCGAGACAGACTCAAGCCCGCCGGCTACACGCTCCATGGGTTCACGGGAGTGCCGGTGACGATTGAAGGGGTAATCACCCTCGATGTCACGGCCGGCAAAACTCCTACTACCCGCACGGAGTCGATGGATTTCATGGTCGTAGATGTCCTAGCGGCCTACAACGTCATTTTGGGTCGGCCCGGCCTAGCCGCCCTTGAAGCCGTCCCTTCTGCCTATCATCTCAAAATGAAATTCCCCACTCGGGCTGGAGTGGGAGAAGTAAGGGGCAATCAGGAGCAGGCCCGCAAGTGTTATATGACTTCCACCCTTGGACCCGTCCTCTCCTTAGAAACACTCGAGATCCCCCAAGATGCTGCTCGGCCAACTTCCGAGCCGGTAGACGAGTTGGAAGAGGTACTCTTCTCGGAGCAGGAGCCGACCCGCAGGTTCTTTGTCAGCAAGACCCTCCCATCCGCACTATACGCGGGTATTGTAAAATGCATCCGAGCCAACCAAGACCTCTTCGCATGGTCAGCTGCAGACATGCCCGGTATCTCCGAAGAACTCTTGGTCCACCGCCTCAGTGTTGATCCGGGGTCTAAACCGGTCCAGCAGAAGAGGCGCAAGTTCGCTCCCGAACGTCAGCTCGCTATCAAAGAGGAGGTGGACAAATTGTTGACGGCCCGGTTCATACAGGAAGTGAATTATCCTGAGTGGTTGTCAAACGTAGTAATGGTGAAAATCTGTATTGATTTCACTGACCTTAACAAGGCCTGCCCTAAAGACCCCTTCCCTCTGCCGAGCATCGACACTCTGATTGACGCAACCTCGGGACATGAGCTCCTCAGCTTCATGGACGCTTTCTCGGGTTACAATCAGATAAGGATGTTCCCCCCGGATATTCCGAAGACATCTTTTGTGACCGACCAAGGACTCTACTGCTACAGAGTCATGCCGTTCAGCCTAAAGAATGCAGGGGCAACATACCAGCGCCTCGTCAACAAGGTATTCCAGGCCCAGATTGGCCGAAACATGGAAGTGTACGTGGATGACATGCTTGTGAAAAGCATCCGAGGCATTGATCACGTGGCCGACCTCCAAGAAGCGTTTGATGTTTTGAGAAAGCACAATATGAGACTCAACCCGAACAAGTGTGCGTTCGGCGTCTCATCAGGCAAGTTCCTCGGCTTCATGGTTAGCCAACGAGGAATAGAGGCAAATCCGGAGAAGATCAAGGCCATACTGGACATGGCCCCGCCTAGAAACGTCAAAGAAGTTCAGAGATTGACTGGTCGATTAGCCGCCATTGGGCGCTTTTTGTCGAAGTCTGGGGAGAAGTGCCTCCCGTTCTTCAAAGCCCTCAGGGGGGCTAAGGGATTCGAGTGGGGGCAGCAACAACAAGACTCCTTCGACCAGCTTAAGGCTTACCTCGTCAATCCACCTCTTCTCAGCAAACCCATACCGGGCAAACCACTCTACCTCTATTTAGCAGCCTCCGAACAGACGCTAAGTGCGGTCTTAGTCAGAGAAGAAGAAAGAACTCAGAAGCCCATTTACTACATCAGCAAAGTGCTCCGGGATGCCGAGCTCCGGTACCCGAAAATTGAGAAAATAGCCTACGCCCTGATAATGGCTGCGAGAAAGCTTCAGCCATACTTCCAGTCCCATTCGATGGTCGTTCTTACCGACCAGCCGCTGAAATAGATCCTTCACAAGCCAAAGACTTCCGGCCGCCTCATGAAGTGGTCGATCGAGCTGAGCCAACATGATATTACTTATCAGCCTCGGACCGCAATCAAGGCGCAGGCGCTGGCCGAATTCATAGTTGAAACAACTATCCCCGACTCCGAACAAACAATGAAGGGACCGCCTGTCTGGTCGGTATATGTCGATGGATCCTCTTGCAACGAGGGGAGCGGGGCAGGAGTCATCCTCGCCGGCCCAGACGACTTTGTCCTCCAATACTCCCTCCGGATAAACTTCAAAGCCTCGAACAACGAAGCCGAATACGAGGCACTCATAGCCGGCCTTGGGATGGCCCGAAACGCAGGGGCGCGACACCTGCAGATCTTCAGCGACTCTCAGTTGGTCGTCAACCAGGTCCTCGGCGAATATGAAGCCCGCGATGACAGGATGGTAAAGTACTTGGCTAAAGTAAAGAGCCTCATGGTGCTCTTCGAGGAGGCCCTCATCCGAAGAATCCCCAGAGAAGAAAATGCCCAGGCCGATGCCCTGTCCAAATTAGCTTCCTCATCCCTTCAAGGCCTCGAACAAACTGTTCTGATAGAAGTCCTCCTCAAGCCAAGCATAGAGGACGAGGCTCTCAACTCTGTCGAAACACTGCCACTCCCCCTCGAAGACAATTGGATGAAGCCCCTCATCGAGTTTTTAAGAGACGGACTCCTCCCCCGGGATTCGAAGGAAGCCCGAAAGATAAGGACCCGAGCCGAGCGTTACATATTGGTCGAAGGCATTCTGTATAAGCGCTCCTTCACCCAGGTGGATGGTCGACCCTACCTAAGGTGCCTCTCCCCGGACAAGCCGACTACGCCCTGCAAGAGCTCCATGAGGGCATCGGCGGAGCCCACTCCGGCTCCAGAGCCTTGGCGCGCAAAGTGTTAAACTACGGGTATTACTGGCCCACTCTCCTACGGGACGCCGAACAACACGTTCGGCAATGCACCTCCTGCCAGAAGTATTCCGACATCCGACGCCTTCCACAAGCACCACTCTCCTCCCTATCAAGTTCGATCCCCTTCGCAATGTGGGGGATGGATTTACTGGGGCCATTTCCACCGGCCCCCGGACAATTGAAGTTCCTAGTCGTGGCAGTCGACTATTTCTCGAAATGGATAGAGGCCGAGCCCCTGGCTACAATTACCGAACATAGAGTTGTTCAATTCTTCTGGAAAAATGTAATCTGCCGATTCGGTGTTCCTCGGGTCGTAGTTACAGATAACGGTACGCAGTTCGCTGGAGCTGCCTTCCGAGCCTTATGTGAAGACCTAGCCATACAACACCGCTTCTCCTCTGTCTCTCATCCCCAGTCAAATGGCCAAGCCGAGAATGCCAACCGACAGATCCTCTCCGGCATCAAGAAGAGACTCGACAAGTGCTCCAAGGGATTGTGGGTCGATCAGCTGCCTAATGTGTTGTGGAATTACCGAACCACGAAGCGGACCCCTACAGGCGAGAGTCCGTTCAATCTCACCTATGGGTCCGAGGCCCTCATCCCACTAGAAGTTGGGATACCCTCTCCTCGTTTGATAGCTTTTGAAGAAGAACAGAATGCCAGGGAGCTCAGAACAAGCCTAGACTTGATAGACGAAATCCGGGAAAGAGCAGCCATACGGCAACAAAGTTACCGGAGAAGAATCAAACTCGCCTACAACAAACGGGTCCGCCCAACCGACCTGAAAGAAGGGGACCTGGTCCTCCGAAAATTGGCCATCTCGTTCCCCGGACAGAAAAGCAAACTGGCCCCAAATTGGGAGGGACCATACAAGGTCTCCAAAGTGATCCGCCCCGGTGCATACAAGCTAGAAGATCTTGAGGGCAGAGAAATTCCCAGGACTTGGAACGCCGACCATCTTTTGAAATACCAAGAGAAGGCAGCCACGCCTATCTAAGTAACTCCAGATGTCGGACCACTCCTCTCCTGCTGCTAGTAATTTTTCCTTTGTTCTTTTTTCATTGTAATAACGGCTAGCAACTTTAGAAGCAGCCGACCATTAGATATTAATAAATAAAGTTTTTCATATTTTTGATACTATCGCATACCTCAGCCTTTAATTTTCTAACCACACGATGGTTCGGAGTCCAGCGCTCGGCTCGACTCTCCCTCCTCGGCACGTCTATAGACGAGCCGGGAGTAGATCGCCGTTCGAAATTGCTCCTGCAGCCGTTGAATGGATCGGAGTCCAACACTTGGCTCGACTTTGCTTCGCAAGTTCGCTCCTAAGCAGACTAGAAGTAGCTCGCTATTCGAAACTGCTCCTGCATCCCTTAAACTACCCACACGATGGTTCGGAGTCCAGCACTCGGCTCGACTCTTCCTCCTCGGCACGTCTATAGACGAGCCGGGGGTAGATCGCCGTTCGAAATTGCGCCTGCAGCCGTTGAATGGATCGGAGTCCAACACTTGGCTCGACTTTGCTTCGCAAGTTCGCTCCTAAGCGGACTAGAAGCAGCTCGCCATTCGAAACTGCTCCTGCATCCCTTAAACTACCCACACGATGGTTCGGAGTCCAGCACTCGGCTCGACTCTCCCTCCTCGGCACGTCTATAGACGAGCCGGGGGTAGATCGCCGTTCGAAACTGCTCCTGCAGCCGTTGAATGGATCGGAGTCCAACACTTGGCTCGGCTGTGCTTCGCAAGTTCGCTCCTAAGCGGAATAGAAGTAGCTCGCCATTCGAAACTGCTCCCGCATCCCCCAAACTAAACTAATCTAACGATCGGATCTCTCCGATGACTTGACCCAATCTTTCCGACTCACCCTCGGTCGGGCCAGGATTAGGAAAAAATCACAGCCCTCGCGCGCCGAGCCGAGGTACCGGGTTACCGACCCTCGTATATGGCAAAAAATCACTCCGAGGCGAAGCCACCGTCAGATCGCCTCAGAAAGTGCGCTAGGGCATGATGAGCGGATCTCATTCAGCCACGTGTCCACAAAACGACAAGATAGTGTTTTCTTGGAAACTGGACCCGCCTCAAGATCCGTGCAAACATCAGACGTCCCTGATTAGGCCACGTGGGTGCAATCGGGAAGCAACTACGCGCCGAGCCGAGGTACCGGGTTACCGACCCTCGTATATGGCAAAAAATCACTCCGAGGCGAAGCCACCGTCAGATCGCCTCAGAAAGTGCGCTAGGGCATGATGAGCGGATCTCATTCGGCCACGTGTCCACAAAACGACAAGATAGTGTTTTCTTGGAAACTGGACCCGCCTCAAGATCCGGTCAAACATCAGACGTCCCTGATTAGGCCATGTGGGCGCAGTCGGGAAGCAACCACGCCTTAAGCGGCCAGACCAAGCCTATAGCTCAGAAGCGCAGCAAAAAAGGAAAATTCGAGGCCAAAGAGTTCGGCGAAGCGAACACCAGCCTCGTGGTTCGTCTTAAGCCTACTCTAGCTGACACAACCATAGCACAGATAAGAAGACAGCCAAGGACAATTCGGATAAAACAACTCCAATTCCATTAATAAGTCGGATAAAAGTTACAAAGCGGATTACAACAGCAAAAACTTGCAAGTAGGATTATAACACAGGGACACGACCAGCCCGTTACTTCCGAGGAAGGGGAATGCTCCGTTTTAGAGACACTTTGGGTCGACGCTTCTTGACCTCCGAGCTCGAATCTAGGCCGACGAACCGAGACGCCTCCTCACCACTAACTCTGACGGTTGCTCCTACCGAAGCGCCGCTTGAGGACACCGCCACACCGCTTTGGGCATCGGCGGCTGACCTGCCTACGAGGGGAGTCCGGCTCGCCGCTTGATAGAACGTGATCCCTCGCTCGATCTCCTCGCGGGTGCACGAGGTGCTCCGGACGTTGGCCCTCACCGGTTGAGGCTTGAGCCGAGCGACTTCTTCCTCCAGCTCGACGATGCGATCTTTCAAAGTGTCATCCTTTACTATCACCTTAAACCGAGGGAGTTTCGCCGAACCGGGGTATTCAGCACTGTCAGAGATAACGCGACGCAAGTGGGTCACTTCGATGCTCTTGTCGACAGTCACCCTCTGCAACTCTTCCACCTTCTTCACCAAGCCGTCCCGTTCGGCTGAAATCCGAGCCAGTTCCTCTTCCCTAGCAGATAGCTCGGCCTCGACAATTCGCAGGTGGTGCAGTTCAACTAAAGCATCGCTATGCCTTATCTCCAAGTTATGAAGTATTTTCCTCGTCAAGTGAACCTCACCCTCGAGACGATCCTCCCGAGATCGCTTAAACAGCTCGGCTCGGCGCTGTTCGGCCGAAGTGTTACAAGCCGGCTCGGCAATCTGAAATAAGAAAGAGATAGCATTGGATACTTTTCATTCATTACCGAGCCAAACACTTAGACAAATTCCGGAGTCAAAATACTTTTCATTCATTGAAAGGCGGTGGCCAGTCCGCAAAAGGCATTACAACGATCGAAACACAAAAAAAAAGAACTACAAAAACCGAGGGGATCAAGGGTCCACCTTCGTCGCCGCGTCAGCCACAGGTGCATCGACGGAGGGTCCCTTGACCTGGCCATCTCCCACAGTCTCTCCATCCCGTCCTTCCTCGCCTTCGCCTTCAGCCTCGTCCTCTTCGCCTTCCTCCCCTTCATCGTCCGAGGTCGGTGTTGGAAACAATTGATAGCCGACCCGCTCGAAGCCGGGGACTCGCTCCTGAACGTGGTCGAGGGCCATCTGATAGGACTTCTCCATATTTTCGGCCATGTGCTTCTTCGCCTCTTCCTCGACCTCCTTCTCCACCTCGGCCCGGATCCTCGTCGCCAGGGCCTCCTTCTCCGCTCTCTCCTCGGCCAAGGACTTCAGCGCCGCAGCTAAGTCCTCGGCAGCCTTGGCGGCCTTGGCAGACTCTGCGTCGAGCCGCTCCTTGGCCTTCTCCAAATCCGACCCAAGATCCGCGACCCGGACTTCCAAGGCCTCAGCCCTCCTCTGCTCGGCCTCAAGTTCTTTGACCGCCCTGACCTTCACCAACCTGTCCTTGTTGCTGGCGGACCTCAGCTCCTTCTCCTGCGTGGCAAATGTCTCGAGGAGGTGGCCGAAGTGGCAAGTGGCCTATAGAGACAACAGTCACTTATACACATGCCGAGTTACAGACTTAAAGAAATTTGCAATACGCTTACCGAAACGATTGACCGGGCGACTTCATAGGTATCATCACCGACCGTCCCCGCCCTCAGCGCGGCCCTGTCCTTCGGGGTCGCCAAGTGTTTGACGACCTGCACTGACATCTGCGAATTGCCGAGGAACCCGTCATGGTTCTTCACTCGCCAATTCGGCACAAACAGTTGCTTGTGCTGCTCTGTCAGAATCTCTTCGGCGGCCTGGGTCAGCGGTGGTGCCTCGATCGACAGCGCCGCGTTCACATCGAAGATCCCCTCGATCACGCCAGGGACCGAAGAAGACAGGGGCTCCTCAGCGACGATAACTTCCGAGGGCACCTCCACAGCAGGGGGAGGCGGAGAGATGGCCGAGGCGACGGCAGGTGCCGGGGTCGACGAAACAGTCGCAGCCGCCCTCTTCCTCTTCTTCCCCCCGGCCAGCTTAGACCTGTCCGCCATCATGGAGTTGAAGTCGATCTTCATTGCTTCTGCAACGAGTCAAAAAAAAAAGAAGGGGGGGAACGAGTTAGCAGCCCGAGCCGAAAACTTAGAAGAAAAATAAAAAAAAAGCGAGATGTCAGGAGCATACTCGGGTTGGTGGGGCTTAGGCCGCACCCGAACAACACCTCCTCCGTCAAATCCCTCCAACTCAGTATCGGAAGGGCCATTATCCTCCTCGCTACCTCTTCCTCGGCATCAGACAAAACAGGGTCGGCGCGTGCGAAATTCGGCACCTCCACCTTCCAACGGGTCGGAATGGGCCTGATCGCCTCGCCCCTCACTATAAAATACTTTTCCTTCCAACCTTTAATCGAGTCAGGGTTTTCTACAATCTTGACACCCTTCCTCGGCCCCAAGTAGTATCGGTACTCCGTCTTGTGCTGACAGTTTACTCGATACATTCCTCGGAAGACCGTGAGATCCGGCTGCACCTCGGCTCGGTAGCACTGAAGCATAAAGGCGTTCACATGGCGCCATGTGTTCGGCATGAACTGGGTTGGCGCGAGGCAATACCAGCCGAGGATCTCGAGGATGAATGGGTGCAGAGGGAAACGCAACCCGGCATGAAAGGAGTCAACGTCGAACATGCACATGTCCGAAGACGGCAACTTAGAATTCGCTCGTATCCCAGGACCTGGAAGAATCAGTTTGTACTCCGGAGGGATAGCGAAAGCCCTTCTAACCCGGAGCAGGTCCTCCTCGGATACCAAAGTGATGAGCTCATCCGCTTCGGTGGCAAGTTCAGGATTAGGTTCTTCGACGATCTTGGACTTCCCATAGATCGCCTTCTCCAGCAAGTCACTCTGGTACTGCCTGACCCCCAAGTGACCGAACAGAACGGAAGGATACCGTCCTATCTCGGGTGCCTGCTTCGGATTCTCCACAATCACCTCCACAATGGGGGATTGGGTCTCTACCCTCCTCTTCTTCTTCCCCTTCTTCGTCTCGACTACAGACGGTTCAGCGGCTTGCTTACCCTTCCTCCTAATCTCCGACCTCCTCCTCTCCTCGGCACTCTCGTCGCCCGAAGACGAGGCCCCACTCCCCGAATCTACTCGAGACATCTCTAGGAAAATTATTCAGACTAAGTAAACTGACCTTTTGAAGTGACGTCTACGGTCGGAATGCTCTTGCCGGAAATCGCCTGGCCCACACGACAGCTAAAGGAAACGCCTTAGAGAGGAAATCGCCGCTAGCAGAGCACTTAGAGAACGAAAGTAAAAAACTTGAGTTAAAAGTGAGAAGTGAGCTTTGAGAGTAAGAGTGAGCGCTTTTAACCCCTCCAAGTTGGGCCTCCTTGGGAAACGCAAAAAGCCCAACAGGGAGCCAAAGCGACAGGCGGAAGCAGAAAAATACGGAGCCTACTCAGAGCAAGAGACCTTTAAAAATACCAAGTCAACGTCTCGGCCACCTACAAGAAAGCCATAGGACGCCCCGGCTACATGACTCAGTGCCTCGGCCAGTCAACCTCGATGCGCCGAGCCGAGATACCGGAGTACCGACCCTCGTATATGGCAAAAAATCACTCCGAGGCGAAGTCACCGTCGGATCTCCTTAAAACTCGCGACAAAATCTGATGGACGGTTCAGATCGTGCCACGCCCACAAAACGACAAGATAGCGTTTTCTCGTGATCTGAACCCCATCATCGACATGCGCGCCAAGATGGACCGTCCAGATCCAGCCACGCGTCCCTCCTTGCTGCCTGCCATCGGTTCGCCCAGCCGAGCTACCGAACAGCTCAGCCGAGCCACCGAGCCACTAAGTGCCGAGGAGGTGACCCCTCAGGAAGCACCTCCTCCAAAACACACAACTTTGTGCCTCGGCCAGTCAACTTCGATGCGCCGAGCCGAGATACCGGGGTACCGACCCTCGTATATGGCAAAAAATTGCTCCGAGGCGAAGTCACCGTCGGGTCTCCTTAAAACTCGCGACAAAATCTGATGGACGGTTCAGATCGTGCCACGACCCACAAAACGACAAGATAGCATTTTCTCGTGATCTGAACCCCATCCTCGAGATGCGCGCCAAGATGGACCGTCCAGATCCAGCCACGCGTCCCTCCTTGCTGCCTGCCATCGGTTCGCCCAGCCGAGCTACCGAACAGCTCAGCCGAGCCACCGAGCCACTAAGTGCCGAGGAGGTGACCCCTCAGGAAGCACCTCCTCCAAAACACACAACTTTGTGCCTCGGCCAGTCAACTTCGATGCGCCGAGCCGAGATACCGGGGTACCGACCCTCGTATATGGCAAAAAATCGCTCCGAGGCGAAGTCACCGTCGAATCTCCTTAAAACTCGCGACAAAATCTGATGGACGGTTCAGATCGTGCCACGACCCACAAAACGACAAGATAGCATTTTCTCGTGATCTGAACCCCATCCTCGAGATGCGCGCCAAGATGGACCGCCCAGATCCAGCCATGCGTCCCTCCATGCTGCCTGCCATCGGTTCGCCCGGCCGAGCTACCGAACAGCTCAGCCGAGCCACCGAACCACTAAGCGCCGAGGAAGTGACCCCTCAGGAAGCACCTCCACCAAAACACACAACTTTGTGCCTCGGCCTGTCAACTTCGATGTGCCGAGCCGAGATACCGGGGTACCGACCCTCGTATATGGCAAAAAATCGCTCCGAGGCGAAGTCACCGTCGGATCTCCTTAAAACTCGCGACAAAATCTGATGGACAGTTCAGATCGTGCCACGACCCACAAAACGACAAGATAGCGTTTTCTCGTGATCTGAACCCCATCCTCGAGATGCGCGCCAAGATGGACCGCCCAGATCCAGCCACGCGTCCCTCCTTGCTGCCTGTCGTCGGTTCGCCCAGCCGAGCTACCGAACAGCTCAGCCGAGCCACCGAGCCACTAAGTGCCGAGGAGGTGACCCCTCTGGAAGCACCTCCTCCAAAACACACAACTTCGTGCCTCGGCCAGTCAACCTCGATGCGCCGAGCCGAGATACCAGAGTACCGACCCTCGTATATGGCAAAAAATCGCTCCGAGGCATATCAGCCGTTGGATCTTGCCAAAAAGCGCGCTCGTCATGATGGACGGTCCAGATTTGGCCACGTCCACTAAACGACAAGATAACGTTTTTTGGGGATCCACGCTGAGATGGACGGCTCAGATGATGCCACGTACCTCGGAACCGTCGACCCGAACCACCGACCCAACGAGCCGAAGCACTGACCCAACGAGTCGAAACGCCGACCCAGCAAACCGAAGCACCGACCCTCCGAGCCGGGGTACCGGGGTACCGACCCTCGTATATGGCAAAAAATCGCTCCGAGGCATATCAGCCGTTGGATCTTGCCAAAAAGCGCGCTCGTCATGATGGACGGTCCAGATTTGGCCACGTCCACTAAACGACAAGATAACGTTTTTTGGGGATCCACGCTGAGATGGACGGCTCAGATGATGCCACGTACCTCGGAACCGTCGAGCCGAAACGCCGACCCAGCGAACCGAAGCACCGACCCTCCGAGCCGGGGTACCGGGGTACCGACCCTCGTATATGGCAAAAAATCGCTCCGACCCATATCAGCCGTTGGATCTTGCCAAAAAGCGCGCTCGTCATGATGGACGGTCCAGATTTGGCCACGTCCACTAAACGACAAGATAGCGCTTTACGGGGATCCGCGCTGAGATAGACGGCTCAGATGATGCCATGTACTTCGGAACCGCCGAGCCGAAGCACCGAGCCATCCGAACCGAGGTGCCGAGACGCCGAGCCGGAGTGCCGGGGTACCGAACCTCACATACGGCGAAAAAGCGAGCCAAAGAACAGGGACCACTCGATCTCTTCGAAAATCACGCTGCGCTCTGATCAAGGGCTCTGATGACGCCACGTCATAAATGGGTATTTAAAATCAGTTTTAATTTATTTTAATCGTTTTATTTATTTAAAAATTGTGAAAAAATCACCAAAAATTCGGGAAAATTCACTGAAAATCTAGAAAATAATTATAAATTCGGGGTAATATTTTCGAACCCCTGAACAAACAATTATTGCCTAGAATGTATCGTGAGGGCTCCCGAACGACTGGTTAACACATCGCAAAATTAAATAAATAATCCGAAAAAGTAGATAAAGACCGTTGGACACTCAGAGATGCTTAAAAACAGATTGCAACTTCAAAAACACATTACTACCCCCTTCAAGATTCGAAACCCTCCATTTGGACTCCGATACAGCTCCGCAAGCCATTAAAACAGTTAAACTACTCCTCAAAGGCTGATCGAACTCAGTCTTTAGGAGTGGGGGGCTCGTGATATGGCTAAAAATGGGGTTAAATCGGAACTGTCCAGATGGATCATGAATCTTGAGGCACAGGGGTAGAGCGGTAATTTCACCTTCTGACGGGTCTGAAGCGGGTACTGGTTATCTTCCCCGAAAATCCACTTACCCGCGAACGGATCCACCTTAATCGGGTACGGGTTTCAACCCGCAGCAAACCCAGCTCAGAAGGGATAGAATTAGGGTTCCTGATTCATATTAATCAATGGCCCTGATTCGTGCCTATCCTTTCACCAGGGATTTGGGATTAAATTCTTTATCTGATTACAGGGAATATACCTTATCAGATTACATTCCTAATCTGTTCACAGGAAGAATATTCCATATCAGATCACAAGGATTACATTCCTAATCCGTTCCCTAAGGCGCCTATAAATACCCCCCGCCCATCTCCATTAAGAGGTAATCAATCTTTCACCAGTTTTTGCGCTCTTTCATAGTCTGCCAGATTACTGACTTGAGCGTCGGAGGGTGTGTCACCGGGAACAACCCCGGTGTCTCGCACTTTTTGCAGGTGCACGGCAGGAACGACGATCGAGGCTCAACGGAACAGGTACACAGGTTTTTCTATTCAGTTTCCCCAAGAATCCACAAGTTCTATCTGTGTGCCCCCACACCAAATTTAGCGGCAACATTTCTTCTTCATTTTTGATGCCGGTTATTCTTCTTGCATTCCAGTTTGCCATCATTATTTGATTCAATTCTTCTCTGTTCATTCTCTCTTTGATTCTAGTTCTACTTACTCTCTATCTTGCTTTTGTTATCTGGTGTTGTTTCTTTCCTTTATACTGTTTATTTTCTTTCATGCATTCTATTTGACATCCTCCTTATCCATCTTCCTTCTTTTTTTTTGGTGTTGCCACTACTTTGTTCCTTTCCCTTTAATTCTCTGTTTGTTTATTCTCCCCAATTTGTTTATGCCTTGTCCTATATATCGCCTAAACAAATTTCGAGTATGAAATTTTGTTGTAAGGTGGGTAGGACATGTAACCCATGTTTTCCCAAATACGTATTTTCTGTGTATTTTCTGTATTTAAAATTTTTGCAAATCATTTTTTTCCGCATTCAATTTCTTTTGTCAAAATGTATTGTTGGATCTTTTATTAAAATCTATTTTTTATCAATAGTTTTATTTGTAACTATTTTCTATGATTTTTATATTATAATACAAATCCTATTAGTATTGTTGTTATTACTATTCTTCAGTATTCTTATCATTACGGTTATTTTGATTATTATTATTATGATTATTTTTATTTTTATTGTTATTATTATTATTAGTATTTCTATAAAATTCTATTGTATTTGCTAGTATATTTTATTGGTTATTGTATTTTCTCAAAATTCTATTTCACCCTATTAGATTCTACCCAATAAAACCCAATACCCTATTTTACCCCTACACCCATTTAACCCTATGTCCTACCCGCAACCCATTAGCACCCCAAACTCAAACTCATCTGCATTTAACCTAAACCCTAACTCTACTCTCCTATATATAATACCCTACCCCCTGTTAAACCCATGCAACCGTTTCGTCTCCCTCATCTCTCTCCCGTGTGCTGCTCCTCCCGTGCACCCATTTGTTCTCCCTGTCTCTCTCCCCGGCCTTCACCCCGACCACCTCGGCACCCCACTCTACCTCGACACCAGCTCCGACGTAGGAGGACCCCAGAATCACCCTATCCCTGTTCTATGCCATAGCTAGCAGCGACGCCTCCCTGTGTTCTCCCGAACCCCCCTTATCTCTCTCCTGTCCATCCCTCTCCCCTGGTCGCGCTGCACCGTCCCCCGATTGCTCGCGCCACCTGCAGCCGCCGTGAAGCAGCCAATCGCCAACCCTCAGCCACCTCGCGATCCCGGTGCTCCCTCACAGCTGTGCCTGTCTCCTCTCCAACCAGGGATAGCAGCAACGACAGTGTGCACTCCCCGCCGCCGCCGTCTCTTCATGGTTCATTGTCCATGTGTGTGTTCGTGGGTTGTGCTCATTTTGGGTGTGTGTGCTTGTTGTTTATAGTTCGTTTTCGGAGTTCGTTCATTGTGTTCGTTGCCCAGGAATCCATTCCCGTTATTCTTGCTTCGTCGTTTTCATTGTCAGTTATAAGGCAAGTAACTTGTATTCTTTTCTTTGTGTAATACAAGTACTAAATACCGCCTGTATTGTAGTTGTGTTCTAGAGACAATTCTTGTGTGAAACCGCTTGTTGATCTTGTCTCTATTGTGTTGACCCGTCCGTAGTTGCCTCATTACACACATGACATAAAATAGCGTAAGGATGACCACTTCTTGTCGTATACATACATGTTGTTCATATGATATCGTGTGCTCGGTTGTGTTATTCATAGTATACTTGTTCTAGACTTTCTAAATACCTTATACCATGTTGTTTGGATACCTAGTACACTATATTTCATGTTTGGTTATGTTTTGGATGAGTTTTACATGAACTAGTTAATTTTGTGCATAAAGGATATTTTCTGTTTTGTCGATTCTCCGTTTTTATCAGTATTTTGGACCTTATTACGGTCAGTATATTAAAAATATTTGTGAATATAATTTGTAGAAAATTCTGTCTATTTTCCAATCCTTCTGACAGATCTCAGTTTTGATTTGTGAGTTGCGAGTTATGTGTATTTTACTACAATGGTGTAGAAAAGATCCAGATTTCGTTTTATATGAATTTTGTGGAGTAAACTATTTTTATTCTGATGTTAAAAGTATTATTTTGATCTAATATTTTGCTGAGTATATCTAGACCTGAGTGGGATTAACCCTGAATTTTTGTGGATTTAATTAATGAGTTTTACCAACTATTATATACTTGCAAGTAATAACTATACAAGCAAAATTTCCTTACTATTCAGTAAAGATACATAATTTCGACCTGATTCTTCTTGATTTTAGAAAAATCTTTCTCAATATAAAAGTTAGCCTATTGTATATAGCTTACCATCCTTTTGATGGATCTGGATTTCGAAATATATTTTGTAAGATATTACTGTTTTAGTACTGCAGTGTTTGTAATTCCAGATTTACAAAACTGCTGCATATTGTTGCTTTCTGATTTTACTTGACTATTCTATCTATGTTGGAATAGTATGAAATTTTATTTTCTGTTACTAAACATACTAGGGAATACCTGAGATTTTTTGCGGATTTAATTAGTAAGTTTTCTTGCTATTTTCCTGTTGATGAATACAAGTTTCTGATTTCTGGATGAACATGTTTTCTAGATTCAAATCTGTTTTAAGTTATGTTTTTTGTGAAATACCATATGACTTATATATATTTACTGGATTCGGCGGGGAGTCTATTTTCCCGATTCTTTTATGGGTCCAGGTTTACATGTTTGTAGCAAGGGAAATTCCAGATTTAGTACAGTACTATCATGCTGTCCTGAACTAGAATCTTTCTAAATATGAAAGTTAGCCTATTGTATCTAGTTTACCATCCTTTTGATGGATCTGGATTTCGAATTATATTTTATAAGATATTGTTGTTTTAGTACTACAGTGTTTGTGATTCCAGATTTACAAAACTGCTGCACCTTGTTGCTTTCTGATTTTACTTGACTATTCTATCTATATTGGAAAATTTTGAAACTTTATTTTCTATTACTAAACATACTAGGGAATACCCCAGATTTTTTGTGGATTTAATTATTAAGTTTTCTTGCTATTTTCCTGTTGATGAATACAAGTGTCTGATTTCTGGATGGACATGTTTTCTAGATTCAAATCTATTTTGAGTTATATTTTTTATGAAATACCATAGGACTTATATATATTTTCTAGATTCGACCGGGAGTCTATTTTCCTGATTCTTTTACGGATCTAGGTTTGCATGTTTGTAGCAAGGAAAATTCCAGATTTAGTACAGTAGTATCATACTGTCCTGAACTAGAATTTTTGTTGTTCTATTCTTTTATGAGTTATCTTTCACCTGTATATGATTATCTTTCACCCTGAACCTGTTACTTGTTCATGTCATGTTATTCTTTCCCTGTTTGTGTCACATAAATGCCTGTTTGATTAATAATAAAAAAATAACCAAGCCGTGATTACGGGAAAGATCTAGTAGTGGAAAATATATAAATTATACTTGGAAGGGTGCCCGTATTTCCCACCGAATTATCTATTACTTGTTACCTGTTATATGATCATGAATGATTCTGATTATCTGATTCCTTACTACATACTTTCTTATGTGAGGGTGTACTCAGAAGGGGACCTGTGTTTCCCATCTGTTACCCAACTACATACTTCCTTATGAGACGGTGTACTTGGAGGGAACTTAGTCCTACCTAATACATGATTACCCTATTACATGATACCTGTACCTGATCCATGATTACCTGATTATCTAATACCAGTACCTGTGCATGTTTACCTGATACCTGAGTACACGGCCCTATGGACTCCGCTACGAAATCTAAACGCAAACTTGTTTGAATGTAGCAACCATATGGTAAAAGGATGGACGCATGAAGTGCTACCTAGATAGTAATAATACAAGACTTGACATAACATGATACCTGTTACATATTTAACAGATACAAGATTACCTGTACGTGCTACTTGACACCTGTTACATGTTCACCTGTTTGCATGATACCTGTTACCTGTTACATGTTATATACACCTGTTATTACTTGATCCTATTCATGATTCATGCTAGTTGTTCCATTTTGTTATCATACATATTCCATGCTATTTGTTTATCTTTCTCATGTACTTGTGCCGGCACTACAAGCAGTCCGTAACTTGCATTGACGAGGGGTTTGTTTTCTTTTTTCCTCTTCCTGTAATTTATTAAATTGCAGATTTTGGAGATCAGCTGTCGATGGAGTAGGTGATATGAGATTCTAGATGCTAGAGTTTTGCTATTATTATTTCTTGTTTCTTATCTTGAATAATGTATCTGTTACTTGGATTATTTTGTATTGGGCAGTTTGTCCCAGGATTATTGACTTTTTCAAATCTTAATTATTTGAGATTAATATATTTTGTTTCAAGTAAATTCCTATTGGTATTTTGATTCATATATGCATGCGTGGTTGACTTCTCTTGCTGCCGACTCTGATTATTCTTGTGCTTGTTGTAAAGATTCCGACAGCTTATGGGTGATGAAAATCATTCGCTGGGCTTAGTCATGTATCTATATTCCATATTCTCTTTTGGGAAGCAGGGCATGATAGTTACTCTATACTTGTTAATCTTTTCCTGTACTTTAGCCTGCACTACAAGCGACCGGTAACTTGCACTGACATGCATTTTGTTTCTCTTTCCTTTTTCTTGCAATTTGTTAAATTGCAGATTATGGTGATCAGCTGCCCGATGGAGTAGGTGATCTAAGATTTTTGTTGCTAGAGTTCTTGCTATAATTTACTTTCCTGCTATTTTGAAAAAATGTATCTGCTACTTGGAGTATTTTGTATTGGGCAGTTAGTCCCAAGATTATTGACTTGTTCAAATCTGATTTATTTGAAATTTCTTAAGCTTTGTTTCAAGTAAATTCTGTTGGTATATTGATTCGTTTATGCATGCGTGATTGATTGCTCCTTGCTTCCTACTCTGATTATTCCTGTGAAATGTTGTAAAGATCCTGACAGCTTATGGATGATGAAAATCATTCACTGGACTTAGTCATGTATCCGTATTCCATATTTCCTTTCGGAAAGCGGGGCGTGAAAAAAAATGAAGTCGTAAATATTCCAACCAGCCGTTATAACAGGATACAGCCCGCTATTAAGTAGGCCTTGGCCCATCCAGTCAATAAGGAAGCAATATCACAAGCTTCAAGCCCGGAGAAGGAGGTATGTAGAGAGAATGACTCTAAGGGTTTTGATGGCAGAACCCACACCCACCACGCTACATCTGTTCAGATTAGTGACTCCCATCTATCCCCCTTAGTTTTGAAGAGCAGGCTAAACTGAAGAAGAAGAAGAAGAAGAAGATGACATCAGCTCAGAAGAGAGCAGTCATGAACAGGCCATTTGCTCATCACCTGGCCAATGCCAAGAGGACGGCTTCGGGCTCCAAGAGCGGAGATAAATCCACTAGCTCAAATGCTTCCAAATTTCTTGGCAATCCTTTCAAATTACTTAGTGATGTTCAACTCACGGGAGTAGCTAGTCTATGGATGTGGAGCTTAAGGGACCACATTCTATTGCAAGGATCAGAAGCTCGGAGGAAGCTTTTATTGGCCAGTCGGGCCAATTGAGCCTACTACCATAGTCGTCTAATTATTCGTTGTGTTTTGCTTTGCACTAGTTTCATTGGGGTCTATTCTTTTCATTATGAAGATTGGTAGTTGAAATGTTAGAGGGCTAGGATGCCCAAATAAATGTGCTCTATTAAAGGATGGAATTAGAAGTATAGGAGTTTCAGTTATTTGCCTTCAAGGGTCCAAGATTTCATCTGCTAAAAATAGATAGTTAACATTGATTGGGGGGACAATTATCACCAAGTGGGTTTATCTAGATGCTATTGAGACAAGTGGAGAGGTTATGATTGGGTGAAATGACAACTTTCTGGAATGTATCTATTCAGCAATTGACATATTTTCTGGGATGTAATGGACCATTCAGGTTTGGAATGGTTCATTACATCGGTGTATGCCCCTTTTGAATGGGATGATAGGGAGCTATGCTTCTATAAAATTAGCTAGAGAAGGGCTGCTCTTTGCCCCAGGTGGGTGCTATGTAGAGATTTTAATGTCACCATCTCAAATGGAGAGAGGATAGGGGAAAAGGTTCTCACAGAGATATGCAAGCTTTCAGAGACTTTATCGACTCTCTCGCACTGATTGATATGCACCTCGTAGGCAGGAAGTTCACTTGGTTAAATCTCAGAGAATCCCCTTCCATAGCAAGACTTGATAGATTTCTCATTTTGCAAGAGTGGGATGCTCACTTATCGCGCTCCATACAAACCTCTCTTCCAAGAATAGCATCTGACCACTGTCTCATTGCTTTAGATAATCAAGCAGCAAATAAGAGACCTCACTACTTCAGGTTTGAAAAGGCTTGGCAGACCCACCCCCAATTTCAAATGGTGGTGTCACAGTGGTGGCAGCATTTCAAATGTCAAGGATATATTGTTGCCAGATTTTCAAATAAGCTAACTCTTCTTAAGAGGAGACTCAAGGTTTTGGAGTAAGACCCATTTTGGGAATCTCAAATAAAAGAAAGCAACCATTTTGACCAAGATTCAGGCTTTGGATGTTATTCAGGATATCAGAGACTGGACTCTATCATAGAAGGAGGAGAGAGGGTTGCTCAGCAAGGAGTATAGTGATATAGTTATGGCTGAAAATCTTTATTGGAGGCAAAGGTCAAGAATCACCTGGATGAAAGAAGGGGATGCTAATACCAGGTTCTTCCACTGCATAGAAAATGGTAGAAGGAGAAGAAACCTCATTTATTCTATTAGGGAGGGAGATATTATTATACTGATTAGACAGTCGTCAGGAGAAAATCTGAGGAACACTTTGAGAATGTTTGTGGGACGTCAAATGTGTCTTCTTTTACGGTGGATTGACATGCCCTATACCCGCAAAGTATTGATCTATCCACCCTAGTGGCCCCTTCTGTCTGGAAGAAATTAAGTCAGTAGTGTTTGGAATGAATTGTGATAAGGTGCCTGAACCTAATGGATTCTCCATGAGCTTCTACTAGGAATCTTGAGAGGTGATCCAGTATGATCTACTCTCCTTGTTAAATGATATCTACTTTAGGGAGGGGCAATTGATAGGCTTAATTACTCTGATATTATACTCATCCCTAAATGTGATGGGGCCAGTAGTGTTACGGACTCCGACCCATTAGCTTGCTAAATTGCTCATTCAAAATATTTACAAAAGTGCTTGCGAACAGATTGGGCCTCTCTTGCACGATCTTGTATCCTCCTATCAGACTGTATTCTTGAAAGGCAAGACCACTCTAAATTGTTTTTTTATCTTTCATGAAGTTGTTAACCTCTGCTCCAAGGAAAAGGCTGATATTTGTATGCTAAAGATTGATTTCAAGAAGGCATTTGATTCTCTGGGTTGACCTTTCTTAGAGGAGCTTCAGCACTAAGTGGTGTAATTGGATTCGTATGATACTTCTCTAGGCCAAGTCATTAATTCTAATCAATGGAGAGAGTGGCAAGTATATCCTATCCATGAGAGGACTTAAGCAGGGTGATCACTGTCTCCTATGCTATTTATTCTTGTTGTTGATGTCCTGGCAGAAATGCTCAAGCAGGGGAGGGAAGAAGAAGTTTTCACTCCTATTAATATAGTTGGACAGCTCTCGCAACTATCAGTTTTGCAATTTGCAGATGATACTCTTGGGTTTTGTAATGGGGAGAAAGGAGAAGTTATCAATCTTAAATTGCGGCTTCACATTTATGTTGATTTCTCAGGACTGGCCATCAATATTAATCCTCCCTAATTTTCCTTGGCAAATCCAGAGCTAATCACGCAGCCTTTTCTAAATACTTGGATGCGCCGAAGGATCCTCCCTTAGGAATACTTGGGACTTCCTCTCTCCACAGGCAGGATGACCAAGAGGGAATGAATGTCACTCATACTTAAAATTGAGAAGAGACTCTCCAGCTGGAAATGAAGAATGTTGTCCGATGGAGGGGGACTATCCTCATAAACTCAGTACAAGGAATGAGGGGTTTGACTGCATTTGAACCGATTATTCTTAGCAATGCTCACTTTGGAGATTACATCTTTGAATAATTGGATTATGCTTTCTTTCCAGTACTTGTTATTTTTTCTGGAAGATGGGCTTGATTTTGTGTTGGCCTTTGTAATTGGTTGTAATTTGAAACTATGGTGACATACTTATTTTGGTTTTGGTTGACAGGGGGTAGGATAGTTTTGCCTAGAAAGCCTCTTTGTACAAGGCAGATGTGTATGGATTCGTTGTTAGGGATAGTAGAGGTGTACGGCAGTAGCCCTCTACCATCTCTACGCTCTAAAGAGGAGTCCATTGATTCTATCATGTTTTTGTTTTCTTCCTCTTCTAATTCACTCCCAATCAATGAGCTACTCTATAATAGACTCGTGTGTATATATATATATATATATATATATATATATATATATTAATGAGGTAGAGTTTCCCTACCTTTTCTTGATTAAAAAAAAATACACGAAACTAGACTATGATGTATACAGTCCTTTGTGCCAAAACTAACAATTTTGAAAGAGAGGATCAATTTCATCTATTAATAAATTGTTTAGTGAACATTATTAATGTCATTAAATTTTTTTATTAAATATTGCTAAGTGAGCATTTTAACAAATTTGATTGTGCCAATTATCTTGGCCTTAATGTCATTAGATAACTTGCTAATTAATTATTCACCCTAGATAGAGAAATTTTTTAAGACTAGCAAGTTACTCTAATTGAGTATAGCAAGAATATACTCTAATTGTGTCTAACTAAAATATACCCTTATTAAGTCCAACTAAAATATTACGTTTATTTCCTTATTAATATATATTTTTTTGATGGCTGGAGTCGCAAGACTCTATCCGACCGATCAAAAAAAAAAAGTCCAACTAAAATAGTACACAGTATTGTAATTAAGCATATATTAGGATTAAAAAGAACTTTCTAAATAGAAGATCCAATGAATAATTGGAGTATGTACTATTTTTCATTGTTGAGATCTAACATGCCAGATAACACGGAGAGATACCCTAATTAGTTTTCAAAAAGAGATGTTTAAACTTTAAAGAATAACTAAAAAGACTAGTATTATACACGTGCTGTGCACGTGGGGAAAAATTGGGGGAATGAAAAGGGAAAAAGAAAAAAAAATTTACCTGCACGTGCGCTGCACGGGTTGGGTTATGGACAAAGGCCTTCTCCCATTATAGTAGTAGAGATGTACTCTACTTATGTGGTTCTTCCATACAATTCCAAATTTGTTAACAAAACTGTGATTGTTAGGAAAAAATGATTGATAATTCTCAACTTCCTATAGTTGTTTAATAGTAATCATATGATGGATTCTCTATCTTCCTCGTGATCATAAAAAAGTGTAAAGAATTTATTGTTGAGCTTGGTGATAGTGGATTTAATGACGAACAATCAAACAAGTAGACAGAATGAATTTTTTCCGGTTGGGCTTCGCTTAATCCATGAGAGAAATAAGAGAAATAATATTCAACTAGAGAAAATACAAAGTATTACATTCACACCAAAAACCTATATCTCTTACGTCTCACTAGAAGATAACCAACTGTTTACAATGGAGAACTCTCTCAATTGCTCTTTACAATGAAGTACTCACTCAACTCTCTCTCTCTCTCTCTCTAAAACCTAAATCCCCAAATCGATGAAAATCCAAATCCGCCGTCGAACCCAACCCACCTTCGCCTCTTCCTACGCCGTGCCATTTCCTCTCTCTCATCCGTCACCGCCTCCTCTCTCCGTCGTCGCTTCCTTCTATTCTCTCCGTCGTCGCCTCCTCCCTCCGTCGTTGTTTCTTCCTCCATCGTCGCACCACCGTCACATCTTCCTCTTTCATAATAAACCCTATGTAACACCCCGAATTTCAAAACAAACTAAATTTGAAGTTCCACAGGATCATTATACTTCTCTTCGTACAATTTTATAAAGAATTTAAAACTTTTATTTCAACAATAATTACATTAGAGTCTTTTACATCAACGAGCAGTTGAATAATTAAAATACAACAATAACAAATATACAACGTTACAACTTTAGCATCTAAGTAATCAACAGCATCAAATCATCTTTTATTTCTTCTCGTAAATACCAAGTCCTACATCTAAAACTGTGGGCGCGTCAGTTGCTTACAACAGACGAAATATTATATACGACCATCCTTGCTATGCCGAACCGTATAACGATTCTTAAATACTTTAGCAAACACAAACTTGATCCCAAAACAAGTTAGAAGGAACTATCCTATCGATGTCGTGTTGTGCGGTGCACTTAGTCCTTAATGCGGTTATTTACATTACATGACACTAATGCGCACTTGTTCGGATTCTATGCATCCCATACTATATAGGTCCGAGGACAAGCCCTTAATCGTTCTTTATCTTATAGGGTTCAATCCCTCGCCATGACTTACTCTATTTCTGTAACTACGGTAAGTATCCTAGATGTTCTACGAACTACGAACTCATGTCTAGGTGCCCTGGAGAGAATCCCAACGCACTGATACATGACTCATCAGGCAGGTATCATGTGGTAATTCACCTCCTACCATAGACATGACACCACCCGCTGTCGCCAAACATCCCACGAGCGTCGCCACCGGGACGGCACTCTGGAGCAGTATCCACGTCCTACTCATGACGCATCATGGGACATCCTGTGAATACTCTCACGCCACCAATCCAATGGCCCTCATACTCAATGTTTTTCTCTTACTTTCTTCACATCTTTACTATGTATCTAATCCTTACAATGTTTGTTTGTTTTAAAAGAAAATCGTCACAACCTAGAGCTAGCTTACCCTACCGGACTTAAATCAAAACAACAGAAACAGTCAGCCTACCTGGCTACTTCTCAAGAGACGCTCAACCCTCAACGGTTAGCTCTCAAAAAATCATAAATAAAACTACCGGTCACTAGGGTCTTGCCTAGCCTCTAGATTCCAATAACTATCTCTTTCTAGAGATCAACAATAAGTCGTAATCAATCTCCATTTAATCTTTCATTTTCTTTATTCATATCTCTTTCTCAAAAACATTTATTTTATAATCTCACAACATGAGAACAATTCAATTCAACATCTTTTCATCAATTTAATCATTCATAACCTTGTGTGCAATTCAAATAATCTTAAATCAAGTATTAAAAATCATGAAATCCCACTAAGAACAATCCAAGTGAATTACAACTTCATTTCTCTTAAAATAAACAATGGTCACTTTTTAATCGACAGAAGTCGAGTTCTTTCAACAATATTCAATGTAAATATCCTCTTTTAATACTCCCATAATATCTCAAATATTGTAGAATTAATTTCTATAAGGTCCAAACAATTTTAGAAAATTAAATATAATTTTTTTCTGAATTTTACTTTATTTAAAACTCTTAAAACTCATTAAATCAAAAAAGAAAACATAGGTGTCAAAAACCAGGTTTCGAACCCAGTACCAAAGCCAACCCGCACCCGTGAATAGTAAATAACCCAAATCCGCACCCACTGACCAATATGGCCAAGGTGAGTAACTGATATGAGGAAATAATATATATATGAGTTTCGGCTCTCAGTTTTGAGTAAAAACCAACTTCCCATAAAACAGAGTCTCTTGAGAGATTCGAGCCCGTGGCCCAGCCCTCCGCCATGCTATAGTAACGAACTCGGATTGCACCCAAAGACCAAGAAGTCCAAGTGACTTAACTGAAATGGAATGAGCTAAATACTTTTTATATGTCGTGCACTGTAATAAATTTTCCTTTAATAATTTCGATCTTTCAATTGAATTGTACTCATTCAAAACTTGATTTCTTTTCAGAATATGTTTCATCAAAATTCAATATAGTATATTATATTCAAAATTTTATAAAGATTTCTTTTGGTCAATAAAACAAGTTTCTCCCCAAAATTGCGTTAGAACACATATAATCAATTTTTCCCAAAACAAAATATTGTCTTTCATCAAAAATTCCTTTATAAAATTTTTATACTCATAAAATAAATATTTTTGAGTTTAGAACCGCACTTCTTTGCCACATTAACTTCACAAGTTATTTTTCATACATATTGTATTATTTGGGACAACTATTATTTTAGCATGCATCAAATCTCATTCTAACAATTCTAAATAATATAATCATTCTTCACTTCTCAATTTAATACAAGTTCTAACCATTTATACAAATCACACCATCACATCATGACACAAAATAATCAAAGTTATGTAATCTACAACTAACATGCCAATCAAAATTTAACAAATTAATTTCTACAATATCTAGCATGCAAATTTTGTACTCCTAATATTAGAAAGGATTTAAGAAACACCCACCCAAGAAATTTTAATTCCTAGCAAATGTACTCCTAGGATTAGGAGCTCCTAGAAACTCCGCTTCGGCCTCCTCAAAATCCGTGCACCAAAACAAAGCTCCAATTTCACTTTCGGTCAGAGCACCATTTGATCTATTTCGGCAAGCACAGTGAAGCCCTTTCATCTCATATATATATACATATGCATATGTGTATATATATCTATATATACATACAACTATATATATGCCTAGTATAGGCTTATAGGTAGATGGTAGGTTTGGGAAAACCAATGGTCTAGGTGGTTTTCGGAAATGACAGGAGAGAGAGAGAGGAGAAGTAATTTGAAGGAGTTGGATTGATATATATATATATATATATATATATATATATATATATATATATAGGGAGATACATCCAATTGTATACTGGATTTAAACGAAAGGCAAAAGAGTTTGGCTGGATGATTTTGGTTGCTTTGATGGCTTTCGGAAATGAAAACAGAGAAAGGAGAGATGAGAGAGTGAGAGAGACTTAGGGGTATTTTTATAGATTAATTGTTGAGTAGTTAGAATAACTACCCTCCACTAGTGCACCCACTAAACCACTCTCCAATTCAAAATTATTCTTTTCCCTCATACTCCAGAAGTAACCAGCTGTTCATTTTCTCCCCAAATTAAGTGTGCACTTTGCACGTGTGCACGTGCACGTGCTTTGTGTACACCCCAAAATAAATTATTTATTTAAAACAATTATTTATATATGTAATAAACATATAAAATTAACTTTAAAATTATACTTTTCATGCACGATAAAATAGACAAACACTCTTCATGAAATTTATATTGAAAAAGAGCACGCCCAAATACGCGCACCGAAACACGTGCGTCACACGTAAAATATCAAAACGCGAAATTCAACGTTATCAATAAAAAAATGTTAAAGATAATAAAAATATAATGTAAGAAAATATATTTATTAATTTTATATATATTCCACGACGTAGTCACTACGTACGTAGGAAACACGTGCATTATACATAAATAAGTATTTAGGTCAAAATGCGAGAAAATAAATTTCCGTTTTATAAAATGGATTCAAATAAATAAAATAAATAATTTAAACATATAGAAAATATTACACGTAGCGGTAGAAACACAGAATCAATACGTTCATCAAAAACACGTAAAAAGCACGTAAAACCCAGAGATTGAAATTTAATATTTTAGTTGACTCAATTAGGATAAAATCAATATGGAAATGCGTAAATAGTCAAAATTCAAATTACATATCAAAATGTGTTACGGATATCACCAGTAATGGTACAAAATGCACGTACGTAACACTCGAGGGTAAAATTTGTCATTTCTTTGCAGGGGGTGTTACACCCTAGGTATGACTTTGATTCTTGATGATGTTGGCTTGATGCTTGATGAATTTTTGAAATCTTGTTGAATTTTTCTTGGTGCTTGTTTGCTTGATGCTTGCCCCTCTCATAATTTAAACCTCCATTTCTGTATTTTTTTGTTATTTTTTAAATTTTTTTATATTCCATTCCCTGGTACGGGTCAATTATACATAATATATGCTTCATGTTGTTTCACTTCTTTGTAATCAAGATGCTTGCTTGCTCGATGCTTGCTTGTTGTTTCACCATGTTGTTGTTTCACCATGTTGTTGTCACCATGCTTGATGCTTGCTTGCTTTTTTTTAACCATGCTTGATGCATTTTGTTTTCTTTTAATTTGAGGTGGTATTGATGCTTGAATGCTTGCTATTTTTTCACCATGCTTGAATGCTTGACTTTAATTATTTTTACCATGCTTGCTGTTATTGATGCATGATACTCGAATCTTGATTCGTGACAAAAAATACAAGAAATAGAATTGATTAATAGCTGATATTTATTGAATAAGAGAGACTATGAATTGAGTACGTTTGTGTATTCTGCTTCATGTTAACATTGATAAAATATTATTAAAAGTCCATGCTACATAGTTGTCATCTTTCTTCTTCTTCATCTTGTAGGACATTTAAATAAATACAGGAAGTATGAAGTCCACTGGTGCAACTCCTACTGCATATAATCCTCCTCATGACGATTATTGTCCTCTTTGGTGATATGTAACGAAAGAAGCAAAGGTTGGAGACAAGGGTGAAAATTGGAGGTGGTCATGCAATTTTTGTTTGAAGAATGTTACAGGATCATACTCGAGAGTGAAGGCTCATCTTCTGAAACTCGGTGGCGTTGGAGTAAAACCTTGTTTGGTGGTAACTCCAAAATATAGTTGAGAAGCAAAGAGTTATGAAAGAATCTGAACAAAGGTTGAAACCAATTGAAGTTCCTCACCCACTTACTTCTAGGACTTCAACTAGTAGTTCAAGAACGGGTTTCTCATTTGAATCACTCCGCATGTGTAACATCCTGGAATTTTTAAATAATATTTTGGAATTTATAAATGAATTGATATGACTTTTTGTGATTTAATAAATATATTTCTGAAATTTATCTTCTTGCACTACAGAACACGTGCAAATATTTACGAAGTGTGGATTTCGGAATTATGAGTTAATGAGCAAGTTCTATTATTTTTTGTTGGGTATATTTGAATTTTTGGGATTTTTCTGAATAAACAAAACTTTTTTTGGTAAATTTTTTAAAGAAAGAGGTTTTTTTGTAAAAAGGTCGTTTAGGGGTGAAGATTTAACTTAAAATTGTTTGGATGCATTTAGGGCTGGCTATTCAGTAGAAGGCTCTAGGGAATTAAATTATTTTCATATTTGGTGGATTTTTATTGATTTAATTAAATGAATATATAATTACGCAATTCTGGGATTGTTGGGGACTTTATTGCAAATATACTTTCTGAAGAGTAAAAGTCAGAAAATCTATTTGGAAAATCTAACATTTATTAGTATATATTATTTATAAATTTTCTGGATTTTTTCGAAAATTTATGACATATTTACAAATACTCAAAAATGAAGGACTTCTGTGCAAAATTGCCACCTGGAGTAAAAACTCCAGAATTTTCTTGAAATTTCGGGCTGCATATGGGCTCGTCAGATCTGGGTGTGAAGGGATTAAGTTATTTTATTTTAAATTAATTTGAATAACTAATAATTGAAGAGATCCACATATGTAAATAAATAATTTTCTTGGGGGGTAATTTTGTAAACTTTTGGGGAACCCTGGGGGCAAATTCCGGCCTGTGAGAAGAGCAGCAGCCGGCCACCTCCCTTGTGCACACAAATCATATATTTCTCATTATTTACTTGGAGTTTAAAGCTTGGATCTTGGACTTTTGTAAAGATGAGGCTTTTCTTTATTTTTATTATTATTCTTTAAGTTGATCTTCTTTGAGGTGAGTGATACTTCTAGTCTTCTGATGTGTTTTACTCATATTATCATGATGAATGAACTTATGGAAGGTTACATGAACTAAAGATATAATTTATATGAGAGATGATCATGTTTTATTAATTTTGAATGTTAAATATTGATGATGGATGAAAAATCTAACTTAGGATCTATGGATTTAATTTTAGTTAATAAAGATATGTAGAAACAATTGGAACTTGTTCAATGCTTTTGAATTCATGCTTGATTGATTATAAAGTTGAGATCTTTCCATGTTATTGGTTGTTTTAATCATCAAAAATTGAAAATAAACATTAGGGTTTGAATAATTGTTGTATGAATCTAAAGTAATCCCTTTTGAAGTGGCTTATGCATAAAAGAGTAATACTTTTGTTTCAAGTAATAAATCTAATGAGAATGTATATGATTGTAGATGTTATATTATGGTGTATGACTCAAGAAACTTGTTGTGGATGATTAACATATGAGATTCTTCATTGTTCTAATATTAAAGTAAGTTGTATGTTTCAATTTAATTGTAGTGTATATAAGAATTAATTTTGGCAAGAAATCTACAATAAAAGAAATAATAAAAATTAAATATTTTGGGTTAGGGTTCGGCCTGGTCTAAATAGTAATTGAGGGTTACTGTTCTGAGTTACCGTTCACCCGAGCCTATGTTACCCTTCGGCTGATGTGTTTCCGGTTGGACTTTGAGGTGATTTCGTGTTGTTTCGTGGGTGTGGCTTGCATGCTATGATAGGGGGACTCTAGTATACATGTGTAAGCATCTATATATAGGTTTAAACGAATATATATGAGTGGTTTGATCGAGTTTGGATGAGATTTTATAGACGTTGTATGGTCTGGACTGTCGTCTGTTTCAGTTTGGAATGAGATTTCGACCTAGTTGCTGATGGAATTACCAAAAACTTATAAAATAGAAATTGTAGCTTTCTGTGTCTAGTTTCCAGAACATCTAACGGATCTCGATCCGACTTAGAGATTATAAGATATGCAATTTCTACCACTGTACTGTCGTAGTTTTAGAATTTCAAAATAATGGTTAGTTTTCAGAATTTATTGAATATCAAACCTTTAAACTAATTTATTTGAGCTCAAATTTTTATGGTGGATTCTTTGATATATGCTGGATTTGATTTGATTTTTCCAGAATTTAATATTGATATTAAAATGTACTATTTTGAGGAACAAAATCGTGTAACATTCAGATTTTTTGAATGAAAGATATTTTTTAGTACTTATTGAATTTCAACCCTTTAAACTAATTTATTTAAGCCCAGATTTTTATGGTGGATTTCTTAATATGTGCTGAATTTAATTTGATTTTTCCAGAATTTAATATTTGTAACCCCTGTTTTCCAAAATGTATTTTTTTATTTTCTGTATTTAAAATTTTCGCAAATTATTTTATTCGGTTTTCAATTTGTTTTTCTAAAAATGCATTGTTGGATATTCTATTAAAACATATTTTCGATCTATAATTTTATTTGTAACAAGTTTCCAATGATTCTCATATTGTATTACAAATCTTTTATTATTATTCTTATGCTTGGATTATTAAGGAAAATATTTTTCTTATTTTTATTACTATTGTATTGTATTTTTCTATGTATTATTATTATTATGATTATTGATATATTTTTTCTCATTATTGTCATCAATATTATTAAAATTGATTACTGAATTAAAAATCTATTCTTATTGTTAATTTGTATTTTATAAACCCTATTTATAATTTTTTTAGTGGATCCTATTTGAAAACCCTATTCTAATTCTTATTGGTTTTGTTTAAACCCATTAACCCTAAACCTAACCAATACCCTAACAACCCAGACCATTACCCACATCAACCCCCAAACCCATTCACATCTACCAACCTGAAACCAAAAAACCTTTAGCCGTCATCTCCCTTCTCTAAACCCTAAAACTTTCACCCCGTATATAACCCATCAGTTGTCATCTACCCTGTGCCCGCCGTTTCAACTTCTCCCTCTCTCTCTGTAACCCCTGTTTTACCAAAAATGTATTTTTGTATATTTTCTGTATTTTAAAATCGCAAATTTTTTTTTTATCGGTTTTCAAATCCTTTTGTCAAAATGTATTTTTTTGGGTCTTCTATTTGAAAATCTATTTTCTATCAAAAATTGTATTTGTAACTATTCTGTAACATTTTATATTTCAATACAAATCTTACCATTATTATTATTACTGTTATTTTATTTTTATTATTAATATTAAATTCTACTGTTAGTATCATTATTTTTATTGTTATTTCATTTTGATTGTATGTTAAAAATCCTACTGTATTTGCTAGTATTTGAGTGTTAACTCAGTGTATACTATTTTTTTTTGATGATACGGATAGAGTCAAAAGACTCCAGCCAAGCATACATTAAACGAAATGAATACAATAGGAAGGTCTTACAAGGTGTAAAACAGAGGAAATCAAAAATACTATTCTAAATACAACAAGAATAAAAGCAAGCATCCCTAGAACCACGACCTCACAACCGCGAGCTGAAGGCGGAAACAGGCGGCATCAGACCAAAAGCGCAGCATCAGAGCGAAACCTGAACGAAAGAAAGACCAGGAGGCTGAGTGACTACCACGCTCGACGTCCTGCCATTGATGAATCTGGGAAATATCCACGGGACATCGCTCCCGAAGACGCGGAGAGGAGCCGGAGCTCCTTCTCAGGTCTCAGCGCACAATGCTCCGCAACTCAGACGACATCGTAAGATGCCGACGACGATTGCAGAACAGAAATAGCAACACCTGAACATAAAATACTGTACCGAAACCAGAGAAAAGGGTCGCTGAACAGACCCAACCACACAATCAACAACACAGCAGCAATAGAATAGACAAATAGAATACCCGAACACAAAGAGCAGCCGTAATAAGACTACGAACGTCTAACAGTGAGATAAGCCAAATACCATAAGAGACATAAAAGGATCAAAATGCTCCTCTCCCTCACTCTAAAAGAAAACCAGACATCAGAATCCATTGTCGTCTCCCTCTCACATACAATAAGCAATTAAACAAACCGAAGAGGGAGAACAACTATGGACAAACAAAACAAGATCATGAGCCAAACGAGCTAAGAGATAAAACCATCAATTGAGGTTGATGAAGCGCCAGAGAATCAAACCACAAAGAGCTGGTGAACCATCTGGGGGGAGAGAAGAAAGGTGCAATTCTCATAGTCAAAAGAACCATCTACAAGGTAGCGCCAGAAGCAAACACCCCAAAACAGCATTCAAAAGCAAAATAGGGGTAGGCGCCCTGCCCACAAATCCGGTGAGGTGAATAGAATATTAAATGGCATTGAGGTTAATGAGGCAGTGAAAAGCATTTTCTAGTCTCTCAAACTTCATGGCTTCTCTAGCGTCCGATTTTAACGAAGAAGACCAAAAATGGAATAAGTACAAGAAGTCGTCTGATAATAACCGAGGGGAGGTCTGAATCTGGCGAAATATTCTATGATTTCTTTCCCTCCAAATTAACCATAAAATAATTTTGACAGAGAGGATCCATGACTTGAGGAAAGCGCGATTGGGAGGGCGCTTTAAATAACAGTCGGTCAGATGACTGGAATGTTGGACGCTTCCCAAGCTAGAACGACAATTTTCCAGAGCGAACGAGAGAACTCACATTCAATGAATAAATGGTTAACATTCTCAGTAACTGAGATGCAAAGTGGGCATAATTGCCCCCAAGCCATATTTCTCTTATTGAGGTTATCAACGGTAGGAAGTTTGTTGTTGAGCGCTAACCAAACAAGAATTTTAACCTTCAATGGCGCACAAGACATCCAAACAAGATCGTGGAAAGGGGATAGGGTTCCCCTAAAATTAAGAAATCTATAGAAATAACTAACTGAGAATTTCCTAGAACAATTCCAACGCCAAAAGAAATCCTCTTTGTCATGCCAAACCGCATGGTTGAGAGTGACTAGCAAATTTTCAAAGACAGATGTTAAATGGGGTGGAAGATTGGAGGCTAATGGAATTGCCCATACTCTAAACCCATCATTATTGCAAAGGTAATCTGACACTAAGGCCAGAGGGTTGGCCGCTAGTCTGAAAATTGCGGGAAAAGCAGTGGCTAATGAGGAGTTACCGATCCAAATATCCGACCAGAATCTGGTCATGGAACCTTCGGCACATCCAAAGCTTAAGCCACACTGGAAGGCCTCAGCCGCTTTCCAAATTCCTTTCCAGAACGGTGATGCACGTCTATGAGGATGTTCCGGAAACCTCCACCAATCATAGGACCCACAGTAATTGGCCTTGATACATTTGATCCAGTGGAGGTCCCCAATAGTGAGGAATCTCCAAAGCCATTTGCCAAGAAGGGCAAGGTTTTGGTGTCTAAGATCCAAAACCCCCAAACCTCCGGCAATTTTCGAAGAGCAAATGAGTTTCCAGTTACAAAGATGCGATCTAGGGTTATAACACGAAGAACCAGACCAAAGGAAATTGCTTCTGATCTGGTCAATTCTTTTGATCACCCAAGAAGGGATGAAATAGAAGGACATCATATATAGAGGGATAGAAGATAGGACAGAATTGAGTAGGATTAATCTACCACCACGGGAAAGAAGTCTCCCTGACCATACCGATAGTCTGGACTCCACCTTATAAATCATTGGAGACCAATCCGATTTATGAAGTTTACCCCACCTCAGCGGGATGCCTAGGTAGGTGATGTGAAAAGAAGCGACCGGACAGTTAAAAAAAGCGGAAATTTCATTCTGCCTGTTAGGCGAACCTCCCAACCAAACTACAGAGGATTTATGGAAATTGATAGTGAGACCAGAAGCAAGTTCAAAATAGTAGAGCAGAAGTTTCAGATTTTGAAGAGTATAAGAATTGGGTTTGGCCAGAATGATGGTGTCATCGGCGTACTGGAGATTCAGTACGCCATTGAAGTACCGGGAACCACCTAGGCCTTCTGTAACACCCCGCAAAATTGAAATTACAATTTTGCCCTCGTGTGTTACGCACGTATAATTTGTAATGTATTTCACTACATATTTTGGATTCGTACTATTTATACATTTTCCGTATTGATTTCAGTCAACTAAAATATAATATTTCAATCCCTGGGATTTATGTGCTTTTTACGTGTTTTGATGCACGTGTTTCCACCACTACGTATAATATTTTCTATAGGTTTAAATTATTTATTTTTATGTATTTAAATCTATTTTATAAAACGAAAATTTATTTTTCCCTTGTTTTGATTAAAATGCATTTTTCGATTTTCTGCACGTATAATGCACGTGCTTTCTGCGTGTTGTGGTTTCATCATGAAAAATATGTAAATTAGTAAAAGTAATTTTGACTATAGTATTTTTAATTATATTTAATGACTTTTCATCAATAAAGTCAATTTTCGCATTTTGATATTTTACGTGCTATGCACGTGTTTTCAGTAAACGTATTTGGGCATATTTGTTTTCAAAATAAATTTCGGAGAATGTGAAACACCCGTAACTTCTAAAGTATAATATATAGAGTATAGATATATATATTTATAAACATATATATATGGTATAGTATATGCTGTTGGTTTAAAAAAAAATGGAGTTTGTCATATTTGGTAAAGTATGGTATAAGTTGATTTGGAGAATGGAGCCCACGTTGGTTTAGTGTACATGGGCTGATGGGTTATATAGTATGTGATAAAATAAATAGTGATAAGGTATAATGAATTAAAGTGAAATGAATTGGGTTTGTATTTGGAGGCCCACTGCACACTTGGAGAATTGGTAGCCGGTTTTTGGCATGTAGAAGAGAGGGATTTGATTAGTAGGAGTTAGAGTTTTGAAGGACTGGGAAGAGAGAGAGTTTGGGAGTTAGAGAATTAGAGAAGTGGCTATATATGAAAGGGTGGGAGTTTTTAGGAGTTGAGAAATGAAAAGATGGGTAATTAAAAAGAGAATTAAAATGAGAAATTATTAGGTGGGAGATTTTGCAATATAGTCCCTAGCATTGTCCTATAAATAGCAACTCATTTCTCATTCTTTTTCACACCAAAAATAAAATAAATAAGAGAAAGAGAAGAAAGAAAAGAGAAGCAAGAGAGAAAGAAAAGAGGGAAAGGAAAAAGAAAGAGAGTAAGAAAAGAAGTGTTCTCTTGCTTGGAGCTTTTTCTAGGAGGAGAAGAGGACTAGGAGGTGCTTGTGAAGCAAGGAGTGATGTTCTATCTCTCCTTTCATTGTTCAAACTTCATTGAGGTGGGTGTTCTCCTACTTTCTAATGTTTAGAATGTGCATGCTAATAAAAGTGAATGAGTATTTGTCATTTGCTTGTTAATATACCAATGTGGAAATTAGTAATTGTGAAAATATTTGAAGAGATATCTCTTATATTTAGAGAGGAATTTTCATATAGTAAAATGGGTTGTTTAATAAGGAGAAACCACTTTGTCAAATTGTTCTTTTTTTTTTTCTAAAATATGAATTGTCGATCAGTAAGTTACTGTTATAAGATAATCTCAGTTGTATAAATTTATTTTTTTATCGAATAAAAGGATTGATCAAGTACGAGGAAATCGAGTTTTATTTTTAACAAATAATGTAATAACAGAAAGTTAGCACAAAACCTTTCGGGTTTCCTGTTAGTCGTTGGGCGCAGGTAGCCTAGCGGTTTGACTTTGCGCCGGCTCTCTGGTTGGCTCTGGTTCGATACCTGATCACCCCAAAGTTTTATTTTGTTTTACAAAATACTTTTGCAAATCCGAGAAGGCTTAATGGGTTTGCGGTTTAGTAAGTGGACACCTAGCCCATTTGGACTAGTGGCTGTCGGTGAAAGCTTAGATCACTGCTGGGGCTTCACTGGTTCAAAGCCCAGGGGTGTCTTTTTATTTTTTTTACTTCAAATGGGTTTTATTTGAATGAGTTAAAGCTTTTTAAAATATATATATATAGTGGCTTTTATCCTTCTTTCAAATGGGTTTTATCTGAATGAGTTAAAGCTTTTTAAAATATATATATAAGGTGGCTTTTATCCTTCTTACTTCAAATGGTTTTTATTTGAATGAGTTTAAAGCTTTTAAAAATATATATATAGAATCCTGGTGTTTAAAAAAAAAAAAAAAGAGAGATGATGGAGAATCTTTTTTTAATAGCTTTAGAGATTTTTATGCATATTTGAGATATAAAAAAAGACATTGAGATAGAATGAGATTTTATTCTCAAGTTAATTATTTTAAAAACACAATTTTTATTCTTAGAATAAAAATAATAAAGTTTTGATATGAGAAATAAATTGTCTTGATGACTTTATGCATTCATGTTGAATGTTTGATTTCTAGATGAGCTTAAATTAAGTAAGGTTAGATGAGTATATGAGAAGAATTATTGTTGTTGATTTGTGAATGAAATGTATGATAAGAGATTCATATATAATGCTAAATGAGACATTGCAAGAGCTTGGGTTATGATAAATATTCATTTGATAGAAATTGTATATATGAAAGGAATTACTTGTTGTTCTATAAAGATCTTGAATAAATGACTAGATCATGGATGATGACAAGATTTGATTATTTTTGTGAAATGAATTGAAAGATGAAATTATATAAGTTTAAGACATGATTAAGAAAGGGTGTGAATACCCATGTTTCTTGTACATGAAAGTTTATGATTGAGAGTTAGTAAGACCTCGGTACCGGCATTATTGAAAGAAAGGATTTAAGAAATGATTTGGAGATATGGCCGTGGAGCTATCTCGTATTTGTTGATTAAGTCCGGTGGGAGGTAAGACTAATTCTTTGAATGGAAATTATTCATGTCTTGAATTTAAGAAAATTTAGGCACATAAGTGAAGATGTAGTAAACTTAGGGAAACGTAAGTGGGGTGCTCTATATAGTCGGCGGTGGACTCCAAGACTATAGATCCAGTTGGTGGACTGAGGTTGCCATGTGGGAGACAGATTATTATATTTTAATCCGGGACTATGAGGACGGGTCGGCGGTGGACTCCAAGATCTTGAGTAGTCGGACGGATGGATTTTTGTGTTTCCCGTCTCCAATGTATATATATATATACTGGGCTAGAGGGTCACATACGGGACGGTTCGTACGATGTGGAATCTGTTATAACAGCTGGCGGTGGACTCCAAGGCTGGGATTCACATTCGTGGAATAGTCTGAACTTTGCTTTGCTACCGGGTAGTTTTCATGGCGAGGGATCGAGCCCTGTATTGTGAAGAATGTAGGTGCTTGCCCTCGGACCTATATAGTATGGGATGCATAGAATCCGAACAAGTGTGCATTAGTGTCATCCTAGTGTAGAATTGTGTGCATTAAGCATTAAGGCATGACATACACTTATATTTAGAATAATCACCCTTGACACTTTACTTGTTCATTCAATCTTTTTGTGATTTGTTAAAGTATGAGATCGTTATACTATTCCCGGCATAGAGAGGATAGCCGTGTATAACATTTCGTCAGTTGTAAGTAACTGACGTGCCCACAGATTAACATGCAGGTAAAGGACTATTCATGGAGCTATAAAGTGGATATGCTGATGCTGTTTTATTTTAAAGATGTTGTAAATGTTTTATTGTAAATTTCTTTCTTCCGCTGTGCAAAACCAAGTTGTAATTGAACTCTGATGTATTGTGAATAAAAAGTTTTAAATTCCTTGTAAAATTGTACGAAGTGAAGTAAAGATCCTGTGAAATCTCCAATTTATCCTTATTTGAAATTTGGGGTGTTACACCTTCAATAGCCTGGGCTTCCCAAGCGTTACGAAGAAGCTTACTGAACACATCTGCTACCAGCGAGAAAAGGAGGGAAGAGAGAGGGTCACCTTGCCTAAGGCCACGTTTGACTTTAAATTTGTTACCCTCTGAACCATTAATGATAATGGAAGAGGTACCCGCGAAAAGGCTGGATTTAATCCAAGCAATCCATTTGGTGCCAAAACCCCTATGGATAAGAATATCGAATAGGAACTCCCAGCAAACATTATCATAAGCTTTTTGAAAATCAAGTTTGAGAAGGATGCCCTCGGTTTTGGAATGGTGAGATAAGGAGATGATTTCTTGGGCGGAAGCCACGCTATCAAGAATGAAGCGATCTTTAATGAAGCCCGACTGAGCCGGATCGATCAGAGGAGAAATAACTTCTCCAAGCCTAGTCGATAGCACTTTCATAATAATTTTGAAAGTGGAGTTTATGAGACTAATCGGCCTAAAATTAGCCACGGAGTTCGCTCCTAGAATTTTAGGGATAGAACAATATGCGCATAGTTGATGCGGTCGAAGGAGAATGAACCCAAATTAAGGTCAGAAAATATTTGGAAGAGGTCATCTTTTAACCAATTCCAGAACTTTTGGAAAAAGAAGGCGGGGAAACCGTCCGGGCCCGGCGCTGCGTCGCTTTTTAATGCAAAAACCGCCGCTTTGATTTCGTCCATAGAGAACGGGGCCACAAGCGACGAGAGGTCGTTAGGATCCTCTCCGTACAGTTGAGTCCAATCCAGGGTCAGGGCCCTGGGTTTGGGGGAACCAAGGAGTTTTTTTATAGAATATAAGGAAAGATTGGTGAATCTCCTCGTCCGAAGAGAGTTCAATTCCATCATGAACGATTGATGAAATGTGATTACATCTCTGTCTGTGGGAGGCAAAGTTATGAAAGAAAGCTGTAGTACAGTCTCCTTCTTGGAGCCACCGAAATTTGGCTCTCTGAGCCCATTTCAAGTGGTCTTGACGAAGAATATCCGAAAATTCCTATTTGCAGGACCGCCTCTCGTTGAATAACTCAATCGAGATCGGGCCCAGCTCCTCCATTTTATCTATGGATTCAATGGTGGACAGGTAAAACTTTTTGAGGAAATTGGTATTAAATTGCCTTTCATTGCGCCAAATCTTGCACCCGAATTTGATCGCGTGAAGTTTGAGAAGAATGTCCCCCAAACCGGAAGATCCTGAGATTGCCGACAGGCACTCAGAAACCAGGTTAACGAAAACCTGGTCTTGCAACCAAAATTTTTCAAATCGGAATTGATGCTTACGAGGGAAGTGGAAGTCGGAGTGGAGCGCAATAGGAACATGGTCCGATGCCAGGTTAGGTAATGCAATAGCAAAGGAGTTGTGAAATCGGTCTATCCAATCGTTGGAAACCAAGAAACGATCGAGCTTCGCCATAGTGGGATGATGGCGAAGGTTCGACCAAGTGAAAGATCTTCCCGACAACGGAATATCTGTCAGTTGTAAGGAACGGATGCAATCGTTGAACCAGTGATTGCCAAGTGAGGACAGGTTAGATCTTTCGGTTGCGAATCTAGTGACATTGAAGTCGCCACAAAATATAGATAACCCGTTAGAGAAAGGGAGAAGAGATTGGAATTCGTTCCAGAATAGAGACCTACCTTCGGAGGAAGATGGGCCGTAAACGGAAATAACTGTGAGGTTGGTGTTCATAGGAATCCAAAAGAGTTGAACGATGAGGAAGAAGTTGAGACGTTTAATCGAGACTGTGGAGAACATAGCCTCTTTAAATCCAAAGAGAATTCCTCCCCTCGCTCCTATGGCGTCCAACGAAATCCAATTCGATATAATGTTTCCTCCAATCGTCCTAAGGATCTAGGGAGAGGAAGACTCAAGTTTAGTTTCTTGGATAGAGATGAGGTCGCAGTGAGAGGAAGAAATCGAGTGATAAATCGATCTTTGCTTGTCGGGACAATTGAGTCCCCTTATGTTCCAGGATAATGTAATCATTAATCACTATTGAATCTCCTAACTCTTGATCTTTCTTTTTCTCTGATGGCGAAAGCCACAGACGACGGAGAGGCTAGGGTCTGGAAGCCTAATATCGAAGATTTGGTAATGAGCTCACTGTCCGAGCAATGGATAAATTGAAGGTGAAAGATCGATCCTAGAGGTGAATTCGAAGAATCGACCTTAGAAAGTGGCGAATCAGAGACTGAGAGCTGTTGAGGGGCCAACATAGCTGATTTAGCCCATAACCGAGCACTCGATCGAATAAGACGGGGATTGGAATTAGTGTCCGAGTTAAGGCGTTTCCTGTTTAGGGTCGCAGGGGATAATGAAGAGACAGTAGATTCTAACGAGGGAGAAAGGGAAATGGATCGAGATCGAACCATACAGGCAACTAATGGCCAACGGGCTGCTTCCACGATCCTGAAGGGGGAATAAACCCGAATAGAATTCAGCCTCAACAATGGGCGAAAAAACACTTAACGACGCATGCATCGCGATTTTAATGAGCGGGGAAATAGAGCATCTCTCACTCGATAATAAAGAGGAGGGCAAGAGAGAGCACGGTGGGTGAAAAACCCGATAGAGAAATTCGTTAAAAACCACCAAATTAAAAGCGACAGTGCGCAAACCAGAGCAATAAAACACTGAACGAGAATAATTAAAGTTAAAACATACCTTACGGTTGTCAAAATCCTTCTTGCGATCCTCTTCCTCCTCCTCCAAGAGATTGTCTTCATCAGTCCAGTTAGAGGCTTTAGAGGACTTGTCACTTTTGACCTTGATGAGGGGAAGAACAGGGTCGGCTGAAGTGATGGTGGAGTGATGAGCTTGCTTTTGAAAAAGTTGCCAATCTGATTCGAAGTGGGGGTTGACTTCCCACTTAGGCCAACTAGAATCCGAGTCAGAACGCTTAGGGACGGGGGGGATAACATCAAAAGGTAACTGAACTGGAGAAGGGGATGGCTTATTATCGTGAGCCTCCGAAGAAGGAACGGCCGGAAGAGGTGGAGGTTTGGGAGCAGACTTATTCGCCTGATAAGTAGGGAGGTCCGGATTGATCCAAACCAGGTTCGGTGGTTTGGCCGGAGATCTCTTAGCTTTGCCAATCGGGATAATAGCTTTGTTTGGAACTTGGTATTTTTTCCTCGCGGAGCCTTTACTAGGATCCTTCCACGTAGATTTAGAAGACGAACCTGATCTATTGTACTAGGGTATACTATTTGATCTATTGTACTAGGGTATTTCTAAGTGTATATTTTTTATTGAATAAACTATTTACTTTCTATATTGATCTAATTATATTTTTGAATTAATTCTACTTAAAACTCTATTGGATTTTCAACCCAAGTATCTATTTATACACTAAACCCATTACCCATTCACTAATACCCAAACTTACTACCATTTCTATCATCAGATTAATCCTAAATCGTTACACCAAACCAACCTATTACCTTAACACTTACCTGATTTACCTAACCAAATATACTTTCCTATTTATCCTACCAATGCCCATTCCTATTTATCCTACCAATGCCCAACCGACCTATACTACCCAAAACCACCCGGCCCAGGCTCCTTTTTTCCCCTCTACTGTAGCCGCCACCCATGTGCATCTCCCTTTAATTAAAACCCTAATCCATGTATTTCATATCCTATATATATATGTTCAATGCGAAACTGCAACTTTCCTTTATTTTTCCCTATCAGTTGCACCCTACTTTCGTGCTTCATCTCTCCCATTTTTCTCCATCCGTCTCTCCCATTTTTCTCCATCCGTCGTCTCGCGCTCTCTTGCTTTTGGGTTATTATTGCACGTGCTCCAGTGCGCGTGTGGATCGTTCGTGAGTTCGTAAATTTTCGTTCGTGAGAATTGCTCCCACTTTTGATTTGCGTCGTTCTTCATCTCCAAATTAAGGCAAGTAACTTGTACTACAATTTCTTAGGTTGATACAAGTCAAAAAGTTCACATCTAGTGTAGTTGGGTCTAGAGACAACCAAAATTTGTGCTTTCCTTGATGGGTTTTGTCTCTATTGTGTTAATTTGGCCATAGATGACTTATGACACCAATTTGGATAGGAGATAAACTAGGTTATGCCCAAAACTTGATTTTGATGCATGTATGTGATTATTTGCATGAATTGTGTTTGATTGAATGCACATATGAAAATAATAGGTGTGGACATGTTAGTAATCCTAAATCATGATGTTTAGATGTTTGGTAGGTTGTATTTCAAGTTTTGAGGTGTTTGGATCAATATTGTGAAAGTTATGATGTTCTTGATTAGAAGTGTGAAATCTGTATTTGCTGCTTGTTCTGTTTTGATTGCTGTTTTCGTTCATACTAAAGTCCGAATCTTAATTCCAAAATAAAAGATGAATTTTAGATAATTTTGTCTATTTTCAAACCCCACTGATTTTGCTTGATTTGGATTTCGTATGACTGAGTTATGTGTGTTTTAGTACAGACGTGTCGATCTATTCCAGATTCAGTTTTTGGTTGATTTTGTCAACAAAGTATTTTCAAGAACTAATCTATACATAATATTTTGATCTAATACTTTGGTCAGTGTTTCCTTATGATATTAGGGACTACCCAGATTGTTGATGAATTTTAAAGATAAGTTTTATGTGGTGTTTCATGCTCTTTTCTAAAATCCTCTCATACTGTATTTTACATACTGTTCAGTAAAGAACTCTATTTTCGCTATACTTCCCTATACTGTATGCAAATTCTTTGTGACATATGAAAGTTACTAAAATCTATCCATTTTCATGTCCTTTTGGCGGAATTGGATTTCGATTCAGTGGTTGCGAGATATCTTAGTTTTCGTACAGCAGTGTTGAGATTTCCAGATTCGTTAAACTATGTTTTCGTATTGTTTCTTATTTTTGGTGGCTTATCTATACTTACTGAAATATTATGAAACTTGTTATTTTGATTCTAGACATATAGAGGATTACCCCAGATTTTTCGTGGATTTGTTCAAAGTGTTTGCTTGCTGTTTTCATGCTTTTGTATTCGTTTTCCTGATTTCTGACTGAACCTAAATTCTGTATTCAAATCCGTTTTGAGCTGAGTTGTTGTGAACTAGTATGTGACTTATTTATATGCGTTGGATTCGTGTGGATGTCTAGTTTCCAGATCCTTTGATGGATCTAGGTTTGCATGTCTTTAGAGATGGAAATCACTGTTTTAGTACTGATTGGTCATGCTGTCCTGATTATGAACATAGACTATTTTGCTCGTATATGTGAATGTATATCATCCATACTTAATTATTTATTTTCCTGAACCTAAACCTGATTATACCATGTTAGTTTGACACTATTTAGTACACATTCATATCTGTTTGATAACAATAATAAAAGTAACCAAGCCGGGATTTTAAGGGAAAGATCTAATAGTGGATAATTCAGAAACGTGTACTCGGTAAGGGGCCTATGTTTTCCATATTTGGAATTTGGTATATGATTTGGATTATTTGGAATTTGGTATATGATTTGGTTAATTTGGAATTTGGTTTATGATTTGGATTATTTGGAATTTGGTATATGATTTGGTTAATTTGGAATTTGGTTTATGATTTGGATTATTTGGAATTTGGTACATGATTTGGATTACTTGTCCCTGAGTATACTGCCCTTTATGGTCCACTATGAAATCTAAAGCGAAACTGTTTTGTTGTAGCAACCATGTAAGGCGGGATGCATGAAGTGCTACCTAGGTAGTAATCACTATAAGACTTGAACATGATTACCTATATATGAGACCTGAACATGATACTTGAATATAATACATGTTTGCTTGATACTTGATTACATGATACATGAGACGTGATACTTGAGATTTGATATTTGGTACATGTTACATGATTACCTGTTACCTGATTATCCTGATTACCTGATACTTGATACATACATACCTGTTTATCTGATACTTGACACATGTTATTTGTACCTGTTCGTATACCATGTTGCTAGTTAGTTTTCCCATATACTTGTATCCTATATTTTTTGTGACCCGCGACTTGTAATTGATGGGTACTTGTATTTTCTCTTTTTCTCTTTCCTAAATTCGTTGAATTGCAGATTTTAGAGGACAGGTTGCAGACGGGATTGGTGACATGATGTAATAGATGATGGAATTTTGCTATTATTATTTCTTATAGTGCTTGAACAATAATTGTATTCATGTATTTGGATTTATTCTTGTATTTGGGCAATGTGACCCAGGATTATTTGTGTATTTCAGATCATGGCTATTTGGGATTAAAATATTTTATTTCAAGTATTCTTGTTAGTATTTGATTCATATGTGCGTGTGGTTGATTTTTCTAACTTCCAGTTCTGATATATTGTGATATATTGTAAAGATTCTTGAACAGCTTATGGATGATGAAAATCATTCGCTGGATTTTTGTCGCGTAACCGTATTCCGTATTCTATTTTGGGAAGCGGGGCGTGACAGAGTTTTTAGTGGTATCAGAGTACCAGGTTTGGCTCATGTATTAGTTGACTAATATTTTAGATAAGTTTGGCTCGATCTGGAATCTGCTCAACATTTCACTAACCATACATGCATAAATGAATTAACTACCATCAACATTGATCTAGATGCTAACTATTTTCGATTTTATGCAGACTATGGCTCGTAGGGGTTCTACTTCTCATCTTCAAGATGATCATCCCAGATTTCAGGCCATTACCAATGTGTTGGAACGACTGATTAATATGCAGCAAAACCACAGTGACTTGGTGATGGCTGCTTTGGAAGCTGCTCGGGTTTCGACTCCAGCTGTGCCTGCACAGGCAGCTCTCCCTCCTCGTCTGGGTACAGTTACAGATTTCATGAGGCTGCACCCTGACAAGTTCTCCGGCACTGAGACGCCACTAGAGGTTGAGCAGTGGCTGATCCGGACAGAGAGTCTACTATAGGAAGCTAGGATTGCTGATGCAGAACGTGTGGATGTGGTGAGCATCCAGCTAGTGGATCTGGCCCATATTTGGTGGACGGCCGAGTCCGAGAGGCTCGTGCGGCCTATTGCTTGGGCCACTTTCACTAGGAGCTTCTTAGAGAAGTTCTTCCCCAGTAGTACTCGGGTTGAAATGGAGCAGTAGTTCCTGGCCCTAAAACAGGTTGGTCGTTATTCTATTTTGGAATTTTTGTTACAAATTGTCCATGCAATGTTGTAACATGAGACTTTCTTGAACCAGAGCTCCAGGTCTGTAGATGAGTACGCAGTGGAGTTTACAAGACTTAGTCGCTTCGCAGCTGTTCTTGTGGCAAACGAAGAGGATAAGCCTTATAGATTCACATTGGGACTTGAGCAAGATATCAAAAGGCATCTCATCTCCCTTCGCTTGCGTACTTATGCAGAGGATCTTGAGGCAGCCCGAGCTCAGGAGCAGGCTCGTGGCGGGTTGGCTTCTCCCCAACGAATTGTTCCCAGTGCTCCAGTCAGGTCTTCTGGTGGGCCGATTCGAAGGCCAGCCCCGGTCCCTGTTGCAACAGCGACGCCTTACTCACCTGTCGCTCCGAGGAATGATGTGACCTGCAACTTCTGCCACAGAATTGGTCATGTGCGCAAGGATTGCAGGATAAGCAACCGTCAATGCTTCGCATGCGGAGTGAGGGATCACACGCTTCGGGACTGCCCCCAGAGAAGATATGACCCGCCAGCCCGTGGTCAGATCAGGTCACTGCCTCCATCGTAGCAGCAAGCCTATAGTCAGGGAGCTGCAACTCTTGGGAGAGGCTAGGCTTATAACCTAGTTTTGGAGGAGGCAGACCCTGCGGAGGAGGCTGTTCCAGGTATATTATGTTTTCCTTTTTATTGTTGTTCTATTATTTCATTGCTTTATGTCTTTCCCTGCATTATATTCTTATACCCTTCCATGCAGCAACCCGTTATTTGATATCATCGTTATTGGATAATGAACTCCTTGATTCCTTGATTCTTCCGTCTTTTTCAGTCGTCCTTTTTGATTGATTTCTTGTTGGGTATGAATTCATTCTTTCGTACCCATATCCTTCTGATTTTGGTGCCATTCATTCTCTTTCCATTTTTCTGCTTGGTCCGTCAGTCGGCATCGCTGGATGCTATTGGCAGAGTCTTCCTGATCAGAGTGGCGTAGCGAAAGCGTTGTGGGCCCATAACCCACAGGTCGCAGGATTATATTGTTGCTTATCTTTCCTTGCATTGTTTTGGTTTCCCATATCTCTTGCATTTATTTTCATCCATTGACTTATTGTTTGATTCAATTCTCCCCTATCTTTTCTCTCTTTGATTTCAGTTCTGCCGACTCCCTTATTGCTTTGTTATCTGATGTTGATTCTTTCCATTTTGATACTGTTTGTTCTCTTTCTTGCATTCCATTTGATCCCATTGTTATCCCTTTCATTCTTTCCCTAGTGTTGCCGCTGCTTTGTTCCTTCCCCTTTTGCCCTCTGCTTTGTTACCCTCCCCTAAGTTTGCTTTTGCCTTGTCCTATATACCGCCTAAGTAAATTTAGAGGGCGAAATTTTGTTGTAAGGTGGGTAGGATTGTAACCCTTATTTTTTCAAAAATATATTTTTGTGTATTTTCTGTATTTTAAAAATTTTCCCAAATTTTTTTTTTTTTCCGGTTTTCAAATCCTTTTGTCAAAATGTATTTTTTTGGATCTTCTATTTGGAAATCTATTTTCGATCAAAAATTGTATTTGTAACTATTCTGTAAGATTTTACATTTTAATACAAATCTTACTATTATTATTAATACCGTTATTTTATTTTTATTATTATTATTAAATTCTACTGTTAGTATCATTATTTTTATTGTTATTTCATTTTGATTGTATATTAAAAATCCTACTGTATTTGCTAGTATTTGAGTACTAACTCAGTGTTACTATTTGATATATTGTATTGGGTATTTCTAATGGTATATTTTCTATTAAATAAACTATTTACTTTTAATATTGATCTAATTATATTTTTGAATTAATTCTACTTAAAATCCTATTGGATTTTCAACCCAAGTATCTATTTATACACTAAACCCATTACCCATTCCACCCAAACTTACTACCATTTCTATCATCAGATTAATCCTAAATCGTTACACCAAACCAACCTATTATTTGTACCATGCCTATTACCTTAACACTTACCTGATTTACCTAACCAAATATACTTTCCTATTAATCCTACCAATGCCCAACCGACCTATACTACCCAAAACCACCCGGCCCATACTCCTTTTTTTCCCCTCTTCTGTAGCCGCCACCCATGTGCATCTCCTTTTAATTAAAACCCTAATCCATGTATTTCATATCTTCTATATATATGTTCAATAACTTTCTTTTATTTTTCCCTATCAGTTGCACCCTACTTTCGTGCTTCATCTTACCCGTTTCTCTCCATCCGTCATCTCGCGCTCTCTTACTTTTGGGTTTTTATTGCACGTGCTCGAGTGCGCGTGTGGATCGTTCGTGAGTTCATGAATTTTTGTTCATGAAAATTGCTCCCGCTTTTGATTTGCGTCGTTCTTCATCTCCAAATTAAGGTAAGTAACTTGTACTACAATTTCTGAGGTTGATACAAGTCAAAAAGTTCACATCTAGTGTAGTTGGGTCTAGAGACAACCAAAATTTGTGTTTTCCTTGATGGTTTTTGTCTCTATTGTGTTAATTTGGTCATAGATAACTTATGACACCAATTTGGATAGGAGATAAACTAGGTCCAAAACTTGATTTTGATGCATGTATGTGATTATTTGCATGAATTGTGTTTGATTGAATGCCCATGTGAAAATAATAGGTGTGGACATATTAGTAATCCTAAATCATGATGTTTAGATATTTGGTAGGTTGTATTTCAAGTTTTGAGGTGTTTGGATCAATATTGTGAAAGTTATGCTGTTCTTGATTAGAGGTGTAAAATCTGTATTTGCTGCTTGTTCTATTTTGATTGCTGTTTTCGTTCATACTAAAGTCCGAATCTTAATTCCAAAATAAAAGATGAATTTTAGATAATTTTTTCTTTTTTCAAACCCTAATGGTTTTGCTTGATTTGGATTTCGTATGACTGAGTTATGTGTGTTTTAGTACAGACGTGTCGATCTATTCCAGATTCAGTTTTTGGTTGATTTTGTTAACAAACTATTTTCAAAAACTAATCTATACATAACATCTTGATCTAATATTTTGGTCAGTGTTTCCTTATGATATTAAGGACTACCCAGATTTTTGATGAATTTTAAAGATAAGTTTTATGTGGTGCTTCATGCTCTTTTCTAAAATCCTCTCAGGCTGTATTTTGCTTACTGTTCAGTAAAGAACTCTATTTTCACTATACTTCCCTATACTGTATGAAAATTCTTTGTGAAATATAAAAGTTACTAAAATCTATCCATTTTCATGTCCTTTTGGCGGAATTGGATTTCGATTCACTGGTTGCGAGATATCTTATTTTTTGTACAACAGTGTTGAGATTTTCAGATTCGTTAAACTATGTTTTCGTGTTGTTTCTTATTTTTGGTAGCTTATCTATACTTACTGGAATGTTATGAAACTTGTTATTTTGATTCTAGATATATAGGGAATTACCGCAGATTTTTCGTGGATTTGTTCCAAGTGTTTTCATGCTATTTTCATGCTTTTGTATTCGTTTTCCTGAACCTAAATTCTGTATTCGAATCAGTTTTGAGCTGTGTTATTGTGAACTAGTATGTAACTTATTTATATGCATTGGATTCGTGTGGATGTCTAGTTTCCAGATCCTTCGACGGATCTAGGTTTGCATGTCTTTAAAGACGGGAATCACTGTTTTAGTACTGATTGGTCATAATTTCCTGATTATGAACATAGACTATTTTGCTAGTATATGTGAATGTATATCATCCATGCTTGATTATTGGTTTCCCTGAACCTAAACCTAATTATACCATGTTAGTTTGACACTATTTAGTACACATTCATATTTGTTTGATAACAATAATAAAAGTAACCAAACCGGGATTTTAAGGAAAAGATCTAATAGTGGATAATAGAAACATGTACTCGGAAGGGGGCACGTGTTTTCCATATTTCGAATTTGGTATATGATTTGGATTATTTGGAATTTGGTATATGATTTGGTTAATTTGAAATTTGGTATATGATTTGGATTATTTGGAATTTGGTATATGATTTGGATTACTTGTCCCTAAGTATACTGCCCTTTATGGTCCATTATAAAATCTAAAGCGAAACTGTTTTGTTGTAGCAACCATGTAAGGTGGGAGGCATGAAGTACCTGTACATGAGACTTGAACATGATACTTGAACATAATACATGTTTGCTTGATACTTGATTACATGATACATGAGACGTGATACTTGAGATTTGATATTTGGTACATGTTACATGATTACCTGTTACCTGATTATCCTGATTATCTGATACTTGATACATGCTTACCTGTTTACCTGACACTTGACACATGTTATCTGTACCTGTTCGTATACCATGTTGCTAGTTAATTTTTCCATGTACTTGTATCCTAAATTTTTTTTTACCCGCGACTTGCAATTGATGGGTACTTGTATTTTCTCTTTTTCTCTTTCCTGAATTTGTTAAATTGCAGATTTTGGAGGACTGGTTCCAGACGGGATTGGTGACTTGATGTAATAGATGCTGGAATTTTGCTATTATTATTTCTTGTAGTGCTTGAACAATAATTGTATTCATGTATTTGGATTTATTCTTGTATTTGGGCAATGTGACCAGGATTATTTGTGTATTTCAGATCATGACTATTTGGGATGAATATATTTTATTTCAATTATTCTTGTTGGTATTTGGTTCATATGTGCATGTGGTTGACTTTTCTGGCTTCCGACTCTGATTATATTGTCATATGTTGTAAAGATTCTTGAACAGCTTATGGATGATGAAAATCATTCGCTGGGCTTTTATCGTTTAACCGTATTCTGTATTCTATTTTGGGAAGCACGGCGTGACACTCTCCTGATCCCCAGCTTCTTCAACCCGTCCACTCCGCCTGCCTCCTCTTCCTCGTCGCGACCCGGTGCTCCCCTGTCGCCCAGTTGTGATGTGAGCGATTGTCGACCACCGCAGTGACCCCCCCTGTGCCCTCCTGTCGCACCTTCGCGATAGCCACAGTCGCGCTGTCTGTCGCCTTCAGCGACGCCAACGCCTTCTAAGCAGCCCTATGGTCCCCAACCCTCCTCGCGATTGCAATAGCCCCTCTACCGCCAGCGACAGCCCCCCGTCGCACTACGACCGCAACACCTCTGCCTATCCCCCGTGCTCCTCCATGCCTGCAATGACTCCACAGCTCCACCCCGATGCATGCAGCTTCCCTGCGTTGCGCTGCCCAGCCTAGCATGCAGTTCCCCTGGCCGCCGCTCTCCCCCTCGCAGTGCAGCATGCCCCCATGACTGCCACCGTTGCTGGTGTTACTGTTGTCACGACTATCGTCGTCCGACCGTCGCCTTGCCGTCCCTGGCCGAGCACTGAGTTGTGTCATGTTGGGTTTTGATCATTGCTTGATTGTTAGCCGTCCAATCGTCGTGATCCCCTTGATCATCTTTGAGTTCTTGATCATCTTTGTTGCAGACCGTCGGATCTTCATGATCTCTCATCTTGATCTTCTTGATCATGTAGGTTTTGATGGTTTGAATTTGGGCCGTTGAAATCCTCTTGATCATCCGATTAGAACCTAGCCGTCTGATCTCTTCTTAATCATCACGGTCATGAAGATCATCAATTTCCTTTGATCGCAGCCGTTCAATCGATCGATCTTGATCTTCATCATTATCTGCACCATCAGGAAAATCTGACCGTCCGATCTGGTCCGATCATCTTGATCTTGATCTTCAATCTTAGCCGTCCGATTATGTTCGTGATCTCGATCGTCTTCATCTGGTTCGTGATCGTGTGTTCGTAATTGGTTCGTGATCCATTCATTGTGTTTGTGTTCGTACCCCGGGAACTGTTCCCGTTATTCTTGCTCTTTGCTTCCTTCCGTCGTTGTCTCTCAGGCAAGTAACTTGTACTCAAATTTCTTTGTATGATACAAATCATAAATACCAGTTGTAGTGTGGTTATGTTGTAGAGACCACTCGTGTGTGTGATGTATGTTTGATGAGTATTGTCTATATAGTGTTTTAACCATAGTTGCCTCACGACATAAAATTTGAGATGTAACAACCTAGGTTTTGCGCATTCTTGATATCATGTTTATGTGAAAAAATTATGAGAACTCGTGTGCTTGTGAGACCCATGTGAGATACTTTTTGTAGACATGTTGTATACCCTATTTCATGATGTTTGGACACTTGGAAGACTCGATTTCATGTTTGGTTGTGTTTGGATCAAGTTTCGTTGAATCTATGTTAATTTTGGTTTTTAAGGAAATTCTGTATTTTGTCGATAATCTATCTTGATCAGTAATTTAGACCATATTAAGGTCAGTATCTTAATTTCATTTTAAAACAAGATTTGTAAAGAAATTCTTCTGCTTTCCAACCCCTCTGACCTTGATTGATTTCATTTTCGTATGTGTGAGATATGGCAGTTTTACCGCAGAGGTGTAACTCGTTTCCAGATTTCGTTTTTTGATGATTTAACTATTTTTATATTAGTCCTGAATATTTTATTTTGATCTGAAAATTTGTATAGTATTTCTATACCTATCTAGGGATTACCCAGAATTTTGGTGGATTTTATTGATGAGTTTTATATGTCGTTTCATGCTCGTTTATGAAACCCATACTTGCTGTATTTTGCTCGCTGTTCTGTAAAGAATTGTATTTTCACCCTATTTCCTTCTACTCTATAAAAAATATTTATGAAATATGAAAGTTAGATTATTTTGTCTATTTTCATCTCCCT